>OU753578.1:10426977-11056477 GCA_916701695.1 Agrochola macilenta | reverse complement strand
AGCATGGTTATTGATATATATCCTTTACGGGACCAGGCAACCGGTAGTCAGGGCTCGTTATGCTCCTGAGAGAGGAACCTCCTAACGATACGTGTCGTGTCCAGAAGCACTTGAAGCCCTTTCTGGATCAAGCCCTTGATCTAACAGCCTAACGAGAGCCTCCTCAGGTGTTGGTCGAGGCTCTTAGCAATATGCCATTGGCCGTCACGACTATCGGATTATTTTTCAAAAACACAAACAAAAAAGTCGGGTTTTTGTTTTTTTTATTTACTTTGTTTGTTCACAAAGGTTTTCGGTGGGGATTGTTTCTACTCGCGCTTCGCGCAGGAAAGATTTTCGTGACACATGCTATGTGTCTTTGCACAGTACAGTGCTCTTATTACTCTGAGACAATGCTAAATCCACTATACCAATATTATTTTTTACTTGGGTAACACTGTTGCTAAGTGACTTTGCATTTTATTTTTTTACTTGGTTATCACAGTTTTCCACGAAGACGTCGTGAGGTACAAATTGTACAAGATCCTAAATAAAATTTGGTTACATTTGAATTTGAACCTTGTCACGTCAACATAGAGTTTCTAGTTCCAAAACTTGCATTTGATCTAAGATTCTGAATTCAAGCTTAGCGTATAGTATATGCAAAATAAACACATGTTTTTAGTTTTTACCTATTGAAGAATTGCGTTGAAAATAAAGGGAATGGGTAATGATCATATTTCGTTTAAATATTGTAATTGAAAAACCATTTCGACGAATAGGGTTGCTGATCACTGCGGTCCAACAAATATTCTAAGTTTATTGATGTGTTAATTGTTCAATCATGTTCGTCCTTAATAATTATGACCTTTATGATGTTATCATTCTAAAAAGGCTTGTTTTCCTCAAAGTAAAAAAGGAAGGTAAGTGATACGATTAGTTAAATAGTTTTTGCTTCCATATCGTCAAAAAAGCAAGTTTATTGAGTTTATTTTCATCATGACTGATAATGTAGTGTGTGTGTGTGTGTATGTAATACGTTGATGATGATCCGCTCGCATTTCCATTCGCATTTTTTCTAATCAATGCCTATAACTTACTAATAAACATCGGATAAATACTCGTATAAGGTAACAATTATGTTCAGAGGCAAATAAAATAGTAGCCCACCAGCATCGGTAACAGATTCACGGACATACAATAATGTAATATTTATAAATGGAATAATATACCTACTTGTATACGACGATCATACTTAGGTAAATTATATAGAACCGTTTCATCCGATTATTTTGCGTATACTTACTACAGAAAATTCAAATTCGAATTCTATACCTAGCTAGATAAACGCCGAGTGAAAAGTTTCTGCCGGCGGGAATGGATTGTGTTTTGTTTTCGTCGTGTTTGATGAGAGGGGTAGGTAAGGGTTGCGCGGGTGAAATTTGATTTTTTGCTGGCTTTATGCGCCCTCTTAATGTTGGTAACGAGAACG
Organism: Agrochola macilenta; assembly: GCA_916701695.1. NCBI lineage: Eukaryota > Metazoa > Arthropoda > Insecta > Lepidoptera > Noctuidae > Agrochola > Agrochola macilenta. The sequence goes on along the minus strand of OU753578.1, from coordinate 11,055,006 downwards.
AATTAGAACAAGAAATCGAGCAGCATAACGTTATTATAGCTCATAATTATACACGGAATTAAGTTTTAAATGCACTGACATTTGATTATATACCTCTAAATCTAAAAACAATTTACAAAAAAAAAAAAAAATTTTGGTGTCGGCATCCAAAAAAAAACACAACAAAGTGAAAAATAAGTTTTATTTCGGAAGTCGGTGTCTTTGGTTTTGAATTTTCGTTTTTTGCCACCGACTTCCGAAATTAAAGTTATTTTTTTGGACGTCATTTTTTTTTTTTTAATATTTTTTTTTTTCTGTTTTTAGTTGTGGTACCTACCTACCCCACACAAATTCGAATACCACTAGTCACTACCTGCTATGTAAATAACAGTGACAGGAAGTTATCATATCATAAATACGTATATATATTATGTGGAAATAATACCTAATAATGGAGCTTACTCAAAAACTATCCAAGCAAAGTTAATAAAATTTATATGGGACCAACTTGGGAGCATAACCTTCCATTTTTTTTTTTTTTTTAAATCGGTCCACAATGACGGAGAAATCGGTGGACATATACAATCAATCTGCTTAGCCTTTTCCCAACTATGTTGGGGTCGGCTTCCAAAAAATCGGGAAATCGGGTAATCGGGTGGAAATCGGTGGACATATACATAAAAAAAAAACAATCGCGATCAATCAGAATCTGAATCGTTTTGAAACAGATGGCTAATCCATTGCTTCATAAGTTCGAAAAAAAAAATCAGCTCAACAACGTAAATAACGCAATGAATGTTGTTGAACTGTCAAAATGAAACAGATTAGTCGTAACCGTTTACGAAAATGTGTTACGTAATTAGATGGCCGCTGCTTAACAGTGCTTGACATGTAACCTTGTACAGTAGGCACTCTGTAACTCGGCGCTCACTAAACCAACACGTCCAATAGTCCGACGTTTTCTAACTTAGCTCTCCTACCATAGATATCCGTCTCTTACTCTGTAATTCGGCAGGTTTAATCCAAAAGTCCCGGATTACAGAGCGCGCGCATTGATCGTTGTCATTCTGTAGTCCGGTCCGATTGTACGAGTAGGTATCGTTACGTTACGTAACGTAAGTTAAACTAACTTAGCTTAGCTCTTGGTTTGCAACCAGCTTTAGCATGGTGCCCTTTCTGAGACCTCTGTATGGTAGAGGTATTTCATTTCCAGTGACATACCGCAGACTAATATTTCTACAAGTATCTCGATAACCCTAATAATTATAGTTACTATGATTTTGCAACCTTCGGTCTTATGAATAATAATATATATATATATATTATTATTATTTATTTATTTTCAATCAACTTTGGATCATACAATTATACTAAATAAAAAATATAAATATAAATTACGAAATTAAAATTAAAAATTAAATTAAACAATTATAAATAATAAAAATTAATAATAATTATTATATTTTTTATATATGACTTATTTGGTCTTATGATCTTTTGATTGATGGGTTCGATTCTCAGATAGGGCAGTGTTATTGTGTTTTAATATTTTGGAATTTCTCAGTCTGGAGTCTGTAGATGTGCCCAGTTGATGGCAATAGGCTCGCCCCCTATTACATGGGACTTAAATATAACGTGCGAAATGTGGGTGTACTTTAGGTACCTACACCTCTGCCCAACCCTTGGGGGAAATCAGGTAGTGATGTTATGTTTTGTTACATCTAAAAACTGCAATAAGGTGGTGTGCTAAGCAACTTTCAGCAATAAAATATAAAATACTACCTGCGCCCCGCGGTTTTACCCGCATAACTCTCGATCCCGTGATAATATCGGGATAAAAAGTATCCTATTTCCTAACCTAGGTCATGGTCTACTCATGTCTCTAATTTCATCCAAATCTGACTTTCGCATTTATAACATTAGTTAGTAATCGACTTCCGTTTACTAACCGGAGACGGTATTTTCTGCACTGGAAGTCTGTTGCAGAAAGTCTCAAATAATTAAATAAAACATTAACAAAATTATCTACAGACTATCAACAAGATTTATAGTTACATTAAAACCAAAAAATTACATAACTAATCTTCTTTTACATCGACATTTCAAAAACATAACTAGCTTATACCGAGACATCTTCCACAATACAATAAATACAAGTCACTGAACTGAATTCAGACACTGAGTAGTAATTTCGTATAGCTATCAAAGAATGACAGCTGTGATTTAAACATACGACCTATTTAAATTGGTACTTAGTCAATTTGCTTAATAATGTATTTCCCTGACTTCATTTAGGACTAACGATATCATAGCTTGTCGAAAGATCTCTTAAGGGCTCATGTAGACGGCACCATAGTCGCTGCATTTTTTGACATACTTCACATAACGAGATGTAGTGCGATTTTTTTTGAAAACGACACCTGTCTTGAAAAAATCTAGTATGTCAAAAAATCATAAATAAATAGTTACATCACCGTGTGCAAGGATATAACGGCTTTTCTTTCCGTTCCGGGGATACAAGCATTTGCTCAATATTTTTTTTAAATTTGCCAATTTGCCTACTTTGTATCCTATGATATATTTATGCATAATATTGGCTATTAGAAGCCATTTCAAGTAAAAAACCGACACTTTAAAATGTAAGCTCCAATGTGCGGCGGCGCGGTGGCGGCGCGTCGTGTCCCTGAGCACTCTAAGGCTTTTCATAGTTTGTGGGGGAAGTATCTATCTCCAACCAAAGCGACACACCTCAACTGGATACTAAGAAAGAAATAAAGAAAATACGTTTATTTGCGGTACACATGACGACGCAAGGAAAGAACAAAACACGAAAATAACAATTTGGGGGAAAATATACGTCACATCCACGCAAAACGGCCATCGCTCAGCATAATGCTGCGACCCTATGCGAGACAGAGCCCCAGCGCTTTTCAGCGAGCGAGCGGATACTACGTTAGGTCACTGACTTACCTAGCCAGAACATAAGTCAAAATAACCCGACCTTTTCCCCAAAATTACTCACTGAACCCAATAATTCCTAATTCTAACAAACAGAAGCAGGCGTATAAAGAAAATACTCCTGTTCTTTTGAATTATTACCGGTGAAATTCAAACAAATTACAAGGGAAAGTTATTTTATTTTAATTGCTTTTTCACGCGTCGCGGGGCCCGACCGCCGCCATTCTGAATTGTGGCTATAAGGCTGTGGCCTGGACTATCGCGGTTTCAGGCCTCAAAATGGATCAAGATATTTAAATAATCTATTTTTTGTGAAATAAATAAGTTGTGAGAAGATATACTCGTATGAGCTGTAGTTACATTGTGCCTTATGCTTTACGAATAGGCCTCAAAATATGCTGGCTTTTGTATTTGACAACTTCGGCATAAAGTCAATCTGAGGCCTCTGTTTTCGGTGTAAACCCATAGTCCGTAAATAGCATTGCGGTTTTAAGAGGCCCTGAAATAACTAGGCATATATTGGAATGTTTTTGTAGCAATAAAAATTTAATCATTATTTTAGTTACAAGCTAAAATAATGCGGGAGCCGCGCCGTTAGTCAAAACAGAAAAAGTTGATTTTAATGAGTGGCTAGTTGATACTATCACTGTTTGATAAGGCCCCAAATATAAACGATTATTTTATAACAGACATGAACGTGTTACTATATAACAGTTACTATGTGATTGTAGTCTGAATATAGCCAGGATTTGAGAAGAAAAGAAACGTAACATTATGAAGGATAATTTGCAATAATAGTACGGAATATTTATAGAAATCAACTCGCAATGCCTGCGTTGAATCGTATAACAATTAAAGGCTTGTGCAGACCAGCGCGACTTGTCGCGCGACGCGACACGAACAATACAATTTCTAAGAAAACTTCACAGTATAACAATAACCGGTGTCGCGTCGCGCGACAAGTGGCGCTGGTCTGTACAAGCCTTTAGACATGCTTTGCAAAATAGCTGTTAAGTGTTTTCCTAAGCGTCATAATATCAAAAGCAATTTGCTTTTTGAAAGCATACAAATCATACAAGATAATTTAAGTGTGTTACTATTAAATTGAAACAAAGTGTGAAATTCAGGAATTTGCACTAAATCTAGTTACTTGTTTGATGTAAGTTAGGGGTAAATGTAAACTAACGAAAATTACCATATTGTCTATAAAGCTGTGGTCTGGATTAGCGCGGTTTGTCCAGGTCTCACAATGGAGCATGTGGAGGCCTCAAAATGGAGCAAAATTGTCCTTTCATTCCGATCACAATGTTATAGTTGTATACCCATTTATAGACTTGTAGTAACTGAGGCCACAAAATATACCGACTTGTTTAGTATTCCTAAACAAAACTACTTGCAAAATCTATCGAGTAATCTAATGATAATTTAGATATCCACGAATATAAATGATTAAAGAAATATTTCGTCCTTTTATTGGTCTCAAAATGTAAAGATATTTTTCTCAAACATGCTTGGAAATTCGAACATTATTATGACAACGTTCTTCGAGATAAATCGAAATGGCAGTACTGGTCGAATACATACTAGCGCCAGCCAGCAATGTTTGTATGCAAATCCATATCTGTCGTGTTTAGCGGCCGAATAAATTACTATGAAAACTCATGACTGTCGTGTTATTTAAAAATGGAACGAACACATGGCAACCAAGGAGGTAACTTAACAAAAAAATTATTTAAATTTCGATTTGGCTTGCAAATAGAGCTGTTTAAAGTAAAGAAGAAACAAATGAACATAATAGACGCGTGAAAAATTCTCGTTGTTCGTCATTGATTTTGGAATTTATAAATTAATTTACTTAGTTTGAATTTCCGCGCATTATTTGAGAAAAGTACTGTAATAGCATTGGCCGCAGCCAGGCTTTGATGGACTCACGAATGTGTGCCTCGGCTTCGGGTCGTCCCACGTTTTCACGATCGTCCGTTGTTGGGAATCGAATCCAACACACTTTTGCACACGGTCTGCACGCGTGGGCATCGTGACCAGCGCGTCATCGACGCCACAGCAAAGATGTAAAGATCAAACGGCATTAAACCATTGCCTAATATACAGTCCACTCTTTAATTGCACCCCGCGCTAATATCCATCAATGCCTCAGTTGCAGGCCGCGACAGTAATGTACTATTTCGGCGTTTTTTATATTTTTTAGACTGTTTCACAGGGCGTTTACGATCGATTCTTAGAGCGTTTAAGTCCAAGCTTAAAGCCACAAAATCACTTGACCTGTAGGTGCCTACATATTTCATGGGCCGTCCTAGAACCGTGTTAATTACTCGACAGTTAGTATCCAGATCTAAAATGTAATTAATGTTTCTCAAAATACAGTTACGACTAAATGGAATGCTTTCATTTAGAAACAGCAGTTAATTTGGTTTCCCTTTAGAGATAGATATTTACTTTATTGCTTCATTTTAGAATTTTGATTAGAATTTCGGTTTTGTATTTATTTTAAATTAAAATAGTTTTGATGGTCCAGGCAAACAAGAATTATGTGACTATTAGAATTAATGGTTTACTATTAGGACTATTTTAGAGAATTTCAATTACCTTTTTGTAATAGGTATTTTATTACAAATAGGGAACTTAGCGAAATCGTTTGTAGAAATTACGCAATTCAGGTCGGTTTTTTTATGCACTTTAAACATTTATTAACTCCGTCCTTAATGTTCTAAAATGATGACAAAAAAAAGAATTGTCCTTCAGGTAGATAATTAAAAAATATTGGACACGTATTTTTTCTTTTTTTACGTAATCAAAAGATTACGGCAATACATTGAGTAGGCAATATGTTAAAATTGGTAAATTTTATACTGACTTGTGACGTAGCCAACCCCCCCAACTTTAATGCGTTTTATCTAAACCATATTTTATTAAAATGATAAAGCAAAAAAAAAAAATATGTGTCTAATATTTTTTTAATACCTGATTAACGGACTAAATAGTTTTGTTTTTTCCACAGTCAATATCCCTATTGAACAATTACTGTAACATTATAAAAAAAAAAAAAATCCACTGATGCCGATTCAAGTTACCAAAACAGGCAAACAGCTTCAAAAAGATGTTTACATAGACAAAAATCTATTTGATTGTCTTCAGTAGCTACAATATTAGGTACCCGTTGTGTAATATGTTTGATGCTAACTGTACCTATCTACCTACAAACTTAAATAGCTCACTTAATAACCCACTCAACTTCGAGACATCTTACTCCACTTCAAAATGAAGTTAACATAAATAACCCTACTTATTTACGGGTCGATCGACGCCACAATATTCTATAGAAAACTTTCCCGTAAAAAGATTATACCACCCATCTACAAAGGTGGTATTAAACCAATTTATTGGTTGGATTATAAAAGAATGTATAAAAGTCAAGTTTTATAGTAACTAAAATTTTATAGTGACCTAAATGAGTACTTAAAGGTGGTCTGAAATGTATGTGATTCACTCGTAAAGGAGGGCCTCCAAGATGACACCCAGAATTGTCAACTCTAAAAAACCCACCCGTGTTCCTTCAGTTGCCTGTACATTGCCAGGGGCCACGATATCCCTTTCGGACTTTCCCGCGACCCCGGCAGGCATCGGTCCTAGCGGACCCCGTCAGTTGTGCTGACATCTCTTTGAGGCGCGCGTGGAACACAACGCGCCGTCGTCGACCCGACGGACGGCGAGCTACACAGAATTGTTAACCCTACTGCCAGCCTTCTTGAATGGCTATCTTTTTGAATTATCAGGCTATAGTGTTCCCACTACTGAGACACAGGCGTCCTCTCTTCTAGAGGAAGTGGGCTGTAATGTACCACGCGGGCCCAGTGCCGGTTGGTAGATGTCACATGTCTTTGAACTTTTGGTTCTAGGACACGCCGGTTTCCTCACGATGTTTTCCTTCACCGTTTTGAGAGCAGTATTGATGAAAGTATTTACACAAAGTAGCCTGCCTGGGTTCGAACTCATGGCCTACAATTCGTAAGTTGTTACCACTGGTCCACTACAATATGGATGATGACTAAAAATTTTTTTTTTATTCCGTCTTTGAGATTATAAAAAAATATTGGACACGTATTTTTTTCTTTTTTTACGTAATCTAAAGATTACGGCGCTACATTGAGGTAAAATGTGCCATGACGTCACGAGTATGTAGATTTTATACATACTAGTGACGTAGCGATCCCCACTCCCCAACTGAAAATGCGTTTTATCTAAGTATTTTTTTATTAATATGATAAAGCAAAAAATACGTGTCTAATATTTTTTTATTATCTGACTGACGGACTTATTAAAATTTAATTTTTTTTACCCAGACATCATACCTATTCTGTCAAATTATTATTGAATTACAATTTTATAACCATTCCTTAATTAAAAAAATAAATATTTAGTTACTCTCAAACGTTGTTTCAACCGGGGTTCACCTCTCGACTTTTTACCTTTTTACATTGTTTAATTTACAGCATTGGTAGGACGAAAGAAGTTATTTCATTTGGTAAGCTTCAGGCTGCCTGAAGTTTAGAAGTGATTGAAAGAAAGAAAATACGACAGAAAGAAAGAACAAAACGGCCATCGCTCAGCATAATGCTGTGACCCTATGCGAGACAGAGCCCCAGCGCTGGTTTTCAGCGACGGCCGCCGCTGACGTGTGAGCGTGTTCTATGGAGTGAGACGTCATCCATCAGCTTTAATCCAGAAATTTGACTTGATAGAAGAAACAGTCCTAGGTTTGCTTAGATTACGATTAGAAGGCATGTAATCAGAACCACGAGGATGATCAGAACAGTTGTTCTATACATTTCGTTTTCATATAAAAAAACCGTCAGATCTATTCTTTTACAACACATATTATGACTTAAATTTACAGTTAATCCCATGCTAAATATTGCTCATATTATTTGCCGAATGCATTTTCCCAAAATATTATTCCAGACCGATCACAGAACAGATATTTTAGTATTATACGTGTTTTATTAAAATACTTTTTGTTTTATGTATAATAAATTTATAATGCGTCTAATTTGGGACAGCGCTCCTGGATGGGCGAGTGCTATTACTAGCTGGACGTGCGACGCGTTGCCTCAGCTCAGTACAGAACACGCAAGCTAACCACTCAAGGTCACTGGCATATATATAAGCTGCTGGGGAGTTTATTGCGCCACTTCTCCTTCCCAACGAACGCACTAGGAAGTGGTGAAGGGTGGGCGTTTTGGGGGACTGTCTTATGTAATTTTGACGTTCGAAAAGTGTTGATTCTCAGCCTAGTTTGAATAAATGACTTTTGAATTTTGAATTTGAATTTTGAATATCTGCGTCTTAAGATAAGGTTACCGTGGTCGAACCACGGATGGGTGACCATCCATTTCCAGACCCTTCCGTGCCTCAGAGAGCCAGAAAAATTCGGACATCTTTGACAATAGTTACGGATATTAGAAGCCTCAGACTCAGGCAACCAGTCGTAAGTCTCAAGGGGTAACGTGTAACACAGTAACTGGGTTGTGGAGGTCAGATAGGCTCCCACTCCATGTTAGAAATACTGGAATTCAGCTGCATCTGGTTAGTCTGGAAGCAGACCCAACATAGTTGCGACAAGGCTAGGCAGATAGATGATGATGATGAAGCATCGAATTTCCTTGGACTGGTAAACTTGTGGCGGCATCTACATCCCCACATGCGAACTACGCATCACACTGACGTCACGCGAAATGTTCCATCGCGCAAGCAGAGTTTCCCGCGCGATCAGCATATATGGACACGACACCCGTCTGGCCGGAGGATCCTCCCTTTTCTGTAGAGGATGAGTGAACTTTACACCCTGTTCATCATACCTCTTTAAACTCATTGAGAAAAGCCAATCCACCAATGCCCCAAATGCCAAAGGTAAACTACCTCAGCACACACCATTAAAGATATACGAGGCACTACAAGAAGATAGACTAGCCACACTATTTGATAGCCTTAATCGCCATTAACTACAATGTTATGTGGCCATAAGCCTGTATACAGCCTACAACTACCTAGTAAACTTGAGCATAAATTTGAATGTACTTTAAGTACCTATCCATTAGAACTTCAACACAAACAGGGTAGTAGTTAGGAACTTTAGTTCCACATACCATTTGTAGAATATAATGGGCTGTGTGTACTAGAATATCTGAAGTAGTAAGAGATAAATCATACACATTAAAAACAAAGTTTGGTTCGCTTGTATGGCTGGTACTTAAGTGAGTTTTAATTCGATTTGACAACTAAGGGCGAAAACACATGCGCGGGCTTGCGGACGGTGAGCAATGGGTAGCTCGCTGTCCGATAAGGACCAGGGAGCCAACAGACATGTCTGTAAGTGAGACGGAGAACGAAGCGTCCGTAAAGACGGCCGAAACTACGGATTTCGCTTAGGGAGCAGGCCCCCAGGCCCGGGTCTACGGCGCCTTGTGTTCCACGCGCGCCTCAAAGAGTTGTCAGCACAACTGACGGAGTCCGCTCGGACCGATGCCTGCCAGGGTGGCGGGAAAGTCCGAAAGGGACCGTGGCCCCTGATAACGAAAAGATAACTGAAGGAACACGGGTGGGTTTTAGTCAGCAAGAGTCTGACACGGCCTCCTGCTCCGCCGAGAGCGGAAGATGTTATTTGATAAATGCCCACCAAAAAATAAAAAAGAGCGCGAAATCACATTGGGGTCTGAAGGGTGTAATGCAGATCGCATTTCGTGTCGCTCGTTTTTCTTTTTCGTGAGGTTACTGACTAACCTGGTGTCAGAGTTTTTATGCCGCGCATGGGCCCCTGACTTGGCTTCACATGCCGTCGAGAAAATCACTAAGCCATTTCCTCCCGTTGTTTTCCTTCTCCGTATTTTAAGCAAGTGATAATTATACAATACGCACATGAATCCGAACAGTCAGAGGTGCGTGCCTTGGGTTCGAACCCAAACAGAATTTCAAAAAAATGCCCTTACCTGACAAAACTTTCGTGGATAGGTAACTAACAAAACTTCTGGAAAACAATTGTATTGAAATAAGCAGTACCTTTGTGCTCTTCTATCTTTATATATTTTCTTAATTTGTCTTTTGTGTGTACATGAATAAATAAATAAACTCCTAAAAATATATGCTCTTGTTAAGACTCATGCCAACTTTTGCAGATAATTCCTTTAAACAGGTCAACATTAGTGCCATTCCTAAATAAGTAATTCCCATTTGTCTAGCCAACAATTAAAACAGAAAGACTCACATCAAAAATCGCAGAGACAAAACACCAACAAAACTGTGTCCCAGTCTGAACGAAACCTAAACTCGATCACGACTCAAACTAGTTTAAAGCTGTTCTCATAAATAAAATGTCTAATAGAGATAAATATTTTTATTATGAAGACATTTCAATTTATTGTGTGTAGGTGTAGAGAGTGTTACACCTACGGCTAAACGAATAAAATTGGCTTATCTTACTAATAAAGATGTGTGTATGTGTGTCGGCATCTCGGAAATGGATGCACCGAAAGGTATTGGGTTGATATACATATTTGTGTAGGTTTTGGTTGGGTGTAAGATAATCCTTGAGGAACGGATAGTATTACTGACATAGGTAGGTACTTCTATACAATATTTATTACGATTACTGACAAATGCGTGCACTGACTGGACAGGTCCTCTCAATCACACCAATCTACATGGGTCTTCACATGATCTGACCACGATTATGTCTGAACTTTAAAAGAGACTGTGACTTCTGAGATTGTTTCGGCCTTTCTTCTCAGAGTAGTCAGATAGGAAACGCAGACCTCATCTAGTTTTTAAAATTTGATTGACGCGTAAAAGTGTTTGTACAAATAAATCATTTACAGAAATAAAATTATTTATCATTTATTTTAAAACTTATGCGACGTGAATTTAGATAAAATAAATAATATGCTACCTCTGTTTTAAGCTTCGTACAGACTAGGGCGACGCGACACCGGCTATTGTTATACCGTGAAGTTTTCTTAGAAATTGTATTGTTCGTGTCGCGCTGGTCTGCAGGAGCCTTTAAGTGAGTCGTAAGTTACCGTTGCGACCAACGCTCGGTTCCTTTAAACAAAACGATTCGTTTTGCTTACCAATTGTAACTTTTATTATTGCCAAACTGGACATATATATATAGATTTGTAAACTAAATTTACCTGTGATAGCTACTTCCATGGGAAGGTCTACTAAGCAACGCTTAAGCTTAAGGCCTTTGCCTAATTATGTTTTGTTCATTATTTCTGTGCTTTTTGCATCCAGCGGATTCCAGCGGACTTCACAAGGTCATCGGTCCATCTTGTGGGAGGCCTTCTAACACTTCGTCTTCCCGTACAGAACCTTTCGGCCCCATCGGCATCTGTTCTACGAGCAATGTGCCCTGCCCATTGCCACTTAAGTCTGGCAATTCTTCGGGCTATCTCGGTTAACTTGGTTCTCCTACGGACCTCTCATTTCTGATTCGATCACGTAGGAAAACTACAAGGATAGCCCTCTCCATTACCCTTTTGTGACTGCCTTCTGATAAGGCCCATTGTGAGCGACTACGTTTCTGTGCCATAAGTCATCAGTGGCAACACGCACTGGTCAAAGAATTTCGTCTTGAGACACTGCGGCATGTGGGCCGACAAGATATTGCGTAGCTTCCCGAACTCTGCCCAGCCGAGTTGAATTCGACGATTGACCTCTTTCTCAAAGTTGGACCTACCTAGCTGGACAGTTTGTCCTAGGTAAACATACTCGTCCACAACTTCGAGCGTAGGGTCTCCGATCTTCATGAGAGCGGGTGTTACATGGGCTTTTGCCATCAACCGGGCACAAATCCAGACTCAGGGCTGCTACTGAAAAATTTCGCAAGGAAAAACCCAATAACTCAGACGCCATTTACAATACCCATTTGTGCGCCAGGAAATACACAGAACTAAATAAATCTACTCATTTAAACTAGATTCTATTGATCTCTACCATCACCAGTCTATAAGATAGATAGGTCAAACTCATGAAAATCAATTGATAAATTAATCAAAAACTACTACATCTTCAATTCAATTTCATTGTTTTCCATCTACACTAAAATATTGGGTTCTAAACTAATTGATGAATGAAGTTTAGAGCGTACAATTTATAGTGTTGACTACGCTTTGTTATCGTGTTTCTGCTCGATTAATTTCGAGGCTGTACTAAAGGAATATTTGATGAACTATATCGTAAACGGAATAGTGGAAGTGTGGCGGCATCTACATCGCCACATGCGAACTACGCATCAAATACCTGACGTCACTCAAATCCTGCATCGCGTAATTAGAGTTTACCGCGCGATGGACATATGTACAAGCTCCCGACTTCAACAACTGGACAGGCCGTTCGAGGCAAACATATTGAAGGGCCCGTATTAGCGGGCCACTGTGGTGCCTCCGCGGGCGAGAGGCGAAGCCCTGACCCCGCACGCCACGCCCCCTTGCGGGGGCGTCGCGACATCTCGTTCATCATGATTTTATTTAGTAAAGGAGACCATAATGATGAATTAGGGCGACACTAACCGATTTTTAATGATTTTATACTGAAGATCACGTCTAAACGAATAGTGTCAATGATTTGGAAAAAATATATGTTAAGTTAGAGCATTTTTTTAATAACTTGATTTGTGATTATTTAAGATTATGTGCACATAGTGTAGTTAATTTGTAAAGTTATGTCTAACGCGGATAAAAAACTGAGAATCACGCAAAAACTATCAAGCGTATCTTTCTAAAACCTCCACCATTTTAAAGATAATTTAATTATTTATCTTTTAGTATACGTGTTTTATTAAAATACTTATATAAGCAGTGATAGCCTAGTGTTGTTTTTTTTTATCATGCAAAATAATCACGATTATTAATTTAGAAAACCCATAAGTGAAATATAAAACATTGTAATTCAAACAATTTTTGTTCATAAAAAGAAAATATGACGACGTCGCATTTTCTTAGCTTTAAATATGAATTATTGGTTTGAATGAAAATGATTTACTCGTTCTTATCAATGAATCCTAAAAAAATATAAACATAGAAAAATGATTTATATGCTAGTTGATTTTTTGAGAAGGTCTCATTAATACCCTAGAGTTATGGGATATAAAAAAAAACATATTGTATATATCAAGACAACATCCAAAAAATCAAATGTGTTTTAAATGCTTTCTCTTCTAATCTCCAATATCTGCGAGATACGATCCCATTTCCCACATAATGTGTCATTAGAAGTATATTTCTGCTTACTCCCTGAACATCAAGTCGAAATTAAAGCCATTACACGTCGACTCGAACGTGATATTGTAATAATCATTAAGAACGATCTCTTGGTGAGCTCTAAGACTAAACAACGCTGTGAAACGTTGTTGTGGGTCGTTGGTTTGAAGATTAGTCTGAGGAAATAAGGACATTATCCAGATACTTGAGGTTTTCCGTAATTACAGTTATACCTGTCGTAGGAGAACTACATAATGTATTGACACTTCCCGTGACCCAAAGGCTGGCTTTTACCTTAACCAAGCATTGCCATACAACGTGGCAATACCGCCAGTCTCTTGGGTACTCAGTCGACAGCGACAGCATATTTTAGTTTGTGAATAGTTTTATAATTAAAATACTATGTACGTAAATAACAACTTAAAACTAACTAATTAATATCTGTTACTTTATTTGACTGAAACAACAAAATGATATACTAACTTAACATAAATTAGTATATTATTTTAATATTTTTATTAATTAATCAGATAAAAGTTGTTGAAAAAATTGCTCGATAAAATTGATCATATTGCTTCGCATTAACGAGTCGAACACCGGTAACCAGACACACACTGTCATAATAAAATATCATCCTTTATAATCTTTCCAACTATCCGTAAGCTTTCTTATAACAGTTTTAAGACGAAAGTTCTCATTTCTAGGCCATACGTAACGTAATTGTAGGTAATTCTTCACAGGAAGGTGGAAATGTCACAAGAACTCACACTCTCACACTAAAGACTTGTGCAGACCAGCGCGACTTGTCGCGCGACGCGACACGAACAATACAATTTCTAAGAAAACTTCACAGTATAACAATAATCGGTGTCGCGTCGCGCGACAAGTCGCGCTGGTCTGCACAAGCCTTAAAGTGAATAATAATAATAATTCACGTAAATATTACATTAAAACGTCTCCTGCATCTGGTACTTGATATTCATTTGCAGTACTCGTAGTGCATGGCATTTACTTTGTACATATTTAGTAATATACGGGAGAGAATTCTGTACGGGCTCGCGACGTTTGTTGCCTGACAGACGAAAATAGCTCTACAGTCGTTGCGGACCCAGTGTCGGACTAAATATATAATTTTTGTTAGAGAAAAACTGCATAACACTGGGTTTTCAAAGAGATAACATCTTTGAAAAACTAAATTGACACAGGCTCTCTTATCTCTCGAAAATCTTATCATAAACAATGACGTGTGAAATGTTTTTATAGTGACATGATAATAATAAACAATTTTATTGATACATACCAATGGTTATTATGTTGACACATAATTTCGGTTACGACTTGTTAGCAGTCCTTCCCACTTTACTTCCTTATCGATACGGATACTCGGATTTCAAATGTTTGGCTTTTCATGACAGGTCTCGTTTCGGACCCAAGGTACGTACCTCTGACTTTTCGGATTCATGTGCGTAATGTGTAATTATCACATGCATAAAAAACGGTGAAGGAAAACATCGTGAGGAAACCGCATGCTTGAGAGAAATTTCTCGACGGCATGTGAAGCCAAGTCAGAGACCCATGGGCGCCTTTAAAACTCTGACACCAGGTTGGTCACTAACAACACGAAACAAAAAAAACTCCACTCTCGCTAGTTGTCTGGAATTTATGCTTAACTGGGCCTATTTGGCGCAGCCGTGAGGCACACAATAATATTTTTAGTTATCTTTTTTTTTTTTTTTTTTTTTTGTGTGAATATTGTGTGCCTTAACCTGAGTCAAATAAATTTATTTTCTTTCTTTCTTTCTTTCTTTTCTTTTGTTTTCACTCGCCAAGTGACTACATACAACATTATTATTACTGGCATTTGTTTAGATATAATTGGCAGCCAGTTAAATTATAGATTTTTTATTCATTATGATAGTTCACTCACTACCCACGATACTAGAAACTCCAGGCGTTCACGCACCAAACTTCACCCCCTATATTTCCGGCTGCACCAAGTCACTTACATTTGCGATTGTCTTGGCGTTTGAACTTACAAGATATATAGCACAGTGCAGCGTAGCTCACATAAATATGCAGCGTCGACACTGTAATGTATGGAGAGCTGGCAACGCTTGACTTAGGATTTATATAATGTACAATGGCAGATCCTGGTATTTGGAGGAGCTTTGCAGTATTAACACTACTTGTCATACTGCCAGAATGATCGAGGATAGCCTAGTGGTGTGACCGTCGGTCTGCCAAGTCATAGGTCTCGAGTGGTCTGACTTTTTTAGATGATGAAAAAATGCATGCCGGTTTCTTCACGATGTTTTCCTTATTATACAATACGCACATGTTTTTTAGATTCATGTGCGTATTGTATAATTATCACTTGCTTCAAAAACGGTGAAGGAAAACATCGTGAAGAAACCGGCATGCATTTTTTTTTTTTTTTAGTTTGGAAATTATCAAATAACTTCTCCCGCTCTTGGCGAAGCGTGAGGGCGTGTCAGCCGTCAGCCCAGCTTACTGACTGAAACCCACCCGTGTTCCTTCAGTTGCCTGTACGTTGCCAGGGGCCACGGTATCCCTTTCGGAGTTTCCCGCGACCCCGGCAGGCATCGGTCCTAGCGGAGCCCTTCAGTTGTGCTGACATCTCTTTGAGGCGCGCGTGGAACACAACGCGCCGCCGACCCGGGCCTGGTTCTTCGGACGGTGAACTACCTATAAACTCTGATACCAGATTAATCACTAGCCACAAGAAAAAATATTTAAAAAAACTGCCAGAACGTTGTCTTCTCATACATGAAACATTGACCAATCATCGTGCTTGTCTTCTGCAAAGTATTTTTTCTAACTAGGTTAAGGTGCATCCCATCTAATCATTATCATCTTTAGCTTATATCAATCAACTTCCAAACACACTCGTATAAGGCCTCCCTAATCATATTTCCTTCAATACGATCCTCGGCAGCTGCTGCCATGCGAAGATCGTCACTTAATGGCGTCACACCCCACTTTCTTACGTCACATCTGCAATCAATCTGCCTAGCCTTTTCCCAACTATATTGGGGTCGGCTTCCAGTCTAACCGGATGCAGCTGAACACCAGTATTTTACATGGAGCGACTGCCTATCTGACCTCCACAACTCAGTAACTGGGTAATACGATAGCCCTTGGTAAGACTGGTTGTCAGACTTTCAGGCTTCTGACGACCCGTAACGACTGTCAAAGATCCACGAATGACAGCCGGGACCAACGGCTTACCGTGCTTTCCGAGGCACGGAGGAGTCTCGGTATGTAAAGATGGTCACCCATCCATAGACCAACCCCGGCAAGCGTAGCTTAACCTGATGGATCGACCCGTTCGGCTGTTATTATTAAGCCACGAGCTCTTTCTTCACGTCTTCCCCAGCGATTATATTTTCTACGTCTTACGTCAAGTACCTGTCATTTCAACTGCATTGATAGCCATCAAACTGGATCACAACGCTGCTTGGCAGGCAAAATTTATTTATTTATTCAAATCACAATTATAACACCTTTACAGACTCATCCAAGGCGATGTTATAAGTCACAATGTCTTCACAAATTTACAAAAAAGAAAATGTAAAATAGAATGACCTGTAAGCCAATGAATTTCAAACATACAATATGACAAATACTACAAACATGGCAACCTTTATAATATCATACCCCTTTCAATTATAATTTGTGCCACTTGCATGAATTTCGGCAGGTTTTGCCCAAATATATCCTCCGATACCGCAATAACATTAATAATACGTGCGGCTCGTGAGATAGGGGTAAACTTGAGCAGGTTAGTCCTAGCCGCTGGCACGTCTAATAGAGCGGGGCGGGCGGCGGCGCGCACCTACGCACCCGTCTGGCGCGCGCAGCCGCAGCGCTGCCAGCTCCTCCGAGTGGTGCAGCAACCCAAGCAGTACGCGAGCCACGTACTTGACCAGCACGACGTCTCTTCTTACTGCCAGCCTGGTGTACCCGACCATGCCCAGGACGAACAGACTCGGGTACATCAGAGGATAAAAGGGGTAAACCCCGTACTGTTGACGGTAAAGAAACCTTGTATACTTGTTTTGGATTTTTTCCAACATGAGGCTGTATTTCCTTTCATGCGGGTTCCAAAGTTTTAAAATATAAATGATGGAAGTACTTCCCCAAACAGTAGGTACTTCCACGGACTAGCTCTATTGCAAAGACCTCGACTACTCCCAAAACATACACTTCATCAACTCAAACATTACTTTAATGCACACACGAGAAACACCGTATGCAGAGCAACAATTGCGCTGTACTCCGCTTAATCGTCCATACAGCACTATTTTATGCTAACTCCGCTGTTTGCAACCGCTGCATACAGCAGTCGAGTTAAATTGGATGTCATGTTATGTTACTATTGTGTGTGAGATATTTGAAGGTTTAGACTTGTATGGATATTTATGACTATTGATACCATTGCATTTCATAATCAATATTCTAGTTCACTAATTAGCCACATTTCTTATTTCCATACAGTTTATATTCCCAAATTAATCAAAACAGGTAAATATTTGACAGTTATTTGCGACGTTGCCAACTTTTAGGATAAACCCTCTTAAGAGCGTTTATTCTGAAAGTGGGCAATGGAAATAAGAAATGTGGCTAACTAGCGAACTAGAATAATAATAATGAATTGCAATTATAACATTGAATTTGATATTGTACCCTTTTTAATGAATTGCAATTATAACATTGAATTTGATGTTGTACCCTTTTTAGATGTAAAAAACGCATTTGGAAAGTTTCCAAATAGTTTTTTTACATCTAAAACTAAACATTCGGCGTTACGATATTAATTATTGCATTTCATAATCAATATTTAGTTCGCTAGTTAGCCACATTTCTTATTTCCATACAGTAATATTGCCAAATTAATCAAAACAGGTAAATTTTTGACAGCTATTTGCGACGTTGCCGCCCCCATACTGCCGAATAAACGCTCTTAACCACCTACACCAACAATAAATAAAACCTATTCTACGTGTATTCTATTTCGCAATTAATTTAGTAGATTAGTGTCTCTTTGAAAACTGTGAAACAGAATCTAAATGTTCTTCAGCATCCTTAAATTACTAAAGGCGAGCGCTGTCAATTTACAAAAGATAGAATAGTGAGGAAAATGGCTAGTAATTTATTAACCGTTAAACAATTCACTGAATCAAGAGCGATATTCTATTTGATTACATTCTGAATTGGATTGAAAATACCCGTTTTAAGATTACTTCTTAGTAGCTAAGGGATATTATTCATTGCACATCAAATAAATTATTTCACTACCAATAAACTTATTGTTTAACAAAACTAGTACAGGCAGATAATTTGAAAATATACATCAGGTACAAAAATACGACAATCATATCATAAGTACTGACTGCACAGCAAATTAACCATAAAATACAATACTAACACTCACAGCAAAATAACAATCCGTGTAACATATATCCTAAATAAGCATCTCAAAACTCAAGTATACCCGGAATCGAACTAGTTAGATTAGGTTAAATATTTGTACTCACAAAAAAAGGTTAGGTTAGATTAGAGCTGTGACCCCCTACGCACGAGCCGAGTGAGCGAAGCGAGCGTGCCAAAAACGACTAGAATATTTAAAATATATATTGTTGCTTATTTAGTTATATTTTGAGTTGAGTATTTTGTTTGCTGTGCAATCAGTAATTTTGATTGGAATTCGCATAATTTTTGGATACAAAAAGTTTTTTTTTTATTAGCGTTTAAATACTACCCATAAGATAACGTCACTACCCATCTTCATGAGAAAGCTCACAGTACTGTCACTTTTTCTCGTTTTACATCGTGATGTAAAACGAGAGTACCTACAATGTGGCGACTGAAGAAACGTACTAATTTGAAATTTAATAACAAGACCGAGAAAGGCTGTCAAAAGATCAATTCAATTCAACAAGTATTGCTTAACACATGTGTTTTACAAGTTTTAAAGATAGCGCAACCGTGCGTGTTTTCGATAAGCAAAATGCGGATGCCTTGACAGCACAGCGTGTAACGGTTCGCGTACACTTGATCAGACATCGGCCGAACTATGGTCATACGTCGTCGGCCGATCGAACCAAACATGTTTTGTAAAAGAAACTTATTGGACCATGTCGGTTGAAGAAGTGTACACACTCACTTTCTTCTACATAAAGCTTCGTACAGACCATAGAAATATAAATAACAGGAGAAGTGGTATGGGGGCGTGTCTGTGTCCGCGCGTCTTGATCACAATGCTCATGCCTCAGGCAAATGGCCGTCTCCGCTAACTAGTGCGCTTTCGAGCGCGATCGTGATAACATTTAAGAATACCGTGTTGTTCAGTGGTTTCTTGTAAAAATCGAAGCTAAACTATAAACTTTATAAATCGTAGAACCACTTTTCATAAATCAGCACAAGTATTTTGCTATATTTGTGTTGAAAATCATGAAAAACAACAAATCGTAAAATATTTCTTGCCTTTACTACGTTATTTTTGTTTTCATATATCACAGCGACTGTACTTTTATTGTAGTAAATACATTGCTTCTTTACCACTACCAAAGTATGTCGCTAAGTAACTGGACAAGCAATGTAAAAATTACAAAACGATATTTACTTTAAGCGGTTGCATCGTTAGTACGGCCGCAGCGTCTTGTGACGGATTAGTGATGTGGTTGTGCAGATCCACTAACGTAGGCTATCGACAATAATGTCGATTGTCGTATGAATTTATAATACTATTAAAGTTTATTCTTCAATTTGTCAACAGTTATAGCCTGATTGGAAGACCGATGTGAAATCTTGTTTTATACTCATTTAGATTTTCTCATAATGTTGTTATTTTTTTGGTTTACTTAATATTTCTTTTTTTACTTACTTATTGTTTATTTATATCATCTTATTATATGTATATCGTTTTTTATTTATAATTTTTTCAGCAACTTCCAAAAATTTTAATACAATAATAAATGGGAGAATCGATAAGTTTCCGATTTAGTCAATCACTAGCGTATATGTAAAATAAATGGCTTTTGCACAGCACAACGATAGCGAACGATGTTTTCGTGTGGGTGAGTTGTACGGTGCATGGTAAATGCACGCTGTGTTTGATGGGATAAGGTTTATAATTGATTGTGTAGTACGTTCTGATTTGTAAATTGCAAGTGTGAGCGGGGCCTCGTATTTATTGGGTTTACTGATCGCATGTGTGATCGCAGGCTAGAGAGTAGGGATAGATAGAAGACATTGGGTTTCGATACATTTTCAACTACCGGGCATATCTCCTTCTTTCTTATATCTATGGTACAGACTAGCGCGACGTGACAGCGGGACGCGACACCGGTAATTGTTGTATATAATATTGTTATACCGTGAAGTTTTCTTAGTAATTGTATTGTTCGAGTCGGGTCGCGCCATCGTGTCGCGCTGGTCTGCACAAGCCTTTATGTTTGGTTCGATCGTCCGCGTTCGGCCGGCTACGTACGAGCACTATAGTTCGGCCGATGACGGATTAGGTCCTGGCGTACAGGTGCGACGCGACTCTAGTGGAACATTTTCTATAAAAACTTCACGGGAGTTTTTTTACCGGTGTCGCGTCGGTCTGTCTACGGACGTCTTTACGCGAGTTGAACCGTACCTCTATGTAACTTACACCCGACCATGGTCTAAAAAAACAAGGTCTGGCATTCCGAGAGTAACACTTGCTTACTTCACTATCCAGTTGCCACTTTATTGCAACAAAACACGAAATAAGGAAAGATTTTCATTCACCGTTCTGTTAAAAAATATATACAAAGCATTTAAATTGTCGTTTCGTTTATTTAATCAAACGAAACAAATCAATTTAAACATTCGCACAGGTAATAAAGGTGGTTGGGGAGTTATTATTACACACTACTGGTAACACAGATGTGATGACGTAGTCTTGTGTCGCACACGTCGACCAAGTGTCTCGGAATGCTACACCTGGCGAAGTATATTATTATACCATGCACCGGACTAATTCCAAAATACTCCATCTTAACATGCAACATGTTCAAGTAGAAAGCAGTATCAGTGACTTAGTGCTCTACAAAGCTATGTACTTGACAGTCAGATGCACATGTTGCGTCACTTAATTTATGCAAACTTGCTAGTTGTAGTCTTGAAGTGTGAGTGCTTCTAATTGAATACTGTGTCACTGTAATTTGTTAGTAGAAATGTAAAATGAGAGTGTTTCATAAAACTGTCAAAGTTCTTAATTGTCACTTGACATTTCTGGGGATCCTGGAGTCCCTTTGGATGGCGAGGGGCCGAAGACAAATCGCAGAGGCCCGTTAGACGTTTTTAATTAAATGACGTATCAAGCGACGTTTATCCGTGTATGCATTAAGCAAGTGCACCCGCGGTTAGTGTAGGAGTGTTGCAGGATATGGAAAAAAAAATAGGACTATGGGTTTGAGTGGCTAAAGTCAACTGGTTATCTAGAACGATGGAAACACTATGGCTCCTGCCTGAACAATGTTTTATACACAGATAAAATGGCAGGGGGTGACTTGCTCATTAAATATACAATGAGACATGAGACCGCCCGTATTTTTCTGAATATTCATTAAAAATTCTCGAGAATTAACTTTAAAAGGGGGGTCTATCATTCTTTTTTTTTTAAAGCTCCTAATTAGCACAGTTAAAAAAAAAAATTATAAACCCACAATAATTTAAATTAAAATAAAAACTAAAACCCAACTACGAAAAAAAATTCAACTAAAAAGGTATAAACGTCTTTTTAGTAGACTTTTTGTCGTAGATGGGTTTTAGTTTTTTATTAACTTTTATTTTTTAATTACTTAGCAATCTATTTTTCAGACAATACAAAAGATAACATTATGATAACACACCTCTTTCCATATTTTCTTGGAAGACAGACCACACAAACACAAGACCATTCTATTCCCGACACAGAATCATACCCCAATTATGCAAAGCGCGCCATTAATCGTGACCTCGTATGTAGCAAGGCGAGTTAAACTCAATGTCACATAACGTTTGATGCATGGGCTTCCTGACTTCCATAATAAGTGTGGAGCATTTTTTTTTTAAATTTAATTTGTAAGGGTGAGGATTGATGATTGTGATTAGGTTTGTGAGTTCTTTATGAGAAATTAAGGAAAATAAGGCCTTTTCCCCATAAGTGTTGGTTTTCATAACGATCTATTTATTATACTCCATCGGTTAATGTAGTTAAATAAAGGTAAACAAGTCATAAAAAGGGTTTTTATAGATGACGCTTTTTTGTTTAAAAATAGGATAAAACCAAATTCAAAATTTTAGTTTTTTCCAATAGTTTCCTCTTTTATTAATGTTATGTTAAACTTTATCATTTATTTTTAAACGACTCTTCATAGATGTAACTGGTTGAGCAATTTTTTTTTGTAAAGAGCCCAAACTCTAAACTTCAAAGAATTATACCGTTGCTAAATTGAAGAGTACAACTGTGATAGCATGACAACTGAAGTGACAGGTATTACGTTTAGTCGGTTACTTGACAGCTGTCTCGTCACGTGTTTTTTTTTTTTGTTTACCTTTATTTTACTGTCTAAACCTATGGAGTATACTCGTAGACTGTTATACATAAATGTAAAACTGATTAATTTATTAAATTCTAGAGCCAATTTTAAATGCGTTGTCTCCCTATTCAGCTCTAAGACATTGAAGAAAATAAGAGCAGAGCGTTAGGCATGAAGAATTGACATTACGCATAACAGAAAATCACGCCTTGTTTCTCCGAAGGGTTGGGCAGAGGCGTACCTATAGGGCAGTGGTGGCCCAGTGCTGCCGCGACTTACGAGTTATAGGTTCGAACCGAATTATGTAAATTATTTCATCAACACTGCTCTCCAAACGGTGAAGGAAAACATCGTGAGAAAACCGGCATGACCTAGAACCAAAAATTCGAAGACATGGGACATCTGCCCCGCGTTATTAATTGCCCACTCTAGAGAGGAGGCCTGTATCCCAGCAGTGGGAACATAATAGTCTAATTATGCTGTACCTATAGTACACCCACATTTCGCCAGTTATGTTTAGTGTTTAAAACACATGTAAATGGGGCAGAACGAAAATTACGAATCTGGTCATATTTTTGGTGTAATAAGACAGATTTCTTAGCTTTCTTTAACGAAAAATTTGAAATCAAGTTGAAAAGCACTATGATTTTTTTCTAATTGGCATTTAGTCTCACATGCAATCTTGTTTTTCTTCATACACTTTCAATTATGACCACAACTTCACAGATTTATCCTTCATTCTCCTAATTGGAGTCGGCACTGCCCAGTTCCCTAAAGGAACATTAAGTACGCACTGGTGACAGCTGTCTGCCTTGGTGCCGTACCGACTGGTCGTAAGCATCGACGTCCATAGACGTTTTACGTCTGACGTCACTTCGGTGATCAATGTAGGTTAGGAGCAATTGTATTAACGTGGCTAGGTTCGGCAATGGTTTAGGCTTTAGGTAATTGATTTGGTGCAATTTTATTTTTATTATAGTTTCTTGATTCAAGCGTGACCTTGTGGAAATCCTAACTTATATTACAAATGTGAAAGTGAGTTTGTTTTGATTTTTTGTTACGCTTTCACCCTAAAATGACTAAACGGATTTGGATGAAATTTGGCACATAGGTAGACCGTGACCTGGAGAAGGACATAAGCTACTTCTTATCCTGGATTGCAGACCAAGTCGCGGGCGACAGCTTGTCTGTTATAAAATACAATATACGCAGAAATATTTAGTAACCTATTCCGCTAAACTATTCCAGATAGATAGCTAGTTATTAGATGCTATTCGATTTCTTACAGGGCTTTTTATGACTCTTTAGGAAAAGTTAAGCGGAATAGACGATTAATAATAAGATATTCTAAAAAAAAATTGTTACGTAAAGTCATAATTATTTTGTGATAGATTAGGTATGTACCTATGAATTACTTTTTAGATCCCTAAAATAACCTTACGTACGCACTGGTAAGAACTGTTATGTGTTTGCCTCGGTAAAGTGACGAATAGTCGCGAAAAGAATAGACTTCTGCAGACGCTTTACGTCTGATGTCACTGGGGTGATCAATGTAGGCTAAGAGCTAGGGAGATACATGGCTGAATGAAACGAAATAGGTGTTTTTTTTTTATTACCAATTTTTTTTCTTATAAGTGCTACTACTGTAGTTTTTCTGTAAGCAGGCAATGCTTACAGAAAAACTACTGCCTGCTTATAAGTATTTTTTTTATTTAAAATACTAAATAAGTTCACAGTTTAAGAACACCACATTTTTTTTTTATGTACCTAATCCAAATAATGAAGTCTGTGATTACAAGGAAATCGTTAACTTCACAGAATTGATTCAGTATCAATAATCAAGCACGCATTCAGAACAAACTCCCTGAAATAACATTCAATTATCCAATTTCGCTCCCAAATTTTTTTAGCACTCGTAACGTTTTCACAGAAAAACTGGATTGCACGCACGAAATAAAAAACCAAAGAAGACCGGAAAAGCGTGTAGGCAATGATTTTTAACAAACGGCGTATCAATAAGCAAGTACATACTTTAACAAACACCATTACATGCCCCAAAAAATTGAGCATAATTCTACTAAAGCTGTCATCAATAAATGGTCCGGCCATTGTAATCCAATGTTTGTGACAGCCATTGTCAAAAACACAACAACGGAAATTGAACCTTATTTACACAAAACAAAACTCATATTGTATCGATCATAACACACATAAAACGTTAACTTAATAGTCCTCCATTTTCCGCTTGTTTTCTTCTTAGGCTAGGAGAGAGGGAGTTGAAGTTCGCATGATCTCGGAGTTATTTGTTTTGACAATATTGGAATGCAGCGGAATATTTGGTGTAGTTTATTGAAGGTTACAGTCATAATAGTAAAATAGATCACTAATCCGGTGGATAAGCGAGATAATGTTAAGCCATTATGTGCTTCGGTTTAGGAAAAGTATTTTGGCAAAGTTAGCCACATCTTCATCTTTTGCTCAAAACGATGTGTAACTCAATATTGTATTTACGCCTACGAATTATTTCCTAAACTAGTGAAAGAAGTACGAACTATTTACTAGGTCGTGAACTCGTGATATCTGCATCATATACCTGAAACAAAAATAGAACAATTGTTAATACTAGTAATAAACTTTTAAAACTCCAAACACTCGGAAAAAGATGACGCATTTCCCAAAGCGCTATCTCCCAGACTATAATGTTATGTCATTCGCAGTACTACCCGACATTTGTATGTAAATGTTCCTCTATAGAAGATACCCTTGCGTAAACTTCAGCTAGTGACGTGACTTATCGACTATCGATATTTTTCAACTAAAACTTTGGACATTTGTTTTCGAGAAGTTGAAATAGTAAATGAAATATTATTCCGATAAATGCCTGTGACTGGAAAATTCGAATCGAGTTTTGCTGAATTTCAATGCGTAATCATTTTTCAATGTCACAAGTAAATTATTGTGCTTTCTAAATATAATGAGTTTTGTATACAAAAGACTATTAAGAGCGCTAGAAGGCACATCATTATGTTTTTACAAGTTTTTAACGAACTTTTAAAATAGATTTTCTTTGTGATAAAGTAGATTTTCAACAGAATTAGAGTTCTCAAAAGAAATTATTTTTGATGTATTGTAGAATTAGGACCTGCGGCAGTAAGATAGACAACGGTAACGCATAATTTAATAACATAAACGTGTTAGATCGTTAAATAAGATTTTTATAGGATTTGGATATAGAATTCAAATCCACGAGGAAAAACTCCCTGTAAATAAAAATATTTCAATAAACGTTTAAACAAAACATGTTTATTATAATCATAATCATTTCTTTATTTGTGTAACATAGGTAGTGAATACAGTTCTTAAATTAAAGATATAGGTCGCTATGTTATGCCAAGAGGCGTACAAATATGGTGGCATGCGAAATACGAACAATGAAACAATTTCTACAGTCAATGCCTAAATAAATAATCATAAATTACAATTAGTCACAGTATTCAATTAAAAATTATTTCTCCAGTCAAACAAATAAATAAGTCTACATTAATTTATCATTTAGAAATTCATCAGTCGTATAATAACATTTTTCAATTAATAATAGTTTATTTTTATTTTTTATTGTGTTACATAATTATTTTATATGACATTTGGTAATTTTTTGTTAAAAAAAAATCTTTATGTTCACGAAACGTGTTTGAACTGAAATTATGATATATTAATGTAGACGATCTTTAAAGAGTATGAAAGTCAATGTGAGGACCATAAAACATAGTAGGACAGTAATGGGAAATGGGTGTTACATTATGTACGTATTTTTAAAACAAGCGTGATTTCAAGCATTTTATCGATAATGCTTTGAGCACATCACTAAAACGTGACAAACGAATTACGTTGCAAAAAGGCGGGCGTAGACCCGGCAAACGGGTCCCATAAAAAAGACCTCGCATAAAACAAAAGATTCCTGAATTTCATGGCATGAGGTCACATAACACTATACGTACCGTGTGTGAAGTCATTCAGTGTCAAATGTCTGTAATTTAGTTGCAGGTGTCTTTTTAGGGATAGATTAATGGCGTTTTTTGTAGTTTTATTAGACTGCTAGTAATATACAATAGGGATGATGATAATTTTTTTTTAGTCCGTCATGGAGATTATAAAAATATATTGAACACGTGTTTTTTCCTTTCTTACCTAATCTAAAGATTACGGCGATACATTGAGTTAAAATGTGCCATGACGTGACGAGTATGTAAATTTTATACTTTCCTGTGACGTATCGACCCCCACTCCCCAACTTAAAATGCGTTTTATCTAAGTAATTTTTTATTAATATGATAAAGCAAAAAAATACGTGTCTAATATTTTTTTATTATCTGACTGACGGACTAATTAGAATTTCTTTTTTTTTTACCCGGGCTGTCCCTATTAAGCAGGGATGATAATAAAACTGAGAATGTGTCTACCACCACCTCTAAAGCAGTATTATTTTAATATTACTTTAGTGTGGGAAAGAGGACGAAGGCTCTAAAGGACTTATAGCTCCATCTTTTTCCCCCACTGAAATAAGATTATAATAATATTGCACATTGCTCGGCACAAAACGGCCGATGGGGTCGAAAGGTTCTGGAGTGGCGACCGCGTACTGGAAGACGTAGCGTTGGAAGGCCTTCCACAAGGTGGACCGATATCTGCTGAAGGCAGGAATCCGCTAGATGCGAGAAGCACAGAGCCGGTCGAAGTGGCGGTGCTTGGGGGAGGCCTATGTCCAGCAGTGGACGGCTTTCGGCTGAAATGCCAATGAATGATAAAATTATAGTTTGAATGATGAACTGCCGCGTTGGTCTAGTGGCCGCA
This sequence comes from Agrochola macilenta, assembly GCA_916701695.1. Taxonomy (NCBI): domain Eukaryota; kingdom Metazoa; phylum Arthropoda; class Insecta; order Lepidoptera; family Noctuidae; genus Agrochola; species Agrochola macilenta. The sequence goes on along the minus strand of OU753578.1, from coordinate 11,027,372 downwards.
AGCGCTACTGCTAAGCATGAGTTCCTGGGTTCGATTCCCTGGTCGGGCAAAGTGTTATTGGAATTTCTCAGTAACAGGCCGGAGTCTAGGACATCCTAGAACCAAAAATTCGAAGACATGTGACATATACCAACCCGTACTGGGCCCACGTGGTGGATTACGGCCCACTCCCTATCACAGAGAGGAGGCCGACCCAGCAGTGGGAACATAATAGGCTTATTTTGCTAAGACTTAGTGGTAGCGATCACTACATAGTCATAATCGGTTGATAAAATATATAAAAGACAAACTTAGGAATTCTTATGTTAATGATAGGCTAGGTAATGTCTATTCCTAAAGTACCTAATGAAAGTATAAACAAACCCTGTTGAGTTTAAATGCTTACACAATCACTCACTAAAGGGAATTAGTAACAGGTTTCAACTTTATGTCTCACCACTTTTTCCAACAATTATTATTTGAATTGTATTAGATTGAAATTGTGAAATCGACGACGAAAATTGAGATAAAAAATTTACCAAATTCAACGGGCAAACAAATGAAAAACATCTTTATGATGATTTAAAATTAGAATTTTGAATTTAAATAATATGTATTCAAATAATCACATCAAAGCATTCAATTTGTTAGAAGAACTACAAATTGGCATGCATAGATACGTTCTCTGATTCATTTGTTAACATTTTCATCAGATAGTTTTGGAACAAGCCATAGCTATCCACTTCCTCTAAACGATGTATTTTACAAGAAAGCCTTTTACAAAGAAGTGTTATTTTTTCAGAAAATTAATATATACTGAGAGTTGACAGTTTGCAACAAGCATACTAATAATGGATAACATTGTGATAGAGCTCTCAAATAAAGAATGTAATAATCCTTTGAATTCACTTAATCTAGATAAAACTTTATTCCCAAAAAACTCAAGGGATCCAATAGTTCCAAGAGTTTAGTACTAATCTCAAAGCCAGACCTTCTAATTTTACGAGGACGATTCATTACATTCTCGGGGAACGAACATAAAATGGTTTACTTTATAACCAGTGATAAACTCTGAGGAAACTTTCTATTTGTGTTTGTATGTTTAGAGCCTTATTTTGGCTGTTTTTTAGGCTGGGAATTTCATGTATTTTGTCTTTTATACTATCGCGATTTAGGCGTGAATATTGCGACATGAAATGACAGAATGTATTTTTTTTAAATTTAGGTGTCTGTATTCTCAGACAAAATAAAAAACCAAGACAGCGCTGCGAACGATACAGTGAAGCATGCCAAGACTAGACCTCCGCTCTGTGCATACATGCTCACACGCACTTATTTACAATCAAACTTCACCTCACTAAGGGCGGAATTCACCAATGGAACTGAACGCGATCAGCTTAAGTTTAAGGCCTGTCAGTGTCATAATTTTCTTTGTAATATTGACATTGACAGCTCTTGAACTCGATTTAGATGTGCTGATCGCGTTCAGTTACATTGGTGAAATTCGCACTAAGTGCACAAATGTTTACGAAACCGGTCACGTAACTGTTGGCAGCGCTGTCTTGGTTTCTGAGCATACATTGGGGATATTATCAAAACAAAAGAATATCCTTCTCTATAGGCAGAACTGGTTTTTATATTTTTGTTGGGCGCGGTGAATTTGCGAATACCTACCTACATATTATATCTAACACTCCTACCACGTTAAGGCTCGTGCGCACCAGCGCGACGCGACGGCGCGTCGCGAATAGAACAATACAATTTATAAGAAAACTTCACGGTATAACAATAACCGGTGTCCCGTCGCGCTAGGCTGCACGAAGCTTTAGAAAGAGGAACACCAGGTTTTAAGGTACCATTCCGTACCCAACCGCAGGAGGCAACTGCAGACTGACTGGTTTCTATGAAATACCTTCCGTAGCTAGCGACACGTCGTTGGTAGCTACGGGCGAGTGACAGGCGACACGTGCAGCCCGACCGCAGACCAGTAGTGCCGCCAATGCTCGAGCGATAACACGTTTTTCCATCTTCTATCTACCGACTGGAATACGGGCTGCTGCCGCCTGCGGTCGGGTTCCGAATCATGACTGCAGCGTAGAGGTGGGCAAAGTGTATAATTTTTGCGATTGGAACATTTTCATCTGGATCACTGAAATGATCCGAATCATTGATATGATTCATTTGGATCATTTGAATCATCGACTCAAAGGATATAAAAATGCATAACGACAACGAAAAACTGGGAGAATATGAGTGATACACATCTCATTTGGTGTCTTTTTCTGACTTAAATAGATTGTAATGAGTCACCCGCTCACTCGAGTCAGTTCAGTAGTACTGAATAAAGTAACGTAACTCATCGTCTCAGTCTTTCTCCCTCCCTCACTGCTGCGACGGTCGCGCAGAAAGAGCAAGTTAATTATTCAGATTCAAATGATGCGTTTGAAACGTTGTTACTGAACCAATCTTTTGGAACACTTCAATGATCCGGATCAGTGAGTCGGTTCCGTAAAGAGTTACACACGCCTACTGCAGCGACATGACGCCGCGACACGTCGCATGCAGTTGCTGCCTGCGGTCGGGTATGGAATTGGTACCTTTAGTCGGTAGGAGTCCGACATTAACCTCCTTTCTATCCAGATCAAAAGCTACCTTGACTATTTCCCCACAAAAAAACAAAATTCAAATTCAAAAGTCATTTATTCAAACTAGGCTGAGAAATCAGCACTTTTCGAACGTCAAAATTACATAAGACAGTCCCCCAAAAACGCCCACCCTTCACCACTTCCTAGTGCATAAGCTGGGAAGAAGAAGTGGCGCAACAAACTCCCCAGCAGCACAGCTGTCTGTTCAGTTAGTCTGTTCAGTTGAAAAAACTTGATTCTATATAATAGTGCATATTATAATGCTAAAATAATTTACATCACCACAAATTGCAATACAACTCATAAAATAAAAACATTTTAAAGAGTAGATTATGTCAACAATAAATGAAAACAAAATTAAAATAAATTGACTTACAGTCAAATAAAATAATCCAACAATTATATGCTCATATAGTATCGTGTAGTCTAAAATAATTGTTTGTTCCTTGGGGTACATTGGAGTAGCTTAATTAGTCCCAAGCCTTTTTGTCGTCTAAGTAATCTTTAACTTTATAGAAACCTTTTTGACATAGTTTCTGTTTAATAAATAATTTAAATTTATTGAGGCTCAGTTCTTTGACATGGCTTGGGAGTTTGTTGTAAAAACGTATACTTTGGCACTTAAATGAATTACTAATTTTTTGGAGCCTAGTCCTCGGCACAATAAATAAATCTTTGTTTCTAGTATTTAAGCTATAAAAGAAACTCTTTGTATTGACAAGCTTTATATCATGATGCATTTTACCTCATAATTACCTAACCAGACGCTTTTGTCCAACCCCCACACAACATTAAATCAAAAGTCCAACATCTTCAAACGTCCCCCACAAACAACACACGTCCAACGTTTACTTTCGAGCCATGCACACACGAGCCAAGAGTGCTCGAGATGTCGAGCCAGGAGCCACACAGACACGTCATTAGTACAGTCAGCCACTGATTATGAGGCTGAATCGCAATTAAAGTTTTTTGAAAAGGATTTTTTATGTAGACTTTTTTGTGACTGAGCCGGTATTTTCCTTGGGTGGCTGTACTCTGGTAGCAAAGAGGTTTAGAATAGAACAGAATAGTTCTTTATTTCCAAAGAAAGTAGGTACAAGTTACAGATGTTAAGGGGCCGGCGAACATAGCTTGCAACTGCAAATCGAGATGTGTTCAAAATTCGTTTGGAATATTGCTATCTCTGTTTGACAAGGCGAGGTCAGACACGCGTGTGTGTGAGCGGATAGATACTGTGCGACCACGCACACATTGACAATATTATTTCTTGACGCGATAGCACTACTAGCTATCGAAAATTTATGATAAATTGGATGTGTTCTGTAATACCAAAAATGATGAATTAAAACTAAATGTTTTTCCATATTTTTTTCGATAATTTGTAACTTGATAATATAAGCTATGTTGCTGCGGAAACAATATTACAAATATTGTTGTTTATAATATAGAAAAAACAATATGAAAACATGTAATTTACGCTGTAAAAATGTATGAAATTCAATTTGCTTTAATTTCATTTCAGGTAAGTTTTTTGAAGAAAAAAAAGACGTACAGGACTAGATAAATACTGTCTCAATCCGAATATCAACATAATATGGTGGAAATATTCTCAAATTGCAAATGATTTTGGTATTACGTTTGTATGGACAATTCATCCGTCGCCGCATTCTTAAGTTTAAAATGATCCTTATAATAACTACCATGCAAACAGTTTTAGGAATAATAAAAAACACTCACTTAATAATAGGTCCTTACCTATGAAATCAGCGTTTTGTATGGAGAATTTTAAAGAAGTTCATTTTTCATACTAACATTTTCTTACTTTATATAACAACCATGAACACGAATGTTGTAAACTTTTATGCACTAATGTTTAAAAAGTAAGTTACTCAAAGAAAAGAAATAAACGACCTAATAATAAAGCTGAAGAGTCTGTACTTTTGTTTGTTGGTTTGTACGCGTTAATCTCAGGAACTATCAGTCGCATTTGAAAAAATATTTTTGCAATTCATAGTCAAATTCTTGAGGAACATTGTAAATAGGTTATTTGGGAATGCTAAGAGGGATGTGTGGTGTTACATGAATGGATAGAATAAGAAATGAGTACATAAGAGGAAGTCTAAAAGTGGCACCGGTCGGTGAACGAAAAGTTGTGCGGAAATAGGTTGTCATGGCATGTGATGCGGAGAAATGAGGAAAATGTCGTGAGGAAAGTTTTGGGTATGAATGTCGATGGCTATAAGAGTTGGGGAAGACCAAAGAAACGATGGATGGACTGTGTGGAAGATGATATGGATAGAAAGGGAGGGCTACCGAGATGTCGACTTATAGAGAAGTGTGGAAGAAAGGGAAATGTTGCGCTGACCTCAAATATATTGGGCTATGGGCAAGAGAATGATGATAGGCTAGACATCACGCTACAACCCATTGGAGCCGAGCAAAAACAACAATCAGAAAAAACGCTAAGTGAAAACAAAGTAACAGCGCGGGCGGGCGATGCGATGCGACCCTGTAGGAGTTGGGACGGGGGAACAAGAAATATCACGCAAAGGAAGTCGCGGGCAGAAGCTAGTAATGTAATATAAGTAATATCTAGGTAGGTACTTATTTCTAATTTATTTTCCCAACTTCCAATCTACCGAGGCAGCAATTCGGGGAAGCATCTCTAGGGCCCTGAGATTGATCAATAGTTAATTACTTGTTACTAAGATTTAATTAGATGTCTATCCAATTTACCATATAAAGTTCTTTTTTTTTATTTGACCTTGCTTGACCTTCGAGACGTTTGACATTGACCTTGAAAATGGGCTCTCCTCCATTCACATTTCATTTATCAGACATTTCATTTATCAACCTTTTTGATGAGATTTATGTCATATAAAAAAATCGTTAAAAAGACTATGTATCTCGGCCCCTCGACCCCCCGTGTGGAGTTGGGAGTTTACTAACCCTCACCCCCTCCCTACTCTCCCTATCAAGGCGGCACGTTTCTAAATTTTAACCATGTTAGTTAGATAGTGAGAAGGTCACTTTTTGTTCCATAAATAGTTACCTACATTTGCCATTTTAAAACTGCCTCGATGGTTTAGTGGTTGCAAGCGCTACTGCTGAACATGAGGTCCTAGGTTCTATTCCTGGGACGGTCAGTGTTTTTAGGTTTTTCTATCTGGATTTTTTTGTAGCAGCCCGGAGTCTGGGTTTGTGCCAGGTTGTTTTTTTTTTTTTTTCTTTGAGAAATCCGTCAACTCAAGAGCTCGATCTCGGTGGTGGAAAGCGATGGATGAAGACCGCACGGTGGATCGAGCAATTTCAGAGGATGCCTGTTCACTCTTGCTCTGAAGGCAGACGGGTTATATGTGGAAAGGAACACAGACGCTGGCAGAGAGTTCCACACTTTGGCTGTGAGCATAATACATGTGGAGGAGAAGCGCTGAGTACGACGAACCAAGTGCAGATGGTACCCTGCAGTACGACAACAAAAATTTAAAGTTTTATTTTTCAATAACAATTTTTGGCAAATCCTCAATTTTCTGAATCAAATTCAAAAGGCATTTATTCAAACTAGGCTTAGAATCTGCACTTTTCGAACGTCAGAATTACATAAGACAGTCCCCCAAAACGCCCGCCCTTCACCACTTCTTAACTTAACCTTTTTTTTTTTTTTGGGTGGGAAATCATCAAATGACTCCTCCCGCTCTGGGCGGAGCGAGAGGGAGTGTCAGACTTTTACTGACTAAAACTCACCCGTGTTCCTTCCGTTGCCTGTGTGCCGGGGCCGCGATATCCCTTTCGGACAAACTCGCAACCCCAGCAGGCATTGGTCTTTATGGACCCCGTCAGTTGGTGCTGACATCTCTTTGAGGCGCGCGTGGAACACAACGCGCCGTCGACCCGGGCCTGGTCCTTATCGGACGGCGAGCTGCCCATTGCTCACCGTCCGCAAGCCCGCGCCTACGGTGGCCGGAAGTCGGCTCGTGACTCCCGACGCCCGGGGCGTCTCCTACGGCGACTAGGGGCGCGAGGGCGTGCAGCTTGAATCTCCCTCGCGCGCTCCGCCTCGTCCTTCGCGAGCATAACTGCTTCGCAGAAGGAGGTGACGGCCTCCCATGCACTCTCGCTCCGGACCATGGCCTGAACCAGGGACGGACGCGAGAGATCGCCGCCGCCGATCGAACCCCTCCCCCGATCGAACCCCTCCCCCCTCACGTGAATAAAGGACGAGCCCCAACCAGTCTTACCAAGTCCTGTCAGATACCTGTCAGATAAGCAGTCACTCCATATAAAATACTGGCATTCAGTTGCATTCGGTTAGAATGGTAGCCAACCCCAACATAGTTGGGGCAAAAACGCTAGGCAGATCATGAATTGTCACTAACTTACATACAAGCCAAAACATCGCCACCAAACTAAGTTTAATCTCAAACGCATAATCATTGATCGCAAACCGTTGTTATCATAACGCGGCCGTTCGGAATTCGAACTATTATATCTCTACTTTATGTCGAGTACTAGACTATCTACTCGTAAAGTCGCTGACTCATTCTATGGATTGGTTTTAGAAACATCTGGGATGAAAGAGGGACTGGGAATGTGGCGTGTGTTCGTTGAAGTTTGAAGAGGCGATGCTGAATAGAGAATTGTTTTTTTTCAGTAAAGGTCTGTATTTTTTTTATATTGTTTGCGTTTATTTTGCAACTAGCTTCTGCCCGCGACTTCGTCAGCGAGCCTATAATCTTCCACAATAATTGGGCTATCCATTGCAAAAAAAAAAATTCAAATCCGACTGGTAGTTCCAGAGATACCCACATACAAACTTACAAAAAAAACAAACAAGCTGTTAATAATATTAAGGATAGAATAAGTATCGATTAATTTATTGACTTAATGTTTTATAATTTATATTTGCATGGTATTTTACAATTTCAATAATATTTTCTAATTTAAATTGAATTGCATGTATTTTAATAATAATATTTGTACATCATTTTGAAATATTTGATGTTTCATGCTGATTATATTCAAACGCAATGTGAATTGTTACTGAATAAATAAATTGAATTGTATTGAAAAGATTCTAGGCAGGTTCTTGTAATAATCTATCTCTAGCATCTGCAAGATCATGCATACTGGTAACAGAATTTTATTGTTAGTTTTATAAATGTTCTTTTCATTCAGCTAAATACGTATTAAAACAGTGTTACATGATATCGATTCTCCCTGAAATACTAAAACTTTTTGATAGTCAAGAGTACCTACAATCGATTCGAGTATACTACAGAAGGTAACCAAGCATGATACATTATATCACAACTACATAAAACAATATTTCTTGCAAAACCAATGACTCAATACAAACGTAGAATATACATATATTTTAGGATCCGTTGTATTTATAGCTAAAAACTGCGTAAAAACTATATAAAAATCGTGGAAACATAAACTTAAAAGTACTTCTTTAGTTTTTACGATAGTTGTACAATAAAATTTATATCCGCGAACAAAAACCGTTGCGTGTGAACACGCAATGTTGATCCGTATATTTTCGCGCAGAGAATATAAGAAAGATAAAATCGTTGCGGTTAAGGCTCACTTTTATTGAATTTGTGTTTTTAGGGTTCCGTACCCAACGGGTGCCAACCCTATTAAAGGCCTTTTTAAGGGTCCGCTGTCCGTCCGTCTGTCACAGGGACGGGTATTTTTTAAACCGTAATAGGTCTCTACCTTCTTGAAATTTTCAGAGTGTGACTACTATGACCGCTATGGCAACAAATAATAAAAAATAAAAAAAGTAAAATTTCAAAAAAAAAACATCGTGATGAAACCGGCATGCCTTTTTTTTGGGTTGGAAATAATCAAATGACTTTTCCCGTTCTGGGCCGACCGGGAGGGCTTGTCAGACTCTTACTGACTACAACCCACCATACACTATATTTTTTATCATTACTGATTTATACATTATACATTTATCTATGTAAATAATCAATCCAATACACAATCACCATTGAACAAGAACGTTTCCAAATGCTAAACTTTCCTGTTATCATTCAAAAAGTAGGAATGTCATTATTTAAATTGCGGGTATACTCTTACGTAACTTCATTCTGCACTTTTCACAACACCAATAATTCGCATATTTATTATTTCATCTACTCGACGTCCGTATGTCACTGCATATCCAGCAGAATATCAGCGTCAGGTATATTTGCCTGACACATGCTGAGTTGGACTCCCATTTGGTGCAACCTTGAGACACGCACCGCACTTTGTATGTTTCACTATTTTAAAGTGTCATCACAATGTTTTTATTTTCTTTTATATTTTATTTTTTGTATATTGGCACCTTATAATCTATATTCATGTATTTAGTTATTATTTAAACGTGTTTTTGTATTTAGTGCTGTCTTTTGTGTGCATCAAATAAATGATTTAACTATCTATCTATCTATCTATCTATACAACCCACCAGTCGGCCTGCGATTCCCGACGCCCAGGACGTCTCCTGAGGCGGCTAGGGTGAGGACGCGAAATTTGCCTCTGCCTCACGCGTTCCGCCTCCACCTTCGCGAGCATTATTGCTTCGCAGAAGTTCTCCCATGCCCTCTCGCTCCGTACCATGGCCTGGACTAGAGCCGGACAAGAGGTCACCGCCGCCGATCGCCTCCACGAGGACACGGCGGTGCTCCGCCCAAGCCGGGCAGACCGTATGCTCCACTGCGTCCTCCGGGCTATCCACACAATGATGACAATGGCGAGGCACACATTTCTGCTAGTATCTTACAACGTTACCTTTACAAATTTTATTTGTTTTTCTTTTTTTTTTTACTTGTAGTTCAATATCTTGTGTTGTGTGCGTTTTAGTCTGCTAAATAAATGTATTTTCTTTCTTTATTTTATGTCAGAGGTATAAAAACTCTGACACCAGGGCAATCTCATAAATCAAGAAAAAAAAAATTGGTTCCACATACAAGAATCGTGTTAAATAAATAAATGTAGTGCTTTCTAATCTCAATTTTTCAGAAAAAACTCTAAGTAATTTCTTTAGGGGACGGATCCCCGAGGGATGCCAGACGGAACTCTATTACTAAACCTCCGCTATCCGTCCCTCTGTACGTTTGTCAGCGGGCTGTATCTTATGAACCATAATAAGCAAATCAATCTGCCTAGCCTTTTCCCAACTATGTTGGGGTCGGCTTCCAGTCTAACCGGATGCAGCTGAATACCAGTATTTTACATGGAACGACTGCCTATCTGACCTCCACAACCCAGTAACTGGGTAATACGATACCCCTTGGTAAGACTGGTGTCAGACTTTCGGGCTTCTGACGACTCGTAACGACTGTCAAAGATCCACGAATGACAGCCGGGACCAACGGCTTAACGTGCTTTCCGAGGCACGGAGGATTCTCAGTATGTAAAGATGGTCACCCATCTACTGACCAACCCCGGCAAGCGTAGCTTAACCTGATGAATCGACCAGTGCGGCTGTTGTTACTTAGCCACGAGCTCCTCACCATAATAAGCAGACAGTTGAAATTTGCAGATATTGTATATTTGTATTGCCTATGTAACAACAAATAATAAAAATAAAATAAAGTTGAATATTATAGGAGGTTTCGAACCATACAAGAAACGTGTTTTATTCTGCGTTTTTTGCTAAATGTTGTACGGTGGTACGGAACGCTTCGTGTTCAAGTGCGACTCGCACTTGGCCGGTTTTTACCTTCTACCCTAGAGTTGGTCGAGTTGCTATCATGAAAATCCTATGGAGTATTGGTATAAGTAACGGTTAAATATTTTTGGATAGCCGATTAAATCTCGGGAGGATCAAAATGCTCGAAGTATCGGATAAAAATAAAAGGTTTTGAAATGGTTAAGTTCAACAAAGGAAGGACTTTGGGTAAATGGAGCCAATATTGGATGTGATTTCGCTTTTATTTTCTAAAAAGTATCGAAGTACAATCACTGACTGAAGCTCGGAACACACGATGGATTTTTGGAATTGGAAGCTGGCGTTTTGTGGCTGTATCAATTTTGTATCGCGTTTAGTTGACTTTTAAACGGTATTGGTATCCTAGTGGTTATCAGACTGCCAAGTCATAAATCTCGAGTTCGAACCCAAGGCACGCACCTCTGACTTTTCGGATTCATGTGCGTATAATTACTTGCTTCAAAAACGGTGAAGGAAAACATCGTGAGGAAATCGGCATGCCTTTTTTTTTTTAAGGGTGGGAAATCATCAAATGACTTCTCCCGCTCTGGGCAGAGCGAGAGGGCGTGTCAGACTTTTACTGACTAAAACCCACCCGTGTTTCTTCCGTTGCGTGTGTGCCGGGGCCGCGATATCCCTTTCGGACAAACCCGCAACCGCAGCAGGCGTTGGTCCTTACGGACCCCGTCAGTTGGTGCTGACATCTCTTTGAGGCGCGCGTGGAACACAACGCGCCGTCGACCCGGGCCTGGTCCTTATCGGACGGGGAGCTGCCCATTGCTCACCGTCCGCAAGCCCGCGCCTACGGTGGCCGGAAGTCGGCTCGTGACTCCCGTCGCGACGCGTCTCCTGCGGCGACTAGGGGCGCGAGGGCGTGCAGCTTGCATCTCCCTCGCGCGCTCCGCCTCCTCCTTCGCGAGCATAACTGCTTCGCAGAAGGAGGTAACGGCCTCCCATGCAGTCTCGGTCCGGACCATGGTCTGAACCATGGCCGGACGCGAGAGATCGCCGCCGCCGATCGCCTCCGTGAAACCGGCATGCCTGAGAGATATGTCTCGACGGCATGTGAAGCCAAGTCAGAGGCTCATGGGCGGCTTTAAAACTCTGACACCAGGTTAGTCACTAACCACACAAAAAGAACAAGAAGCAAACAAGGCGGCCAACGTGAAGTCTTATCACTTATCGTTGATCAGTGATCACCGATGCTTTTGGTTATGGCAATAAGAAGACGTAGCGCTGAAAGCCTCAAGGTGGACCGATGGCCTGCACACTTAGCATGCCTACAATAGGGTTTGTCGACGGAAGAATAGACAAAATGACAGATAAGCAATCACAATCTGTCATTTTGTCTTCTGTCGACGCGTGCTGGTGAAGGCCGCAGGAATCCGCTGGATGCGAGAAACACAGAACCAGTCGAAGTGGCGGTGCTTGGAGGAGGCCTATGTCCTTGGTAAAGGGTGACCAAAGAAGATATTGACGGATTGTGTGAGGGATGATGTAATAAAGAGTGGTGACGGCTGCCACGCAAGAATGGTAGAGCAAAGTATTAGACCGCGAAAGAAGTAACATGAGGCCAGGTCAGGCAGAAAAAGAAGATCCAATGATCCACCAGGCCACTTAATGTCTTTGTACAGTTAGTACCTGGCGGACCGAGCTCTGCTCTGGTGAAAAATAGAGAATGCTCATTTCTAAAATAGGAATCGTTCATACTAATTCCATGTATAGTACACACTAATTCCGTGCTGCCATTATAGTACATACTAATTCCATGTTGCCATGTCATTATTCTAAGGTAGCCATTTTGTTCTAAACTTTGGGCCACCGACCTCTGCTCGGGTGAAAATAAAGAAAACGAATTTTCCAAGATATGAGATCGATTTTTCGCCCACATATTGCATTTTTCATCGAAATTATTAGAGCCGTTTTCAAGATCGTGATTACAAATATATATACAAATATTACTCATTTATTAGTATAGTATAAGAAGGTCTATTTCAAAGCAATGACTATTTATTTTCCTATTTATTAACATTGCTAGAAATATTTCTTTATCTTTTATCTAGAATCCTTTGATTAGCAGGTAAGCAGATATTATGGAGTGTCCGTTTTGAATTTGAATAACTATTACGTTCCTCAGCACTCTGCCTTAGAAACTAAACATAGCGACCAAGTGACAATAGACAATGAATATTGTTACAAAACGTATGAATACTTGGCAGATTCAATATAATACATAAAATATTTTGTTGCACCAATTGACTGGATTCTGTTGGCAAGTTGTTTATTAAGTCGAAAAGCTATTTATTCTGTCATAAACACGGATACAGCAAATATAGTGCGACGAAGAATAAAGATATTTACATAATTTACTTGGCTCTTGAAATGCAAAGTTGCAACTGAGCTAGTTTTAAGATCTTACTTGACAATTCATACTGATTTTGTAGATGGAAATTCTGTTTCTTATACGGACTTTACTGCAAATTGTTGTCACATAAAGTTGTTATGTTTTAAATGCAAGGCTGCTCAACCCCAGGCCCGCAGGCCACCGAGTGGCCAACACATTTGAATTGGCCCGCCAAAAGCTATCAGCTGGCGATAGTCTTTTGAGAACAAATTACAGGACTTCAAACCAGCACCTTAATTGCGTAACACACGATCAATCACAATTTATTTTATTTTGACAGCTCAACAACATTCATTTTGTTATAAATTTTTCGAACATATGAAGCAATGGATTAGCATTATCCTTCAAAATGATTAATGTTTTAAAATGTTTTGACTTGTTTTTATTATCGACCTCATATTTGTCGGCAAATATTGATAAGTTGTTAGCACAAAAATATCTTCAAAGGTATCAGTGTATTTTTTTCAGACTATTCAAACTATGAGTAAAGTTTTGTTTAATTATAATAATAGCTAGATATCTACCATAACTGTCAGCAAGTTCTACTAGATGGCCCGCCGCACTGTGAAACGCAAAAGGCTCTCAAAAACATTGGAGGATTTAAAGTGTCGGTTTTTTACTTGAAATGGCTTCTAATAGCCAATATTATGCATAAATATATGATACTATCTGGTAGGCAAATTGGCAACTAATATTTTATGGCAAAAAAAATTATGGTGCTAATGCTTATATCTCCGGAACGGAGAGAATAACCGTTATATCCTTGCACACGGTGATGTAACTATTTATTTATTTATGATTTTTTTACTTCGACGACTTGTTTCAGTGTACTTTTTTTTTCAGACTATTCATATTATGAGTAACTTAAAGTTTTGTTTAATTATAATAATCTACCATAACTGTAACCAAGTTTTACTAGATGGCCCGCCAGCTGACTCGGAATAAAAATTATGGCCCGCCCTCAAAATTGGTTGGGCAGCCTTGTTTTAAAGTATTAATAAGGTGTTAAGACTTGAAACAAATCTAATAAATAAAGATTTACTGTTCAACTAGGAATAGATTACATGGCGAGGTAATATATAAAGCAGAAGCATAAAGTAGAAAGATAAATTACAAAATAACCTGTGTTTAGGAGAAACAGTTCCGATCCCCGTCATAAATGTTTGACTTAGTAAGAGTTATTAAATATATTCATTACAGCAAGCTACACAATGAGACAATTTAAGACGACGACCACGCTCGCGTGTTATCGATATATAAACACGAAAAAAAAGGTTCTGATAATTTTTTTTGAGGTCAAGGACCGAAGTGTGAGTTGATGAAATCTATTTTATCGTGTTGAGATATCGATACTTGTCACGTCTGTGAAGTTTGACAACAAAAAAAAACAGATTTTCAACTGATATTTTAAGTGTCTAAAAAAAATCTTCATTTTTTTTTTAATGATTTTTATATATCGATTCCAATCACGTCTGCCGAGTTTCGCTGGCTAATTTGGTGAGACTTTTAATCCCCCAATCAATATTAACTCACCCTAACCTAATCCCAGGTTTGAGGAAAATCGTCAGACCCATACTTCCCTACACTCCCACATACAAAACAATCGGTAGATAGGCTCACAGTTCCATTCCTTGACGGATTTTTTCTTCCCGATTCGTCGTTCCGAAGTCATTAAGAGTAACAAAAACTAAAGTAGGCCGAACTTTGTCGGCCATTTTGCTAAACTTTGCACGTCAGAGCAAAAAAATGGGCCAACTCTGCACGTTACGTTTATGCACGATCTTGTATTGTGTAGTGAAGTGCAGGGTAAGTTGGCCAGAAGTTGGATGTTTTTAATATTCTCTAGAGTCTAGTTGGACAGTAAAATATACGTAGGTATATCGTGTAAAAGTTTTGGCATAAATAAAATAGAAGAGACACAACAAATAACTCTGGTCTTACAACTACTTCCTACTACTTTGAAACATCGCATACATTTGCAGAAAAATATAGTTACCTACTTAAATTATAGCTCCAGGAAATTATTTAAAGTACCTATTAACTAGGAAACTATACAATATAACACACCATCACGGCTGTATTCCTCGAACGATTAGGCAGAGGTGCACTTAGAGTACACCCACATTTCGTCAGTTATGTTTAAGTGTGTTGTAATAGGGGGCGAGCCTGTTGCCATGAATCAAATCAAATGGTGCAAATCCAGACTCCGGGCTGCTACTGAGAAATCTATGCATATTATAAATTAAAGTCGCTTTTCGTGTTTATCTGTATGACCGCGTTGTTCTTCTAAACCAAGTAACAGCTTTTGATGAGGTTTTCACCGTCGTTTAGAGACACGTGTGACATAAAACTAAGAAATCTCGATGTTTTGTCAAGTCGTAAAACCCGTGCGAATCCAAAACGGGTCGCTAGTATAGCTATAACACCTAGGTATATACTCTACAATAAAGCTAAGTAAAAAATTACAAATGTTTTTGAGAGCTAAAGAGCTACCTACGTGATAAAATCATTCAATAACATCTACTACTCAACCGGACAAACTCCTGTTCAAACTGAATCTCCTATAATTTCCGAATCCTTTCACATCAAATCTCACCTCGCCTTACTATTAAACAACGACCCAATTTCTCTGTCCCCCACTACACGTAAGCGCATTGCAAATAAACGCGGCATCCCATAAAACTACACGACCCTGTTCCTACTCGTATACGATACACTCTTACGAATTACGATACGTACTTTGTACTTACTACTTGCGATACGTAAGCCCTTACGACTTACGATACGTTTTTGGTACTAACAGTTACATAAGTCCATATCGTGTACCTACGAGTTTGCGTTGCGTAAGTAACTTGTAACTATGTCAATGGTGGCGGGAAGAATTGCACAGAAAAGTTTTAGAAGGATGCTCTAGATTCCTTATAAGGTAAGTTTGCCAAGCGTAGTGATTTTGGCAAAATTCTCCCCATAACTTTGTATTGGGAGAAACATACAACAAAAGGGGTATTGACTAAAAAAATATTTTTTGGCCGTCAGATAGATAGAGATTAGGTATTAAAAAATATTTGAACCGTATTTTTGCTTTTGAGTTAAAATGTAGCATGACGTCACTCTTCGGGAGATTTTATACCGACTTGTGACGAAGCGAGCCCCCATTCCCCAAATTTAATGTTTTGTCTAAATAATTTTTTACTAATTTGATAAAGTAAAAAATACGTGTCTAATATTTTTTTATAATCTGACTGACGGACTAAATAGTTTAGATTTTTTTTCTCCTGTCAACATCCCTAGTGACTCAGGCTCATTATAAAATACATTAGACGTTTATTTAGTAACCTAATCCGCTTAACTGTTCTTAAAGAGTCATGAAGAACCCTGTAAGAAATCGACACGTGTTTCACCTCTCAACGAGACATCCTCAGGATGACGATTGACTTGCTACGAACACGACGTGTTGCCACGTACGCACGTTGCAATATACGTCGTCTATTGTATTTTTTTGGGAGATACATGTTTAACAGAAAATGTTAATGATCTGATATTTATTATCTTAAGTGGTTTATGCCTACGGGAGAAAGGTGTGATTTTATGTATGTAGTCAATCGCACATCAGTAATCATCAATAGCGCAGTACTAAAAGCCTCGACTTACGCGTTGATGGTCGTGAGTTCGAACCCAGACAGGCTCTTTACTTTGTGTAATTTATTTCTGCACCAATGCTCTTAAAAACTAGAAGAAAAAAAAAGCGAAATATCAGACGTGAAATTCACCAACCCGTACTGGTCCCACTCCCACAAAGAGGAGGCCTTTGTCCTAGCAGTGGAAACATTATAGACTGAACATGCTTAGGTATGGTATGCTCATTAATGGTAACTGTTTGACCTTAAAAACGTCATTATTTCATAGCAGTTAAGATGGTTTTAGTAATACAAGTTTCGCGTGCAGTTATGCCCTGCTAATCCGAAAGGCGCTATCTCAATCGGAGTAAGTTTTGAGATAATAATGAGAGACCAACCCTGGCAAGCGTAGCTTAACCTGATGGATCGAACCGTGCGGCTTGTATTACTTAGCACGAGCTGCCCTCACGCAAGTTAACATAAGGATAAAAAAAAACTTTGTGTTTTTTTTTAATGTTTTAAGTTAGATAGCGCTTTTTGGCTTATACCACGAGATGCGAAATTGTTATACATAGCTATTGAATGGTATAAAAAAACTAAAACGTCGTATCTCAGAGATAGCGCGTTTCGGCTTAGCAGGGCAGAGTTGACCGTGCCATAGTATTATAGACTGTAAGTTTTCATTACAGCCTTCGTATGGATTAAGTTAAAATAAATCTTTTGTATCTTGTAACACGTCAGATTTAGATAAGGAAGCTGTTCCATTAACTCAAGCTACCACAACTAAGTATCATACTTTACTCACTTAAAACATTTCAACAATACTGTCTTAACAACATTATCGTGCAATTAAAGCAGATTTATTACTTAAAACAGTCCCTAAAACTGTCAACAAATGCTATAACAGCTGTGTTGCAGGAAAACTAAGGAATGCGATTTACATTGAAATTCCCAAGTGTTTGCTACTTACTGTAGTCGCAGCGAGGTTGTGTCGAATCAGATACTATTATATTATAGTTATAATACAACACAGAAGCTGGTGTTAAATACAATACATAAAACGGTTATATTGTATAGTTAGCTTCTGCGTTAGCTGCCCGCGACTACGTTCGCGTGAAATTATCGCCTGCACGCGCTAATGCAACGTTTTCGCTTTCAAAATTTAGTGAAAAAGTTTACGTTAGTTAATTGACTCAGGCGTGACTTTGCGGAAATCCATTATAAAATACAATAGACGACATATATTTAGTAACCCGTAGCAGTGTTCGGCGCTTGACGTAGCAACACGTCGTATCCAGGTTCGCAACAAGTCAATCGTCATCCTGAGGATGCCTCGTTGAGAGGTGAAATACGTGTCGATTTCTTACAGGGTTCTTTATAACTCTTTAAGAACAGTTAAGCGGATTAGGTTACTAAATATACGTCGCCAATAGTATTTTCTTAAAAGGTTTATTAACTCTTAACCACATCATGTCTGTCTCAAAGACTAACAAATGAAACTGCATGTCTGCCACTTACGATAAACTAGGGGGAACATGTCTCGAAAGATTTTATGGATTTTCTCTTCCTTATGTAAGTGGAATAGCGACTAAGTAACGCATTGCTAAATGAAAAAATTCGATACTCAAACTTCTCTAAGAGCCGATTTTTAACCGCCAGATGAATTTTTCTAAAGAATAAATATGGCGGTTTGAAATATATTTTCTATTTAAAAACTGTCACATCAGAATTTTTATTCCTCTGATAAAAGTTATCAGAAGATTGAAAAATCGGAAAAACCCAAAATGACTGAAAATCATATCATAATCGTTTAAATCATAGGTAAGCGAATAAATGTCTTTGTTTTATATGGGTACAATTTAGAGATATGTCGGCCTGATGCCAGACCTTTTACTCAAAACATAAGTTAGGTCGTTAGGTAGGTACTTCATACTCTACGGAGGTACGGCCTCGTCTCGACATCGATACGAGTGTCAAGATTCATTTTAGCGATATAAATTGTAGCATATAGGATATTTACTTTTGTAGGTATAAAGATATAAGGAACAGTGTGTAAAGTTCACTCATCCTCTATCAATTTAAGGGTCAAACAAGCGAAATGTCATAATTTTGGGAGTGGGCTGTAATCCACCACGCGGGCCCAGTGCGGGTTGGTAGATGTCACATGTCTTCGATTTATTGTTTCTAAGACATTCCGTTTTCCTCAAGATGTTTTCCTTCACCGTTTTGAAAACACATTATATCCTTCTTAAATCCCTCAGCATGGTCCCCCAGTAAGTTTGCTCGTAGAATTCACTGAGGAATTTCCTAAAAGCTTACCTGAAGAAATCCTACGTGAACTAGACTAAATTTATACCTACCCACATACCGTAGCGTCGTCTTTAAGATGCAGGCAAGATATTTCTTTAAATTCCTTCATGCCTTGGTTTCTCAAGAGCCAACAATTTTATTTACCGTAAGTTTTCGTTTCAGGCATTCTTAGCTGGATCGTTCAGCGTGTTTTCTTGGAGACGTATTGTAAGCAATTTGGTATTTTGAGGCTAAACATATATTTAGACATATGTCAGCTTGTAGGTAGTGCATGGGTTATGTGTTACTCCTGAGGGTTTGGACAAAGTGCCATTCTATCAACGATAACAATGATGGAAAAGACAAAAATGTATTGGATTGACATTGTTAACAGTTTGGTAATTTAAGGCTAAACCTAGTAAACATATATTTAGACATAAATGTCAGCTTGTAGGAAGTTAATGGGTTAGGTGTTACTCCTGAGGGTCTTTACAAAGTACCATTCTACCATCGATAACGCTGATGGAAAAGTCAAAAATGTATTGGATTCACCTATTAAGCAGTTTAGTATCTTGAGGCTAATAAAAATAGTAAACATATATCGGCTTGTAGCTAGTAAATGGGTTACATGAGACTCTTGAGGGCGCGTAAAAAGTGACATGCTAGTCATAATGATGATGAAAAAGACAAAAATGTATTGGATTGACATGATCTACCGAAGACCTTATGTCAATCCTGTAGAAAGTCGTTGAAGACATACGAAGCGCTCTACAAGCAATTTCCACATGTCTTAGGACCTCAGGACTTAACATAGTAGCGCAGGGATTTTTTAAAGGCGACTTTTATGGCTAAGCGTAACCTGAGACGCAGGTCCACGCAGCGCAGGGCAGAGCAGATTTTGTAATGCATGAACGTACTGAGAGCTGCATGCTCTGCGACGCAGGCATGTTCCACGCAGATAGGTGTCTGTCCTGCTCTGCGTCTCGTTGTAGTGCCGGCACAGATTTCTGCGCTACACGTGCTTCACCTGTTTTTTTACCACATGACTATTGTTTGTACTAGCCAGGACGCGAATGTGTCTATGTAGCTGCGTCGCAGCATGCGCTCGCGGCCTATGTCTGCCTCGCCTGCCCTACCCTGCAAAATCTGTACTGTGCTGACCTGCATTACCTGCGTCTCAGCATACGCTTGGCCTTACGGTGTCGACAGAGAAACAGTCATTTCGTGAGTTATGTTTTAAGTTCTATGTACCATCAAAAAAGTTCATATCTAATCAGTTTCAAAACAAAATCCCGTGAACACGATGACCACATCTGTTACCGGCCCGGTTCCATAGCCGCCTTGCGCTGCAAGCAAGAATAGTCCTTACGGTGGTTAGTTATGAATTTCTTTGTTGGTACATGGGTCAACTCCATTCCCAATGACCATGCACTCCACGCTACTCATGAAAATGTTCCAGAGGGAAAATCCAATAAGTAATAATTTTCCCGACCCAGTTAGTGAAACCCTAAGCTGAGCGGTCACTTACTGGAACAACGATACAGACCATGTTTATGATACAATCAATCTGCCTAGCCTTTTCCCAACTATGTTGGGGTCGGCTTCCAGTCTAACCGGACGCAGCTGAATACCAGTATTTTACATGGAGCGATTGCCTATCTGACCTCCACAACCCAGTAACTGGGTAATACGATAGATACCCTTTGGTAAGACCGGTTGTCAGACTTTCGGGCTTCTGACGACCCGTGGCGACTGTCAAAGATCTACGAATGATAGCCGAGACCAAAGGCTTAACGTGCTTTCCGAGGCATTTTTTTCCATGTTTATGACACCCTGGAGAAATGCTATTTAATATAATCCCAAGCCACATTGAAGTTTAAATATTTACATTGTCACAGATGTTTTACCCAAAATAGTTGCAAACGAGTGTTAGCTTGGCACAAGCGGTCTTTTGATATTTCCCGGAAAATGTTAGTTGACTATGTAAACATTTGACAGAAGTTCCAGCAGTGCTATTGTGAACATTCGCTTCGAATCTCACTCAAGTGACCGCATGCAATGAAATTAAATGAAATGGTTTATTCTGTAAATAGGTTATAGGAATCACTTTTACACGTCATATTAAAAAAAAAAAAAATTGCTAGATGAGTTCGGCGTTTCCTATCCGACTACTCTGAGAAGAAAGGTCGAAACAAACTCAGAGGTCACAGTTTCTTTTAAAGTCCAGACATAATCTTGGTCAAGCCATATGAGGACCATGTAGATTAGTGTCTGTAATGGTTTTTTGAGAAAAGAACCACACAGATTTGAGTGGACCTGTCAGTGCCAGTATTTGTCAGTAATCGTGGAGCTCAACTCAGAACATAAGGAGCTCAACTCGCGCAATTCAAAAGACTTCAAAGAAAGGGTGTTTGATGATTCTTATACCTTGCTTTATCAAAATCGGTTTAGTCGTTTGAAGATTAATAGCTCTTTTCTAGTTGATGAATGGATGTGAGCGTCTTCCACAAGTCTGGTCGATTTTAAATTTGGTATTCTGTTACTTCAATGATATTAAAAGAACATAGTAACCTTGAACTGATGTTGCAGCATCACCTGGAATTTGCAGGATACCCAACTCCCTTACCAACTTACAGCACAGGTATCGTGTTTGGGCTCATTGGAATGGTCTCAATGAATAGGTTATAGATAGATGATGAACAGGGTCTGGTGATGGAGTAGGAAAGAGAAATGAGGAAATGTTTGTGTTGGGGGTTTATTCAATTTTAATATTATTTTATAAGCACGGTAGGTATACCTTTATATGCATTTAGTAAAAAGCTGTTATTTAGACATTACAAACAGACACTTTAATTTTATTTATATTTATATTCTATTCTATCCTACTTCCTACTATATATAAATATTTATATAATATATATTATATACATATACTCGTATATATGTATATATTTATACATAATATTATAGACGCGAAAGTTTGTGAGGGTGGATGGATGTTTGTTACTCTTTTACGCAAAAACTACTAAACGGATTTGGATGAAATTTGGCACACAGATAGTTTATAACCTGGATTAATACATAAGATCCTTTTTCTCCCGATATTCCCACGGGATCGAGACTTATGCGGGTGAAACCGCGGGGCGCTGCAATTCTGTACCTTACTTAACATACGGGATTCTAAACTAATCGGATTTGAAGGTTTCACGAACATTCGACAAACTCGTGCCTTTTGATCTTTAAATTAAGGTTGTATGCTCAACCACACTTTTAGTCAAAAACCTCATTTAAACTAGAAACTGCGTAGTTACAAAATGACGGTAGTTTATGTAATGAGGTTCTGGGGTGGTGAGCGTTCTAAATTGTAGACAAAAAGACTACCTTTTACATAATATGTGTCGAATGAATTACCTACAGCTTTCTGGACCAAGCTCTATAAGGCCCTCTTGTACACGGCACGATTTCTTTACGGTACGGCGTGCTGTAGAGAAAACGTGTCTGTCAACAAGCTACCATAGTGATCCATACAACACTGCAATTCAAAACCCTCTTGCACAGTCATTTAAACAAACATTTAAATGGCCAATTGTCATATTTATTTTAGGTAGTTATTATTTTTTATTTAATTATATTTGTGGAAGTCTGTTTTTTTTTTTTGTTCTGTTTGAGACCTAGGTCAACGCTGTTTTTTTGCTAATGATTTTATTTTCCATTTTAATTGAAATTAATATTTGTATAATTTTGTGTAATTAAAGAAGGTCAAACTCAAACTCAAAGCATTTATTTCAATTAAACCATTTACAGGCACTTTTGAATTGTCAAGGAATCGGTCAGTCAGAAATATGAAGCTAGTTGCCCATTGCAAAGCGTAGTAGGTAGTACCTATGGAGAAGAACGGGCAAGAAACTCCACGGACACTATTTTAAATAAATTGTTACAAAGCATTTGTTACATCATTCATGTTGAAATTAAACATGTGAGAACAATGTAGAAAGACGCTGCTTTGTTGTATATAAATGTCGTGTACACCTGTAATTTAAGAGCCCACATCTGATAACTTTAATATTTAATCTAAATGTATATGCTGTTGGCGTACCTATTATAAATAAATAAATAAATAAACACTGACTACCGTGCCTACACACGGCGTATAAACCGCGCCGTAGAAAAAACGTGTCTGTCAACAAGCTTCCATAGTGATCCATACAACACTGATGACCGTGCCTACACACGGCGTATAAACCCCGCTGTAGAAAAAACGTGTCTGTCAACAAGTTTCGATAGTGATCCATACAACATTAACGACCGTGCGTACACACGGCGTATAAACCGCGCCGTGGAAAAAACGTGTCCATCAACAAGCTTCCATAGTGATCCATACAACATTTACGACCGTGCCTACACACGGCGTATAAACGGCGCCGTAGAAATAACGTGTCTGTCAACAAGCATCCATATTGATTCATATAACACTGACAACCGTGCCTACACACGGCATTTAAACCACGCCGTAGAAAAAACGTGTCTAACAACAATCTTCCTTAGTGATCCATACAACACTGACGACCGTGCCTACACACGGCATTTAAACCACGCCGTAGAAAAAACGTGTCTAACAACAATCTTCCTTAGTGATCCATACAACACTGACGACCGTGCCTACACACGGCATTTAAACCACGCCGTAGAAAAAACGTGTCTAACAACAATCTTCCTTAGTGATCCATACAACACTGACGACCGTGCCTACACACGGCATTTAAACCACGCCGTAGAAAAAACGTGTCTAACAACAATCTTCCTTAGTGATCCATACAACACTGACGACCGTGCGTACACACGGCGTATAAACCGCGCTGTGGAAAAAACGTGTCCATCAACAAGCTTCCATAATGATCCATACAACATTGACGACCGTGCCTACATACGGCGTATAAACCGCGCCGTAGAAAAAACGTGTCCATCAACAAGCTTCCATAATGATCCATACAACATTGACGACCGTGCCTACACACGGCGTATAAACCGCGCCGTAGAAAAAACGTGTCCATCAACAAGCTTCCATAGTGATCCATACAACACTGACGACCGTGCCTACACACGGCGTATAAACCACACCGTAGAAAATCGTATGTCCTAATGCAGGTCATGGTCTACCCAAGTGCCAAATTTCATCTAAATCCGTTCAGCTGTTTTAACGTGCAAGCGTAACAAACAAACGAAATCACTTTTGTATTTATAATATTTGTTAGGGTATTTAAATTAGGATTCCTTCAACAATTACCTAAGTTTTAAGACTAGACCCAACAAATTAAGTCCAGCAGAAGCATTGTTAATCTAAACTTCCTAACATTTTAATATCTCCAAATTCTTAGAACAACTTGAAGATTCATCATAAACAAGGAAAACAATACGAACTTAAGATGTTCTCTTAGGCCGAAACTTAGGCAGAATAATAATCTAGGCCTTATCCTTACTTCAACAACTTCTGAGATAAGATTAAGAATGAAAGCTCCAGTGATAAAAAATAATTGATCGTTCAATGAAAAAAGTTTTCAATTAATCCGTGTCACAGACTACGGACAGAATTAATTGGATTTCGGAGATAATGGAATTTTTTATCCGATAGGTTGGCAGTCTTGTCGACGGATTATCTGCTGGGTAGTGTTTACTGCCGGCTATAGACTCCTGCAATACTGGAGAACTGGTCCAGCTTTGCCAAATTTTACAGAGGGAGAAAGGGAGACTTCTTTTCCTCAAAATACAATTTCAGACATTAATCTACATGGTTCTCACATGATCTGACCAAGACTATGTCTGAACTTTAAAAAAGACTTCGACCCCCTTTTTTTTTTGGGTGGGAAATTATCAAATAACTTCTCCCGTTCTGGGTGGACCGGGAGGGTGCGTCAGACTCTTACTGACTTAAACCCACCCGTGTTCCTTCAGTTGCCTTTACGTTGCTAGGGGCCACGGTATTCCTTTCGGACATTCCCGCGACCCTGACAGGCATCGGTGTTAGGACCCCGTCAGTTGTGCTGACATCTCTTTGAGGCGCGCGTGGAACACAACGCGCCGTCGAACCTGGCCTGGTCCTTATCGGACGGCGAGCTACCCATTGCTCACCGTCCGCAAGCCCGTAGACTTTGACCTTTAAGTTTGTTTCGGGAGTAGTCAGATAGGAAATGTCGATTCCATCTAGCTTACTTTTTTTTTTATTGCCTGAAAAAGTGATTCCGATATCCTATTTACTGAATAAACAATTTCATTTCAGACAAGGGAAAAAGGAGAGAATAAGTTTTGAACGGTATTTTGCCTCCATACTGTTGACGACATTCTGCAACCACAGTAGAAGAGGAAGTTTTTGTTTGAAGTTTTAAAATGTGAACTCTCCCTGATCATTATTAAGGACTTGAAGCTTAAAATGCCAATGCATTCCACAACTTTCCTTGACAAATCCTTTACTGTCCAGGCAGCTCGTTTGTGGAATGCATTACCAGTTCCAATAAAGCGCGCGCAATCGATGCCAGTGTTTAAAAGACGCGTGAAAGAACATTACTTGTCGTTATGATTCTGTTTTATCGTTAGCTGTAATAATATTCGTCATTTATTTTCGTTGTTTATATAGTTAGTATATGTATCTATTATATAGCATTTATCTGTGTATCTATTATAGTATATTTTACTTATATACCTTTTATTTGCACCTAAGACAACCCCATTTTATGTCCAGAAAATCACTGTCCATTCCAAGGTTGCCTGGAAGAGATCGCAGTAAGCGATAAGGCCGCCCATTGTATATTTTGTAGTGTATTACTTTTTCTTTATGTAATGTATAATCTGGTGTACAATAAAGTATATATAAATAAATAAATAAATAAGGACTCCATTTAAGTCCGACAAAAGTCGGGAATAACGAAACCTACATGAAATATATGTACATGTCCATGAACATCTGAGAAAGTCTCCTATCTGACTTGCATGTATTCCTTTAGAGCTGAATACTCAAACATTCTGTACAAAACATTAAACAGTTTCATCAATAAGAACAAATAGATAAATTCTACAACCGTTATTACTAAACCAGAAATAGCAATTTAGTGCCTCATATCAGCAGTAATTTCGTCGATCCCTTTTCATTAAACCTCGATATTAATAACGACGTACAGAATCACATCTAAATAGGAACATTCAATCATCATTACATTTACAAAACATCAATCAAAGACATATAATATAAACCTGTATACTTTCACCCCTCATTTCACCCCTACGCCACAAAATAGGTAGATAGAGAAGGTGGGCCTCCAGAAAACGAGCAAAAACGCACGCTCTTAGAGACACGCTTCAAGTACTTACTGCGAGTACAAGCGCACTCGCGGCGTTCGTTTGAGATCGCCGTACGAACACGTCTATGTGTGCACCCACTTTATGGAGCCGACCTTCTGTATCCATTTATTCTGTGCCCACGTTTTAAGTGTACGTTAGATTTCTAATCAAATAAGGGTCGTTATTATATGGTCCTATATAATCTAATTAAGATAATCTTTATTGGGGACTGTATTCCCTCTTTGAACCCCGGAATAGGAATCAATGGGGTTGAAAGAAGGTCTTATCTTAAAGTGTCAGGGCGTAAGGATGTGAGTGGTTGTGATTTGTTATAAATTAACGATATTTTGTGAGTACTGAATGAAGTGAAGACGGCTTTTATTCAAATTTTAGATCGTGATTGTGTGTGTTAAGTCTTTGAAGCAACTTTTACGAACTGTTTTAGGTTGACTTCGATTTTGTTAATTTATAGACCTGGGTTCGATGGGCTTTTAATGAAATCCAGCGCTGTGGCTCTGTCTCGCATAGGGTCACAGCATTATGCTAAACAATGGTCGTTTGTTGCGTGGATGTAACACATATCTTCCCCCAACTTGTTTATTTTTTTAGTTTGTGTTTTTTCTTTACGTCATGTTTTTCCGTAAATAAGCGTATTTTTATCTTTATTTTCTTTTTATCCCCGGGTTAGGCAATACGTTATTGAGTTTTCCACCATTAGGAAATTCTAAGTATCTGCCTGGAGTCGTCTGGATTTGTGTCTTTATTGTGACATACCTCACGAAATGGGAAATAAATGCCCGATTATGTTGACAACAGTTTACGATTCAGACCCAAATTCTAGAACATAGACATAAATCTCTATTCAAAACTAGATTTTCCTTCAGATTAGTATTAAACTTGTCAGTAAAGCAGATTTAGTAAGCTTATCTTCGTCGAAAATATAAGTCAATCTGCCTAGCCTTTTCCCAACTTTGTCGAGGTTGGCTTACAGTCTAATCGTATGCAGCTGAATACAATTATTTTACATGGAGCGACTGTCTATCTGACCTCCACAACCCAATTACTGGTTGGACTGGTTGTCAGACTTTTGGACTTCTGACTACCCGCAACGACTGTCAAAGATCTACAAATAACCGAGCAGACCAACGGCTTAACGTGCTCTCCGAGGCACCGAGTGGTCTCGATAAGTTATGGATGGTCACCCATCCACAAATCGACCACGCCTTTTGCCGAAAATGTAAGTAAACTTACCTAACCTCCCTTTTCTGTCTTCTAATTTTAGTTTTTTGTTTTAATGTCGGAATTTAAATATAATATAGGTACAGTCTAACACTAAAATATAGTACCTGGGCGACCGAGCTCTGCTCTGATGGAAATAGAGAATGCTCATTTAATAGTACAGGAAAGTTCATACTAATTCCATGCTGCCATGATAGTAGGTACTAACTAATTCCATGCTGCCATGATAGTGGGTACTAACTAATTCCATGCTGCCATAATAGTAGGTACTAACTAATTCCATGTTGCCATGATAGTAGGTACTTACTAATTCCTTGGTGCAATGATAGTAGGTAGTTACTAATTCCATGCTGCCATGATAGTAGCTACTTACTAATTCCTTGGTGCAATGATAGTAGGTACTTACTAATTCCCTGCTGCAATGATAGTAGGTAGTTACTAGTTCCATGCTGCCATGATAGTAGGTAGGTACTTACTAATTACATACTGCCATGATAGTAGGTACTCACTAATTCCATGCTGCCATAATAGTAGGTACTCACTAATTCCATGCTGCCATTATTCTAAGGCATATCTGTTCAAAACTTTGGGCGACCGAACTCTGCTCGAGTGAAAATACGGAGAAAACGAATTTTCCCAGATATGAGCCCTAGCTAGATTGATTTTTCACCCCCGTAAACTTTGATACTTTCATTCAAATCGTTAGAGCCGTTTTCGAGAACGTGATTACAAATATATATATATATATATATATATATATATATATATATACAAATATTTATCATTTAATGTTTGAGGATATATTATGTACGTACAAGTAAGTAAAGGAAAAAATTAACCCCCTTTTCTCTCATTTTACCCACTTTCACCCGCTTACCGTTGCTGATTGGCTGACGCGGCCAAATGACAGCTATGAATGACAGTTCGACAGATATTTCCGATAAGCGAAGGAAAATGATTGTGAGAAAAATCCTTGAAAATATTTGGTAGGAAAAAATGCTGAGGCACCTTGTTTGGTGAATATCAGCAAAAATACGAGATTTTTTGTGATGATATGCGATGTTACCTAACATAGATTTGTGTTCTGGCAGTTTGAGGTAAGATAGCCAGTTCCTTTGTGGCTGAGGATTCCGGAAGAAGCTCGCTTCCACCTTCAGCCTGATCATCACTTACCATTAGGTGAGATGCAGGCCAAGAACTTTCCCAAAAGCTAAACAATGGAAAAAAAAAAACAATAAGCAATTTTTTATTTATTTTGGATTTTATTTCTTATCGTTAGGTACCACATAATTAAACGTGAGCAACGCTTAACTGCCTGTCTTCGATAGAATTTTCACTGTTTATGATAGAAATCATAATATACTTTTACCCGCGGCTTCCTCAGCGTGGAGGTGGGAAATTATCCCACGGTATACCGGCCGTAACGCGCACGCCAAGTAAGCACTGAAGTCAACATGATTTTTTCCAACATCTTCAACAATCATCATCATATTTCAGCCAATTTAAACAAACCCTTAATGAATTATACACCTAAACCTTCCTTATGAATCACTCCGTCCATTGCTGGAAATCTATATGAAAATCCGTTCAGTAGTTTTTGAGTTTATGGCGTTCACACAGACAGACAGACGCGGCGGGGTGGACTTTTTTTAATAATATGTAGTGATAATTTTATTGAGGAACGTTAGTCTCTGTTTTAGGCGTAACATTTAAAATTCGATGTTCCCTTCCGAGTTCCGATTAGTAAACACCAAGTTCCAATTACTTATAACCGTAATCCTTCAATAATACATATACAGCAAGGTTCACAACTCATGATGACCTTCCCTGAGCGAATTCAAACATAAATCCAAGCACGTATTTACCCTCCGAAACCCGTTGTCTCACATAAGCTTGAACAGAATCACAAGGGAATTTTCTTGTAAAATAATTCGACGTGAAGTTATGGGAAGCCATGTTACGTTCGTCCCACGGTTGGGCTAATTGGACAGAATAACGTGGGATAAAGTATAATCTGCGTCTTTGGGATGATACCTAATTTGACTTTAGGTGGAGTCGGTCTCATTAACTGGTTTTAGGGGATTTTTTTGGGAGAATCCTTTTTCGTGAATATTGGGGTTTTAGGATCATCATTTTGGAACGACGATGGTTCGTAAAGAGGTAAAATATGAAACTTTCGTATGGGTGCAAGTTAAATACCCAAAGATATAATAGAGTGAGCCGGGCTTACGTAATCACAGTTCTGTACCTGGATTCTAGTAGCTTTTGATTCTATGACAGAATTGGCTCTAGCCAATTTTTTAAGTTTTACTTTTTTTTATATATATAAATCTAAACCACATCACAGTACTGTTCAGACAGGCAACCAATACCTAGGAACTGAAATTAAATCGTGAAAACTGGAAAAAGAAGCGAATGAAAATTTTAAAGTTAGTAAATTGTAAAATCACGACCTCGTTAATAAAATTCTCTAACCTATAAACTAATAACAATATCCCAGTGATTCATACCTCCAAAGAATATCTATGACTTACAGTGGGTTGCCATATTAATAGGGACAGTCACGATTTGTTCTATTTTTTTAAGTATGAGTCTTAAATTAATTATAAAAACACATTTTTTTTAATGATAAACGCTTTTATTTCACAAAACACTTATTAACGAAGTAAAATAAGAAAAAAATAAACAATAAAAACAATAATTTAGTACATAAATAGGCGAAAATAAATGTTACTTAGTAGTGATCAGTACTTAGTGACATTTCCTTTCGCCTCAATTAGTGCTTCTATACGCCTGGGCATGCTTTCTATGCACTGTTTGGCACTTTCTTTTATTTTAGGGTTGTGATGCCAAACATTAATCAGCTTTTCTATCAGCCTGACCTTGGTGGTTATCATTTCTTTGGCTATTTCGGCCTTGGTAATATCCCATAAATTTTCTATGGGGTTCATGTCGGGAGAATTACCAGGCCAAGGTAAAATTGGAATGTTGTGGTCTGCCAAGAACTTGGTAACGCTTCTGGCTTTATGGCATGGCGCTGAATCATGCATAAACATAAATTCCTCACCATCAGGGAACTGTTCTTCAAGTGTCGGTAACAGGCGTGTTTGTAAAACTTGTCTGTACTGGTCTTGTTTCATGGTTCCCTGGACAATGTACAGGCGCCCAACCCCCTTGGCGCTTATGACAGACCACACCATTATTTTAACAGGGTGTTTTACCCTCTCCACGATGCAGTCGGGGTGGTATTTTTCTCCTGGGCGTCGCCTGACGAAGCTGCTCTTGTCGGCTAGAATCTCGAATGTTGACTCATCCGAGTAACACACCTGAAAAAAAAGAAAGTTGGTTATTATTTTGAAAATTAGTATTTTAAATGGTGTTGAATACCAGTAATAATAAACACTGACCTTATTCCAGTCCTCAGCCGTCTTTTGGCGGTGTTCCCGAGCCCAGGCTAGGCGTTTCTTCTTCATTGCATCAGTTAGCCGTGGTTTTTTCACAGGACGATGACCTGACAAGCCTTCCTCTGCCAATCTGCGCTGCACAGTTCTCTTGGAAACTGGTATTCCCGACTCCTGGACTAACTGAGTTAGCAATCCAGCACTTTTTTTTCTGTTTTGTAAACATTTATCTCGAATTTTCCTATCCGAACGTGGGGTAGTGATGCGTTTTCTGCCGCAATTGCCTTTTTTCTTAAGCGAAATTGGATCATTAAGGTCCAATTTAATTTTTATTTTATTGACTGCTGACTTATAAACACCAGCAATGTCTGCTATTTTCCTTTGGGAATGACTGGTATGCTGGAGTAGGGTTTTTATTTCAGTTTTTTTTTTTTGGTGTCAAATCGCACCCCCGACCCATACTGAAAGCAAAAAAAATAAAAAATAAAATATATTTTTACTACAATATGATACATAATTTAATTTTATAATAACATAATAACAATACTTACATTTTATCAAAATTTTGTCACGCAAATATAAAAATAACTTTGTTATAATATTCAAATTCGTCTTTCACTGATTAGCGTCTAAAGTGCACTACGGCTCTCACGTAACTTAAAAATTTGTAGAAAATAAATATACCCTTTAAATCTCAACATCCACTTGAAATTTGAGTAACAGAGACATGACGAATATAAATAATACATTCCTGGAACCCTTGCACCACTTAAAACTGCAGTTAAGTGCGCCCAAAGTAACAAATTGATAAAAAATGTGACTGTCCCTAATAATTTGGCAACCCACTGTAGGTAAGTTTATCTATAATACGTGGTCTAACTCACTTTGTTAAAACACAAATAATCTTTTTTTCAATAAGTAGATATTGCCGGCTATTCAACCAATAAAAAAATAGTTTAGAAGAACGACGCTGTCACACACGACGGACACGAAAAACGACTCCAATTTATAATATGTACCTATATACTCGTATGTACTTACGAACGCAATCAAGCAAGTCGCCATTGTACGTCATAATTCATATATCTAACCGAACGCGTGAATCGGGTATTTCCGCAACAAGCCGACGATCGCTTTTTATTAGGACAAGTTATGCCGATGTAAACAGACACGCTAAATTGACTTCCTCCTTTTTGCAAGTCAGATCAAAACTTCACCATCTGCACCAGAAACCTCAAAGCTTTAACTACATATACAACCAAGCTAAAATATTTCCACATACGTCTCATTTTAATATGAGTGTGCCGGAATTTTGCGTATTCGCCGAAATTAGAGTATAAACCACGTTTTTACATGTATACACTGCAAAGAGAATATCAACTGTAATCTAAACCCGGGTTCGCTTGCACAGTTTTAATTTGAGTTTGTTTTATTTTAATTAAAATTAAAAAGAATAAGTACTGTTTGATCTGTGCAGCTTTTTGAGTACCAGGTAGTGCAGACGCATTTATTATAAACGGTTTGAAATGCAGATACGGTTTATACGGTGAACGTCGGTATTAGTAAAGTATTATGCATTTTGGTTGAATAGTCGGCAATATCTACTGAAAAAAATATTATTTGGGTTTTTTAAAAGTGTGTTATTCCACGTATTAGATAAACTTACCCAAGTCATAGAGATTCTTTGGAGGTTTGAATCACTGGGATATTCTTATTAGTTTATAAGTTAGAGAATTTTATTAACGAGGTCGTGTTTTTACAATTTACTAACTTTAAAATTTTCATTCGCTTCTTTTTCCAGTTTTCACGATTTAATTTCAGTTCCTAGGTATTGGTTGCCTGTCTGAACACTACTGTGATGTGGTTTAGATTTATATAATATATAAAAAAAAGTAAAACTTAAAAAATTGGCTAGATCCAATTCTGTCATAGAATCAAAAGCTACTAGAATTCAGGTGCGGAACTGTGATTACGTAAGCCCGACTCACTCTATTATTTCTCGGAGTATTTAACTTGCAATACGAAAGTTTCATATTTTACCTCAAAAATTAATTATTTATTAATTAATTAAAACTTTAATAATAGTGGTGGTGGTGTATATGAATGAGGGGGTAGAAGCAAATACCTAACTACACGCTCAGCGTAAGTGCGACTGGTGCAAGCAGAAACTGAGGTTATCGCGTGTGGCATTTCTTTTTTACCGACGAAGAAAAAGGAAAAGGTTCTCAAGTCGACGCGTATATATATTTTTTTTTTCATATAATTATTACCGCGCATATCTTTTTACTGAGTAGTCCGATTTCAACAATTATTTTTTTCCTGGGGAGGATATACCTCGAAGTTGGTCCCATGTAAAATTGATAACTAAAATACACCCGAGGGTAAAAAAATGGGTTTGATTGATTTTTCACCTACTGAATTTTCAACTGTGAACCGATTCTGTTGTAATTTCGCACACATAATATGTAGTTCGGATGACACAACCTCATAAAGACTTGGAGTTGATCTGATGTTGGAGACGAAAGACAGTCGGGAGAACTCCTCAGCAGCTTACAACAGCTATATCGTGTTTGGGCTTAATTATTTTGAGAACTATAGACCTAGCTGGGTACGACTGCCATTGAGGGTCTGTCGATGGAGACGGAAGGCTGTCGAGAGAATTCCTTACTTGAGGAAAACAATAAATGGTATATTAAGTTATTAAGAAAATGCTCTAATTTAACATATATTTTTTCCAAATCATTAACACTACTCGTTTAGACGTGATCTTCAGGATACAATCATTAAAAGTCGGTTATCGTCACCTTAAACATAACTAAAAACTTTTCAAGAACAAAATATAACACTTTTACTCAAACGAATCCTACGTGCCGAAATTCCTTAGAGACTACGCTCTAATTAGATTCTCAGGACCCTTTTACAAGACCTAACGTGGCCTAATGTTAGTATTTAAGTGAACTAGGTAATTTGTACCCTTAACCCAGGCTACATTGACCCTAGTACCACAAAACAGATAGGTACAAAAGGCCGACTCCATACAACTAGCGAAATCACGCGCACGCACACTAAGTCTACGGACACGAATTTAGCGCCGACCGAGCAATGGCGGCAGCGGGGCGGCGGCGACACGTAAACAAAAGTATAGCATACTCAAGTGACGCACACGAAACAAATTAGCGGCGCCCGTGCATCGCATGATCGCCCCGCACCGCTCTCACCCGTTTCGTGCGCGTCTCTTCAGAATGCTATGCTTTTGTTGACGTCGCCGCCGCGCGCCGGCCCACGCCGCTCCGCTGTTGCCATCGCTCGGCAGCCACTACTTCCGTGACCGCAGACACACGTGCGTGCGGCGATGTCAAACAAATGCCAGTCGCGAGTGCGCGAGTCGCCAGTCGCGAGTGCGCGAGTCGCGAGTCGTGTTTAAAGCCTTGATCACACGTACCGAGTAGATGGGCGAGACAGCAAATTGATACTAGGCCGAAAGACGGATAGGTGTTTACACACGTATTTTTTAAATTGCTAATTGAGTCAGTCAGTCATTTCAGTTTCGACGCTGCAGACTAGCGAGACAATGAATCTCAAAAGATATCATTTAAAATTGTACTGTAGCGTGCTGCTAGGACGAGAGTGTGCCGACTGGCAAGTATTCACCGAGTGCATGTTTATACCTGCCGAGTGGGCAAAGCGAGTCAGTGCGTGGAAGCGCGGGGGTGGGCATGCGGTCTATTAAATGAAGTTAACCTTCTGTATCTACATATTCTGTGACATTACTCTTTGTGCGTACTGAGGTGTCATTATCCCAAAAGGTTTACAAAATAAGGCCACACTAACGATCATATTTCTTTTCATCTTCAAATCATAATAGCCTGAAATGACCTAAGCAAATTGCGGGCTATGTTAGCCTGTACTAATGAGCAATACATGGGCAATTGTTCACAAAATTAGCTCATTATTTCCATATCCTGTGGGTAATGTTTGCGGTAGACGTTCAAACTTTTTTGTCAGTTTTGCCTGAAGCTAATCGTAGTTTTTTCAGGATCGCTTGAATGAATAATAATTTTACAAAATACCTTTATTAAGTAGGTTTAGCAAACCTATAAAAAAGCCAGTTTTAATTTATTATTTTAATGAACAATAAATTGCCAGAGGCTGGGTAATGTTTGCGGTAGACGTTCAAACTTTTTTGTCAGTTTTGCCTGAAGCTAATCGTAGTTTTTTCAGGATCGCTTGAATGAATAATAATTTTACAAAATACCTTTATTAAGTAGGTTTAGCAAACCTATAAAAAAGCCAGTTTTAATTTATTATTTTAATGAACAATAAATTGCCAGAGGCTAGTCGTAAATAGTACCGTACTTAAAGAAATAATTACTTACCTACTTCATAAAATAAAAGTTTATTTGAAATAATTTCGGTTAATTTAATTGGTAACTTCCGGGAATTTTGCTGATTACATAACAACACGCCTGTATCCCTGTAGAGGTACTATATTTCGTTACTTATAAAGCCCATATAAAAACAGGCAGTATTTTTGCTAAGCGCTTTTTGCTTTATGCGGCACATCACAGGCCCTCGTGGCTAAATAATAACAGCCGCACGTGTCCATTGAAGGTTAAGCTACGCTTGCCGCGGTCGTTTCGTGGATGGGTGACCATCCATTACATATCGGGAGCTCTCCGTGCCTCGCAAAACACGTTTAGCCGTTGGTCCAGGCTGTCATGTGTCGTTACGGTCGTAACGACTGTCAAAGGTCTACGAATGACAGCCAGCAGCATTAGGCTGAACGCAGACTTGGGTCAAGACCTTGACTCAAGTCTGCGTTCAGCCTTACATTATCATCTGGCTAGCCTTCTCCCAACTATGTTGGAGTCGGCTTCCAGTCTTACCGGATGTAGCTGAATACTAGTATTACAAACAGTATCAGTTTTTATAAAAAGTTGCCAAAGTCGGTTACAGAACTTAGCGATGGGAAGTTCAAAACCCACAAAAAAGCATATTACAAAACTAGTCTAGTCTATTAACTGCTCCCAAATTACCATGTTTATTTTTTTTTACATTCATTCTGGACATAATCATTCTATTATTTGACATTATATACCTACAATTTAATTTCAACTCTTTATTAGTGGCTTTTATAGACATGATAATTATTCAGATTTGTTACAGTTGTAATAGCAATCATGTCATTTCGTTTAAAAATGGTTTTATTTTTATTAATTAATTTATGATT
This sequence comes from Agrochola macilenta, assembly GCA_916701695.1. Lineage (NCBI taxonomy): Eukaryota > Metazoa > Arthropoda > Insecta > Lepidoptera > Noctuidae > Agrochola > Agrochola macilenta. The sequence goes on along the minus strand of OU753578.1, from coordinate 10,991,531 downwards.
TTTATAGATTATTTTCTTCTATTTTGTGAATGTGAGAACGCTGCAGGCTTAGTGGGCTGTAGATTTATTGACCATCTTCTATTTTGTTAAGTACCTGGTACTTGTTGAGAGACCTACACTGTCCTCCCATACCTATTAATACTGTTATTTGAAAATATTGTAAAAGTCAATTATTTTTAAAAGAGTAACCGTGGAGTTTCTTGCCGGCTCTTCTCCATAGGAAACGAACAATTGGAACCGTGCACCTAGCTTCATAAGTGCCCATGTAGGTTTATGTGAAATCAAATATTTTGAATTTGAATTTACATGGAGCGATTGCCTATCTGACCTCCACAACCCAGTTACCTACTGAGTAATACGATACCCCTTGGTAAGACTGGTTGTTAGTCTTTCGGGCTTCTGACGATCCATAACGACAGCCTAATACACAGTATCATGTTTTATTCAGTAGTTTACATGCGTACAATTATTATAGTCAACTGTTTCGAGAGTTCGACACAGTTTGACTGACATAATTATTAGGCTTAGCGCTCGAGTAATTTGTTTATACATGATACATTAACTGTAACATCTAGTATGTACTTAGGTAAATACACTCGTTGTAAGGCATGAATTTAATATAGATGTGTTGAACAAGAGTGAAGCTTTGCAAATAAAGTCTGACTTACAGATGGCGGACGATTCGTGAATTATTTTCTCAGTCATTTGCATGTTGAGTTAAATATATATGTAAGTATGTTGTATAACATCACCAAAAAGTTCACTCCACCGATTGATAAGGTTCTCACAAGATAATTAAAATGTTTGGAAAATTTGTTTTTACCTACCCGCTATCGTCGCGAGCCGAAAAATTGGCGACGCGACACCCGGTAAAACAATTTCCGTGAAGTTTGCATAGAAATTGATCCACCAGTTGCGTCGCGCCTGTCTACGGAAACCTTCAATTTTCTCAGCTCTCTACCCATCAAAATATAGGAATTAATTTCTGCCTGATGAATCCATTAATGTAAAAAGTTAAAAGCGCAGATTTCTTTACCTAAATCTCAACAATAAAAAACTGACAATAAAGCCTGATCGTTTGCACTCACGAACAATGCAGGTCTGTATTATTCCGTACAACGCGAAACCCACAAGTAATCAATCAAATGAGAACTGTACTGTTTGCCCTACTTTCCCCATTACAACATAATGTATACAGAAATCGGTTATGGAAAGGGGTTAATTTGAACAAAGATGATTTTTCTGAAAATCGTAAAAAGCAATAGGATTTTTTACTCATCATCAGAGAATAATGCAGCAGTGCTATTTTGTAAAGTACACTTCGAACGTCGCTCAAGTGACCGTACTCAGTTCGAAAGCGAACTCATTTGTTTTTGAAGTAAGGCCCTGTTCCCACTAGTCGGGATCAGCATGCTCGGTATACTCGGACCGAAAGCTTTCCGAGCGCCTATATTTCAATGAGCGTTTCCTGATTGGCTCGGTATACGCGGGAGCGGGCGGGATCGTTTCGGTTTACCGCGTCTCGGTACAAATATTACGTCAGGTTCGTAAATGAAAGCAGTGCTGCATCGTTTCGATATACCGAAATGATACCGCATCGACCACTGAGGAAGCGGCCTAAGTCGTCGCAAAATCATAACGAAATACCGTTCTGTTTGAATTTTAAACTGACGTTGGGAGGATAAAAGTACCTATTATAGAAAGATTAACGGCAGAAGCGTGACGCGACTCTGGTGTAACAATTTCTATGAAAACTTCACAGAAATTATACTACCGGTGTTGCGTCGCGCCTGGATGCGGTAGCCTTAACAAATTCACCTACTTTTAGATCTAAAATTTGCCACAATTTTTTTTCCTAAAACTGTCCGAAAAATTAATCTTTTAACGTAACAAAATTAAGCACAACCATCTCATTCTTAGAATTACACTTTTAAAAGTAGGTACTTTTCTTTGTAAACAAATGCTTTAAAAACCCTTTCACCTTTCTGCATTAAAACAGGCTTTTAGTACCTTTTTTGGTCCCTGATTAGAACATCAAGAGTGGACGGTAATCACGTGGGTCGGGTTCCGCATAATTATGTAAAAACAGCCTTTAAAAGTGTTCGTTAAAAAGCAAACGAGAAAACGAGACTACAGATGTTCGGGATATTATGATTTTCAGGAATTTTCAGACGAGCTCGGGAGGGTAGATGGATATTTATATTCGTAGCTGAGGCTTTGAAATTAATAAATTATAATACTGATTGCCTTTGAAGTTCGTTATGAAAGTTTCAGCAAGTGTTGGATGGATGACTGCTTCTATAAATTAACAATTTCTATAAATAACTGTTGCCAGCTAGTATTTTTGCAAACAACCTTGAGGATCAATCTCATCGCAGAGCAATACTTGTGATAATTAAATGTAGGCAGCAAATTCTCAGAAGAAACCCAAAGTCCAGCCACCAAGCGCAATCACTCACATACACACACACACACACACACACACACACACACACACACACACACACGCATACACACACACGCACACAAACCACTCAAGAGCATGCATGCACTAAAGTGGTTCCTATATTTTAAGTTGTTTAATTTTCAATTTTAAATCTGCTGTTTCATAGAAAAGTGCAATACCTAGGCGGTCAAAATGTATGGAACAGCTGTTTTTTTTTAAATAACCGGCGAATAATAACAGGAAGACCATGAATTTTATCAATATCAATTTATCAAATGCTCAAAATGAGTCCCTTCCTGTTGAATACAAAGTCGGCTTGATTTGTTGCATATAACCAGGTACCTACTAATTACCTCTTTATTATTTTATCATGCACTTAAATTATAAGAGGGAAATGATGCGTACTTCTCAAGTGGTTACATGAAAGCTTTTAATTTTTCTGAACATTTCACATCAAATGTTAAAATTCATGGTCTTCCTTTTATTTGTGACACTATATTATTTAGCAAAAAATAATCCTTATATGAATATGAAGCCTTTCGATCGGTATGATAAAGCTACAGGCTGATTATTTTTCTCATGTAACGGGTTCGATTCCCGGTTCAACCATGTAATTATTTAAATATCTATAAATGCAGTTTAAATTGTTTTTTAAATTCAAATAATGTCTTCTTTCAGTAAAATGTTCCATCTACAATATTCAAGGTACTTTCCCTCCATGTGGCATATCCGTGTGACGCCCTGTATAGTTAAAACTCAAAAAAGCTAGTTCTACAGCAAGAAAATCCATCACAATTAGTTGAACACGAGTAAAATAACGACGATCCAATCGGTAGTTAACACCCTAGCGCTTGGGTAACAGCCAAATATGGCATTTAAAACTCTTTTACTACAGAACCGGGTGCTGGCAATCACTTGAAAAACCAATTTCTCACCATTTTGCGGAAAGCGATTACGATAACCGTCGATGTTTATGTGAATAAGAAATAAAGGATTCAATGGGCGTTGAAAATGTAACTGGAGGTCAAAATAATGGGCTATTATTTTTTGCCACATTATTCCCAACCACTGCAACCCTATAATCTAGGTAGGTACAGTAAAATACGGCCGATGGATCATGGCCGGTCCTTATTTTTTTAGGAACCTAATGGTGACATGAGCAGAGTGTGAGTGAGGGAACATTCGCGAAAGTTCGGCGAGTCTACATATGTTCAGACCGGCCAATAACACTGCCCGACCCGAGAATCGAACCCAGGTCCTCATGCTCAGCAGTAGCGCTTACGACCACTCGACAAACGAGGCAGTTTAGTAGTAGAAGTATTTACTTAGTTACGTAAATTATGAACTAATGATACAGGAAAATATTGCAAGGAAACCTGGACTTCATACATACAATGAAATCGCCAAAACGCATTAAGCAAGCGTGGTGTTTTTTTTTATCCATATCGGTGTAGCTCTAACCTAACCTGATGGTAAGTGATGATCAGACCGAAGCTGGAAGCGAGCTTCACCCGGAATCCTCAGCCACAGAAGAACTGGCTATCTTACCTCTAACCGCCGAAACACAACAATGCTGTTAACATTGTTGTTATGGCGACAGACTTAGATAAGATAGTGGCCTAACAAACCCTACCACCAACCAAACCGAGCAAAAAATTTTGGCCCCACTGGGAATTGAACCCGGGGACGTCTAGACTGAGGCAGGTCGTCTAAGCACCAGACCATAGAGGCGGTTAAAATATTTGGTCCTTGTCCTTTTCAGGCAATGGGAAAATTACAGACTACGAGTATCAATAACCATGTTAAGCAGAGTTTTTCCGCCAGTGACATTCGTTCATCATAATTGAAGTAAAATAAACAAGAGGTCCTCCGAAAATAAATTGAAATAAAACAATAAAAAATCTCACATCTTGTACAGACCCCGAAAAAAGGCCTCAAACCACAACCGCTAGCAGTCATCCGTAAATCCCATATTTGTTTATTTGTCACTCAGCTCATTTAACAAAAGCATTTCGCCTGTATTTTTACATCCTGTACTTATTTAGGTAATTTCTCTTCTGTTTGTATAGAGCTAGTGTGGTTATGCAATTCATTGGGATGGAAAATACGGGCATTGTGGTAAAACCCCGGGATTTTCGTTGTTATGTCATATTTACCTACAAACATCGAGCTAGGAATATAAATCCCGCTGGAATAACTTTGTATGTTTTCAGAGTACGGTTTTTGGCGTGGAAGATTATTTTGTTCGATTCATTTTATGTTGCATTTTAGCGCATAAATGGATGACTATTTTTTCTCTACGTTGGCGTCAGAATAGATTAAGGAAAATAATTTATTCATACGGTAAAAGATGGGTAAGATTAAAATTACATAGAATGATTATTAGAATGTTTCAATGAGTATGAAAAAACGTTAAATAAAACTGCAGAGGTTTTGAGTCTCACACCAAATTAAAGTATCTCAGCAGAACAAATAATTATTATTTTAGTAAAAATATTATTCTCATTATATTTTGTTCAAACAAGTTAATTTTATTTATATGTAGGTGTCGCTAGCGGGTTTCATTCGGGCCACACTCGTTTCTTAAAATATACCGCCATTTAAAATGGAACGTACAACCCTCATTGGCAGGTAACATTCAACAAAATAGAAAATGCGGAACCGGTGTAACCCACGTAGCATTTCCTTAGAGACATCCCGGGCCCCGGGATCCCGGAATCCGAGACGCCTGCCAACACTAGCCGTGGCTGATTTATTCGCGGCAAGCGAGGATTTAAATTAAAGCACATTAGGAGCATATAATGTGTGTATATATGCTTTTGTTGCTTTTTAATGTGGATTATGTATATGGTGACGACGTAAGAAATTGGGGAGTAAATTGTAGGCTTTGTTTTTGCTGTACTTTTTTCTTTCTTTTTTGTAGGTCTGAAAAAGTTCACAAATATTACGTTATTCTCAGTTATTTTTTTCGAATAATGGCCATCCTCACTAGGGTTGATTTAGTCATTCTTAATCTCATTTGATGCCTATTATTAGTACCAAAGAGGACGTTACTGTATATCCCACTGCATTCTGAACAGACAGCTGTGCTGCTGGGGAGTGTGTTGCGCCATTTCTTCTTCCCAGCTTAAGCACTATGAAGTGGTGAAGGGTGGGCGTTTTTGGGGGACTGTCTTATGTAATTTTGACGTTCGAAAAGTGCTGATTCTCAGCCTAGTTTGATTAAATGACTTTTGAATTTTGATGAAAATATTTTCCCATTCCAAAGCATAGTAAGATTCCTATGGAGAAAAACGGACATGAAACTCCATGGACACTCTTTTGAATCAAAATATTAGCCTAATATGTGACTTCGAACTCCTGCACGCTTATCATGACCATAATATAAACTGGTTTTCTCGACGGAAGAATAGACCAAATGACAGATAAACAATCACAATTTGTCATTTTGTCTATTCTTCCGTCGACAAAACCCGTGCTACGCGTGCTGATTGGCCTGGCAAGAAAATCCGACAGTATTCTTGCTAGAAATTCCTTAGCTAAACATAAGAGCAGAAAAATGGCTGCTAAATTCATTTTTTCTGAGTGTAATTCTCGTATAATGGTCACGCTCGTTTTCTCTAGGGTATCGTAAATGGCGATTATGGGATATGTGGGTATAATGGGCAGCGTACATCTATGGTCTGAAATCTAGGCAAGAAATGTGATGGTAGAAAGATCTGACTGTATAGCTAAATGGATAGAAGAAAAGAAAGAATAATGCGTATATTGGCATTACAAAAAATACACCTTAAAACTATAAAAACAGACAACAAATTATTATAATGTCAACAAAAGGGCCTCAGCTCAGCATAATGTCAGATGACAACACAAAGTGAACTACCTGACGCTGATTTTCAGCTGCAACCCACTAGTGCCATACGCTTGAATAATAAATATAGGAAAGTGTCTGTCCGTTATAATAGATAATTTAAAGATAGTACATAAGTATATAAAATAAAATAAAATAAAACTCATAAACGATCAAATAAAATTTTGTGACATACATTGTGTGTGTGTGTGAGTTGTGTTGTGATTAAATGAGAAACTAAACTAAATACCCAATATCTGAATAGATTAACCGTTTCGGTTACAAGGTCTTCAAATTGTTACGGTTTTTCATGAAAATGAATTCCCTATACCTACGTATATTTTCGGTAAAAAATAACGGACTGCCATGTTAGACATCCGTGAATAATTTGTTGCATTCCTGCAATTACAAGCAAAAAATATTGTATTAACACGGTATGTCAAAAACGATGCAAATAAAACAAACATTCAGCAAATTGAACAATGGCACACCTTTTAAAAAACCAATCAAACAAAACATTTAAATATGAAAAACAACTGCCAGATCCAAGCTAGGATGAATGACGAAAAATTCAGAAAAAGCTCAACACATACCTACTGCAAACATTTCGACATTCGCTGACAATGCACCAGGATTGGCGAGTTTGTTCCTCGTGTCGGCTTCAGAACTCGCCGACACCGTTCTCGGCGTCCGAGGGCCATTAACCGACACATTTCGCCGACGTGCAATTCACACGTTCAAATGGCACTTTGAATGGGTATTTTTATTTAGTGGATATTACGTGCATATGCTAGCATATTTTCTCGCAACATTTCCGCTTTTGCATGAGAGAATCTACAAGCGGAATCATAACACACGAGCTCCATTTTTCAAAGTCTCCGTAAAGCTGCTAGTTTCACGAGTTTTAACGAATTCAACAAACTAAAGCGTTTCAAAACACAGGCAAACAATCCGCCATTCGCTGACTATGCAGTGGGATTAGCGCGTTTGTTCGACATGTCTGCGTTTCGCCGACACTGCTGACGGCCATTAGGCGGAACTCTCACATTCGAATTTTCAGTTTGAACAGGGATTATATTTCGTATTAACTGCAACTAAAATGGTGATGCAGTTAGTTAGTTTGGAAGGCATATTAGAATATACTATTAGCATGAAAAGTTAGTTACACTAAGTACTTTGTACGTGCGACTTTAGGAACTATGTAGCTGTAATTTTCAAAGTTGAACACTAGAAAAGGCTGCTATAGTAGAATTCTCGTACCTAAATAATCTGATTTTGGGTTTGTTCAGGAATTGCAACAGCAGGTTTGAAAGGATTGCAAGCAGAGCTCTAGTAGGATTTGTGCAGCTTACTTGCGTCAGAAATATAGAGTAGACTTGCAAAATACTATATAACATCACGCGTGTAATCCCTGAAGTGTCAGGCAGAGGTGTACCTATAGTACTTACACTCTCATTTTGCCAGTTATATTTAAGTCCCATGTAATAGCGGGCGAGCCTATTGTCATCAACAAGGCACAAATCCAGACTCCGGGATGCTACTGAGAAATTCCTAATGTAAAAACCCAATAACTGTTGCCCGACCTGGGAATCGAACCCAGGAACTCATGATCAGCAGTAGCGCTTGCGACCACGAGACCAACGAGGCACTGCTAAACTATGCAGGCAAAATAATAATATTATCTACTTTGTTCAGAAGAGTACGGTCCACGGCTAATTTGCCAAGCAAGGTGATTATAAGTAAGAAACGTATTCCTACTTCTCAAATTCAAACTCAAAGCATTTATTTCAAATTCCAATTACAGGCACTTTTGAATTGTCAAGGGGTCAGTCAGTCAGAAAGATGAAGCATAGTTGCCCATTCCAAAGCGTAGTAGGTACCTATGGAGAAGAACGGGCAAAAAACTCCACGGACACTCTTTTAAATCATGATTATGGTTACAAAATATTGGTTACATCATTCATGTTGAAGTTATACATGTGAGAACGATGCAAAACGTTAAAAGCGTTCGTAACAGAAAAAAAAAATACAATTCAAAAAATAAATTAAATTAATATAAGCCGTGGTAGCTAAGAGATGGTCACCAGTTATGACGGCGCCCGTTCACGAACATGACGCATGGATTAGCACCATTCAGCTCAACCATTTTGAAGGGAGCTAAATGATCCAACACACTTACTCGTATAATTTAATTTTCGTTTTTACGAAATAGATGCGAAAACTAATTAGTCCGAAATGTGTTTTTGAAGAAAAATATTTTTGAAACGCAACACGTACCAACGCGTCTCGCGCTCGTTGCCACCGCCCGCGTTTGTATAACTTTATTTTGATCTTTAACCTTTTTAAAATTCAATGGTCTTTTAATGGTTATGCAAATAAATATGTGATTTTAAATTTAGAGTTTTTTTTGGCGAATAAAAGTGAAATTTTGAGTTTTGAGTTTATATTTATGCGAAATTTATTCATTTTTATTTGTGAAATATACGTAATCCTAATTTGGTATTAGAGCACTTAAATAAAAAAGAGCATTTTTAGCGACACAACGACATATGTTAATAAAGTCAAGGACATTCATTGTTTATCAAATTAACTACAGTCAAATCACAAATGTCAAGCTTAGAAAATTTTATGAAATGGCTCTAACACAACAAATTGTTGTAGTGTGTGAATTTGATAATCAATTATTTTTCCGGACTATATGTCAGTTTAAATCCATTGATTGCAATCACAAATTACTAATATTTTCGATTGTTTTGTTAGTATATTGACGTGTGCTAGCTGTAATTATGGTAAATAATTTTATTGTTCTGTATTGAGTAATGCAAATTAATTTGCAGACTATTGTATATAATCAAGCTTCTGAACAGACAGCAGTGCTGCTGGGGAGTTTGTTGCACCACTTCTTCCCAGCTAACGCACTAGGAAGTGGTGAAGGGTGGGCGTTTTGGGGGACTGTCTTATGTAATTTTGACGTTCGAAAAGTGCTGATTCTCAGCCTATTTTGAATAAATGACATTTGAATTTTATCACCGCGTATCGGTAAGTAAGCGTGTGGGACACCCCCCAGCTAGATTGACCGACGACCTTAAAAATGTGGCTGAGACAGACTGGATATGGAAGGCGAAGGACAGGTTATAGTGCAGCCTGGCAGAGGCCCAAGTCCAGCAGTGAACTGTGATAGACTGAGTAGATTGATTGATGTCTATCTGGGAGTCATCTTCGAGAAGCAAACCTTCGATGAGAATTAACAGGGATGCTCTTCGTTTCCTAAATCTGGATAGCCATTGTGGCTATCCAGATCCAGGCCAGTTAAAATATTTCAATGTAGTCTTTCTCGTAGTCCACAAATGCCATACACAGCGGCTGGTTGTCCTCCTCGGTCTGTTGTACACTTTACCGAACAGTATGGATGTAGTCTACGGCACTGAAGGCTTTTCGAAACCCAGCTTGTTCTGGTCACGTGACGATTCTCGAGAACAGCTTGCAAGGTTTAAATGGCAATTTTTTTTTTTGAATAACTGGAGCACTCCACCTCTACTCCATCTCTCGAGTGTTTATCAAGAGAGGCGAACGTCAGAACCGTTTTACGTCGCAGTGAGTATAGAACAAGTAGATACATAAATATTTTTGTCAGTAGGTAGAAGATATTATACTGGTTGAAATACACACCGTGAGGCACACTTTCCTGCTAATTTGTAAAGCGCCCCGACACGGTCAAACGGTTTGATGCAAACACGTAGATTTTGGTATGACTCAAACCATTTTGATCGTTAACACAGCTAGTTGAAAGGGTTGTCAAACATTCATTGGTTTGGAGGTTGTTTGATGAAATTTCATATTTTTGTTGTATTTGACGCGTCGTTTGATTGTCTTCCGACGCGTTTGAAGAAACACGGCCCAGATTGCACTGTACTTTGTGCGTTTCTGAGAAATTTCTTATAGACACCTGGGGCGGTAGTTTCTAACACTCTCTGTAGATGTTCGTGTGTGAAACGATATCTTAATTTGTACCATTCTTTGGACCAAATTTGTTTTACTTTTCTTTTTACTTTTTAAGCAGGAGATTAATGTAATAAACGCAAGGAATTCGTGATCCTTTTTCGAGGGCATTTCACAATTTCTCTGCGTCACAAGTCTGATTACAGCGGCGTACAGAACCACACTGCGCAGTGCCGTTTGATGAACCTTCAAACTGGCATCAAAAGGTTTGAATCAAACGTCGTACTTTACATTTTTAATTTGATTTCTGTTTTATTTTATCTGCTGTATAGTGTATGCTCTTTAGTCTGTGTTAAATAAATGCATTTTCTTACTTTTTTTTAATATAATACCACATTCATCTGAGGCATATCTATAGCTAATCATTATGTACATAGCAATACAATGCCATCCCATCAAGTACCAACCTTCTTATTTTTTTTTCTATACCCTCGAGCAATATTGACAAAAAACCTTATTAGACGTTGGTTGACCCTCGAGGGTACCTCGAATTACGTCGGGTCGAATTGACCCTTGACATAATGCAAAAATTTCGACGCCATCATGAATAGAAAGGGTCGTTCTTTTGAGTATATAAAGATCAATTAAATTACTTTTGTCCTTGCTATGTTGAAATTAATAAAAAAACTGAAGTCGGTTGTTTTTTTTTTCATTGCCGACTCGTAGTCACACCAGATTTTATTTTTCACTTTTTAGTTGTGGTACCTACCCCACACAAATTCGAATACCATTACCTGCTATGTAAATAACAGTCACAGGAAGTTATCATCATATCATCCACATATACTAAGTGGGAAAAATTCGTATTATTGAAGCCAAGTCAAATTCCCATGGGCGGCTTTGAAACTCTGACACCTGAAGGCCAATTCTCGTACATAAAAAACGTTCACATTCAAGTCGCAATCTGTCAAACTTGTCAAAAATGTTGAAAAATTTATTGTATTTTTGACAGATTGCGAATAAGATGCGAATGCGAACGTTCTTAAAAATCACGGGAATTGACCCTCAGGTTAGTCACTAACCACACGAAAAATAATCAGAAAGAATACGTGTTGGTGCTTTTAGACTATCGTTGACCACCTCACTAAGACTATCATTGACCACCTCGCTAAGAGGAGACCTCTGTCCCAGCAGTGGGAAATTCTATAGAAAACAGTTTTGATACATTATAAAAGCTAACCTCTAAATACATATGGCCATTCTTCTTTCATACCACTCTCATTCCTCATCTTTTTCACATAGCAAGCTTCCCCTCGCCTTTATGATAAGCTGATTAAAATGCTATTGATTTCCATGGTAATTTCTCTAAAATGCAATACTGTGCTTAATTTTCATAGATATATCGTTCTCTTTCCTTTACAGACAATTCTTTCTATTATAAACCAAACGCGATTCCAAATCGTAAGAAGCTTACAAACACACTCAGATAGAAACAAACATATTTCTGATTCCCCTTTATCATGATTCATATGACATAAACCTTATAGGTAAAGTAAATAAGCATAGCTACATTATGTGTAACACGAAAAACATTCAAAGAATCCACTATCGTGCCAGAAAAACCATATATATTCCCTACAAAATATTGGTTTTTCACCATTCAGCCGCTTGTGTGATTTATGTTCTGAGATGGAAAAATTCAGGTCAGCGCTGCAACGCTGGATTTCTAAAGGTTTTGAGATTGTGGCGGTTTGCGCGTTTTGCAATTTTGATGGGTTCCTGCCATAACATTCTGGAAAACAATGGGACTTAAGTTTTAAGAAAATAATTTAATGTTTTTAACATTACTTGCAGATTTACTGACAGACATCTGTTTGTCATTATCATTATTTTGCACTTTAAAAAGTTATAATCCATGTTAGTGGTCTCTGACCGCTTTAGTCTAGAACGACTGCTGAGCATGGAGTCCTCCCGGGTTCGATCTCCAAGTAGGACAGTTTTGGGTTTTTGTATAAATAAATTCTTAGTAGAACCCGGAACTTCATTCCGTGCCGGTTAATGGCAAAAGGCTCTCTGAATTCTCGAACAAAAATCAGCTGTTCCCTACATTTATGTTCGTATAGCTCGTGAAAATGTAAAATGCAATTTCAAGGTTATTCCCATACCTTACTTTACCTTATGAATGTATTAATTAATACCGAACACCTGCTAAATGTCTCAAAATATTATGTTCACTATAAAGTGCTGTTAAGTGTGTGATTGTTGGCGAACGAGGAAGACTGACCTACCGTGATACAGTTTTTACTAGTACGGAGGTCAGTGTGAATTACTCTCTAACAACTTGTGTTTTGTATTTTATTTTTTTCTTTATAAGTATTTGTTATTCTTATGGTTGTTATTGCGATGCTGGAAATAAAGTTTATGATACCAATATTCTCATGACGATAGTGAAAGTTGTTCATAATGATGAGTACAATGACCCCTTAACAGGATGCCCATGAATTCAATTTCACCATGTTTAACTGTAGGGTGTAATATATACCAGCACACTTTCAACAGCTAACACAGTCTCTACCATTCTGACCCATTCGGTTCTTAGATCGATGATTCGTAGGCTAGCCAACACTTCAGTCTTGGCAGAACCTCAAGAAATTTGAGTGTGCTCTTTGTCTGCACCGAATTCTAAAAGGTGACTTATTGTTAAGGCACGGATAGAATACAAAGAGGTTTCGTAGCCAAAAGGTATCTATGGTAAGCGCCTTATTTTTAACACTTTTATATTTTATCTTGTCTACAATGTTGAAGGAGAATGAGCATATTTCTACACTAATATTATAATATTATAACTTTAATTTCGGAAGTCGGTGTGTTTGGTTTTGAATTTTTGATTTTAGCCACCGACTTCCGGAATTACCTAAAGTTATTTTACAATTTTTAATGTTTTTTGTTGGTTGTTTTTTTTCTGTAATAAGTTATTCTTTTTCACTTTTAACAAAAACGTAACGTAACGTTTTTTTTTTCGCATTTTTTTTGTGTTTTTCTTTTTGTTTCTTTTGTAATACTTAGCAATATTAGAGCCAACTCAATTTAGATTGCCATCGACAACCTACGAAGCAGAATAGCAATAATGAATAACGAAAATAACATAATATGACGATATTGTAATCCTTTAAGGGTAAGGTAGAGATGTACCCTATAAGTGCACCCACATTTCGCCAGTTATATTTAAGTCCCATTGTCATTAATTACCTATCTATTGCTATTTTTGAACTTGTTACAACCAAACCTATTAAAAAAAAAAACACGTATAGCACGGTTGCTCATGTCGATTCTCAGTATTTCATCTAAGTCTCGATCCCAAAAAAACACCGAATAATCCAGGTTCACCTAAATTGTATATGGTAATTCCATTGCTATTTCTCGCACTGCTACAAAACGCAATATGTCACCACAACTCATTCGGCGCAGATATTTCACATGCAGTCGAATCACATAAGATCACGACTGTAAAACTATGTAAAGGGTTAGGCAGAGGTGTTGTACCTAGTACACCCATGTTTCGTTAGTTAATGTTTAAGTCTCATTTATTTCAGCCAATTAAAGTAACTAAAACTATAAAAATAAAAGAGACAATTATAACACACATTAAAATATACAAAACAAAAACATGAAACCATAATTTAAAAAAAAGAAGGTAGCAACACTCATTAATTCCTCTCACAGTACTTCTGACATACCAATAAAATCTTCGACCATCCGCAAACAGGTCGCCTGTTGGGTTAGAATCCAAGAGATCATTAAGCGCGGCCAGGGTGCGAGGAATTGGCGACTTAGCACGTGCAACAGTACGACATGGAGGCACGGCAAACAGCCTGTGCCTTCTGCCCCGGCAGTAATTGTCTGGGACAAAGAAGCGCGGCAGCACATCAAGTAGATCAGGAGCGTCAATAGCACCACGGAGCGTCTTACAGGCTATTGTGAGCTAATCTCGAGTTCGCCTTACCTCTAGCGAGTTGTATCCGAGGCAACTCAGTAAGAATTTTGTCTCTGCTTTCCCATGTAACAGGGTGCGTGTCTATTGCCATAAACTGGGCACAAATCAAAAATCTGAACTGCTACTAAACTCTAAATATTTGCCACATGTGTTTCTTATAAGGAGTCTAGGTAATATTCCATTCCAAAAAATACTCAACAAACCAGGCTTAACGAAATTGTATTTCGTAATCCATAGCTATGTCTCGCACTGCTGACAAAACGCAATTTGTCACCACAAATCATCCGGCGTAGATATGCACATGCAGTCGGAATACTGACATCCAATTTTGATTCTCGGCCGCGATAGAAAAACGACGAGTATTGCGTTATTTTCACGGTATTCGGTTATGGGAGTGTGAAGTTTAAAAAAAAATTGAAAACCATTTGCTTTTCCTGGGAGAGAATTTGTTATTTTATGTTTTTTTTTGTTGGTTCTTTTCAATAACGATTTTTTTATTCTTTTTTTTAATTGGAAACTATAATCGGATTTGATATACCGAATTATAGGAGTGTAGTGTGTTTAACAAAATATTCTCTCAGGAAAAGCAATCGGTTTTTAACGATTTAAAAAAATATAAATATTTTGGTTCGTTTTTCATTTGAAAACTATAATCAGATTTTATAATACAAAATTGAAAGTGTGCAACTCACAGAATCATTTTGATTGAAATGTTGACCGGTCTTACCTGAAACAGACAAAAAGAGGGTATATTAATTATATTTTCAGTAAATACCTAGCCACAATTTTTACCTGACTTCATCAGAAGGCCAATTCCTGTGGTTAAAAACATTCAAAATCTAGTCGCCATTATCTCATCACAGGGACAACCAGACTTGTCAAAAATGTAAGGAAGCTATAGCTATTCTTGACGGATTGGCAGTCGACATGAGAATGTGAACATTCTTAAAAATACCGGAATTGCCCCTCTGTTTTCTTTTAAAGTCACTATTAGTGCATTTGGGTAAATTTCACGAATGCGTATACCAAAACTGGTACTTAATGATACTCGTATTATTCCAACTTTTTTTCGTTATTGTAGCATCACATTACGCAAGCAATTGTAAAAGGCCTTTGGCTAATTTGTCATTTTTGTATTTTATGTAATTTTTTTGTAATATGCGTTTAGTTTGTGCAGAATAAACAATTTTTCTTCCTTTTTTTACATTTTTTTATTTTCTTATCTTATCTTTTCTTTTCCACTTTTCATCTTTTTTTTTCTTATGGCCTTAATTGGTAAGTAATTATTTTCTCGTATTTTCAATCTTCTGTTTCCTTCAGTTTTCCTATTAAATTATTCATGAAAAATCTTTAAGAAAAACCTCAAACATCTTAAAAACTCACAAACGTACAAACCTTTGATGTTACCAAAACATATTTAATTGGCATAATCAGGCTCTCCACAAACTTGGGAGCTTGTTCTGAAAACACAATTTTGCCGGAGGTACGAAACTGGTCTGTGTGAGATGAATAGATGTGTTATGGGACGATGAGAGGTCGCAGTGATAGCGATTAGCGATGAGTGTGAAGCTTATAGGGTTCCGTGTCCAAAATGTGCTAACCATAGAGCACGTAATCACCGTGCCGGCAGCGTTTAGAGATGGCATCACCCGTAGTAATTAAATTCGTGGCGCTGAAAGTGCGTTGAGCGTGACGTTCTGTCATCTTCGCCATTCCAAGCCGAATGATATATAGAAACTGACGTTTCCATGAGTCATTTGTGTTGCAATGCAAGTAAACACGCTTGGTTTGTATGGAAAGTGGTGACAACGCCGCCGCGGAGTTTTCATACTCTGTGGTGACAAAAGAAGTCAATTTTTTTTGTCCTTTTCGCCTTTATTAGTTTTAATAACCAACGAAATAACAATAAAAGTCGTGTTTAAAAAAAACCTTGTATAAAAAACAAAAATTTCATGATTAAATTCCACGAAATAATTAAGCTACATACTCGTTCATGCTGAATTACTGATACTCCGAACTTTTGGTATTTTATTTTTGTTGCATAACCATTGAATGCTTTTGAATAACTGACATCGCATGAAATGGAAATGCAATATGCATAGAATCCTAAAAATTTCGCAATAAAATTGTTCTAGTCGAATAGTAATGAAAATCCAATAGTACTCGTAAGCAGTTTGCTTTTACTGTCAGACTGTCGGAATTTATTATTTTTGGTATTTCAATTTTGAACACGCTTTATTAATTAAATAGGGATGTTCCATATAACACTGACGACCGTGCCGACACGGCGAACAAACCGTAGTTTTTCACGAAACAAAAACATGTGTATAATACCAAGGATGTTATAACGTGCACGTATTTCCATACATTTTATGGACGTGGACGACACCATCGTTACGTCACGATACCATCGTTATGTTAAAATATAAAAGCGCACATTGGGTGGATTAAGAGGCATTCTGAAAGTTGTCAATGTCGCAAATAGCCGTCAAATAAAAAGCTGTTTTCATAAATTTGTCAATATTATAGAGGTATCGAAAAGTGTGTAAAGTTTACATCACTCATCCTCCAGACCAGACGCTTGTTGTGTCTGGTGGGCTATTGCCAGACAATTGATGTCGGGATGTTGTAATATGCTAGTCACGCAGTAAACTCTGCTTGCGCGATTTTTCGTGACGTCAGTGTGATTCGTAGTTCGCATGCGGCGGTTTAGATGCAGCCACAATATTACTAAATGAAATTATGAAATATCGCTCTGTAGTTTACTCGCAGGTAAAACAAGGGTTGATCCAGGTTAAGCAACGCTTGCCGAGGTTGGTCCATGGATGAGTGACCATATTTACATACAGAGACTCCTCAGCCTCGGAAAGCACGTTGAGCCGTTGGTCGCGGCTGTCATGCGTGGATCTTTGACAGTCGTTACGGGATCAGAAGCCTGAAAGTACTAGTTACTAAGGCTGTCGCTCCATGTAAAATACTGGTATTTAGCTGCATCTGGTTAGACTAGAAGCCGACCCTAACATAGTTGGGAAAAGGCTAAGCAAATTGAGTGCACTCGCAGGTAAAACTGTTACAACACCTGATTCAATGTCAAAAAAATTATTGCAAAACATAATCAAAGTTTTAGTGCACTACAGACAACATAGTTGGGAAAAGGATAGGCAAATTGAGTGCATTCGCAGCTAAAACTATATTCAATGTTATTATTGCAATACATAAAATCAATATTTTAGTGCACTACAGAGCGATATTTCATCATTCCTAACTAACACTACTTAAAACTTCTAAAAGGTTCGACTGGCTGTTCACAATGGTGTGCTGGTGCCTACGCTTATTTATGGAAGTGACTCTTGTGGCAAAAGCGGCATGAAAATATTATAAATGCTGTGAAAATGCGTTCCTTGCGAAGTATGTGAGGTGTGACTATGAATGAGGAATAATGTGATAAGGCAGCGTTGCGGTTTAAAAGACTTAGTGACAAAATTAAAAAAAAAGTAAAGGTATTTATTGAGACTCGCACAGGAAATCACAAATTAAACTAAAAACACACTTAATATAAATAAAAAAGAAAAAACGAAGTAAAATTAAAATTTAAAGAAGGAAGTCCTGCACGAGGCCAACAGGCTCCTATATCAGCATGATGCTGCGACATTTAAAAAAAAAAGAAGATCATTTGGTAATGTTGAGAGGCGACTAACAGAAGATAACAAGGCAATGTGAGTGGAAACGCCAGGAGGGCGCCAGCTCGCCGTCCGATAAAGCTCGCCGTCCGATAAGGACCAGGCCCGGGTCGACGGCGCGTCGTGTTCCAAGCGCGCCTCAAAGGGATGTCAGCAACAACTGACGGGGTCCGGAAGGACCAATGCCTGCTGGGGTCGCGGGTTTGTCTGAAAGGGATATCGCGGCCCCAGCACATAGGCAACGGAAGGAACACGGGTGGGTTTTAGTCAGTAAAAGTCTGATACTCCCTCTCGCTCCGCCCAGAGCGGGAGGAGTCATTTGATGATTTCCCACCCAAAAAAAAAAAAAAAAAAAAATAGGGTACGTCCTAGAAGTCTTTACAGTGACCTTATTAGTGATGTTCTTCAGAAAGATCAGGTGCCTAGTACTCGCAACAGGCGTGCGTGTTTGACCAGTACCCTAATAGCGTAATACACGATCAATCAGAATCGGAATTGTTTTGAAACAGATTGCTAATCCATTGCTTCATAAGTTCGAAAAAAATCTGCTCAACAACGTAAATAACGCAATGAATGTTGTTGAACTGTCAAAATGAAATAGATTAGTCGTAATGGTTTTCGAAAATATGTTACGTAATTAGATAGCTGATATATAAACGAAGCAAAGGGACTATGTAGAAATCGTAGTAGGAGGCTTTCTGTAGTTTCTGCCTACCATGCGAACTATATCTATGTATGTGTGTATCTAAAACTTCAAAAGATTAATCTTTGTTTAGACAAACAGATTGAGATACATAAGGTCATTGTAAATGACAGTCTGGCAAGTTGCCACAAAGTGCATACCCCTGCAACTTTTAAATTGAAACATAGCGGTTTTGTTTTCGAGTAAATAGCACAGTTACATTGATTCTACGGTGGAGAAAAACATTTTAAAGGAATTTAGTAGTCTGAAATCACTTTTTTTCACCGTCGCATCGGCGAACTACATCCGTTCCGTTTCGTATTTTAGAAGAACAACGCAGTCACACGATTTTTCCTTGAAAGTACTTACTTTATAGATGATAGATTTATAATTTTGATGTAGTTATAATGACACAGATATTGGGTATTTATTTTTATATATTCACACACATACATACAACATGAGGTCCGATCCGTGAGGTTGTTGTTAGATATCCGCACTATCGTGGTCATTTTCAAGTAAAAATAAAAATATATGGGGAACTTTGCTTGGTTATTACATGGGACGCGGATAATTATTCATTTTGCAATTATTATTACCATTAATTTGTAATACCTAGTCTAGTGCCGCCATAGAACTCATAATACCTACATATTAGAAAGGTTAGTTTATGACTTATTGTAATAACTTTTGACAGAATGGGCAGGCTTTTGATAGAGGAGCTCGTGGCTAAGTAACAACAGCCGCACTGGTCGATCCATCAGGTTAAGCTACGCTTGCCGGGGTTGGTCAGTGGATGGGTGACCATCTTTACATACCGAGAATCCTCCGTGCCTCGGAAAGCACGTTAAGCCGTTAGTCCCGGCTGTCATTCGTGGATCTTTGACAGTCGTTACGAGTCGTCAGAAGCCCGAAAGTCTGACACCAGTCTTACCAAGGGGTATCGTATTACCTAGTTACTGGGTTGTGGAGGTCAGATAGGCAGTCGCTCCATGTAAAATACTGGTATTCAGCTGCATCCGGTTAGACTGGAAGCCGACCCCAACATAGTTGGGAAAAGGCTAGGCAGATTGATTGGGCAGGCTTTTGATAGATTATCCTACTAATAAATATTATAAACGCGAAAGTTTGTATGTATGTATGTGTGGATGTTTGTTACTCTTTCACGCAAAAACTACTGAACGGATTTGGATGAAATTTGACACACAGATAGTTCATAACTTGGATTAACACATAGGATGCTTTTTATCCCGATATTTTCACGGGATCGAGACTTATGCGGGTGAAACCGCGGGGCGCAGCTAGTATATTAATATAGTAAGGATATTTTCTTTATTCATCGCTCTGCATAGCAAAGTGTGCATAAATCAAAATAGACGCTTGTTTTTTTGTTAACGTCAAAATCATTCGTCTAGAGTCCGCGCCACCACTGAACTCCTTTTGACGCGGCGCTAGTGTCTACGTCATTGCATCAAATAGCATTAAAAAAATGTAGTTCCACAATTTTCCGCCGGCCTTCTTTCGTGGCGCGCATTTTTACTTCTATATTGTGGTCTCTGTAAGACATGAATATAAGCAAATATGAGTCTAAACTAATTCGCTAACTCTTAACAATGCACCCAACCTTAACTAAAACAAGGCACAAAATCCATATGAAAAGGGTCTGCTGCGGGCCATCCCCCATTGTTCATTTGTTTCCACAGCGAATTCTGTTGAGGATACTGCTATAAGCATTACTATTATACTATCAATCCGAGTTGGGTCAGATGAGATACGGGTTTCCTTACTTGATTGGGAAGTAGTGTTTTGTACTGGATTGGGAATGAATGAGGCGTTGAGATTTCTTCCAGTCGGGTTTTAGGAAACTCCATGAATATCTATGACAGTTAGTCGGTAGCTATAGCCCAAAAGTCTCTGATTTGAGCAGTGCGCAGAAATTGCGTTGTGGACGTTGCGTACACGACGCAATATACATGTAAATTATGAATAGTCAGCCGCATCTGTTTAAATTGAGAATCGATCGCAATCGAGTCGGGAAAACCTGGATGAACTTCCAGTTAGTGTAAGCTGCCTCGCACATTATGCGACATGCAACTGCGACAGCTGGACGACTAGACGCTACGACAGGGTGCGGCCGTGTTCAAAACTCTTGGCGTGGTTGCAGAGTCACGAGCGAGAATCTCATCATCATACGTACGATGTAGATGTTTACAAATCGGACATCGAAGCGCGTCGAATAGCAGAATCAACCTATATTGTTCCCACTACTGGGACCCAGGCCTACTCTCTTCGAGAGGGAGCGGGTTGTAATCCACCACGCGGGCCCAGTGCGGGTTGGTAGATGTCACATGTCTTCGAATTTTTGTTTCTATGACATGCCGGTTTCCTCACGATGTTTTCCTTCACCGTTTTGAAAACACATTATATCCGTCTTAAATCCCTCAGCATGGTCACCCGGTAAGTTTGTTCGTCGAATACTCAAAGTATTTGATCGTTTCCCGCACCACGTCTGTCGTAACGACTAGACGCAGACGACATCTGCGTCTTGTCGCAGACGCACAGTTTTGCGGCCTCTTAATGAAGAAACAAAAGAAAATTGACAACACTCTATTAAAACCAGATCCCAAAGAAAACAGTAACCCCACAAAGATAAAGATTGCCAGTAAAAAGACCAAAATATCCCAGAAATGCTTAAAACATTTCTCAAAAGGTATGTAAATGACATAGCGAAACTTTTTGCTCCAAATTTCGAGTTTGAAACAGTTTTAACCCTTCGAAAGTTAGCGTGTGGGAAGGGCGATGGGCCTTTTAGACCCCTTTCAAAATAATTGGTGTATCAAATTGTCTTATTCGAGAGTCTGAGGTTTAAATTTTATGTTATGAGCCAAAACTTTTGTTGAAAGTGATTTAAATGGTAAATTTAAATTAATTGGTAACAGTTTAAGTAAGTAAACAGTGTTATTTTTGTGTAACTGGCTCGTGGCTAAATAATAACATTGCACGCACGGGTCGATCTAAGGTTAAGCAACGCTTGCCGAGGTCGGTCCGTGGATAGGTGACCATCCATATATCGATACCCCACCGTGCCTCGGAAAGTACATTAGGCAGTTGGTCCCGGCTGTCATTCGTAGATCTTTGACAGTCTTTACCGGTGGTCAGAAGCCAAAAAGTCTGACAACAAGTCTTGCCAAGGGGTAGTAGTGTTATTCAGTAACTGGGTTGTGGAGGTCAGACAGGCCGTCGCTCCATGTAAAATACTGGTATTGAGCTGCATCCGGTCAGACTGGAAGCCGAATCTAACATAGTTGGGAAAGCTCTATTCACATTGATGGTGTTATTTTTGTATAATGTTCGGGCTGTTTGACAAGCCACATGGAAAGCTAACACCTTCACTTTAAATGTCTGTCGAAGCATCTGAAAGGAGGATGGCCAAAGCGTACCTGACGACGAGTCGGTGGAGTCCCGATATGCCATTTATATGAAAAAGATCCGTTATTTTGAGGTTTTAAAAAACGTAACAAATATATCTTTAAGAAGCCAGAAAAAAAAGATGTACCTACATGTTTTTTGGTTTCACGGTTCATTTTGCCTATTCAAATATTATATATTCACGTTTTTCTGAATAGTTATTTCATGTAATTCAATTCTATAAATACTCAGGTATCGAATTAACTAATTCTGTTTTTATATGTATTGGTATTCTTGTCTTAGAAAAATAATGGTTCATAGTAAGTATTTGCGTTTTGTGTACCTAATCGGAGCACATTCGTAATATGTCATCGCCGCGCGTCATTGTTTGACACCCGGCGATCATTCCACAGACTACATAGAGATACTATGGATCATTCGCTTCATTCGCATTGTTGTTGTTGTTGTGAATTGCGATACGAACAGTACAATTTTGGATTTCTTTCTGTTGTTTTGACCTTGGCATTGTTTTACGGACTAACTACCGCTTGTGACGTGACGCTTGTGACTGTATGTCGTCTGCTGAGCGTTAAATCGACTTATTTATTGATTCTAACCCGAAAAGTATTTTTTGCATTATTAAAATATCTTGGCTATTTAGATATAAGTTTTGAACGGAATGGTGACTACATAAAAACAATCCAATCTCACTATACTTTGTTTCTGTACACTGGAAATGTGAGGTCCAGCGTCTATAGAAATTTGGCCGATGTTAATTTTCTCATTCATGGTCATGTTGAGATGAGCTGTAGTTTGACGTTTTGATGGCTTATT
Organism: Agrochola macilenta; assembly: GCA_916701695.1. Taxonomy (NCBI): domain Eukaryota; kingdom Metazoa; phylum Arthropoda; class Insecta; order Lepidoptera; family Noctuidae; genus Agrochola; species Agrochola macilenta. Next base: position 10,968,698 of record OU753578.1, on the reverse strand, counting down.
CCGATCGGATCACACAAACGGATCCCACATTGTGGAACGAGCGTTAGGAACGAGGATAAAATGAATATTTTGTTCCGATCCAATCCCACATTGTGGGATTCGTTTGGAACGTGAAAAGTTTACATTTAGTTCCGAACCGATTCCATTTGTGGGATTCGTTAGGAATGTGGATAAAATTAATATTCGAACGAAATGATCCTCTGCTTGAGTTGATAAATTGAAAATAAATTGTGCAGAATATTGAAAAAATATATTATTATGGTTATTACTAAACTTAAAAAAATAAATGTGGGATCCGTTTGTGGGATCCGATCGTAATAAGCCGTTTTGATAATCGAAGATTTCTATAGAATAAGTTCATGGGTGACAATAACATACAGGGTACCTACTTCCTAACAAAAAAAGAGAAAAGAGGTAAAGAGGAGGGAAGGGGGGGAAGAGTATTCTTAAACATGACGATTTATTTAAGTTCAACGTTATAAAAAGTATTATTAATAGGTATGTCAATAATCTTTGTAGGTTTTTGAAAGCTAGGTACTTAAAATCTACCATAAAACCTGCTCTTTTAAATAAATTTTGCCATTATAGCACATTGAATTTTTATTTCATGTTCAAGCAGTCAAGTTAGAATCTGTTATGATTTAAAACCCCAACGTGAAACTTGTTTGCACGTCAGCGAGTTTTAATAATTACACTATAAATTCAAATAATGCTGAACGCTAAAATTTATAAAACTGGAATTTTTGGGGCGTCTGCCAAAATGGCGGATTTAACGGTAAACAGAAATATATAATAAAGCTGCATACTTAAATCATTTTTATTGTCGCGCACAAAAAGAAGAATGCACATACAGGACAAAATTAATTTGGTGGACCTGTTGAGAAATGGGTGCAAGCATGAAGTGAGGTTTGAGTGAGCTCAGCGTCAGGTGTATAGATAGATAAATAGATAGATAGATAAATCGTTTATTTGGTGCACACAAGACAGCACAAAATATAAAAACACGATTAAATAATAACTAAATACATGAAGTGCGTGTCTCAAAGTTGCACCAAATGGGAGTCCAACTCAGCATGTGTCAGGCAAATATACCTGACGCTGATATTCTGCTGGATCCCTGCAATGACATACGGACGTCGAGCAGATGAGATAATAAATATGCGAATTATTGGTGTTGTGAAAAGTGAAATGTGCAGAATGAAATTACGTAAGTATACCCGCAATTTAAATAATGACATAATTTTTTAATGATAACAGGAAAGTTTAGCATTTGGAAACGTTTGGAAACGTATAGATGATAGTGTCATCGACGAAGATGCGCCCCACTCGTCTTCCTATTCGCTTACAGTACAGCGTACAGTACGGTAATCGGGTTGAGGAAAGTGTGGGCCGCGTTTTCGTGGATCACTATCTAAAATGACCGCTCACTTTACCTAAGTTTTTTACAAAATACGTCGGCTGATTGGCACTTGTTTATATCACTATAGTGTCATGCCAATCTAGAATGTGCCTTTTGTGACACTACATTGAGCTCGACACTCAGAAAAAGAAAGATAAAATTCAAATTCTCATGTTCTTGTTTTTCATCAGTACTTCAACCAAAACAGTCTGAAACAGGCCATAGATTTGCCACCAACATTTGACGGCCACTGCCCAAAAAACCTCCAAAATCTCCAAAACATTGGCCCAGCCCCCCATCCGTCACAATCAAGTTATAGACCACAAGACGTCACCTTGCAATGTGCTGCGGTCGAAATACGCCATTTGATTCGTAAGACCGCGATGATCGATGACACGAACGTTTGGTCCCGATAAGCTGGCAGTGACGGATTCCATTTTGTTACAATCCGACTTGAGGATGTCTCCGATCCTTGTCGTAAGTGCTATAAGGATTCTTTCCTTATGTATATTTGCGAAATAAGACAGTGGGAAAAATATAATGCTCTGATTTTCGAGATGGGAAAGTTGTTAAACTTTTGAGTAGGGTGTTTGGGCCTATATGGAATACGATGGAGGATTTTTTGGCAATTTTTTTTTGTTGATTTTAAGGTGTGTAAAAACAAAGCGGCAATGGTGCGCGGCTGTGATTGGCGACTGCCGCGCGCGCACGCTTCTGTTAAACGCGAACATTCGTCGGTTAATGCTTAACAAGAGCGCGGCAAAAATGTGTCCAACGCCGCGTGTTGCTGCCGCGCTCTTGCTGCTCAATGTTTGGAGACACCTTTAAAAAGTGTCCAAACAAGAGCGCGGCAGCAATACGCGGCGTTTGCAGGACACATTTCTGCCGCGATCTAGTTAGGACCAAACTCACGAATGTTTGCGCGGCTGTACTGCGCGGCACATCCGAGACACGCCGCGTATTTCAGTTGGCAATATCAATCTGCCTAGCCTCTAATACGTCCGCAGAAATACGTCCAGACACAATTTGTGAAGAATGTTTCCTAAAAATGTTTGTGCGCGGCTGGTAGACAGAAACGTTCGTGCGCACCAGTCGCCCAAACACAGCACAGCAGGCTGCGCGCGGCAGCCTCGCAAGATTGCCGCTCAATGTTTGGACACACCTTTATTGTTCACAAAAATGTCTTTGAAAGGTGAGAAATACAAAATTAATACTCTTAGTAATGGTGATCTGGTAAAAGATGCTGCAGTTTTTCGTTCTGTAGCAAAGGAGGTGGTATTTTCTTTGACAAAGAACTCATTTTGAGACACTAGCCATAATTACCTTGTCATCAACTGCCTAGCCTTTCTCCAACTATTTGGGGTCGGCTTCTAGTCTAACCAGATGCAGCTGAATACCAGTATTTCAGATGGAGCGGCTGCTTATCTGACCTCCATGACTCAGTTATTGGGTAACACGATACCCTTTAGTAAGACTAGTAACGACTGTGAAGACCAACGGCTTAACGTGTTTTCCGAGGTGCGGATAATTCCTGATATTGACAAATAATATTAATCTACATCAAATACAAACACGGAAGATAGCACAGTAAGTGTTCTAAACACTGATGTGCTGTCACACATATCAACCGTCAATAATTAATACCCTTTCAGCTCAAGGCACTAATTAACATAATTATCGCTTATTGCTACGCTGCTTTTCTCATTACTGACATTGCCTGGAACTCAGTTTACCCTGCAAACGAACAGCTTAAAGATAGGCCTGTATATGACGGGGTTCAACAGCCGGAATAATTTTCGGAAGTTCGAGACTGAGTTACCTACAAAAGATTCATTAAGTATAAATGTTACAGGAAAACTGCAGACAATGATGTCTCGAAAAATATTCTAGAAAAGAAAGATTATACAGGATTATACAGAATGTTTGGCAGAAGGACCGACACAGTTGAGGAATAGAGAATATTTTTCATTTGCTAGCACAAACATTGATCATAAATTTTAAACAATAAAAAAATAAAAATTGCTTCTGATGACCATTTTAAGACTGAAAGCACATAATTTAGTGCTTTTCTAAAACCAAATGTGCATTGCAAATATAACACCAAAAGTTACTACGTCCTATTACAACCACAAACAAAAAGTTTTAAAGGCATGAAGAAAATATCTCAATTACCGTGACACTTAAGGCGACAATAACCGACTTTTAATTATTCTATACTTACTGAAGATCACGTCTAAAGGAGTCGTGTTAATGATTTGGATAAAATACATGTTAAATAAGAGCATTATTTTAAACTTAAACCTTTATAAATTTTAGATTATGTTTATATTACTGTAATTAATTTGTAAAGTTATGTCTAACGCGGATAAAAAACGGAATATCACGTAAAAACTATCAAGCGTTTTTTTCTGAACCCTTCACCATTTAAAGATAATTTAATTATTAATCTTTTAGTATACGTGTTTTATTAAGATACCTTTGTTTTATGTATAATAGATTAATAATGCGTTTGGGGCAGCGCTCCTTAATGGGCAAGTCCTATTACTGGCTAGACGTACGATGCGTTGCATGAGCTCAGCACAGACCACGCAAGCTAACCACTCAAGGCCATTGGCATTTAGTCACGTCTTAAGACATAGTTTCTATGGGTGAAAACTTATAGAATATGACTCCCCCTATCCCTAAGAAAATTGTGTCGGTCTTTTAACGAAACACTCTGTATAATAAAATAAAAAATTACCAAAAAGGGTTTGTAATACAAAAGGTTTTATTTATGTCGAAAATCCGTTATTAGAATCGACATGTCTTCAGCATCTCAGGGCTGCCAAAATTCCACTGGGGCATCAGATAAAATACGCGTCGGGAAAATGTCACAAGACATAAGGAATTTGGTAAAAATACGTTACAACAGTTCGACGAAGCCCAAAGAAATATAGCCATGTAGATAGAATGTTTGTGCGCAAACCAATGTTAAAAACGTACCTAATAAAAATTGGTAAAGTATGTACTTAAAAAATAAGGAATTGATTAAAGAACATCTAACATTAAATTCATACTTTTACAGCGACATCAAACTGTTGTACATTACTTGCTTGAATTCAGGCCCAGTGGAATTTTGGACAATCCAATTCTGAAGTACGGCAAACAAACTTTTAGGGAGCTCCAAATTTACTGGATTTCAAGAAAGTTATAAGGAAGACCTATTTTATGCTGACCTCTTGGCTCTGGTCCAAGGATCCCGAAAGTGGTTCCGGCTTAGTCGAGGCATGGTTTTATGAATATTGGAGCAGATATTGCTGTGTGGTCAACCATTGAGGATAAAGGATCAATGGGAGATATTCAAGACGATATCGGTTGGAAAATATGTAACGATAAACTCTTGGAGAGATAAGATGTTTTTGAAGAACTTGATATTGCTACCAGCGAGACTTATGAACACATTTTCCACGCTGGTTAAAAAGATTTTGCTAGATTTGACATCGAGATACTTTGGGTTAAAAGGACTGGCACACAACAGTAATGAGAGATAGGAAATCCAATTCAAGAACTGCAAAAGAATTATCACGCCTACAAATTATCACATCTTTTTTTTTTGGGTTGGTAATTATCATATAACTTCTCTCCCGCTCTGGGCGTGTCAGACTCTCTGACTAAAACCCACCCGTGTTCCTTCAGTTACCTTTTCATTGCCAGGGGCCACGGTATCCCTTTCGGACTTTCCCGCGAAAATTATCATATCATGGTTGCTTTTGTTGTTTTTTAATACATCAACAGCAAACACCTCGAATAGTGTCCCTAAGAAAATTATAAATGCCTTAAAAAGTCTTAAAAATTTCGATAGACGCGGCGCTATTGTCTATGTCATTGCATCAAATTGCATAAAAAAATGTAGTTCCACAATTTTCCGCCGGATTTCAGTGGTGACGCGGACTCTGTCACTATTTTTGACAGCACTCGACACGAAAAAGTCTAAACAGCCTCTTCAGAAATCAATGGAAAAACATATCGTCTTACCGACCCATTAACCAAACATTCTTCATACCGACAAGCAAAACATCTTTTTAAGTAATTCGTATCAAATATAAAGGGAACTTCGTCTAAGCACTCGTATAGCAAATGGCTGGTCTAATAGTTTCCATAAAAACATTTGGCAGGACGATACAAACATATCTCTTATATCACCGTCTATTTGGTCGGATGCCAATGGCAGTGGCTGTACCATAAACATTTTCTGGCAGATTTTTGTTGGATCACATTGAGATGTGTTGACCTCACAATATTATGGGGGATGGTAGTGCACATTGTAAAGCTTAAGACTATCATATCTGCAGGAATGTAATCTTCCACTTAATAAACATCTTAGTGCGGATTTCACCAATGAAATTGAACGCGTTTTATGCTATAACACAATTAATCAATCAATTTAAAAATCAATCTATACACAATTTTGACACTGAGAGCTCTTCTGTCAGTGTCAAAATTGTTATGGAATTTTTACACTGACAGCTCTTGAACACGTTTTAGAAATGCTGATCGCGTTCAGTTTCATTGGTTAAATACGAATTAGATTCATTGATAGATAACGCACAGCCTAAACCGCTCGGTTTAAAAGCTTTGTTTTGCACAAGAGTACTTTATGTTACGAAGGTTAAGGAAGGATTTTTGTAAATTCTGCCCTAAAGGGGTCAAATAAGGGATAGAAGTTTGTAATGTTTGCCGATAGGAGATCCCAGCGGGCACACGATTTATCTGGTATCTAAATCTATGTCAATACTAATAATAAAGCTGAAGTATTTTTTTTTTTTGAACGCAGTAATCTCAGGAACTACCAGTCGGATTTGAAAAATTATTTTTGCATTTGATAGGCCAATTCTTGAGGAAGGCTTTAATCTATTTAACATCACGCTAGGACCAGTAGGAGCCGAGCAAAAAGATAAAAAGTCAGAAAGAACGCGAAGCGAAAACGAAGTAATAGCGCGAATGGGCGATGTGATACGACAGGGTGAGTCGGGGTAACAAGAAATTTCTCCCGGACGGAGTCGTAGGCAGAAACTAGTAAAAAGTAAAGTTACTTTTGATCGCAGATACATGCTACACCACTTACGACGTAACCACCGATTCATAAATTGACGAATCGACATTTTTCCCCGGTATTCTTGAACACCTACCGTATTCACACGTACATGAATCGTGAGAAATGGCGAATACGTTCAGAAACATACAAAAGAACCGACGAACCATTATATGTCGTTCCCTGCAAACAACTTATAACACATAACATCACGGCTGTGGTCCCAGAAAGGTGAAGCAGAGGTGGACCTATTGTGCACCCACATATCGTCAGTTATGTTTAAGTCCCATGTAATAGGGGCGAGCCTATTGCCATCAATCGGGCACAAACCCAGACTCCGGGCTGCTACTGGGAAAATCCAGATGGAAATACCCAATAACACAACGATCCATTGCTCCACTGGAGCGTGGAAGATGGACAAACAAACAAACACACTTTCGCATTTATAAGATTAGGATGAACTAGGGACAAACAAATGAGATATTATTTACATAATTATTTGCGGTCTGGTGGGTCGGTAAATAAAAGCAAATGCATATATATAGTTACTGTTTGTATTTGGATTACTTGTAGGTACCGATAAGTTAATAGAAATCTGTGACGTCTCCCCGTCACTTGTCCTTTAGAAATCCAGCGTCAGACAGCATTTAACTGGCATTGATGCTGAAATGAACATTTTTGGTGCCCGACAGCTACTGAGAAATTAACCGACCGGACCAGTTCCAAGGAAGGGACATGTAGGCCATCATATACTTACTGTATATGATGACAACAAAGTTAAGGTTTGTAAATAAACTGTTCATATACGTGAGGAAACCCGAACCTAACCTAACCAACCGACATGAAATTGTTCGTCGAAACGAAAATAAATAAGTACTGAATTGATCTAGTCTTAAGAATCAGATGCCTCCGTAAGAGCTTTTTCCATGCTTGTTTACCTATGTGTAATTCGAGTACAGTACAACTATTTTCTTAATTACCCTCAGCAAACTTCGTGTTTCGTCAGTCGTCGGATTTCTATCAGTTGCCCTTTGCTCTTGATGCAGACCAGACGCCCTCAATCGACTTGGAAGTATACAGGGTGGCAGGGACATCGACGCGAAAACTGGTACTATACTCGTAGATTCAGTACATGATTCTGAACCCCCCTGCGTTGAAATATTTCGTCGGTTATTAATAGCAGTAGGTATTGCACTTTTCTATGAAGCCGGAGGTTTTTTTTTAAATAATCGGCGAAAAAGTTCAACGCAGGAATCTATAGTACCAGTTTTCGCGTCGACTTCCCTGCCACCCTGAATAGAGTTGTTAATAATCTTGTAATTTAATGTAATTTACTGATAGAAATCCGACGACTGACGAAACACGAAGTCTGTCGAGAGACATTAAGAGAATAGTTGTACTGTACTAAGCTGTTTGAAGACCTGAAGACAGTTAATACAAATGCCCTGTTTTGCCTTTTGGTGCGATGCCAGAAAACTTTGCAAGTTTTCGTGACGTGTACAAAAATTAATATCCTACTACTACGAATGGCAACACTACCACTGACCGGATAATACTTTTATTATCGTACCTATGAATAATAACAGCCGCACGGGTCGATATTTAAGGTTAAGCTACGCTTGCCAAGGTCGGTTCGTGGATGGGTCCATAACATAACGAGACCGAAAAAAAACATGTTCAGCAGTTGGTCCTGGATGACCATCTTTACATACCAAGGCCCCTCCGTGCCTCGGAAAACACGTTAAGGCGTTGGTCCCGGTTGTCAATCGTAGATCTAAGACATTCGTTACGGGTACTCAGAAGCCCGAAACGTCCCGAAAGTGTATCGTGTTACCTAGTACCTAACACGGTTGTGGAGGTCAGATAGGCTGTCGCTCCATGTAAAATACTGGTACTCAGCTGCATCCGGTTAGACTGGAAGCCGACTCCAACATTGTTGGAAAAGGCTAGGCACATTGATTGACCTATGAGCTATTCTCACTTAAGGGGTTCACGACCTCTGAGTTATGTGACTCGCAACGCGACTTGCGGCGTGTCTTGCGTCAAGTGACACGCCCGCTCATCTTCTGTTTCCGTCCGGTGCTCCGCAAGGCGCTTCGCGGTGACTCGTGTCATGCTCTTCAACTGTTTTTCCGCAGTCACTGTCTTCGATGATGAAGATGCTTATCTCATGAGCGTGACCACGGGGATAGTTCGTGCCAGTACGAGAGAAGAAGAAAAAGTACACATTATACCCTTGGAATCGTGTTATAATGTTCTCATTACTGGGACATAGGCCTCCTCTCTTCGAGAAGAAGTGGGCTGTAATCTACCACGCAGGCCCAGTTCGGGTTGGTAGATGTCACATATATTCGAATTTCTGGTTCTAGGTCATACCGGTCACACTCTGCTCTCGACGCTTGACGTGTCAACACGTCGGGTCCGGGTTTGCAATGGGTCAATCGTCATCCTGAGAATGCCTCGTTGAGAGGTGAAACACGTGTCAATTTCTTACAGGGTTCTTTATGACTCTTTAAGAACAGATAAGCGGATTAGGTTACTAAATATACGTCGTCTATTGTATTTTATTTAAATTAAGTCATAGTAGGTTACAAACATCAGGAAGAGCACCACTATTCTACAATAACATTCTATTCTACCTGAATTCTTTTCCAATAGCCTTCATCAAACATTTTCCTTTAAAATCTATATGAAAATTGCATAGAAATTCTTCTCCGTTCCACACAAGAGCATGGCATTACTGGATTTATGCATAGAGCGCAGTTTGCGGGATCGTAAAATGTGAATATATAGGGTTCAATATTTCACATACTTGTTTCCGTTATGAGACAGGGAAAACTATGTTGTTACCTGGGATAGGCTGAATTACTAGGTAGAATTATGTTAAAATGGATCTAGCAAGGCTTTTTGTATCGACTATATACATATTTTGTGGTTATTACGTTACTTTCATTCAAAAATGTGTGATCGTTTCTTTAATTTATTACTTACTTTTGGCAAGTATAAGTGGCGAATCCATTCGTCACTAAACACAAAACACATACAATGGAATGGAAACATAAAATTGATACAATGCGTGAAAAGAAAACACGTTTTCACACAAATATTTCACTGATTCTGAATAGCAGTAAATCTTAACCAGCAATTGTCCTAACTAAGTTAGGACAATACATAATCACAATTATCTACAGGGTGGCAGGGACATCGACGCGAAGCCGGTTACCATGGATTCAGTACATGATTCTGACGAAAAATTTCAACCCAGTGGGGGTTGAAATTTTTCGTCGGTTATTAAAAAAAAAATCTGCTGTTTCATAGAAAAGTGCAATACCTACACGGTCAAAATATATGGAGCAGCTGTTTTTTTTCCATCCATCCATCTATCCATGGTAACCGGCTTCGCGTCGATGTCCCCCCTACACCCCGTATAGGTATTTTAGCACAATTTATCCAGGAGAGGGTTTCTGAATAAATTATCCCTCGTTGTACATGCACGAAAGTATTAGAACAACTTTGTTTGTTTTGGTTACCTCAAAGAAAAATAGTCATAAAATTATCATAATATATTGTATACTAGTTTTCTAACCATTTTTTTTTGGCGAAGAGACTATAAAATTTATGATAACTGAAAACAATTTAATTACCAGCTTTCATTTTAACTTAGTCAGTTATTTCGAAAACAGAGCTGCAATGGACATGATAAACGAATGTGAGACTGAAACAAGTGCTGAATACATTTCATAAAATGCCAAATTGAATGGGGAGACGACCTCTGCCCTCATGTTGAATAGCACGCTTTAATTTATAGCCTGTATTTGGCTCCACAAAGGGGGCTCGTGGCTAAGTAGCAGCTGAACGGGTGGCTACGCTTGCCACAGTTGGTCCGTGGATGGGTGACCATCCATTTCATATCGAGACCAATCCGCGCCTTGCAAAAAAAGAAACACGTAAAGCTGTCGGTCTCAGGTGTCATTCGTAGACCTTTGAAAGTCGTTCCGGGTATTCAGAAGGTCGAAAAATGTACAACCAGTATTACCAAAGGTCGTGTTACCCAGTAACTGGGTGAAAGTCAGGTAAACAGTCGTCCATTCGGAATACTGGTATTCAGCTGCATCCGTTTAGACTGGAAGCCGACCCTATTATAGTTGGGAAAAGGGTAGGCAACTGATGGTTGGATATAAAAACCGTAGTTGGGATGAATTTATCCCAAGAACAAACTTAATATTGTAGTTGAAAAACATGTTCTCCCATGTGGAATGTATGGGCGATTATGTTTTTCACACTGCAAATTTAAGTTGGTCGATTATTACTCGTTAACCTGTAAAGCCTACTTAGCTGTTATAGTTTTCCTTTTAACTTCGTTATATGTATATACTAATGCTGTGATTTTTTTCACAAATCCAAGTACAACCATTTAGCTGACACGGCCACTTGACTCTAACAAAAATTATCACTTTAAAGCTTAATATTTCGCAAACGGATCCCTGAATTGAAAAATTATTTTCACACATCCGCAATATTTTTGAACGACCTTTCCAACGACACCCTGTTTGGGATAGACGAGAGAAAAAAAACATCCCCACTTTACATGTAGGGGAGGTACCACCACTTTGTCGGTGTGATTAATATGTATACCCATGCCAAATTACAGCTTTCTAGTACTAACCGTCTCTGAGCGGACAAACAGACAGACGGACATGGCGAAACTATAAGGGTTCCTTGTTTACTATGGAACCCTAAAAAGACAGCAGGCAAAACCTGGATCAGACTCGCATATACAAGGGAAGCATGGTACAAAAGGTGCCCTATAATCAGCCGTGGGCGGCACAAGGCTTACAAATGAATGATAAATTTGGCTTGAAATTGGGTCAAAGATTTGATCTTTTTATAAAATAAAGCTAAATAAAGGAGACTGCTCCGTTTCTGTCTACTTCCCACGTAATATTCGCGTAACGTGTTTTCCAATAAGGTATTTAATAAAGATAACATCTTAGTGCGCTAAGCCCTCAGGATACTTCGGTGTAGCTCTACGAGAAAGCTAATATTTAATACCTTCCCAGGTTTAATAATTATGTATTCACCACATACGCTACATTATAGGAACGCACCCGCAGGCTGTAATTAATAACCTCCATAAAAATACTATATAGGCATACTAAATAGAAACCTAAAGAAAATATGTAAATACGAAAATAGCATTATCAAAGCAAAAAGGTTTTAGTTCGCACAAACTGCCGCCCATAACATATACACACATGCTAAAGAAATACAAAACAAAAACATGAATATATTAACAGTACACCCAGCATTGTTTTACGACTTTTGTTACACTGTTTCATTTGCGCTCTTAGTAAAGGCGTCGCTCCACAGCGGACAATGGCTAAGCTAGGCACTTGTACTTAGCTCCACTTAGTACGAAAATGTATACAGGTTCACTGTGACCCACGGCCACACTAAGCATGAATGCGTGGCGAACAAATAAACCGCACAGCTAAAGTGGCAAACCTCTTTAAGCACATCTTACGTAGCAGAGGATGGCACCTGTCCCACCACCGGTGATTAACGAGAAGCGAGTAGACTTAGCAACTAAAAACGAGTTGGCGAGCAAGGAGCAGCGAGTGCACGACAAACATGTACTCGCCGGTGGTGTGGAGAGTCAACGATCGACTATTAATACATGTATCTCTTTTACTTACACGGAACCAACAATCTTTTGTACAATACAATAGACGACGTATATTTAGTAACCTAATCCGCTTAACCGTTCTTAAGGAGTCATAAAGAAGTAAGAAGGCATAAGTGCAGAAGGCATACAGCGCCCTGCGTGTGCAGTATAACAATGCCTTCAGGATGCTTGTGGGGCTGCCGCGGTATTGTAGCGCTTCGGGTATGTTTGCCGATGCGAGGGTGGATGATTTTTATGCCATCATTCGAAAACGATGCGCTTCTCTCCGGCACAGAACAGATATCAGCACCCACGGCATGTTGAGGGCATTGAGTGACCGGTGGGACTGCCCGATGCTTGGTCGATGGGTGAGACTGCACACACAGATCTGCTCTTGATAACTGTACGTGTATTTATTATATCTATTCCTATTATGTTATTATTATTATGCCTATTTTGTGATTTTTATGTGTGTATTGTGTTTTTTTTTTTGTATGATTGTAATGTAATGTGTATATAATATGTAATTCATTTCTATTATGATATTGTTATGTAATTTGTGATGTATTTCGATTATGTTATTTTTGTTATTATTTGTAATTAATGATTTTGTTTTGATGTCAATTTACCTACTGATGTAATTCTATGGACTTCAATGTCTGCAAATAAATGATTATTATTATTATTTCGTTTATTCGTTTTGTCTTCTTATTTATTTACATTTTTAAATATTTCTTAAAAAAACTATATAAAAAAAAAAACATTTAAAAATATAAAAAATAGATGTCCGCCGGTGTCGGGAGCAGGGTCCAAGCTACCGGTGGTTAGGGCTGCAGAGACAGGAACCTCCTCACAATGCGAGCCGTATCGAGTAGTACTGCCTTCTGAATCAGGCCCTTGATCCAACCGCCTAACGACAGCCTCGAGAGATGTTGGTCGAGGCTTTCGGCAATCAGGCCATTGGCCGTTACGACAATCGGCACAATGATAGCCGAGGTCACATTCCACATGTCGACAACCTCGTGTGCTAAGTCGAGATATTTAATTTGTTTCTCTTTCTCAGCTTTCACGAGGTTCCCGTCATGTGGGATGGTAACATCGACTATCATTGCGCGGCGCGCTAATCGGTCTATCACCACTATATCAGGCTTATTGGCTACAATAGTCCTGTCAGTAATGATAGACCGATCCCAGTATAACGTGACATGGTCATTTTCGAGAACTGGGTCGGGCACATACTTGTAATACGGTACCTCAGAGTCAACAAGTTTATATTTCAAAGCAAGTTGCTGGTGAATAATCCTGGCCACTTGGTTATGTCTGTGTAAGTACTCGCCGTTAGCTAGACGCGAACAACCAGAGATAATATGTCTGATGGACTCACCCGGACGATGGCATGCCCGACACACGTCAACCGTCCCGTCCTTCATAATATGTTTCCGGTAGTTATTCGTCAAGATAACTTCGTCCATAATTGCACAGACAAAACCTTCAGTTTCCCCGAAAAGGTCACCGAAACGTAGCCAGGATACGGACGCTAAGAAATCTACACCAGGCTCATGAAGAGCCCGATAGTAGCGCCCGTGAAGCTCCTTGCTCTGCCATACCTCCTTGCGGTCATCTGTAGTAAGTATTACAGGTTTGCGCCAGTTCTCTTTAGCCATGGAGAGCGGGGTGAGTCCCTTGTCCACTGCGACCACATCCCGGTGCATACCCACTTCGGCTTTACAAAAATAATCCCTGAGGCTGCACACCTCGCGGTTGTGGAGGGTCTTAGCGTTTAAAAAGCCTCGACCCCCGCACTTCCGCGGGATGTACAGTCTCATCACCGATGAACGTGGGTGATGCATCCGGTTTGCGGTTAGGAGTGTACGGACCCTTCTGTCCAGGGCGTCGAGTTCGGTCTGAGTCCATTTGAGTATGCCGAAAGAGTACATCAAAACCGGCATGACCCAACCGTTGTAGGCGCGCACCTTGTTTCCGCCCGAAAGAAGGCTAATTAAAACCTTCTTCAGGCGACCAAAGAAGCGCTCCTTCAACGATTGCTTCATGTCAGCAACGTTGATGCCTAACGCTTCCGACATACCCAAATACTTATAGCTTTCGGCTGAGGAGAGGGATCTAAGGTGTATGGAGTCCGAGAGTTGAGTTCCCTCGGATTCCATAATCTCCCCTCGCTTTACATGCATGACTGCACATTTGTCTACACCAAATTCCATCCTGATGGCGCTACTGAATGTTTCAGTTACCTTCAGTAGCTCCATCAGTCGCAATTTGTTGGGGGCAAAGAGTTTCAAGTCATCCATGTAGAGGAGGTGAGATATGACCTGACCACCTCTCCTTAACCGATAGCCTAGACCTGAATCCTCTAGCAGTGTGCTTAGAGGATTCAGGGCTAAGCAGAACCAAAGTGGACTCAAACTGTCGCCCTGAAATATTCCCCGTTTAATCCATACAGGCTCATCATTCCCCTGGATCTGTTGACATCCTGGGTAGCGAAGGACCGTCCTCCATTGCCCCATACACGACATCAGGAAGGTGCGCAGAGTTGCATCTATCTTGTACAACTCCAGCACCCTCATGAGCCATGTATGTGGCACCGAGTCGTAGGCCTTCTTATAGTCTATCCAGCATATCGACAGATCCTTGCGGGATCGACGAACCTGTTGGCTTATGGCCATGTCGATGAGGAGTAGCTCCTTAGTACCGCGGGACCCATTCCTACATCCATTTTGAGAGGCAGACATAATTGAATTACTGTCAATGTGTGTGTTAATTTTCACTCTCAAAATGGATGTTAGAAGTTTATAGACCGTCGACAAACATGTGATCGGTCTATAATTCTTGGGTTCCGCAGGACTACCTGACTTATGGAGCAGGTGGGTAACGCCTGTTGTTAGAAACTGTGGTAGCGACCCAGACTCCAGGGATGACTGGAATTGGGATGCTAGGCGAGTGTGTGAACTAATCAGCCATTTTAACCAAAAGTTATGCAGTCCGTCCGGTCCCGGTGATTTCCAGTTCGGTAATGGACGGACTGCTATGGCTACGTCTAATGGCGTGATTACTACAGCTTCCATTTCTGGAATAGTTTCACACACTCGCTCGACATCCTGCATCCAGCCAGCCCCAGCGTGACAGACAGGCACCGACCAGATGCTGCGCCAGAATGCACTCGTGGCGGCATCATCCGGGCGGCTCACGTCCGTCACATTTTGTTCAGGTCGCTCCCAAGCTCTATATACCCACCTCTCATCGTTCTGGAACATACGATTCTGCGTGTATCGATCAACCCGCCGCTTATACCGCCGAATACGGCTCGCCCATGCACAAACTTTCTGCTTCAGGAAGTCGATGCGCTCTGTGACACGGGGCATGTATTCTCGAGGGCTGATTCCAGTCCCCGAGAATGCCTGCCTCACAAAGCGCATCACTCGCGGTCTCGTATTGCCCTCCCTGAAGCAGGATAGTTTGCCGATGAGTACCCTGGCCCCATCGATACGTCGCTCGATCCTGCACTGCCAGGCTGGTACGGCTGGTTTTGGTCGAGTAGCTCCGTCACAGTTTGGGAACTTGACGTTAGCTAAACGACATGCCGCAACAGCCGCACAGTACAGGATCGAGTGTGTATCAATGAGATCCTCGCTGCTCTCGAAGAAATTCTTAAGCTGCGAGTCCAAGGCACACACCAGCGCCCTATTTTTTTTGTGCATGGGTAAGCGTGGAAGTCGGGGCCTAAGATCGGTCGGAGTGTACCTATACTCGCGAAGCGCATCCTCCAGTGCGCTCCTCAATCGGACGTTGCACTGGCTACTTACTGTGGTAACCCTATCATCCTCCTCTTCAGCATCACGATTGGACCGCGGCGGGATTACATCAATAGGTGTCGCTTGTGCCGCGGTTTGTGCCGGAGTTGAGATGATATGGTTGCTCAGTACCTCTGAGCGCAGCCTATCAAGTGCGGTGTCGTCCAACCTATGATTGCGTTGGATGACCCGCACCTGATCCGAGAGTCGTTGTGCCGAGACGTTGACGGTTGGCTCTAGCTCCTGAAATAGAGACAGCATCCTAACACGGTACGCAGTGAGGTTAGTTCCTCCCTCTGTAGACCCGTAATATGCGCGCATGACGTTCTCGTTTATAGACTGAGTCCATCTCATGCGCTGCACACAACCACCGGCAGCGGGGACCCGGCTCGGGGCCGGTTGGCCCCTAAGTCCCAAGCTCCTCGGTGGCCGGCCTCTCCCCTGCCGGCGTACAGGTGTTGGCGACGTCGGCGGGGAAAAATACTCGTCGCTCGAGCTCGACGCAACTACCGCGGCCGGGGTCGTCACAGCGCTCACGGTGGGGCTGGGTACCGGCGGCGGCGAGGCGGAGCTGAGCGACGAGTCCGAAGGTGGTGGGCGTGCTCTTGCAGCTGATCTCGTCAACATTTCGTTTTCATTTCGTTTTATGAAATCATGGTTTTATTGGAGGGGTGACATCTGTCAATTCACCTCCGCTATGGCATTTTTTCATTAAAGTTTAATTCTGTGGTTCATTTTATTCTTTTTTATGTTTTATTTTGATTTATGGGGTTAAAGGTTTGTTTTCGGCTTCTGTTATAACATAAAAACTGCGTCTAAAATAAATAAAGTTATGGAAATTGAGAAAACGATTTTTTGATGTGTTGACGTTAGTGTTGCCATTAGATTGCCATTGCCACCATTTTTGTTTGAAAGGGTATGCTCCCGGATTGGTCCCATAAATTTGAATAACTTTGCTGGGATGTTTTTTGAGTAAGCTTCAATAATACGTATTTTTCCCTCTTAGTATTTCTGTGGATGATAATTATGATGATAACTTCCTGTGACTCTTATTTACATAGCAGGTACTGGTATTCGAATTTGTGTGGTACCACAACTAAAAACTGAATAATAAAAACTTTAAAAATAAAAATATTATTATTATTATAAAGAACCCTGTAAGAAATCGACACGTCTATTGTATTTTATAATGGATTTCCGCAAAGTCACGCCTGAATCAATTAACAATCTTTTGTACGTTTCTTTTCTTGAGCAAGAAAATCATTGATAGCTAGTCGCTGTCTCGTCGGCGATGCGACAGGTGCCTAACGTGACAAACCTCTCCGTGCACATCGTACATGGCAGTGGACGGTCGCCTTTACTATTGTTACAAAAACAAAGTACTTATCTAACACTCGAATAATGTTGGCCATTTGTAAGGGTTTGTTCAGACGGCGACACATATGTCGCCTATGCATGAGTAATGGGGTCGTATCGGGAGTGACGCATCGGGAATATGGCCGGTTGTGACGTGTATTTATGAGACGGTTAGATGTTCATAGACGTGAGGGAAAACTTAGTTATGTATGAACTTACTGTACTTATTGTTCATGAAAGAGTTATGAGCTACAATTGAGCTGTAAGGATTGTGTTTTTTTTGCAAAGAAAGAAATATACTTAGTCCGCGTGAAATTTCTTGTTTTAACATAAAATATGTTTATGATACTCAGCAACACTGTAGCTTCTCATTGAAAGTAAAGATTTTTTTTTAATTGTATGAGTAGTTTCGGAGATTAACCCATATCCAAACTTACAAACTTTACCACTTGGTACTAGTGTAGATTGATAACAGATGCACGAAACAATTTTTTTGAAGAAATAAGGGTATTTACAAATTTACATAACAATTTGTTAAGACAGTTTATGACTTATAAAACATTTGTCTGTCTGACAACAATTCGAAACCCAACTATGGACTAGAAGGACTAAGACTATAAGATCTATAGGTATAGATCTTGTCGTTTTATGACATGCAAGTGATATTCAGCCTTAAGATGAAAAAGAAATTAGGAGGCCGATTATTACTAGCTATTATTGCCTACCGTTAGCATTTTATTACCTTTGCCAATATTCAAGCATAGTCAAGGAAACCATTCGTCTCCCAGAAATGCTTGCAGAATTACCGTCCGTGTCGTTTTATGATCCGTTTACTGTTACCAAATCCCAAATCAATTAATCAACTCAGCCTTTCGCAGTCCTTTGCTGGACATAGGCCTCTCCCAGGCTACGCCACAACACCCTGTCCATCGCCATCCTGGGGGCGTCCCACACTACGCTTGCTTATACACGATCTCCACTCCAGGGCTCGTCTGCTTCACCGGCCATCGGTACCAATCAAAACTGGCAAGAATAGCAAGCCAAAAGTCGCAGAAAACTGGTATTTTGAAGGAAATTGTCGCACGTTTAAGTAATAATGAATAGAATTAAAGATAAACTGTGTGTATGAACACGTTTGAAACACAAAACTGTCTTTATTCATTAGAAGATGAGCAAAGTTAAACTCTAAACGTAAACATTAAACTAAAGCTCCCATCAAGAACACGTACATGATATTATTACCTCCATTATCTTCCCACACACCACATTTTAATTAGTCTAACTTCACACAAACACCGATACTGAGTAAAAGTACCAAGATTCAAGAACCAGTCGACGAACTTTTAATAATGCAGTAAATTGGCGACAATGTGACAACACAAATGTGGCCCTGTCTGAACAAGGTATTACTCCTAAGACTAATTTCAAGTGTGTGAACCGTAAAATTCGGTCTTGGAACTTTAAGACTCAATGGAAATTGTGTGGAAACTTTCCGCCAGTGATTCTAAAAGTTTTTTAATGACACCGCCGCTAATGTACTCATTAACGCCGTCTATTTTCTTTGGAACCGAGTTCTAAGTTAAGTTTCCGACAGTTGAATTGTTTATTCCATTACGGAGTTTTGTTTCGTTGTTTGGATTTTTGTGATATTTTAGGTAACCTATTTTAAACTAGAGTTGCTACCGCATATTGGATCTTTCTTTCTTTTTCGTTTGGTCAGAGGCTCATTGGCCTCTGACTTGGCTTCACATGCCATCGAGAAATTCTGGAGTTAGTAGAGTTGGAACGCCTCCCACAAGGTGGGGCGATGACCTTGTGAAGGCCGCAGGAATCTGCTGTCGGAAGCACAAAAGCGGTTAAAGTGGCAGTGCTTGGCGGAAGGCTATGGTCCACTAATGGACGGCTTTCGGCTGAAATTAATGATAAAATGATTGTCTTTTTAGTTATTCCTTACTCGTTTTTTACATCAACCACAATCATAAACTAGCCCACAGCTCTTTGTGTTTGCAGAAAGCAGCAGACGACATATAGCATTGTGTGGTAGAGTAAGTACGAAGAAAACCAACAAGTTGTCCACATCAGCTAACCAAAGTAACTGGAACTCTTGTAACTGTTTTAAGGGGTGCTGGTGTAATTACAGGCATTTGTGACATGTCAGTTCTGTCTCTCAGATGGTAAGAAAAGAAAGAACAATGTATTTCAGTGACAAATAATCATTTATTTTATTTTTATTTACCATAAAATGTTTATCATACAATTTCATTAAAAAAACCGGCCAAGTGCGATACCACCGTACAATATTTACCACGTTACCTACTTGTATCGAACCTTTTAATTTTTAACTGATTTTTATTTTGTTGTCATATTTTTTTTTTTAAAGCCGACAATAGAAATACACCATCTGTGAAAATCTCAACTGTTTGCCTATTACGGTTCATGAGATACAGCCCGCTGACAGACAGACGGACGGACAGTGGAGGCTTAGTAATAGTGTTCCGTTTGGCACCCTTCAGGTACAGAACCCTAAAAACCAAAGTCTTAGGAGGAGGCCTTCGCTCAGCAGTGGAACTTCGGTCTAATAACATCAGAAACAATAAAAAGTCAGTTTAAAAAGAAAAATTATAGCGATAATCACCGTACTAAGTCCAAAATGAGACATCTTAATCTTTATTTATTTGGCGAAAACATCCCATTAAATATGCACTCTAGATAGCTATCTATTTGGCAGAGGTTTTCTTTGGCACTAGTATAGCAATAGATTACTTCTGCGTGATTAAAATCTTGAAGGTAACGTTGTAAACAATGTTGGTGCATCGTTAGGAAGGATAATTATTATTATTCAGTCTTTGTGCATGGAATTAATTTTTAAGCGGGTTTTATAAATTCGTGTTTGAGATATCTTTATATTCCATAAGAAATTTCACTTACATGAGAAATATAAAGTACAGTTCCCCCCCAAAACAGAACCCCGAAAGTCTGACAACCAGTCTTACCAAGGGGTATCGTTATTACCCAGTTACTGGGTTGTGGAGGTCAGATAGGCAGTCGCTCCATGTAAAATACTGGTATTCAGCGGCATCCGGTTAGACTGGAAGCCAACCCCAACATAGATGGGAAAAGGCTAGGCAGATTGACTTGATTAACGTACAGTTTTGGTAAAAAAATTACAACACTAACAAACAACACAAAAATATTAGTAAAGTGTAGGGTAATCGCTAATAATTTAACTAATTTTATAATATAATACAATGTCGTCCATGGGCATATGCCCGCCCGTATATTTCTGAATATTCATGACAAATTATCGAAAATTTACTTAAAAAGGGGAGTCTATCTTATTTTTAAATTTTTTCAATATCCCGACGTGATTTTATGGAATTATGGTTATAAAAAAAAAAAATAAAGACTGTTTTTTCTAGATAAAAAATGTCTTCATCTCCGTTTTTTTTCGTAGTCGACAAATTTTATCAAAAAATATTAGTTAATCCGATAAAATAACTCATAAGCTTTTAGAAATAATAAACACAATCCAAATCAAGCCAATAACATAGGATATATGGCAAACGCTACAAAAATATTCCTACAACCTTCGATCAATGATCGAAGCCTACAACCAAAACTTTGACGCATCATCACAACAACCTTCTACCTCTAAAAAAACCGATTTCACTCCCAAACAATCTTGATAGCAACCGTATTCTGAATGAGATATGGAATCCATTACATTGCGTTGGAAGTCAGGGCTCCAGGGAGACATTAGAGCGAAGGTATGCTATCAAGTCAAAGAACTTGAGATTCACATACAAATGTTAGATATTTTTTGTGCAGATTTTTTTATTTCCTCATAACATAACATAAACATCACACCGATTTTCTTGCGGAGTAAAGCAGAAATACACCCACATTTCGCCAGTCATGATTAATTCCCATGTAAAAGGGAGCCAGCCCATTGCCATCAACCTGGCAGAAATCCAGACTCCAGGCTGCTGCTAAGAAATTCTCCCAATAACATTATGCCGACCTGGGATTCGACCCCGGGATCTCATGCTCAGCAACAGGGCTTACGATCAATGAAGATTTTCATGAAAATAGACGCCACTTTGACATGAGGTCTTCCATTTCGACACTGAATATAAAATATATGATGACGTTCAGCATTTGTTTCAATCATTCGTTCAACATTCAGTCACGACTAGAGAAAATAGGCGCTTTGACACTTTTGACAGGTGCCCGGACCTGACATCTCAGTTCCGCCACCTAGTGAACGTCATTACAGAAGACCCTCATTGACCACCGAGACGGTCAAAATAACAATAACAAAAGTCCTTTGGGAAACACAGTCGAAATGTTTTGTGTGAATAAACTTACTACAATTTTTTGTTGACGTCACTGAAGCCATACCTGTAAACAAAAAAGTCCATTATTAATATCACGAACAATTTAAATGAGTAACCATTTCTCTCTCACACAAAGTTGCAACCAGCTCAATTTCAGTTTTAATTAAAATTCCAATTACCTCGTCACCCGAAAAATTTATGTAAATTATTTCGACTAACATTTTAGTTCACCGACTAATATGTCAAGCTTGTGAGTTCACACTACCCGCATTCGTGATGATTTCCCCAGACACATACCTGCTTTCTGTCATGTAAATAGTTCTCATATTAACTGGATTTTATTTTGCTGTGGAAGATCAAAGTAACAGGGTTCAAAAACCTTTAACGTACTTTTTGAACCGTTGCATATTACTGAGGGGGGCTCGTGGCTAAAACCAGCCACATGGGTCGATCTTTAAGATAAAGCAACGCTTGCCGAGGTCGATCAGTGGATAGATGACCATTCATAACATACCGAAACCTCTCTGAGCTTCGGAGAGCACGTTAAGCCGTTGGTCGCTGTCATTCGTAGATCTAAGACAGTCGTTACGGGTCGTCAGAAGCCCGAAAGTCTGAGAACCAGTTTAACCAAGGGCTATCGTGTTACCCAGTTACTGGATTGTGGAGGTCAGATATGCAGTCGCTCCATGTAAAATACTGGTATCCAGCTGCAGTGGGAAAAGACTAGGCAGGCACCTACTTTTAAAAAACAAACAAATATCTCATCTCCATACACTCCTCAAACCAACATACCAACATACACACTCACACACTCCTCAAACACACACATACACACACTCCTCAAACACACCCATACACTCTTACAACACACATTCCCGCTCATTTCATGATTGTTATTTTTGTACATTGTCTAAAAAAAAAGTTTTGTTTTCATTTTCACAACATTTTTTTTTAATAATCAACGACATATGAACAAATGTTATAATAGAGGAACACTGACTCCCAAGTCACAGGTATTAACCTAGTTTGGGAGCTAGGGGACTTATGTTTAAGACACTTCTTCTGTATGCTGTAATGTAATCAACAACAATGTCTGTAACAATGTTGTAACTTTTTTTAAACAAAGTTTATTTTTATTTATTATTCGTAACCTATCAATCAACGTGTGTTAGCCCACGTTCACATTAGTTTTTGTTTGTAGTTTGAATAACTTAACTAACATAGTTTTTAAATCGTTTTTACTAACACTAGATTGTCTGTACATGTGTCTGAAATAAAGAATGTATGTTTATTCAAATAGTCATTCTATGTATTTGGCAAAACATCAGAACGAAAAGAAAGAAAAATAAGTTTATTTGTCACAGAACACACGTGCATAAAAAAAAATTATAAGCTCGAGTAGATAACGACAACATAACGATACCAATACAATAACGAGCACAAAACAGAAATAGTCGGCAGCTGCTGGCACGTCATGACTGTGACAAGAAGGTTTCCACTCAGCATGATGCTGTGGTATGGAGACCCACAGCACAGCGCTGATTTTCAGTGGTCACCCACATCACGATTCATGCCTTGCTTCATAGCCTTTCCAGGAAGTTTCCTCACGATTTAAGTGAGTATATTTAACAACTGACAATACTCGTAATATGATTATATGTCATGTACAGCAGTGATAGCCTAGTGGTGTGACCAACGGACTGCCAAGTATAGTCTCGAGTTCAAAACCAAGGTACGCAACTCAGATTTTTCGGAATCATGTGCGTATTGTATAATTATCACTTGCTTCAAAAACGGTGAAGGGAAACATCGTGAGGAAACCGGCATGCCTGAGGGATATTCCTCGACGGCATGTGAAGCCAAGTCAGAGGCCCATGGGCGGCTTTAAAACTCTGACACCAGGTTAGTCACTGACCACACGAAAAGAAGAAGAAGATTTTATATGTCTCGGCAATTCCTAGTATATCAACAATCATATCGAAAAACATTCAAACAATTACGGTTTTTCACCCCCTCCCACTTCCAAACGATAAAAGTTAGAACTTCAATAAATCAATTCCTGAAATAGGTACTTCAGTACCATCCCCCCCCAAAATACGCCTAAATCGAACATAAACCATACTTAACGAGATACGAATCGCTCAACATTTGGGAACATTTGTTATCACGATTACGTATAACGGTGACGTCATCAATCATCGTATATATGTCATTAATATTAGAATTTGTTCGAACGATCGGTTCAAAGTATACTGGAACTTCGATCGTTACGTTGTTATCGAATGGTACGGTTTTAGGTGTTGATTTATCGAAAGATTGGCTGTAAAATGTCACTAATATTTAAAACTGCAGAATAATGAATTATTACACTTGGTTAACCAATATTTTGTCACTCAAAAACTGCCTGTTGGTTAAGTGGTCGCAAGCGCTATTACTGAGCACCAGCTCCTAGGTTCGATGCCCAAGTCGGGGAAAGTGTTTGGGGTTTTTCCGTTATGAATTTCTCAGTAGCAGCACGGAGTCTGAATTTGTGCCCTCTATTATATGGGACTTAAACATAATTGGTGAAATGTGGGTGTACCATTAGGTACCTACACAGAGGTGTAGGTACCTAATAGTATACCCACATTTCAGCAAAGACATTTTTGCAGAGGTCTAACACTTCGGGGACTTCAGACGTGATAATATGACACTTCTCACATTTACCAAATCTTTGAACTGGAGCAACTATCATTATTTACGAGAGTACAGCCAGGCCATACAAATATTTTGTTCCGTGCTAATCCACTGGGCCACTTATAATATACCATTTTATTAATTTATCGGAGTAAAAAAAAAAATCTTTCTCGAGTAAATCTCAGTACTGTCTCGGGTTACGAAGAACACACACACACATTAGACACTCACATAAAAACTAGACAGATATACACACAGACACATACGTTAGAGTTAAGGCTTGTGCAGACCAGCGCGACTTGTCGCGCGACGCGACACCGGTTATTGTTATAATGTGAAGTTTTCTTAGAAATTGTATTGTTCGTGTCGCGTCGCGCGACAAGTCGCGCTGGTCTGCACAAGCCTTTAAGAAAACTGATAAGTTAAGTTTTTTAAGCTTCCTCTCTCCTACTAGGTATGTTTTTTGCTGTGCCCGACATGGTCCATAATTATCTTATTAAATTTTAAGTTACCACATAAGTACAGATTGCGAAATGCAAGACATGATTGAGTATTTAGTATTATAGTGTATGAGGAATAGGTTGTAAAGCCTGCGTACGATTGATGTCGGGACGTTGTATACGTATACATACACTCGTCGATGCGTAGTTCGCATGTGGCATTGTAGATGCTACCACGGAAGCGGTACTACAGAAGATATATTCGACGCACGGTAAACCCTGCTTGCGCGATGCAGGATTTTGCGTGACGTCCGATACTACAGAAGAAGTCATCAGTTAGATGTTGAAAGCACTTTACCTTTTTATCCTAAGTTGTTTTAAATCTCGGTAGAAACAAGCCTTCTAAATCTAGGACAAGACTTAACACTTACCTGCCGCCTTTGATGTACCAGACTAGAATCAACAGTCCAAAAATAAACTCAATAAAAAGGCTAATAAAATAAAACTATTCCCGAGATTTCCATCTTTTTTATAACCCTTTTAAAACCTTGCTCAACTTTAGAGCCCTCGAGAAACAACCCTTAAAATATTTATATTAACTTTTCAAATATTCATTCAATCTGACGGTACATCTAATTTTCTTTGGGGAAAAGACTAACCTTTTGTCAGTAAGGAGGTGACAAAATTATAATAGGAATTAATAAAAGGTTTTTTGAACCAATTAATAGATTGAGAAAATTACATTCAAATGAAAAAGAAAATCTTTAAGTACGCACAATATTAATAAGACTAAAGTTTTTAAGTATTCCGGCGTTGTATTCCATGTCGAATTTCTCGGTCCCTGAATCGGCCCGGAGTCTGGATTTGTGCCCGATTGATGGCAATAGGCTTGCCCCCTATTACATGGGAATTGAACGTAACTGGCGAAATATAGGTGAACTATAGGTACACCTCTGCCTAACCCTTTGCGGAATACAGGCGTGATGTTGTCGTGTTATGTTTTTTGATCGGTGCCCAAATAATCGCCATTTTGATTTCCTAAAAATACAAATCGGTACGCTAATATACTCACCATTTTTCTTTGTGTGATGGGCTCTAGCCTAGGACTTACTACTAGGGATTTGCCTAGGACTTACTACTAGGGATTTGACTAGGACTTACTACTAGGACTTTGCCTAGGACTTACTACTAGGACTTTGCCTAGGACTTACTACTAGGACTTTGCATAGGACTTACTACTAGGACTTTGCCTAGGACTCTAGCCTAGAACTTCGACCAACGTGGTTGGTCACAGTTCTTACCTAACCCAATAAGGCGGGGTGCTAGCTTAGATACTGTGATCAACTTTATCGGTGCAAATGGTTTTGAAAAAATCAGAAATTTAAAAGAAGATCAGTGAGTAAAACGGGCGGACATCATTAAAATATCAAAAAGTTTTGAACGGATCAATTAAATCTTCCCCTTTACTTTCGGAACACCGCAATGCTGATTGGGGACAGAAAATAATAGGACTAATGGTAGTATTCGCCCGGGCGAACTCTTTCACCGACTCTATAGTTGTAGACTGTAGAGTCAGTGACCAAGGATCAACCACTAAGGATATCTATTCATCTATACAAATAAATAAAATTGAAGTGTCTGTTTGAAATGTCAAAATAACAGCTTTTTATTATAAATGAATACAAAAGTATTTACGGTACATAATATAACATTTTTTTTTTGTCTGTCTGTCTGTCCGTAACGGCTGGACCGATTTTGACGGGACTGTCACTGGCTGATGTTGATGTTATAAGGAGTAAGTTAGGGATGTTGTAAGTTAGGGTACTTTTATCATAGAAAAGAATTAGGGTCCACGCGGGCGAAACCTCGGGCAACATCGAGTCTGCGTTTTAGTCTTAATTTTATAAAATTCTTAAATTCATTCACTCACTAAAAACAATGCACAAGCTTAATCTATGGGTCCTGAAGCATGAAATTGTGCACTATTAGGATTTTTTTTTGTTTTTTTTTTTATTCATCCCCTATAGTGGAAATCCCATCCCATTCCCATCGGGCACACGACTTGCTATGTTATAAATATGTAAAAGGATACTACAGCACGACTATGAAATACTTTTATAGTAACCACAAGAAATAATGGACAGTTGTTTATCTTAACAGCGAGGGATCCTTTTTAACAGATAAGCATTCGCACGTTTTAGTTCGCCCAAAACGGACGCGTCGACCCTTTTAAATAATAAAAAAATCTGTAGGCGATGTTTAGCAGACATTATTTTGGCATATTATATTTATTATTATATTACGTATTAGGTAACTTTTTTCCCCTAATATACCAAAATATAAGTGCCAATTGCCTAATACGTATTTCTGGATTTGTCAATTCGCCCACTAATAAAATAACTTCGTGCGAATATAAAAAATAATATTATTTAAAAGAGTCGAATCACCAGTTGCGGGCGATTTTTGTGCGAATCAACCAATAAGCCAAAATAATGTCTGCTAAACACAATTTTTTATAATGGCTCGCGTATGACCTCTAAGTATCTTATCTAATAGTATCCGATGATGCAGACGGCTATAGTGTACGCTTACCTACAACTAACCGCTTTTAGGCAACATATTAAAAGCAACTATATAATTTATGTAAATAAAATAAATGGACACATCACGCCGATTCAAATCACATTAAATAAAAAAATAAAATAAAAAAATATTATTTGCGTACCCGCACTATTATTTTGCATGATCTGTTCTACAGACAAACCGTGATAACGGTTTTAAGTATAAAACTTTTAATAAATAAGGAAACAACAAAAAAAAACGTTATAGGACGGACACTTGAAGGTTATAGAAATAACCCTGATGATTGCTCTTTATAATGGATGACTCATGCAGTATAATATTATTTGTAATTGACTGTGTTATTCTTTAGAGCAACAAAATAGATTTAGTTATTTCTTTTCTTTCTTTAGAATTGTTAATTTTCTATTTTGTTTTCATGTAACTTAGTTTATTTTTTTAGCCTAATATGACTGTACTCTAAGTAATATTATAAAACTTGAAATATGTAAGTGCTGTGCACACCTGTAAGTGACAAATTCACTCTAAATTTTAAGTTTAAATGTTACAGTGACCCAAAAAATGTATTAGTGATTAAGTCGTTGCAGTGCCATAATTAAACAAATAAATACAGTTAAAGCTGTCAGTTAATATGGTAATGATAGTGAAGACCAGTTAGTCCGAAAAATAAACGAAAAGTTCCACACTACGAAGAAAAACGAGCACTCAAGAACAAGGCGGTCTTCAGTCCAACTACCTTACAAAGTGAAAACTTAATTAAGAAATAATAAAGTAAGACAGAAACTGTGTAATGTAAGGACTTTCACACCTAGGTTCCCGACTGAAACAATAAAAAGATACTTCAATAGATTCCTTTTATTTCTACCTCGTTCAAGCTTGCCCGGTTCAGAATACACCCTGTATGTATTATAAAAGAAACGTTCCCATAAGTAAGATCACTGGAAAGAAAGAACAGAAGGCGATTTAAATAGTGCGATAATTTATTACGTTAATAGCCGATACAGTATTTTTTTAAGGGCAAACTCTAGCTTTTGACCCGATAAAAGAATGTGCAGTAAGGCCGTTTGTCCACCGCACCGTGAACAGGACGAGATGATGACGACGCCGAAGTAGCGACAGTACATTTACCGCGTAGTCTTGTTTCTTGTTGACGTCCCGTTCACGGTCCGGTGGACAAACAGTGTGACTAGTTCGAAAAAAAAAAATACTGGGATCACCAGATATAATGCGAATTGAGTAGGAACCCTGACCATCCGAAGACTATTTAAAACAACACCTCTTTTTCGAATTCGGTGGTGACACAAGCAAAACAAAATTAGCCTTGCGATCATGTATAAAAGTTAGTTAGTTAGCATTTAGTAGGTCATCATCAGCCTAGCTTTTTCCCATCTGTGTTGGGGTCTGCTTCCAGCCTAACCGGATGCAGCTAAATACCAGTATTTTACATGGAGCGACTGCCTGTTAGACCTCGCACAACCCACTTACTGAGTAACACGACTGAAGGTGGATTACCAATAAAAGAAAAAAAAAAAAAAAAACTTTCTGCCGTATACAACCTTGGTAGGTAGGGGTGTCGGTTGGGTACGAATGCCCTAAGGACGTAACCCCTACTTTATAGTTACAGTACAAAATGGTCACACGTGTATGCTCTTTTATTTATTGCTATACAGGGTGGCAGGGACATCGACGTGAAAACTGACCTACCATGGATTCAGTACATGATTCTGAAACCCCTGCGTTGAAATTTTTCGTCGGTTATCAAAAAAAAATCAACTGTTCTAAAAATGTATGGAACAGCTGATTTTTGTTTCGTTCAGTTACATGCTTATTGGTAATTTGCCCGAATTTACTCACCCGAAACGGGCGAATCGACACCTTTAAATAATATTATTTTTTCTTGATCGCGATTCGCACGAATTTAATTTATTTATAGACGAATCGATTTCTGGAGTTGTCGATTCGCCCGTTCCGGGTGAATCACCAACAAGCCCTAATACAGTACGAGTATACAGTCACTAATATCGTATTTCTTTCAAAGTGGATTTTCTATACTTTTTTCTTTGGTGAGATCTTCACAATGTTTAAGTAGGTCACGCTAGCGAGAAGTGGAGGATTCTTGTGGCAATCGTGGAAAATTGACACCTCATGTTATGTAGCCTTGTCGAGTTTAGAGCTCATGATACGTTCATATAGGAGTTTTTTTTATAAATTCATAGGTATTGACGCTTTAATTAGGTTCAAATCACGCATATCTTATCTTTCAGCTCTTTGAGAGTGATAGCCAAGTGGTGTAACCGTCAGACTGTCAAGTCATAGGTCTCGAGTTCGAACCCAAGGCACGTACGTCTGGGCGTCGTGAATCCCAGGCCGATTCCCGGCCACTGTAAGTAAGTAAGTAAGTAAGTAATTTATTTCATAACAATATAGATACATTGTGTTGAAAAATTAAAAAATAACATTATACAATTGCACTTCAAATAAAATTCATTAAATACATTAGGGCAGGTGTAGGCGTGGGCTTGCGGACGGTGAGCAATGGGTAGCTCGCCGTCCGATAAGGACCAGAGGCCTACTCCCTAATCGAACTCCGTAGTTTCGGCCGACGTTACGGGCGCTTCGTTCTCCGTCTCACTTTCAGATTTTTCGCCCCCGTAAATTTCGCAACTTTCATCGAAATCGTTGCGAGCCGTTTTCGAGAACGTGATTACAAATATATCAATATTTGTATACATATATTGTTGATTTAATAGTATAGGATGAATGCGAAGAGGTGGGATTAATAAAATAACATAAGTACCTTTAAAGAATTGAAACCTTGCATATATCTTCCAATTGAAAAAAACCTTCCACCTTTCCAATGACAACTGCCGTACTACAGCAAGACACAAGTCATAATCTACTGACACTTGCTCTACAACAGGTAGATTATGGTCCAAGTTTATTGCGATTATCTATGAAACTAAGCGCCCTATCTCTATCGTTCTTGTGGTATTGTGATCACGAAAGACAGAGCTAGCAATAAAGCATGCCATGCTATCAACATTTTAAGCATGAAAAATGGCGGCAATTCGCAAATGTACGAATTTATATTTTTATTTCTCAAATAAATCATAAAAATAGAACTGCTTTCAATAGAGAGGTAATTTAATGTAGTTTTTATTAAAATTTATAAATAATTATGAAACAAAGACTTTCTTTGTTTATAAAAAAAAATTGTGAGTCGGAACCATCGTGGTCAAGTGGTTTTTGTTTGATGTTAAGTGGTAATATGTCAAATTACTAAACAGAAAATTTTAAAAAGAACTCGGCGTCTCATATCTTTAGCGTAAACGAGACTGGCTGACTGCGCTTGCACAATCCCTTTTACTTCCCATCCTTGACTACGCTGATGTCAGTTATCTCGATCTCACTGAGGCACAACTAGATAAACTTGAGCGACTTCAAAACTTTTGCATAAGATTTATATTTGGTCTGCGCAAATATGATCACATTTCTGAATTTCGTACTAAACTCAAGTGGCTTCCCATACGTCTTCGCCGGAATACTCATATCTTATTTCAACTCTACAGTATTTTGTTCAATCCTACAACCCCCTCTCTCTTATCTTAAAAAACGTTTCAAGTTCCTTCATGACACACATAATAGATATCTGAGGTCATCGGAAAACTTGAGACTAGAGATGCCGATGTATTCCACCAGCTTTTATGACAAGTCTTTTACAGTTCAAGCAGTACGGTTATGGAATGCCCGTGTCGATAAGGCGTGCTCAATCTTTGTCCAATTTTAAAATTCTGGTAAAAAAACACTTCCTGTCTCCTTAACATCATCATTACATATAGTTTCTTGATCTTGTTTCATGTTTATTATTGTAAATATATTTATATAGATAAGTGTATGCTTTATGAATGTATGTATTTATTGTGTATGTAAATGCTACACCACTGACTACCTGCAGTATTTGTCCCTCCCTTTAATCCATCCAAAGGTTGTCTGTAAAAGATCGCTTTTAGCGATAAGACCGCCCATTGTGTCACCCTATGTAAAATGTCTACATTTATATCTGTATTTTTTATGGTGTACATAATAAAGAATATTCTATTCTATTCTATTCTGGCTCTTCATTTTTTGTTATATCTGTACAAAGACATAATTCAATAAATTCGCATCAACGCCACATACCTAATGATCTCTCTGCTCACACCTTCAAGCGAAAGATTGAATATACAAAAGCTTGTTAACAAAGATCAATCGTTATTTCTGTGTCAACTGTCAATTCCTTATCATTGATACTCCTGTTTTATACCTTAAGACTGTTACAGTAGAGTTCCGTTTTCTTAGTTGAGAGGAAAAATATATTAAGAAAGGAAATGTATCGGTATTCAATTTATATGTGCTCTTGTGAGTTGTTACCCAAGCGACGGTTTTGTGTAATATGCGTTCGCAATTTATTTGCCAAACATGTAAACAGACACGAGTTTTAGGAAAAACAACTGTAATGCCTACACTTAAGGTTCAGTTTGCGGTACAACTTCATGTTTTTTTTATGACTTTTTAACAATACTAGTCGGTCAAAAATCAACTTTATTTACACTTGTAGAAAGTTGTTGTTTGTCTAAGTGGAAAATTCGTGTTTGTTTACATGTTTGGTAAATAAATTGCGAACGCAGATTAGGTATTTGTGATGTGTTGTGATTGGAGTTACGTCAAAGTTTCGCACACTTGTGAGGGCAGAACTAAGAACATGATAAATTTATACAAATATCGAATGTCACACACGAACACTTAGTAAGTGGACCAATAACTGTGAAAAGGCTCAAATGCCACCACATATACGACTTTACTGAAATAAGCGTAAATAATTTTGAAAAGCAGATTCTTCGCTTGAAGAATGGACTTCAGCAGTGAACATGCGCACAAAATATCTGCTATAGATTTACAAACAATTGCAAGATAACGAAGGAAAAAAACCGGCCAAGTGCGAGTCGGATTACTACCAAGGGTTCAAACTCAAAGCATTTATTTCAAATAAACCAATTACAGGCACTTTTAAATTGTCAAGGGGTCGGTCAGTCCGAAAGATGAAGCTAGATGCCCATTCCAAAGCGTAGTAGTTACCTATGGAGAAGAACGGGCAAGAAACTCCACGGACACTCTTATAAATCATGATATGGTTTCAAAATATTGGGTACATCACTCATGTTGAAGTTATACATGTGAGAACGATGCAAAACGTTAAAAGCATCCGTAACAGAAAAAAAAAAATTACAATTAAAAAATTTAATTAAATTAAAATAAGCCGAGATGGTAGCTAAGAGATGACCAGTTCCTACTGACGGCGCCCGTTCACGAACATGACGCATGGATTAGCACCATTCAGCTCAACCATTTTGAAGGGAGCTAAATGATCCAACACACGCTCCACCGTCAGCGAGACATTAGAGTGAGCATGACATACTCTCAGCCGCCAAGGCACATTCAAGTCAATGAAAGACATACCCAGTACCTAAATGGTAGCTTTAAGTCGGTACATAGTACTCACACATGTGCTATACAATTATACAATGTTCCTTACCTTATTAGCATAAGCATAGCTTAATCAGCCTATAATGTTTCCCACAGCTGAGACACAGGCCTCCTCTCTTTGAGAGGGAATGGGCTCTATCTCCCACGCGGTTGGTAGATGTCACATGTCTTTGAATTTTTTGTGCTAGGACATGCCGGTTTCCTCACGATGTTTTCCTTCACCGTTTTGAGAGCAGTGGTGATGAAATTATTTACACAAAGTAAAGCGCCTGTCTGGGTTCGAACCCATGACCTACAACTCGTAACTCGGGGCCGTTACCACTGGGCCACCATTGCTCGTACCGTATTATGAGAAAACGCCGAAAAAAACCCGTTTCTTGCAACCTCCTTTAATTAGAAACTTCATTTACTTTTTATTATTTGTTGTTACAGCGATACAGCGCAGATATTTGATTCGCGTTGATAGCCTAGTAGTGTGACCGTCGGACTGCCAAGTCATAGGTCTCGAGTTCGAACCCAAGGCACACACCTCTGACTTTTCGGATTCATGTGCGTATTGTATAATTATCACTTGCTTCAAAAACGGTGAAGGAAAACATCGCCATCGTGAGGAAACCGGCATGCCTGAGAGATATTTCTCGACGGCATGTGAAGCCATGTCAGAGGCCCATGGGCGGCTTTAAAACTCTGACACCAGGTTAGTCACTAACCACACGAAAAGAAGAAGACAGTGTTATAAAAAATCGGCGCTTGATCAACAAAAACCATTAAGCATACAAAATAACGATCAGATAAGAAAATTCTGTTGAACATTTTCTACCCAACAAGACTTGTAAAATGCTAAAACACAAAGTAATTTGAGCAAAAATGTCAGTAATTTTATACCTAGATAAAGTCGAAGATAACAAAATGTAAGTAGATAATCTAAGGAATTTACAACAAAAAAAGTTCAAAGTAAGTAGGTACATTCACTTAATTATCCCCAAGGAATTTACTTACAAAAACCTTATTTACATGTCTACCCAGTCAAAAACCTTTTTCACCTAATTACGTTTGATCTAGGCAAAATGTGGTTCAGAAGTTCACGAGAAAATTAAATTATTTTTGAAGTAGCTACAACAAGATACTAAGTAAAAAAGATATTTGAATTTTGTTTTTATTTTCTAGAAGGCTGGTAAAGTTTTTTGTTTTTAAGTGTTCTGTACCCGAAGGGTGTCAAACGGAACCCTTTTAGTAACCTCCGCTGTCCGTCCGTCTGTCTGTCAGCAGGCATACGACTCTCAACTCTGTGGAACTAAGTGCATTAATTTCAATTAGACCATTTACTTTGGATTAAATCATCTAACCTCACAGCAGCCTGTAATCCTCTCGTAAGCTACATAATTATAATAAGCTTATGTGCCAATATTTGAGGTAATCGATATACTCGGAGTAACATTACTCATATATGGCTTACTAGCTTCTACCCGCGGTTTCGCCAGCGTGGATGTCCGAATAATCCCTTAAATTTCTTAAAAAGAGACATAATTCTTCTGGCCTTATCACACTTTATTTGTGGTCAGCACAGCATGTACCTTTCTTCCATACTTCTATATTAGTCCTCATCTCGGTATTTAGCCCCTTTCTACCCATTTGAAAGAGGTACACATTTTTTTAATAATCATGTGAATTTTTAAATCCTCCTCTATTTTGCCCCGGGAGATGATTTTACAAAAATATTTTTTTTTAATCATGTGAATTTTTAAATCACCCCTATTTTGCCCCGGGAGATGATTTTACAAAAACATTTTTTTTTTACTATTTTACTATTTCTTACATAAAAAATAAGAACAGAGTTCAGAGTTTTTGTATAATTATCACTTGCTTAAAAAACGGTGAAGGAAAACATCGTGAGGAAACCAGCATGCCTGAGAGATATTTCTCGATGGCATGTGGAGCCAAGTCAGAGGCTTTGAAACTCTGACACCAGGTTAGTCACTAACCACACGAAAAGAAGAAGATTATTTCTTACCAAAAGTTTAATTTTTAATTTTCATATCCCTTACTTTATGGAAGAGCGGAGTCTTCTAATACAGGCATTGTTTGCTTAAAAGAAGGCTCCAATCACAAACTAATTTTGTAATTTGGTTAAAGAAATAAACAATTTTGAAATTTTGAAATTTGATTTTTTTTGAAATTTTACTTAAAAAATTCTTAGTTTCCCCATTCAAACTATCATCCCCTATACATATAACCCCTTTTAGCATAATTTTTAAAACAAAGTGTCCTGTCCTTCCCCAGGATGCCACCCATCTCCTTGCCAAATTATATCGCAATCTGTTCAGTGCTTTAGGCGTGAAAAGGTAACATGACAGAATTACTTTCGAATTTATAGTTTTACTAGGTGCACCCCATGGTTTCACCAGAATAAGTCTCGATCCCGTGGGAATATCGGGATAAAAAGTATCCTATGTCCTAACCCATGTCATGGTCTACCCATGTGCGAAATTTCATCAAAATCCGTTCAGCCGTTTTAGCGTGAAAGCGTAACAAACAAACAAACTCACTTTCACATTTGTAATATTAGTAAGGAAGTTAGGATTAGTATACGTAGATTCCGGCCATAATCTGCAGCATACTTACTCGGCAAACGAATAAAAAAATGCATCTTTTAATTAAGAGCGTTTATCCTAAAAGTTGGCAACGTCGCAAATAGCTGTCAAAAGTTTCCTGTTTTGATTAATTTGGCAATATTACTGTATGGAAATAAGAAATGTGGCTAACTAGCGAACTAGAATATTAATAATGACTTGCAATTATAACATTAAAGAACAATGTCAGATGTCCATAGTAACTTAGGCTCAATAAAAAAAATTCATGGACAGAGAAAATTCTAACGTTTTTTTGTGTAGTTTAATGTCAGAAGCTTTTCTGTGTTTTCCACTTTTACATTGAACTTCTCAAAAAGTAATTATTCAGACATTGTAGATTGGAGGTTATTTATTTTTAATGAGTAAATTAAACAAAAAATATACAGTAATTGAATAGTTTTATTCGTTTTCAACATTATCATTCATTAATATCATTCAGTTTACATTCTATTAATAAGAATCGTACTTTACCTCAGAAAGTGAAGTCCATTGCCGTAACAGTGAACGGACATCGTCAGATTCAACTAAATGCCGTTTCATCCGGAACACATTTAAACCACAATTAATACAACGTAGTTGATGGGACATTGTCACAAAATGTGTGGTATGGACGGATATAATAACACAATAAGTCTTTAAACGCAAACGCAGAGGAATTCGAGAAATAAACAACTGTACACATAGAAAAACACCAGCAACAACACAAGATGTTTGACATCGACTATCTGTCAGTTAGAGCGCGCGATCTTGACAGAACCTAACATGGTTGCCATTACATTACGATTAAGTTATCGAGCAAAAAATCGATTTCTTGAATTTCGTTTTATATTCTTTAAAAAATACTTAATGTATTTATAATAAACACGATGAACGTATTATTTAGGAAAAAAAAAATTATAAAAGACAATTGAGAAGTGGTAAATAAAAAGTAAAGAGTAAATCGCTTTAAT
The DNA here is from genome assembly GCA_916701695.1 of Agrochola macilenta. Taxonomy (NCBI): domain Eukaryota; kingdom Metazoa; phylum Arthropoda; class Insecta; order Lepidoptera; family Noctuidae; genus Agrochola; species Agrochola macilenta. The sequence continues at coordinate 10,932,265 of OU753578.1, read as the reverse complement.
TATTTAGAATAATCGATTACAGTGGCAGAACAGGTAACTACCTGAACCTTTTTATTTATAAAAAGAATAACCTGGAACATGATAAACAAAATGATTACTTAATAGAATGATTTTCTTTTCGAAAAGTTCTAGAAAATAACTAAATGTTTTTTAAGAAGTTAGTATTTTATATTTAAATTGTTGTAGGTAAAAACTTTGTGTCCGTGTGAATTTAGTTTTAAAAGTTGTGTAGGCCGAAACCTGGCATTGTTCTTTGTTGTTGTACCCGGTGTAAAAAAGGCATTTGGAAAGTTTCCAAATACTTTTTTTACATTTTAAACTAAATATTCGGTGTTACGATATTAATTATTGCATTTTATATTCAATATTCTAGTTCGCTAGTTAGCCACATTTCTTATTTCCATACAGTAATATTGCCAAATTAAACAAAACAGCGAAATATTTGACATCTATTTGCGACGTTGTCTACTTTCAGAATAAACTTTAAACTTTTAGCTCTTAACAAAAAAATATTCAGCGTACAAAATAAATCTGTATTTCTGTATTTACAGCAATAATGACTAATTATTAACGTCACAGAGAATTGGCGCCGATGACGATGTCGATGTAAATTGGACGACCATGCCAAATGAGCCGTCACGGTCTGACTTCCGCACTCGAATGCATTAAAATTACCCTTAATTGATTTAATTTTAACTGTAAACATTGACGGATTTAAAGGGTTAACAATATTTAAAGGCAAAAAGGTAGGGTGTTTATTTTCTGATAATAGGTGATAGCAAGAAGGCTTCTTCTCATACACATAAGACAGAAGTATTGATAACCGAGCTTACTCAACTGCAAGAAACCTCTTTTTCGGTGTTTTTTGCTAAATATTGTACGGTGGTACCGAACCCTTCGTGTGCGACTCTGACACTTAACCGGTTTTTAAAAACCTATGCAAGTCGAACTTTCGCTACTTTGGCTTCAACAAAAACAGTTACCCCGCGCCCCTACGTCTTTGCAGGGCTCGGATAACGGTATATTTTTCGAAACGGTTTCGTCTCAAAAGCCTAAGAAACGATTTGTTTCGGTTACGTTTGAACGGAACTTTATTAAAACGTTTTTGAAGAAGAACAAAATTATAATCGTTTTAACCATTTTTTAACATTTTTGGGCAAATTCGCTACACAACCTTAATCAATACGTAAGCGGCAAGCGCACTGGAATCAATGGTGTAATGAAATAAAGATAAGGTACAATTTGACTGTACAAGTTCATGCTTGTCGCACGCGCACCGTGCGCGGCTGCGTCCTGCCAAATAAACCGGTTTTTGAAAATGTTCTAATTTTGTTATCGTTCCGAACAAAATACTGTACACACGGCTACACATCAAGCTACACATTTCCAGTTTAAACTGATCTCGTATTGTACGGAAATATTATACAATGCGAGATCAGCATAAACTGGAAATGTTTAGCTTGATGTGTAGCCGTGTGTACAAAGAAGAACGAGAACTGTTAGAAACGTTTTAAAAACGTTATTTTAAATAACATTTCCGAGCCTTAGTGCTCTAAATAATTGTCGTCTTAACTGTCGACCATTGTATTCAACATAATTTATTATTGAAATGGACTTCAAAAGGCGACGTGAATTCTTAAGTAACCGTGCCTTCTCGAATAACCAGCAGGCCTGTTTGAATTTTTCAGCGCGCGTGTTCGAGTTTTTCGCAAAAGTTGTTAATGAATTTTTGTGTATGTACGCAGTTAGGTAAGAATCCGTAATATTTTTTCAATTGCTTCTTTTAACCATAGTTAGCTCTTTTGTTTTTTATTTTAAACCATCATTATATTATGTACCATATCATGGCTTACTTCTATTAAATATAAAGTTTTATGAACAATAATCCAACGAATAAAGTACATATTTGGCAATCACAATTGTCAGGCAATCATAATTGGGAGTCCTCGTAGTATTAGCAAGGTGGATGAGTCAATCTTGCCACCAGTTCTCTTCAACGGTACGATCGTTCCATTTAGCACTGACGTGAAAAACCTAGGCTTACACATCGATGGGACCCTGAACTGGCGTACTCAAGTCGCTAGGGTCAGCCAGAAGGTTACTGGAACGCTGCGGGCTCTGTACCGGCTAAAAAATGTATTACCATCAAGTACCAAGACAATGCTTGTGCAGTCCTTAATTTTCCCTATCATCGATTATGGTGATGTGTGCTACTATGACCTGAATGCAGATCTCCTCGACAAACTAGACCGTCTTCTCAATAACTGCATTCGATTCGTTTTCAATCTTCGTAAATATGATCACGTCTCTGCGCATCGATCCCTTCTAAAGTGGTTGCCCATACGGCAGCGCAGAGAGCAAAGGGCGTTGACCACCTTGTTTTCATTTCTTGACTCTCCCTCTTCCCCTAGTTATCTAGCCCCCCACTTTCAGTACATTTGCGCAAACCACAATAGAACTCTACGTTCATCACACAATCGTCTTCTTCAATATCCCACTCACCGCACTGACTTCATTCACTCTTCCTTCTTCGTTCAATCTATCTCCTTGTGGAATGCGCTCCCCCAAGAAATCAGGATGGCAACCAACCGATTATCCTTTAAAGTTAAAGTCCGCGAGCACATTCGTAAGAAGCTGGCAGGTATCATAACAACGGTAATGTTTTCCCATTGTTTGTCTTATTTGTTTTAGTATATTCGTGTATTTATGTGTATTTATCTGTTCTTGTATTTACTTATATTTTATTATATATATAGGTTAATAGGTATATGTATATCCTTATATTTAAATAAATATTTATTCCACAATTTTCATATTGCACCTACCACTGTTTATCTCTGCATCACCCAAAGGTTGACTGGTAGAAAATGCCTATGGCATTAAGTCCGCCTCTGTACATTTATGTGCTTAAAGTATTAAATAAATAAATATTTTCCCCCCTTGTATTTTATACCTTAATTTTGCAGTAAAATGTAGTGATTAAACCATGTGGAGTCTACCATACGACTATAAATAAAAACACTGGAAATATTAAATAATCATTTACATATTTGCTCAAACATGATACAATTACATACAACACAAATTGTCAGCTGTCAGAGATAAGAACAGATCATCACGTTTGCCTTAAACAGTGGCACTCCGAGTCTAGTAATTAAAAAAATTCATGATGATATAGATCATTAAAAATAATTAGTAAAACATGGTCATAATTTATCATCTAAAAACTCATTTATATTATTAAGCTTTATCTGCTAGAAAATTTATAACTAGAATAATGCTTAGGAGAGATAATGCCTAGGTTTTAGAGCTATCAAATAAAGCCATCGAAATAAAACAAAAGTATTTTTTTCAAATAAACTAAACCAAAGTACCTGGGCGACCGAGCTCTGCTCTGGTTAAAATAGAGAACGCTCATTTAATAGTATAGGAAAGTTCATAATAATTCCACGCTGCTATGAAACTAGATAGTTACTAATTCCATGCAGCCATGACATTATTCTAAGGTAGTCATCTTGTTCTAAACTTTGGGCGACCGAGCTCTGCTCGCGTGAAAATACGGAGTAATCGAATTTTCCCAGATATGAGACCTGGCTAGATCGATTTTCTCGCCCCCATAAACCCACTTTCATCGAAATCGTTAGAGCTGTTTTCGAGAACGTGATTAGAAATAATATCAAAATCAATCAATCTGCCCTAGCCTCTTTCCAACTATGTTGGGGTCGGCTTTCAGTTTAACCAGATTCAGCTGACTGCTGGTTTTTTACAAGAAGCGACTGCCTATCTGACCTCCGCAACCCAGTAACTGGGTAATACGATACCCCTTGGTAAGATTGGTTGTCACACTTTCGGCTTTCTGATTACCCGTAGCGACTGTAAAAAATCCAAAAATGACAGCCGGGACCAACGGCTTAACGTGCTTTCTGAGGCACGGAGGAATCTCGATATGTAAAGATGATCACTCATCCACGGACCAGCCCTGGCAAGCGTAGCATAACCTGATCGATAGACCAGTGCGGCTGTTATTACTTAGCCACGAGCTCCTCCAAAAAATATATATACAAATATTGCTCGTTTAATAGTGATGGGCCAACTATGGATTTTGCCGATTGAATATTCGAATGCATACTTAGAACGTCATTAGATATACGCAGTGTAAGATAATGTCGTATTGTTGCCGCCCTCTTGCAAATTTCTCCAAGAAAGCATAAATTATTTCGACAAAATCTTTCTGAAATCGGTAAGGCAGACCCTTAACACGATACAAACAAACAGTCGAAGCTCTAATGAAGATCGTGTATGAAAGCTTTGAGAAAATATAACAAGGTTTTGATAACAAAGCAAAAACGATATACCTACAAGATCTTCCAGGTTCATTAACCCCATTCGTATTTCGGAGTTTCAAGAAAAAAAGTATGTAATATGTACCTATTATAATTTAAAGTCGCTTTTCGTGTGTCTGTGTCCGCGTTGACCTTTTAAACTACGTACTGGATTTTGAAGCGGTTCTCACCATCATATGGAGTATTTATTCTGGTAGACACATACATATTATGAAACTTACATAATTAGTGAAAAAATCTCGATTTTTGTTAAGTCAAGAAGCAGGGGCCGGTCGCTACTCTGTAATAAAACGTCAAACCACAACTAAAGTTCATTGACCAACACAATGTACTTCAAACCCGAACTCGACTCGACACACTCAATTTGTTCAAACCACATAATCAGCTCCCAGTCTATTTTACCAGAAGAAAAATATATTTCCCTTCACCATTACGCACACGAAAACCATTCCTTCTTTATTTATTTCTTTCAAGTCAATATATATGTAGGTATTCAGACGTTTGGTGGGAAATAACTCAAACTCTATACGGCGGCGGATACCGACAAATGACGTCGTCAGTCACGATGCGATGCCTCCGATAGTCCTTAAAGATATTGTCTTTGAAAACGTCTGTTCTTTTATTTTGAGTTTAGTTTTAGTTAACTATCTAAGAAAATAAAAGTAAGGAAAAGTCGTGTTTTTCATTAGAGTTCATGTGCGTATTGTATAATTTATCACTTGCTTTAAAAACGGTGAAGGAAAACATCGTGAGGAAACCGGCATGCCTGAGAGACATTTCTCGACGGTATGTGAAGCTAAGTCAGAGGCCCATGGGCGGCTTTAAAACTTAGACTTCAGGTCTCACGAAAACCACACGAAAAGAAGATTAGAGTTCATTATTCATTAATTCGTTCATTATTCATTCATTCGTTCATTATTCATTCATTCGTTCATTATAATTCCTCGTTGGTCTAGTGGTCGCAAGCGTTACTGTTGAGCATGAGGTCCTGGGATTCGATTCCCGGGTGAAGCAGTGTTATTGGGTTTTCCATCTGGAATTTGTCAGTAGCAGCCCGGAGTCTGGGTTTGTGCCCGGTTGATGGCAATAGGCTCGCCCCCTATTACATGGGACTTAAACATAACTGGCGAAATATGGGTGTACTTATAGGGTACATCTCTGCCTAACCCCTAGAGGATTTCAGGCGTGATGTTATGTTATGTTTATTATACACTATAAAAGAAAGAAAGAAAGAAAGAAAATACATTTATTTAGCACAGACTAAAAACACACACAATATAATTTACACAGAGAAAAAAATTTAAAAAACAAATAAAAAGTGTAAAGTGCGATGTAAGCAGAAATTTGATGGGGAGTGTGCCTCAGGGCACTATAGCTATTCTGCTTCTTAGCGTGTCGATAACAATCTAAATTGAGTTGGCCCTAATATTGCTATTGTAAGCTGTGAGTAGTGACGCATCACGCACTTGGTCGCACGGCCAACTAGCCGGCCAAGTGCGCGATTCATATCGGTTTCTTCAGCGTGGTCGGTGCGACCACTGGTAGTGGTCGTGGCATTCTAGTGCGCGAGTGGAAGTGAAATCTAGCTGAAGTCGTGTGTGTGAAAGTCGTCGTAGAACTATGAAAAGATTTGAAAGTGTTTGCGACTTGGCCAGACCATCAGGTATCTTGAAGTAGCAGTAACCACTGTCAACCAGTTAGCCACATAAAACAGATGGTTCACTCCGCAAAATCATTTAAATAAAAAGCGACTCTTGCTATTAACTACGACAAACTTGATCGTCTTCTCAATAAACTGCATTCGATTCGTTTTCAATCTGCGTAAATATGATCATGTTTCTGCGCATCGGTCGCTTCTAAAGTGGTTCCCCATACGCCAGCGCAGAGAGCAAAGGGCGCTGATTATTTGTGCTTATATTTATATATAATTAGACATATATCTTATATTTATAGTTTGTAATAGGTATATATGTGTATCTTTATATATTACTTAATTTTTTTTTTTGTTATTCCTCAATCTTAATTGCACCTACCACTGTTTGTCTCTGCATCACCTAAAGGTTGACTGGTAGAAAATGCCTATGGCATTAAGTCCGCCTCTGTACATTTCTGTGCTTGAAGTATTAAATAAATAAATAAACTACGGCACAATAAAGACGGACCCCCACCGCTGCGCACGGAGAGGCTACACACGTGTGTCTAGCTTCGCTTTGCAAGAAAATGTATGTGATAACGTCCACTGTAACCCACGAACACTTTACGCACGAATGCGAGATTAATGACGTCAATGTTACACGCGTGGCTTGCGCGTAGCTCAGCGCTGTCAACACTGTTCACGCGGTTCACGGAAGCGTGCGTCTGCGTAGGTACACTAAGGTGGGACGTGGTGACGTAGTCGTGGGTTAATACTCGTTTATAGTGTGTGCTGCAGTGGAAACGCCGAACTCACGCAGCTAAAAACTTTTTAAATTTTTTTTTTTTTTTTTTTTCAATTTTTAGTTGTGGTACCTACCCCACACAAATTCGAATACCAGTACCTGCTATGTAAATAACAGTCACAGGAAGTTAACATCATATCATCCACATATACTAAGTGGGAAAAATAAGTATTATTGAAGCTTACTCTAAAACTATCCAAGCAAAGTTAATATTTATATGGGACCAATCCGGGAGCATACCCTTTCATATAAAAAAAGAATTTTCATAATCGGTCTACAATTGACGGAGAAATCGGCGGACATACATAAAAAAAAAAAAAAAATCATACGCGTCGAACATATAACCTCCTCCTTTTTGGAAGTCGGTTAAAAATGCGCCACGTGGCCGTGCACAGCGTGCGCCGCGGTAGGCCAGCGCCTTATAGTGCAATTCAAGTCGCACAGCGCTAATTACCTACAGCACCTAGAAGTTGCCTCTCATTCTTTCGCGTAATTCTATTAATCTCCTGACTACATTACGCTCACTGAATTGGCCCGACAAGACTGTAGCTTTAAAAAAAACCTAAAATGCGGAGTACGTCTTCTGTACTATTTTCTGGCTACGTACCTATATTTTTTTTTTTTTTGGCTGGGATATCATCAAATGACTCCTCCCGCTCTGGACGGAGCGAGAGGGAGTGTCAGACTTTTACTGACTAAAACCCACCCGTGTTCCTGCCAGGGCCGCGACATCCCTTTCGGACAAACCCGCAACCCCAGCAGGCATTGGTCCTTCCGGACCCCGTCAGTTGGTGCTGACATCCCTTTGAGACGCGCGTGGAACACAACACGCCGTCGACCCGGGCCTGGTCCTTATCGGACGGCGAGCTTGTGCGTACCTCAAAGCGAGTAACGATATAAATGACGTCACCAATCACTTACGCGTGACGTGACGTCACGTGTCCCTCCAGTGATTGCCTTTGTTACATGGAGTTTGACGTCAGAAGTATTTTATTTGAGTTTGTGAAAACTTAGGGGTTAGTTATTCGAACCTTGTTGATTTTGTTTGAGTAGGTCATGGTGGTGAGATGTGTGTTAGGGGGAGATTGGAAAATATTATGTAAATTGTTCACATGACCTACCTAGCGTTTCACTTTAAATATTGTCCGGTGAGTTACGTAACTATAATTCTGAAGTTTTGTTCGACTGTTATGTCTGCTTCGTGATAAGCACGATATCGGATATTTTGCAAAGGTTTAAAATTGCCATAGAAAATCAACTAATCAACGAAGTATATGACTGACGAAGGGAAACGAAAAATTAATAAAAATGGGGGGATACCTTCCACACTATAAAAATTAATGACGACTTTTTTCCGCTAATAACAATATTATTGACTAGCGCTTACCTTTGATTCATAACTTCTTCAAATCAAATCAAATCAAAACGTTTATTGCAAACCATAATGTACAATTACAGGTGGTAAATAAAAATAGAATAGAAACAATTATGGACCCTGTCGGGCACAGCAAATTTTTAAATAGGTTGAGAGAGGGAGAGCGCTTTATCAATTTTCCTTATTATTAAATTAAGAACTATTTATATCCTATTACCTATGTATTTATATTTCCATTCATTCATTTATTCTATTAATATTTTATTATTTATTTAATTATATTTAATATTGCTTATTTGTTTACTCGCTTAAAATTTGTTTATTATTAATATTAATGTAGTAAAATTACTAAGTATTATGGTATCATTTATTTTTATTATTTTACTTATTTAAATATATCTGTTATTCATAATTATGTATTATTATTATTGAATTTATCCGTCAAAATGATTCTATATCCTATTATCTATTTATTTATGTATTTATATTTCCATTACTTCGTTTATCTACGCATGTTTTTGACTTCCATTTCCACTTTCGCCAACAATGTTTAACTGACTTTCTTATTTATGTACGTGATCACCAGTGATCGGAGTAGGTAGATTGATTTTTGGTACTTGTATCATAAATGCACACAGAAAGAATAACATGGATAAGCCATTTTTCCGGAAAGTAATTCCGGTATTTCCGGATTCAATTAAATATTGTTAATGTTGGTAGTGATATTATTACTACTCAATTCAATATTTATATACTGATTGGTCGTTGGGTTTTGTCAAATCGTGACTGTGTGCCGTTAAAAAAAATATGAAGAATATAATATTGCTCATTTTATTACCAGCTAGGTGCCAGAGTTTCTCTAAGAGATTTTTTCAAAGATATTGGTATCCTCACGGTGGCATCTCAATTCATCTTCGCCAATATCTTATATATTAGGCAAAATATACACTTATACACTAAAAACAGTGATTTTCACAATGTTAACACTAGAAATAAGGACAAACTACGAGCTCCCTTTCACCGGCTTCATAAAGTTCATAACTCATTTGTTGGGCTTGGTATAACTTTTTATAACAAGCTACCCTCTTCTTTGGTAGATTTGCCTTTTAATGCGTTTAAAACGAAAGTAAAATCCAAGCTTTGTTCAAAGGCATACTATTCTATCAACGACTACTTAAATGATAAGAATAGTTGGTCGCTGTAGTTAACTCAAGACAATGTTTATGTTCTTTCTCCAGCTTACCCACTGACAAGTTATATGAGTTTATATAAGTAATTGTTTAATTTATTTGACTATAAAAGTCAAATTATTTAAATTTAATTATTGTTGACATTTTAAGTCAAGTTATTTTAATTTATTTTTGACAAAATCTACTCATCACACTGTTTTTTTATGAGTTGTATTGCAATATGTGGTTAGCTAGTGACCTCGACAATTGATCATATTATTTATTACTATTAGTAATTAACTGTTTGTTTATTTATTTTACCTCGATGGTCCTAGTTTATCATTTATAACTTCCAGTTACAACTATATGTAAGCGGGCACGCCCTTTATGCCTGGTGGCTTTTATTAAGATATTAAGTTCTGTTTACGTTTTGTTTTTTATTTCTGCCTGAGTATAGTTCTCGATGATTTTGTTTGGTATATTGGCGTGTGCTAGCTTATATATGGCTAATAATTTAAATTATGTTTTGTGTTGCTTAATGTAAATTATTTTGAATACTATTATATAGAATCTTCTTTTTGTTCTTTTAACTGAACAGACAGCTGTGCAGCTGGGGAGTTTGTTGCGCCACTTCTTCTTCCCAGCTAACGCACTAGGAAGTGGTGAAGGGTGGGCGTTTTGGGGGACTGTCTTATGTAATTTTGACGTTCGAAAAGTGCTGATTCTCAGCCTAGTTTGAATAAATGACTTTTGATTTGATTTGATTTGATTTGATTTATTACAATTCCTACCTTTTTTTTTTTTAGGATGGCAAATCATCAAATGACTCCTTCCACTCTGGCAGAATACAATTCCTACATAAGTTCCGGTTTCTTTTAAATAATCCACCAATTCCGGAGGAATGTCCATATTAATATATACGTTTCGAATCAATGGCCCCAGTTCAATCTACCTACTCCGATCACTGGTTATGACCATCGTATTGGATCAATCATAATGCAAACCATAGCTAAGACAAGTTTAATACACAAATATGTAAGTTGCAAACTGTTCGTGAACAGTCTGACGCGCTCGGCTGCTTGCAGCGTATTAAGTGTATTTATTATACAATGCGATGCGATGCACGGATTACTTTACACTTACTTTAGTCAATTTACACTTTTTTATTTGTTTTTTTTTTTGTCTGCTGTGTAATAATAATTATATGGTGTGTGTTTTAGTCTGTGCTAAATAAATGTACTTTCTTTCTTTCTAATCAATTACCTATTGGTAACTTACTGTTTATTATGGAAATTGTCTTACAGATTTTAAATCAAATTTAACATTATTCCGTTTGACTGAGCCTGAACACAGAGAAACAATACAGTACTTAATATTCCATTATTTCTAGGAATTCTACGACGTGTTATTTTTTTCGTATCAACAAAATACTCTTACTAAACCTCCTTATGCAAAGGCTATTAACACTTAAAAAACAAAAACATAACATAACATCAACACTCCATAGTATGTCGTGATGGCTTAGTGGTTAAGGGGGCGCCCAATGGTCCACTAGCGCCACTCCTTCGAAAAAATATTATCTCGTGACTGAGAAGGAATTATGAATAACGGTTAGTAAGGACCCTCGGTAAGTGTGTCTAGAATTTTCTAATACCTTTTTTAAAGTTTCATATTGAGACACGAAGCAACAAAATTCGATCTAAAGAAAAGCGGCCACATTCCTCTAGATCGTATTTTGTTGCTACGTGTCTCAATACGAAACTTTATAAAGGGTATTACAAAATTCTAGACACACTTACCGAGGGTCCTGACTAGCCGTTATTCATAATTCCTTCTCAGTCACGAAAGAATATTTTTTTAAAGAAGTGGCGCTAGTGGACCATTGGGCGCCCTCTTAAGGCCTCGCCTCTCATGCGCGAGGTTGTGGGTTCAAATCCGGGCAAGTACCAATGTGACTTTTAATTCATATGTACTTTCTGAGTTTATCTTGGACATTACTGACATCGGTGAAGGAAAACATCGTGAAGAAACCTGGACTTATAGTTAATATAAGTCTGAAATCACCAACCCGTCTTGAGCAAGCGTGGTGATCAATGCTCGTGCCTTCTCTGTATGAGAAGAGGCTTTTGCCCAGCAGTGGGACAGTAACAGGCTGGTATTATTATTATTTATTATCAACACACCTGTATCCTCCCAAGGGTTGGGCAGATATGTACCTATAGTACACCAAGATTTCGCCACTTAGATCATTCCACCCATAAAAGTTATTGGTAACCGCAAATACCACAAACCCACCAAATTACCGATCAAATAAATATAATTAATCGGCCTTTATCATAAACGACATTGAGGGAGCCAGCAATTTTACCCAAAACTTCGTAAAATATCTCTTCTCAACTAATTAGTAACCGTTGTAATTCACCTTGATCATAAAATTAAACTTTCTACAAAATGAGAACATATATTTTAACCTAAACTGTTTAAAATACCTTTGCTTCAATTGAGGGTAGTATAATATTCTGCGTGTGCACAGGGTGTTGTGAAATGTTGATTAACATCAAATATAACGTATTGTTAACTTTATTTGATGTATGTTCAAACAAGTTTTTGTTTGTTACAAATATCTGAATCCATTTACAGTGAAAATAATTAAAAACACACGGTCTAAGGAACATCGTAATGAAAACTTTACTTTTGTATGGAAAGTTGATTTAACAAATAAAGCAGCTGTCACAAAAACTCTCGACAGATTTCTACAAAAAAAACGGTCAGTATTAGATGGCCTAAAATGCCTTTGGCCAAAAAACCTCACCCTGTATACAGTTATCTGACCACGCTACTTCGAAAGCCATTAAAATAGTTTTAATGGTGGTCTGTTATCCAACACCATGAAATTATAGGGGTGTATTGATTACCCAAGTTTTGAGGGTAGCAAACTGATATCAATGGGGTTACACAGTTATTGATAACGGGGTTACAACAGCTCAGATAAGGAAGCTTTAAGGATTAATAGCGTGGTAGGTGGTGATTCGAAGGTCTTGGGAGTTTAAGGTACAAACCTGGTAAGCAACAATGTGGCTTTATCCGTTGTTTGCCAGAAAATTTATCCATGGACACAGAATGGTTATTTTATTCGGGATTAAAATGAATCTTGAATATACCACTAGTGCGGATTTCAACAGTGAAATTGAACGCGTTCAGCATATCTTAACGCGTTCAAGAGCTGTCAGTAACAATATTGCATAACAGTTTTGACACTGACAGCTCTTGAACGCGTTTTAGAAATGCTGATTGCGTTCCGTTTCATTGGTGAAAGTAGCCCATGAGTATATTCAAGATTAATTTTAGTCCCGTCTCGAATAAATTACCACTTATAGTGAATTATGAAATCATGAAAAACTTCATTCTTAAAATAGAGTATATACTCCGACACGCAGAGATCAAAAGTTGTGAATGTGTATGGTCCTTAATAAAATAAATAGGACACATATGTACAAAGCACGTACTATCTACCTACCTTTATGAACTTTGAAAACGTAACGTCTTTAATTATAAAAGGAGAAATTCTAAAACATGAAAATAAGCACTTTATCTGCTGAATACCGGAAAATATCTCTGAGAACTTTAAATTCTACAAAACACACACGATTCTTTTATTTAAAAAATGTACTCTTAAAAGCACAACAATACACAACACACATCGCACCACAAAAATCTCATAGAAACGAACAGAGCATAATAAAACCACAGTTTTATCTACCTCCGGAATAATAAAAATCTCGACCATAATGTTACGCTCAAGTTATTCTGTGATTAAGGCATTAAGTTCTAAGCAAACCTGTTTTAATACTAAATACAATTTTCTTACAAAAAGAACACAACTTTTTCTTACATTATGAAAGAAGAAATTGTAATATATTTCGGTTTTCCTGATATTTCGTAGTGAACCGAACCATGAAGCGTAGCACCGTAGCTCGTAGCTCGTAGCCGCGTAGCCGTATCTCGTAGCAAGTAATAATATTCGCTATCTATAATACTTATTGAGAAATTTTCTTCGAGCCAGATTTCGCGGGACTAGAATATTTATACCGATCGGTCATATTATTGGTGTGAGAAAATATCATGTAGAGGAAATTTAAAAATCTTGTATGGTTGGGAAAATATAGCTAGGAAACATGACATTTTAATGGGTTATCGGTATAGCAAAGTATTTGGGTTGTGAGTGTCAGTCTCTCTTCTCTAGAAAATAATATTACAACTTAATGATGTAAGGTTTGACTGACCTAATTATAAGAAAACTTGTTGAGGCAATGTTTGAACAAAAGTTTCATTTCAGCTAAAATGAAAACTTTGTTAAAAAAACCGGCCAAGTGCGAGTCGGACTCGCGCACCGACGTTTCCGTACTAAAATATTTTTATTACATGTTGTAACAAAAAATTTATGCTTTTCAGGAAGTACCCTGTAGATTTTGATTCCCTTGCGAGTGTCGAAAATTTGCAGCATAAACGGCTGTATCTTTTGATTGATTTTTTCAACCAAGGCTCCAAGGGATCAAGGGACAGTAGGCCTGAGTATTTGGTATGAATTTCAGGTTGATACCTCCACGCGTGAAAAAAGGGTCTTGACAGACAGACAGACGGACAACAAAGTGATCCTATAAGGGTTCCGTTTTTTTCCTTTTGAGGTACGGAACCCTAAAAATAAGGAAAAAATTAAAGGTTATATTAAGAGCAAGACTCTTAATATAACCTTTAATTTTTTTCCTACCTACGCGATCAATCTACATAATTATTTCATCGAAAAATACTTTTTTTTATAAAAAAGTTATCCATCACGCTGTAACTGAATTTTTACAAGTCCAACAACTAATTTAAGTACTAACCGCCGCAGGTTTGAACAGTGTTCAATTTATTTTTCCATTTATCTTAACTGTATTTTTATCGACTTTCTGAAGTTAGAAATTAATGTTGGAGCACTAACCTCCGGTTTTTACAGCTTCTTGAGCTGGATCTGTTGTGAAATCTCGCGTCATGTGCTCTGATTCGCTGATCATAACTACGATCAGCCAATCACAGGAGCCAACATGAGTTTGACATCATTACTTTATTTTTTATGTTACCCTTCAGTAACCGGGTACTATTCCATTCCAAAGCTGTCACAGACAGGTGCGACATGACGACACGAATCTCGACACCAGTAGAACAATAGGAATGTTGACGATTTTTTTTTTTTTTTTTTTTACGTAGTCAAAAGATTACGGCTATACATTGAGTAGGCAATCCGTTAAAATGTGGCGTGACGTCACTGGCCGGTAGATTTTATACTGACTTGTGACGAAGCAAGCCCCCACTCTGATCTGAACTTAAATGCGTTTTATCTAAACCATTTTTTTTATTATAGCAAACATTACGTGTCTAATATTTTTTTGATTATCTGACTGACGAACTAAATAGTTTTTTTTTCCCCAGTCAACTTCCCTATTTCCGTAAAGTTTTCAGTAGAAATTGTTCCACCAGAAACCCGTCGCGTCTATGTTTGGGAGCCTTAATTGTGTTGCCTTTCAAAAACCCATGCTATTTCATTATTCATTTTATAATGTTTTCGGCAACCATTAACAGTCAACTTTAAACTTCCAATTTCAGTTCACACACCTTCGCACATAACAGAGCAGTTATTCCTCGTCTACGGCAATAACGCCTCCGTACATTTCAGAGTAGGTACTTTATTTTTATAGCCAAGCTATTCTCGCTGGAACACGAAACTTTACACTTCTTACAAATATAAGAGAGTTGTGAATTATTTTCTGATGATTTCAAAAAAGTTTGGAGCTATTTTTCAGTCGGGCGTGGGCTAAAATATCGTGTGGTTTCAAGAGGAAAATAAAATCTGATTTTTCTTGTTACAAATTGCGTAAAAGTTGACTAGAAATAAACTTTAGCTCACGTTGCGATATCACTGCTTTCTTGAATACAGTTTTTAAGTTAGGTAGAGTGAAATATGTACTTGAACAAAACCACTGTGTTTTTCGGAAGTTACTATACGTAAAGTTAGATGACAGTAAAAAAATTACACTATTAATTTATATAACAAAATATTTTAAACTTTCTCTAAAAATTTTACGATAAATATAAATCTTGCAACATTTCCATCGTATCTCATCCATCGGTATCTAACATTTTTTCGCAGTCACAGAGAATTTTATGCGAAAAATTTCGCAGTTAAATCCAACGCTCAGCGTGGGTAACCAGCCATCCTAACAACACTTGATGTTTTAACACGCTTTCAAATTCATGCGCTGAAATTTAAAAATGTAAGCCTGAAAAATTTCGTTTGAAATAGGATATTATGGCGTCTCTGAGTCAGAGTTTTAACTCGTAAACGTATTGTTAAAGCTGTGCTGTAAAACGTGTTGTCTAGTTTACAGGTAGGATTCCTGTCACGCCAATTTTTATTATTTACTAGCTGCGTCCCGCGGTTTCATCTGCATAAGTCTCCATTCCGTGGGAACATCGGGATAAAACGTATCCTATGTCCTAATCAGCGCTGTTGGCGATAGGTTCGTTCGAAGTCACGGCATTTAACTGAGCAATGACCTATTCTTGCACAGATGCGACGCACAGCTTAATTGTTATGTTATTGTTGTTTGCTTGTTACAAAAATATTATTTTTCCACTCTGCAATCGGTATTTTGTTTATGTTTTGATTCTTTTCATTTTTTGTCGCAACACATTACGCAAGAAATTGTAAATTGTCTTTTGTCTCTGGGCCTGACATCAAGCAATAGACATTTATCAAACTTTTTATTTATTTTGAATATCGAATACGAGGCTTTTGGCTAATTTGTCAATGTGTATTTTATGTAGGTATTTTTTTTTGGTAATGTGCGTTTAGTTTGTGCAGAATAAACTATTTTTCTAATCTAGGTCAAAGTCTACCCATGTGACAAGTTTCATCCAAATCTGTTCCGCCGTTTTAGCATCACAACGTAACAAAGAAATAAATAAAGAAACAAACTCATTTTCTCATTTATAATATTATATAGTTATGATTTAGGATCTCCGAGGATCTTCGACAAAAGATATACACAAGGCATGATACATGGGTAACATTAGGTGTTAAATAGGTGTGTACTCCTTCACATATAGGAGATAACTAACAAGAACAACAACAACTAAACTAACAAAGTATGAAGTAGGTTCTGAAGCGAAAATAGGTATTCGTTTAAGTGCGGTGTGCAAGCATGAATCACGAATTAGATTCTCACCCGTTGCTCTATCATTGAGAACCACTCCTAGCCTAGCCTTGATATGTAATGGATGGCGACCCATCCACATCGCAGCAAGCGTAGCTTACCTTCGATCGACTATTTAGCCTCGAGCTGCGTACCGCTATTCAAATTGGAACACACCAATATTGTTTGGCAACAGAATTAGGTATAACGATAAAGAGAGCTAAATTTGGTATATAATTAATTTCGAAACATATTTCGAATATTAATTGAGTTCTGCTGTTTACCGTTCGTTACTCTAAATATCAAGATAAACAGACCAAACAAAACTTTTCAGGCAAAATATTAGCATGAATACCTTTCTCTGAAGCAGATAATCTTATTAAATACCTAACAAATCTCGGAGGCTCAGTTTAAAGGCTCGCTTACACGAGATGAGTTTCTCGCCTGCCAAAGGCTGAGAATAGCCATGCGGCACTCGTAGGCAGTGAAGGGCAGTGAAAGCCTAGTGGCGTGACCGGCGGACTGCTAAGTCATAGGTCTCGAGTTTGAACCCAGGGCACACACCTCTGTGTTTTCGCACTCATGTGCGTAATGTATAATTATCACTTGCTTCAAAAACGGTGAAGGAAAACATCGCGAGGAAACCACGGAAAAATGCTTGGGTGATATTTCTGGAAGGCATGTGAAGCCAAGTCAGAGGGACGTGAGCGGCATAAAAACTCTGACACCAGGTTAGTAACTAACCACACGAACGAGAAAGAAGACTCGTAGGCAAGAGTTGCCAGGCGATTATCGCAATTATGTGTTCACACTCAAACGATGAAGTCGCATTTTTGTTTCCGCGATTTTCTCAAACAGCGACTCGTAAAAAAAATTGTTTGAGCTTTTTGACATGCATCTTACATACTCGACATGCATAATCAGCTTTTGGGGGTTCTGATTCCAAAAGAGGTCAATAGAACCCTATTACTAAGCCTACGACATCTATCGGTCTGTCTGTCACGGGGCTGTAACTTTACAACCGTAATAGGTAGCAAGTTGTACTATTAAAAGTTTCACTGAATACATCAAACTCAAACTCAAAACATTCATTTCAAATGAACCAATTACAGGCACTTTTGAATTGTCAAGGGGTTGGTCAGTCAGAAAGATGAAGCTAGTTGCCCATTCCAAAGCGTAGTAGGTTCATATGGAGAAGAACAGGCAAGAATCTCCACGGACACTGTGTAACTACAGCCTCTATCACTTAGCTTTTAAATCTCGTTTTGATAGCCGCCTGTTCGAAGCGAGGAACTCTCACCGTGTAAATGATCTTTTACTTATAGTCTAGCTTGAAACTTGCAATTAGCTAGGAATAGTATTAATATTACATTAGAGGAAGGAAAGTTTTGATTTAGACTGTTACCGTTGGCATAGTTTGCGTAGGTTCAAAATTATTGGCTTATGTATTAGTTTTAGCGTGAAAGCCTAACAAATAAACAAACAAACTCAGTTTCGCATTTATAATATTATTTAGGATGACCAATAATACAAATATAAAAAATTATAAAAAATTTAATGTATAATAATTAAGATTTTTTTCTCCAAGTTACCAATGGCCGACGACCGTATTCATGACGCATATTTTTATCATATCATTAACATAATATTTTATTACCGCAGGCATACCTAGTATAAACCATCCTAAATCAGAATAAACTAGTCATTGTGTTAGCTATTGTATCAAAACCACAGGAACTAATCCCGTAGTTGCTAACCGCATTTACTGTCTGTTATCACATATATTTTATAACCGTAATCGGACTAACCAAAATTATGAATAATGAGCATTAGGCCTACCGCAAATAGGTGGGCAGCACCACAGTACGAACAAGTAACAGTATTATGTCTTGGCAGTGACCTAGAAATAATTATAAACCTTCGCGTCCGTGCTTAACTGCCGCGCACTCAATACTGCTGCGTACTGAGATATCAAAGCGCGTCGTTTCGGCCGTTTTCTATGAAGATATAATACTGTTACAAATTTATACTGGGACAGCACTTATCAATATATAAGTCTAATGATAAACAATATTAAATTCAGATGCAAACACTTTTACACGTCAATAATGTTTTAAAACCTAGATGAATTCGGTGTTTTCTATCTGACTACTCTGAGAAAAAATACAAAACTACATTTCGTCAGTTATGTTTAAGTCCCATGTAATACGGGGCCAACCCATTTGCCTTTAACTGGGCACAAAACCAGACTCCAGGCTGCTACTGAGAAATTCCAGATAGAAAAACCCAATAACACTTTGCCAGACCTGGGAATAGAAGCCAGGACCTCGGGCTCAGCAGTAGCGCTTGCGCAGCACGAGACCGACGAGGCAGTAAATCTACTATCAAATTTCATGTTCACAGAAAAACAACAACCAATCTTTAAAATACACACATACACACATTTACATATTTTGTTTTAACCAATATCATTCTCATTCTCTTGCCTTGCCATTCTCATCACAACATGGGTCTGCGCAACATGTTCCTTGCCTCCATACTTCTCTATCAGTCGTCATCTCAGTAGTCCCCCCCTTTCTATCCATATCATCTTCCACACAGTCCATCCATCGTTTCTTTGGTCTTCCCCTACTATAGCCATCGACATTCATACTCAAAACTTTCCTCACGACATTTTCCTCATTCCTCCGCATCACATGCCCATACCATGACAGTGACTTTTCAGTCACCGGTGCCACTTTTAGACTTCCTCTTATGTACTTATTTCTTATTCCATCCATTCGGTGTGGTCCTCTCAGCATTCTCATCTCAGCTGAATGCAATTGCCATTGATTCATCCCTTTTGTGACCCAACATTTTGATCTATACAAGACAGCAGGGGGCCTAAAACGGCCACTTTAGCAGTTCTGCTAAAAGCGATTCATTTCCTGAATTCCCAGCAATTCCTCAAATTTTCGTGAAATGCCGACACACTAGCTGAATAATTGGTATATATTGGAGGAAATGAATCGCTTTTAGCAGAATTGCTTAAAGTGGCCGTTTTAGGCCCGGGGTAACCATTGTTTTATATATCTTCCCCGTAAGTTTAAGGGGAATGCGGGGAGTCGCAGATTGCTCCCGTGATTGATCCCGTGATGTGATTTTTTTTATGAAACAAGATTTTTTTCTCCAACAAAGCAAACAAGAAAAAACTCTAATGAAATACAAATGTTACTTAATCTGCTCAGCGCAGTCTTTTTATCAGCTTTAATTACGGCCGTAATTGCGCCATTTTGAAAGCTAGCTTTTATCTAGGCACTCTGTTTGTTCTCCTAATTGGAAGCGGCAGTTGACATAGTGTAAACTTCTCTTTATGCATAAGGAAAGCCGCGCACTGACGATTTGTCGGATGTTTGAGTTCTATTTTTTTTATTTACTTTTTTCAAGCAAATATTGACATGGGGCTGTTTATGCTGTATAAGTAGGTTTAATTAGAACATTTCATAGATTTGAAACAAAACAACTGACAGTGGGCAATGGATATTTCTCGCAGAACGGAGTGCGGATGGGACTGGAAAGTTGGAACTGGAGTGGCGACCGCGTACCGGAAGGTACAGCGTGGGTGGACAATGTGAACGCCCAACTTAGTTAAGTTTGCGGTAAGAGGCTAGATAAGGAAAGCACAGCCCCGGGTCTAGGGATATTTAGGAGGGAGCTATCTCCAGTAATAGATATCTTTCGGCAGAGAGTTGGTGAAGATGATGATTTTATAAAAAAAGATATAACAGTTGAAAGCCGATACATTTTATGGCATCATACGTAATTCCGATGTAAGTAGAAGATTGACGTAAAAAAACCAATCAAGTTTGGTTATTTTGGTCAATCTATAACAACAACAAAGTTAACATGAGCCACCGAACCGCTCTTATCAAAATTTAGTTTCAGTGCGGTTAGTGGAAGTGCTCCGGTGCGGTTCGGACAAGTGCTGTTGAAATCAGTGCTCTGAGACACCTCGCAGATTTACTGATATCAAAAACTGGTGACTTTGTTTTCAGAAACCGAGAGAATGTTTTCTTTTCAGCTAACATACGTTTTGCCTTTTAAGTTTAGTTAATATTTAATGCAAAATGTTGACCCTAGTTCCAAAAACTAGTCTCTACATTCTAAAACTAGGGTTTAAATATTGAGTTTACTTTTAAAATGTCCCCTGTGTTCAGCTGAAAGTAACTTGTCATGTAGTCTGGTTGGGGACGAGTAGTTGACCTTTACGAGTTTTGAGAGCTTCGCTAAAGGTGACTATTCTAAGGCTTTTAAAGGTAAAAGGTGTGAACATAGTGCAGCACACAGATTCGCAGGAGCAGATTTTTGGCACATTAACGAAAATGTTTTTTTTTTTAATGATGTTAAATTCATTTTTGATAACTAAACTTACTTAAGTGTAATCATCATCATCATGGTCCTATAGCAGTCCACTCCTGGGCATAGGCCTCTCCTATTGCACGCCATTTGACTTCAATTTCTAGCAACTCTCCTCCAGCTGCGCCCAGCCACCCTGTGAAGATCGTCGCTCCACCTATCCTGAGGGCGTTCTCTACCTTACGTTTCCCGATTCGCAGTCTCCACTCAAGAACACGTCTACCCCAACGGTCATCGGTTCCACGGCTAATATGGCCGGCCCATTGCCACTTCAACTTGCTTATTCCGTGAGCTATGTTGACAACTTTGGTAATAGCAGATCCAATAGTTTGTCCTGCTAAGGTAAAATATATTTCATTCGATCAACGGCGCGTTGTGTTCCTCGCGCGCCTCAAAGAGATGTCAGCACAACAGAAGGGGTCTGCTAGGACCGATGCCTGCCGGGGTCGCGGGAAAGTCCGAAAGGGATACCGTGGCTACTGGAAACGTACAGGCAACTGAAGGAACACGGGTGGGTTTTAGTCAGTAAGAGTCGGACACGCCCTCCCGCTCCGCCCAGAGCGGGAGTTATTTGATAAAGGTAATATACCCGAGCCAAATGCGCTTTCAACTTTGCTGTTGCTTTTAGTATCAGAAATTACTTACCCGTGGCTCAATTATCTACTTTTATAGTGAAATGTAACAACTTTACAAGTCTATTCATAACGGATACCGCACAGCCTTCAAACAGCAAATATATCCCAATTTTGCAGTCAATTTTGGGGTATGTAAAGATCAAAACAGGTGGCGCTCTGTAGTTTCTGCCTACCCCCCATTGGAAGAAACCGTGAGTTTATTTATGTATGTATGTTTGCAGTAAATAATTTTGATACAAGTAAGAAAGAAAGAAAAATAAGTTTATTTGTCACAGAAACACGTGCATAAAAAAAAAGAAGATAATAAACTCATTTGAACAAGAAAATGAAACACAATAGATTTAAAAACAGAAATAGTCGGCAGCTGCTGGCACGTCATGACTGTGACAAGAAGCCTCAAGAAGGCTACCACTCAGCATGATGCTGTGGTATGGGGACCCACAGCACAGCGCTGATTTTCAGTGGTTACCCGAAAAATACCGAATCATCATCTCAATGACACACGACTAACGCACAAAAATTCGCAGACCAGTCGCCAATGCTCACCAATTCTTAGCCCGCGATTGACCGTACCGTGTCCTGACGATTAATGGTGGCAGTCCTATTTGAAATTCAAATCAAAGTCCGCGGTCTTGTTAAAAGATTCAGAGCCACCCCTGCTTTGTAGGGCTGGCACGTCGGCGTCGGCACAATTACAGGGGAGGCATGTTAGGTATTGCGAGGTGTTGAGATTTGATTTACTGCGTAGGTACCGGGTGTTGGAATTTGTTGATTTCTGTGTGGGTGTAGATTTTTGGGTTTGATTTATTTTTTCGTAGCGTCAAATATATATTTCTCAAAGTGGTAGGCGGTGGTTTATAGTCTACCTAATAGCTATGTTATTAGTCGCTAACTTATTCCTTCTAACCGGTCACAAATTTCAGGCTCTTGGTACTAACAATTGCCGGCCTGAAACACAGGTTTGATTTAACCTAGATCGGGCGGATCGCTACCTAATTCCAAACCACCATTACTTGCACTTGTTCTAAACATATTTTAGATTTAGTTTATTTTTAGGCATTTTATTGTTTGGGAAATCTTACTTTTGACTAAGTGTATACTTTTGTAAACGTTTTATTCAATAAATACTTTTTTTTTAATTGTTTTAATTGGAAGACCTTAACTACCCAAGCTCCGCCACCTTGACCAAGTTCTGTGCTTACCGCATCAAGTGGATTTCTGCGGCCTTCATAAGGTTTTGTTACTTCTTTTTTATTATTTACATTTAATTGTAACTACTTCGACAACCCTGTAGCTAAAGGTGGGCAGAACCTTCAGTTTCACGAAGGTTGCCGTCAGTTTTTGTTACTTTGGGTTGCAAAGGTGTCATGGTGGATTACTATTATAGAAAGGAAAGTCAAATGGAACACCTTTATTTTGGTCTTAGCTGGTCCGGTAGGTACTTTGGTGCACAGATCTGATGAACATTTTTTTTTAAATATAGATTAATACCCATAGATAAGATTATTACCCATTGCTGCGCTCGCGTTGACTATCCATAGGGCTCCCACAGAAAACTGCGAATTTGTATCGCATTGCAAAAATCTGCGAGCTCTTAAAACAAAGCTCTCCTAAAAACCTGCCATGCGGCGTCGTATCGCATCGCATCGCAGTTTTGTGTGGGAGCCCTAACTCATGTCATAAATGCGAAAGTGAGTTCGTTTGTTACTCTTTCACGCTAAAACGGCTGAACGGATTTGAATGAAATTTGGCACATGGGTAGTTAATGATCTGGTAAAGGACAAAGGATACCGTTTATCCCGATATTCTTACGGGATCGAGACTTATGCGGGTGAAACTGCGGCGCGCAGCTAGTTTTAAATAAATTATCTAATGAACTTTTAATATCTATAAATTCTAGAAACAGAAAACTTGCAAAAACATAAACATAGCATAATCAGCCTATAAAGTTCCCACTGTTGGGACAGGCCACCTCTCTGTGAGAGGGAGTGGGCCGTAATCCACCACGCGGGCCCAGTGCGGGTTGATAGATGTCACATGTCTTCGAATTTTTGGTACTAGGCCATGCCGATTTCCTCACGATGTTTCCCTTCACCGTTTTGAGAGCAGTTGTGATGAAATTATTTTCAGTAAAGTGTCTGCCTTGGTTCAAAGCCCCGTCCTACAACTCGTAATTCGGGGCCGTTACCACTGGGCTCCCAAAGAAAACATAACTGTCATTATTATGACAAGACCTAAGTTAAACTGAACTTGACAACAGCTTAACCGTAGTTCAAACTAAACCATCTCGGACATAAAAATGTAAACGAAGCAAGTTAAGTGTTTCCTTGCATGCAGTTAATAGTCCAGTTATGTTTAACTATGCAGAACATTGCTACAGCGAATCAACAAACGGTTACTACATTTTGTAAACATGAACTTAACAAGGCGTCATTGTTTTGTTTCGCTTTGAAACGTAAATGCCTATTATGGCGTGTATTTTCATGACTTTTTGGCTAAGTTTGTGACCAAGAGAACAATAGATGAAAATACCCTAGTGTGGTGAAATACCGCAGGCAAGTGATTGTCGCTAGTCTGAAATAAATAAGCAGGTTTTGGAATGAAAGAAATTCATATAAGTACTGGTAAAGTTCTTTGTGAAGGAGTTCTTTCGAGAAAGTACTACCACATACCTACTTCTGCCACCAAGTGTTGCTATTCCGGTTAAATATAAATATTATACTAAGTGGCAATGGGCAAGGCACATTGCTCGCAGAACAGATGGTCGGTGGGGTCGAAAGGTTCTGGAGTGGCGACCGCGTACCGGAAGACGTAGCGTTGGAAGGCCGCAGGAATCCGCTGGATGCGGGAAGCACAGAATCAGTCGAAGTGGCGGTGCTTGGGGGAGGCCTATGTCCAGCAGTGGACGTCTTTTGGCTGAAATGATGATAAATATTCCCTGTCGAAATATGAGAATTGTTCAATAGTATGAATTAAATTTAAGTATCTCTAAATGTACTATTTTCTTCTTTTTTTATGTTCTTTAAAAAATT
Organism: Agrochola macilenta; assembly: GCA_916701695.1. NCBI lineage: Eukaryota > Metazoa > Arthropoda > Insecta > Lepidoptera > Noctuidae > Agrochola > Agrochola macilenta. The sequence continues at coordinate 10,907,646 of OU753578.1, read as the reverse complement.
ATACGTTTTTTTCCAAATTTTACCTTCACACACACACAGATCTGATGATTAAAAAAAAAAAAAAATAGATTTGACGTATCCATAGCTACGCTCGCGTTGACTATCCTAACTAATGTCATAAATGCGTAAGTGAGTTTGCTTGTTACGCTTTCACGCTAAAACGGCTAAACGGATTTTGATGAAACTTGTTACATGGGTAGACCATGGCCTGGGTTAGGACATTATCGAATTTTCCCAGATAAGAACCCTATATTGCAACTTTCAGCGAAATCGTTAGAGCCGTTTTCGAGAACGTGATGAGTAATATATATGTACAAATATTGCTCATTTAAATAGTATAGGATATATGAATAGCCCAATGTCATGCTGTGGTAAACAGCCAGTGAGCAAAGCCACCTTGCTAACTGGCTAGGATACGCCAGACGCAATTTTAGTATCCCTATCGCGGCACTATTTAATGCACTCATGCATGAAATTGACTTAGAAATTGGCTAAATTGGAAATTGAAATATTCTACTCATAGGAATTACAAGAACTTATCTTGTTAAATTAATGAATTTCCTATAACAATCATGGTAAATAAGACTCATGGCTAAGTAATAACAGCCGCACGAGTCGATTGATCAGGTTAGGCTTTCCGAAGTCGGTCCGTGGATGGATGACCATCTATTTCATACCGAGACCCCTTTCGTGCTTCGGAAAGCACATTAAGCCATTGGTCTCGGCTATCATTTGTAGATCTTTGACAGTTGTGTGGCGGCATCTACATACATCGCCACATGTGAACTACGCATCAAAGACCTGACGTCACACAAATCCTGCATCGCGCAATTAGAGTTTACTGCGCGAAAGACATTTATATGACTATCCGAAATCAATCGTCGGGCAGTTGCCCGCCAGACAGGACACTCGTCTGGTCAAAGGATCCTCCCTTTTCTATAGAGGATGAGTGAACTTGACACCCTGTTCCTCATACCTCGAAAGTTGTTAGGGGTAGTCAGAAGCGCGAGACTCTGAGAACCAGTCTTACCAAGGGGTATCGTGTTACAACGCTTACTGGATTGTGGCAGTCAGATAGGCAGCCGCTTGATATAAAATACTGGTATTCAGCCGTATCCGGGTAGACTGGAAGCCGAACCCAGCCATAGTTGGTTGACTTACGTAATCAATACAATGTTATCAAATAGGGGACTGTATCCATCTACCTATACAAATCGGTTGGCTACACAATTTTGTAGCAGATCGTATGCAATACCGAACTAGTATTATTTATATGGCTGAGCTATTAATATAGTAGAGGCTGCTAGCCTGTCTGTGGGTTTGTTTGACACCAGCAGTGACTTACCTAGATGGATATTGAATCTAAGTATTGCACACTAGAAAAAAGATATAGTAACGTATTCTAGTTAAATTCAAATACAGGAAATACTGGCTGCACTCTTAAGGTTTTAAGTGTCCATAGAAAATATTTTGATTAAAATATATAAAAATTTACTGTATGTATCGATTGTTCTTGCCCTCTTCTCTTTTTAACGTTTAATTTAGTTCAACAAAAAACACAATTGAAGGGGCAAACACTAAATTGAGCCCTGCCGCATTTAGCCATCAGCTGGATATAAGCCTCTCCAATCACACGCCACCGAGCTCAAGAAGAAAATATGAATAACCTTATCAAAAACGCAAAATTATAATTTTAAAAACTGCACAATCCGAATAAAATTCAATATTGCACCATACAGCTTAAAAGTTGCACTTTTTTGCGCAGTCCACGCTGATTGGCTGAAAAAAGAAAATAATTAAGACTTAAGACCGTCGCACTGGAAAACTCCGCAAATAAATAGATATTCCGTAACGAACCGAAGAAAAATGGAGAAGTGTTGGTAGCATAGAGCACGGTGTCACCTCGGTGGCCACTGCTAGAGGCGGCATTATAATAACTTTCCATACAAACAAAGCGTGTCACTTTCAGCATGCTCTTAGAGCGTGTATAATTAAAGTGGGCAACATCGCAAATAAATGTAAAATATTCCGCTGTTTTGATTAATTTGGCAATATTACTGTATGGAAATATGAAACTTGGGTAACTAGTTAACTAAAATATTGATTATGAAATGCAATAATTAATATCGTAACCCCGAATATTTCGTTTTAGATGTAAAAAAATTATATATTGGAAACTTTCGAAATGCCTTTTTTGCACCTAAAACGGTTACAACATCAAATTCAGTGTTATATGTAATTGCAATGCATTATTAATATTTTAGTTCGCTAGTTAGCCACATTTAATATTGCCAAATAAATCAAAACGGGTAAATATTTGACAGCTATTAGCGACGTTGCAAACTTTTAGAATGAACGCTCTTAACTCGCACTACGACGCAAATGACGTATAGAAACTGACGGCTTTGAAAATGGTTCGTGACAGAAGTTGCGTGTTCAACGCACTTCAGCGCCTTGAATTTGATTATATTGCCGTCGACGCTGCCGGGGGCGTGGCGATCCCGTGCTCTATGGTCGAAAGGAATGGCCGGTCGTATCTTGTCGCCGTCACTTCGGTTAACGGACGGGTATAAACTGACCACTTTATAACAGTTAATTCACTGTTTTTTAAGAGGGTTTGAAATTCAGTCTGTGCGTACAAGTTTGAGTTGAGTGGATTTCGAGCGAGATCTGTGGTGGGTAATTGGAGAGGCTTATGTCCAGCAATGGATTGGTGATAATGAATTTTGGATTGGCACTTTGGACAGTAATATAAGTATTATTTTGGTGGTTAAGGGTGTTGTGGCAGAGTAGGATAAAAGCGACGTCTCATTAATCATTTCTCAAAAGTACAGCTAATGTTTGAATGATTAATAAGCAATTGCCAATTCATCTGCCTTAAAGCTAATTGTGATATTGACATTCCAATCCAGTATTACCCATAAAAAAGAAAGCAATAAGGTTTACTGTGTGTTTGCACTGGCGAAACATTCACAACAAAACATGTTGGAATCTCTATTTTCTGTCAATGTTCCATACAATTTTTGACAGGAACTAGAGATTTCAACATGTTTTGTTGCGATGTTTCGCCAGTGCAAACACACAGTTATATATGTCACAGAAACACGTGCATACAAAATGAATATTTAACTCGAATAATAAAGAAACCACCGGTTACTGTGTTACCCAGTAACTGGGTTGTCTAGGTCAGATAGGCAGTCGCACCATGTAAAATACTGGTATTCAGCTGCATTAGGTTAGACTGGAAGCCGACCCCAACATGGTTGGATAAAGTCTAGGTAGATGATGATGATGTGATAAACTCAAACTCAAAGCATTTATTTCAATTAAACCATTTACAGGCACTTTTGAATTGTCAAACAGTCGCGTCAGTTAGCCAGAAAGTTGAAGCTAGTTGCCCATTCCAAAACGTAGATCTTTATGGAGAAGAACGGGCAAGAAACTCCAAGGACACTCTTTTAAATATAGAAAATTACAAAATCCTGGGTACGTTATTCTTGTTGCTTCTATATGTGAGAACAATGTACAAAAAATAATCAAAACAATTCAAAATATAAGATTAAAAATAAGCCATGGCAGATAAGAGATGACCAGTCACAACTGACGGCGCCCGTTCACGAACATGACGCGTGGATTAGCACCATTCAGCTCAACCATTTTGAAGGGAGCTAAATGATCCAACACACGCGCCACCATCAGCGAGACATCTGAGTGAGCATGACATGAGCATGACATGCATTAAATAGTGCCGCGATAGGGATCCCATAGTGGCACCATCCAGCTCAACCATATACCTATTGTCATGCCTTCAAGCTTTCACAACTGACCAACAATGAAAGTTCTCGTAAATAAATCGTAATGAGTTCCCGCTTTTTCCCACCACCTACCAGTAACAGTGGATTCCACTACAGTATATACATCGTGTTACTGTGTATCACTATTCACGGAGACCGTTTGTTTCCAAGTATTTATGGGGAGTTGGAATTTAAAACGGAATTGTAGAAGTAAAAAGAAAACGTCGTGAAAAGATCGCAGAGTTTCTTTCAAAACAATTTAATAAATTCATCTTGTGATGTCCAATTTGTGGCCATTTTGTTATGTTTATTTTAAAGAATGATGAACATTTTTTATATTTTTTAATCCTTTGTATAAGGCAGCCTCTGTGATCTAGTGGTAAGACCACCTAGTCTCAGACCTAGGGGTCCCGGGTTCGAATCCCAGTGGGGGCAAAATTTTCTGCTCAGTTTGGTTGGTGGTAGGGTTTGTTCTAAGTCTGCCACTAGCTACCACCATCATATCTAAGTCTGTCGCCATAACAACAATGTTATATTTCGGCAGTTCGAGACAAAATAGCCAGTTCCTCTGTGGTTAAGGAATCCGGGTGAACCTGGCTCCCACCTTCGGCCTGATCATCACTTACCATCAGGTGAGATGCAGGCCAAGATTCCCCGTTGTGGGTAAAAAAAAAGCTAAATAAAGTAAGTAAGTAATAAAATATTGCTTCATGAATTTGAGCGAGTAATTTATCAAGCGAATGGTTGACGGATCGGTAATCTCTTTTAGTCCATTCTATTCAACCCTAATACTCAGAAATGCTATCTCAATAACTGACAACTATTGGACCATGGTCATCCATAGCCGAGCTGCGTTCTCTATTTTGATTGGCTCACACTACAAGCGCATCGTATCCTGTGTGCACTCCACTATGTATAACCCTAATTGAACACCAGGAAATTACAAGCATGTTTCCTTGCACTCTACACCTAACTACTCAGCTAGAACTACTACAGGTACGTTAATAGTCCTTGCATAAGGCTGCCTGTTCACTGGAGCGGAGAGGAGAGGAGCGGAGTAGCGGTGTGCCAATATTAACCAATGGAATTGCATAAAACCTCCGCTTCGCTTCAGTGGACAGGGATTTGCGAACTCGTTTAAAAATTCATACAAAACCGGGATGCGGAGCGGGGAAACGGAGCGGAGAAGTGGAGCGGGGAATTATTATTCGTCGCGTGAACTCGGTCTAGCTCCGCACAGTCCGCAACACCGCTCCGCTTCCTCGCTCCGCACAGTCCGTAACTCCGCTCCGCTACTTCGCTCCGCATCAATGGACAAACACTGTCCGCAACTCCGCTCCACTCCGCTGCCATTCTCCTCTCCGCTGCCTCGCTCCGCTTCAATGGACAGACTGCCTAAGTCACTGGAAAGTATGACACGTGACTTCAATGTCATTGACATAAGGTTTAATATGCAATGATTGTCGACCAGTCGTAAAATGCTACGAGTACAACTATAAAGGGCGCAACCGAACTGCCGAACGTCGAACCGCTTCAAAATATGTCGCCTCATATATCATATGTCTCGACGTCGACGATCGAGCGCGATCTGGTTGCACTGCACCAAACGTACCTACATGTTCAATATACGTATCTTTATTTTCAAACAAGATAATATTGACTTAATATACAATGCCGCCCATGGACATGTGACCCCCGAATTTTTCTGAATATTCACGATTTTTTTTCTAAAATCTACTTTAAACATAAAACAACGTAATTGTTAATTAAAACCTCATTGTTTTATCGGATTCGCACAGGCAATAACGGTGGTTGGGGAGTTAAAAGGGGGGGGTCTATCTTTCCTTTTTTTTTTCTTATATATAAAATATTTATTCAAAATCCCCCTATGGACTTACATTCGTGTTTTTTAAATAAATACAGATTTTTCTTTCGAAAATAATGTCTTCACCTCCGTTTTTTTTTTCATATTCGACAAATTTAAATAAAAAATGTTAGTCAATCCGATAAAATTACTCATAAGCTTTTAGAAATAATGAACAGAATCCAAACCGAGCCAATAACATCGGAGATATAGCAAACGCTACTCAATAAATAAAAAATTGAATGACATGAAAAATTAAGCGACAACACTTTAAAAAAGACACGACTTTAAAAAAGGCGACATTGTATAAGCTAACATATTTAAAATACGTACCATAAAGAAGTTCATATACAGGGTGTCCAGTAAATAGCACGACATACTGCAGGGGGTGATAGCTAGGGTCACTACCTATCAATACAACACAATATATGTTCAGCAAAATCTTACGGATTTACAGTTTTACAATTTTCCGAAATACCGAAAAATCTCTACCTTGAAACAGATTTTTAAGCATCTCGTAATGAAAAAATCCTTTTCTAGTACTTTTTTTTACATCAAATTATTCGTGAATAGTTAGTTTACTCATTACTCAAAAAAGTTCTAGAAAAGGATTTTTTCATTACGAGATACTGAAAAATCTGTTTCAAGGTAGAGATTTTTCGATATTTCGGTTTTTTTTTTTAAACTGTAAATCCGTAAGATTTTGCTGAACATATATTGTGTTGTATTGATAGGTAGTGACCCTAACTATCACCCCCTGCAGTATGTCGTGCTATTTACTGGACACCCTGTATAACCAGTTTCAAAACAAAATCCCGTGAACACGATGACCAATCTGTTACCGGCCCGGTTCTATAGTCGCCGAGCGCTGCAAGCAAGAATAGTCCTTACGGTGGTTAGATATGAAATTCTTCTATGGTACCTATCATTCTTCTTTCGTATCGATGGTGGGAGGTGACAAACCTACACGTCTTGTCTTGAGTTGATATGGCAAAAAAATGGATGACTGATGATAAAAACCGATGTTTCGCCAACCACAAATAAATTGGAATATGGGCAGGAATGATGATGAAGATGGTCCTGTCAAATAACTTGGGCCCAGTAGGTGTTAATCGTGGCAACAGTGGCATTTTATGTCCTCTTAAGTGCAGAAGTAGGGACATTTTAGACAGTCTGGCAACTGGGCCATGGTCTGGTCGGGAGCACTGCATTCATATTGAGTGTCGGAAGGATCTTAAATTCTTAGTCCCCCATTTTTCCAATTATAGCTGCGTATCTACAGGGTTTAAGAAAACCCATCACGTATCCGCTATCTACGCAACACGCAAGCAATGCATTTTGCTTAAGGGTGCATACAACGGTACAGGAGCTGTGTGAGTAATAAACATTTAAAGCTTTCGTGAAAAAAGTTGGAACTTTGACCGTATGGTTTAAATTTCGAGGGTACAAGTGACTCTCGTCTTCGTTACACCCGTTGTATATCAATCTGCACGATATACGTAACCATGTAGCTAAGCATACGTAAGTAAATCAACAATCCACCTACATGTCACAGTAACGCATGAACAGCGATGCAAGCTGACAAGACGCATGCACTGCGATCGCTGTGACATCGCCACTTGTAGCTACCTGAAATATGGGGTACGCTCAGGGTTGCCACGAGACAAAAACCAATAGCAAAAGAGTATTTATTCGCAGGAAATTGTATAGAACATGCAAACTTGGTAACGGGTGATAGAAAGTTTGTTAATTTAAATTTTAAACATCGAAATATTCTTCTGAATGCATGAACAAGCAGGCGTCCCACCACTTGAGGGTAATAACCGTATTCCGTTCCGTTCCGTATTCGTAATTCCTGCTGGGGTCGCGGGTTTGTCTGAAAGGGACATCGCGGCCCCAGCACATAGGCAACGGAAGGAACACGGGTGGGTTTTAGTCAGTAAAAATCTGACACTCCCTCTCGCTCTGCCCAGAGTGGGAGGAGTCATTTGATGATTTCCCACCCAAAAAAAAAAAAAGAAAAAAAAAGGGTAATAACCGTATTCTTAAGAACATTCGCATTCTGATCAGTGTCGTCATCATCTATCCTTTTCCAAACTATGTTGGGGTCGGCTTCCTCCTCTGATTTACCAAAACTTTTGACATTAAGTACTATCGAAACAAATAAAATCGAATCGCATATCGCTGACATCTGACATGTATGCTGAGCTGAGGCCCTATTGGCATTATAATCATTGTTTTCTGTTTTTTTTTTAGTTATAAGGTGTATTTATAAACGCATTTTTCTTTCTTTATCGCTGAGATGGGATTGCAATTTGAATTACGAGAATTTGGCTTTCCAGTAAGTGGCCACCGCAGAAGCATTGCCATCCCAGAGAGAGACAAAATTTCCTTATACTTTTCAAAACGTAACACGGCTACATTGCTTGGCGAAAGAAAAAGGTATGTTGGTAATACTTCCTCGGACAAGCTCTCTCACAAACAACCCTACTTCTACAGTAACCTTTAAAGTACCAAAAATAAAAAAGATGAAGAAAAGATGTGTAACATCTGACATCTTGGCTGACAGTACCAACCTCTCGGAAAATGGGTTGGTACCATCTGACGCCAACTCTAACACCGCGCACGCTCATTGGTCTAATCAAATAGCGCGCGCTTCACCGGCTTCCTGTTACACACTTCCGTCCCTTTTCACGAAATCACTCCCACAGATTGCAGGAACGCGAGAGGAAAGATCATTAAAAAGGATTTTTAAGACAAGTCTGAGACAGGATAATGAACCAACGGTCTGCTCAGATGCTACGCTTAACAACGTTTCTAAGCTAGCCACTTAATAAATTACTCCACAGCTGTGTAAGCAAACTTAATACGGACAACCCTACAAAGTCTAGCTCGCTACATCACTATTTATCTTCAACCTCGTTCCCGTTTACAGGGTGAGCACTATAGTGAGTACCTATACAAAGTAAACAAAGCATTCTAGATTCTACTTGAGAAGTAGTTGGTTCAAGTGGATTTGTGTGCGATATAGGTGTATCGGGATAGATTGGAAGGCACGGAAAGTCATTGCATTGACATATGGTAATTGCAAAATGTACTAATATTAAGAGCGTTTATACAGAAATTGAACAACGTCGCAAATAGCTGTCAAATATTTCGCTGTTTTGATTAATTTGGCGATATTACTGTATGGAAATAAGAAATATGGCTAACTAGTGAACTAAAATATTGATTATGAAATGCAATAATTAATATCGTGACACTGAATATTTAGTTTTAGATGTAAAAAAAATATTTGGAAACTTTCTACAACATCAAATTCAGTGTATTGCAATTCTTTTTTTATTGTTTATCTTTTCTTATTTTATTGCCAAATTAATCAAAATAGATAAATATTTGACAAGAATTTGCGACGTTGCCAACTTTTTGGATGAACGCTCTTAAGAGTTTGATTAATTCGATGTGCTCGTTGTTCATCAATTGCTCTAGCAAGCAATATTCGACTGCGATAATAATAAATAATAATAAGCGACTTTCCTGAAATTTACTAATGAAGCGAGTGTTTAGGTAACACTGTGAATCTGCGAGGTAATTGCGTGACACACTGATAATTGCAGTGCCTTATATTTTGACAGTTCAATATCATTCGTTGCGATATTTCCGCTGTCGAGCAGACGATTTTTTTAACATAAGAAGCAATGGATTAGGAATTTCCTTTTAAATCCTTCGGATTGTGAAAAAAGTATGTTAACGCAATTGAGGTCTTTGAAGAGACCCTGTTATATTTTCTTCGAGTAAAAGGAAGACTACGAGTATTTGATATCTATCGAACGTTGGAAACTAAGACGGTCAAGTTGCGACTGCTAGTTAATATGAAAGATCGTGTTGAGAAACTATACCCGAATCGCTTTAGCGTGGCACGAGCGGTTATTGACCCAATTACATTAACTAGCATTCTTTATTTCAATAACTGATATAAAGTCCTTTAACGGCCTGAATCAATATCTATCGTGACCTTCAACATATTCCGATAATAAAAAAAAATATCGGTTCGATAATTATCGGATAATATTCGGAGTATTATTTAGGTTCCTAGAAAGAGATATTAGGGAAAGGGCAGTGACCGGTATTGCCACGCTAAAACGATTTGGGTATAAATGAAATAGAGAATAGTAAATTGACTCCCAAAATCGTCTTTATATTTTGATAGAAGGCTTTTTCTAAGTATCTTTTCATCCTACGATAAGTCAAAAAATAGTTCCCACACAGATAAATAGCGGAATCATACATATGGCCAAACAAAATGAAACGCAGTAAATCTAGGGGTCAACTGATGTCTCTAATAAAGTGGTCACTTTATGGGCCTAATTTACGAAAATTGAGCCAAGAAAATGGTAGGAAAGAAGGACTAAGGCTATATTTTATGTGGTAGCTTCTTTTTTTGATGATGAGAAGATATCTAGGTTATCCATCCATACGTGATTAAGTAAGCAGGAACATTTAAGAATATCTTGCTATAACATTTTTTGGATGCTTATCCATTTGACTGCTTCTTAATAACTTACCAAAATTATCTCAAAAATTAGATTATTTAAAAATAAAGTTTACGAATGTGTTAGTATTAGTTTCTATGGTGTAAAATATTTTATTGACAAAAAATGTTAATGTAAGTTACCTACTGAAACATTTGCATGCTGAGGCAAAACATGTTTTGCTCGAAATTGTACTTTTACCATCTTTTTATGCAAATTAAATATTTAATTATTAAATATAATTATATTAAATATATATTCTTATTCTTCTTATTCCTAATTACCTTACTAATGCTTCATCGCTCCTTCACAAGACCGAAGGTTGCAAAATCATAGTAACTATAATTATTAGGGTTATCGAGATACTTGTAGAAATATTAGTCTGCGGTATCTCACTGGAAATCAAATACCTCTACCATACAGAGGTCTCAGAAAGGGCACCATGCTAAAGCTGGTTGCAAACCAAGAGCTAAGCTAAGTTAGTTTAACTTAGTCCGATTCTACGAGTAGGTATCGTAACGTAACGATACCTACTCGTACAATCGGACCGGACTAAAGAATGACAACGATCAATGCGCGCGCTCTGTAATCCGGGACTTTTGGATTAAAACTGCCGACTACTCTGGAAGTAAGAGACGGATATCTATGGTAGGAGAGCTAAGTTAGAAAACGTCGGACTATTGGACGTGTTGGATTAGTGAGCGCCGGATTACAGAGTGCCTACTGTACAATGTTACATGTCAAGCACTGTTAAGCAGCAGCCATCTAATTACGGAACACATTTTCGTAAACGATTGCGACTAATCTGTTTCATTTTGACAGTTCAACAACATTCATTGCGTTATTAACGTTATTGAGCAGATTTTTTTCAAACTTATGAAGCAATGGATTAGCAATCTGTTTCTCTGATTGATCGTGTATTACGCAATTAGGGTACGGGTTAGCGATCAACCAGAGGACCTAACAAGACATTCCATCAGCGATAACGGTGATGGAAAAGTCAAAAATGTATTGAATAGGGATGTTGACAAAAAAAAATTACCATCAGGTGGATTATTAAAAAAATGTTGGATACGTATTTTTTTTTTTTTTACGTAATTAAAAGATTACTTCAATACATTGAGTAGGCAATGCGTTATAATGTGGCATGACGTCACTGGCCGGTAGATTTTATACCGACTTGTGACGTAGCGAGCCCCCACTCCCCAACTTTAATGCGTTTTAACTAAATATTTTATTTATTTATTTGATATAGCAAAAAATACATGTCTAACGTTTTTTTATTATCTGACTGATGGACTAAATAGTATTGTTTTTCCCCAGTCAACATTCCTATTGACATAAGCTACTGAAACGTTTATGTCAATGCTGTTGAAAGTCGTTGTAAAAATACGAAACGCTTTCAAAGCGATTGCCAGTATTCTATTCACCATGTCACGATGAATAATATGATAGGAAATTGAGCTCTATGAATAATGATGTAGTGTTGTTGTTAAACCTGAAGTTGTGGTAAAGATATTAAAGATTAACACCCGGTTTCTGAATTGAGAATTTGAAGTTTGAGAACTTGTCAAATTCAACTTTAGCATTACTTAAGTTAAAAACCTGCAAAATTACTTAATTTCCTACGGTTTTTACTTTGAAGGTATTAATGCAAAATGGTGTGGTGTTGGTGTTTGTGGTAATGCCAAAGACAAGTTCTCAACTTCAAATTATCAATTCAAACACCGGGGTGTAATTCTTCAAGGTGCTTCAAGTTACCTACACAGTTGACACGTGTCAGTAGTTAGTTCCTTATAAAGGTCATCCCCGTGTTTGAGGAGTTAGTGTCTTCCCTTTTATAAGATCAAACTAAAAAACAAGATTATACTTACTTAAAACTTTTGTAAATTCCTAATGTTCAATTTCTCGGGCACATCCCAAACATCAAATCCTTGTCAAAATAATACCCTAACTTATTATTTCTTCGTTTTTTGTTTTTTATCGCAACCTACAACTATTCCATTTATTTTTTTAAGTAAAATATGGTTTGTACTTAGTCAGTCATTATAAGGAATTCGTTTGCTGCCTCGTTTTGCATAATTAAGTACCATAGACAACTCACTTGAATTTAAATGAAGAACTACTTTGAATTTCTGCTTTAATTTATTTTTTAAACACTTCACCAGACTTTTTAATAAAAATCAGAAACATTCTTTATTCAAGAGGCACTTCCAGAAACACTACAGTTTTAAAAATCGTGAACTCAATCCCGCAATATCGCTCGCCCTTACAATGGAATAACACAAAGGAAATTCTGATTTATGTCGAAGCAATAAAACACAAAGTTCATTGATCACTGAAGCGATTTTGACCCGAGATTTATTCCGTTTTTTGTTGAAAGAAAACGTTTATTTATTACTGTTTTCATTTTTACGTAATTAATCTGTGTGAAGCTTCGAAGGGTGAAAAATGGAAGGAATATTTTTTCCGTAAAAAAAAATGGATCGGCATAGATTTCAATACTCTTAGGTATTCTGATATTTTCTATGATATTCGATATCCATCATCGGTGTTGTAACTTGACTTCCAAGTTTCGAAGTTTAATCAGATCGTTGGGTTTTAGGTAAGGCTTTTTGGACACGAGGTTCATAAATAATCAAGTATAGTTGTATACTAGATTATTATATAATTATGTCACCGTATAATTATGAACTAGGTAACTTTATATTTCCGCTAGATTATAAATACACTGTCGAAAAATTGAGTAAGTAGGTACTGCAACAAACCACTTACAATTTACCGCATTATTTTTCGATAGTTTCTAATCTATCTACAAATTGTGAACTGTTATCACTTGCTTGTGACGTAACGAACCTTGCGCCAATACTCGTACTAAATAGCCTGCCTAGCTGCGAGCAACTTGGAAGTAGCGCTCGCTCGGCTCGCGCGCTGTTGGTTACAGTTCTAACCTAACCTATTTCACCCAGTTCACAAATTTTCAACAGTTTACATATTACAATCTAACGGAAATAATACCGAAAGATGATAAACTAACGATTCTCACAATATTAAATGAGCAATATTTATATACAACGTGTCCCAAAATTCAACGATAAGCGGGCACCAGACGGTGGACCTGCTCATCACTACCCGAGAAAAAATACAGAAAAAAAAAAACAATACATTTTTGGAAATTACAAAACATAGATTGAAATCCTTCGGAAATTGACACGCCTTAAGATATTTTGAACTACCATGCCATACCACAATTTTTCTAATATTTCTGTTTTTTTTTATATAGGCATTTTTTCCTAGAGTATTATACCATTTTGGAATCTTGATTAGTTGCGTCAATTATTTTTTAAACTTACCATTGTAGTGTTCATACTTTTTTTTACACCACGACGACTGAAAGTAAAAAACTTAGAAAATTTTAAGGATAAAAATAATTTGGATTGATTTTTCTGTAAAAGCTTCAGGCATTCTGGGATTTTTAAGGGTTGTGGTGGATAGCAGTGCTACTTAGGTTGCCGATAGGAAAAAAAAATCAGAAATATTAGAAATTTTGGTCATGGTAGTTAAAAATATCTTAAGGGGTGTAAATTTCCGAAGGATTTCAATGTACTCCTTGTACCTTCCAAAAAAAAAAAAATTTTTTTTTCATTATTTTTTCTAGGGTAGTGATGAGCAGGTCCACCGTCTGGTGCCCGCTTATCGTTGAATTTTGGGACACGTTGTATACAATATACACGTACACGGGGTGTCAGGGACATCGACGCGAAGCCGGTTACCATGGATTCAGTACATGATTCTGAAACCCCCTGCGTTGAAATTTTTCGTCGACTATTAAAATAAAAAAAACAGCTGCTCCATACATTTTGACCGTGTAGGTATTGCACTTTTCTATGAAACACCAGATATTTTTTTAAATGCTACTTGCCGTCCGCCTCTTTGATAAAGAGGCGGACGGCAAGTGCGGCGACTACCTATCGGCCGCTAAGGAAAGCTACGAATTCATTGATAAATTCCACGCATTTAGTAGGGTGCGTATGATTAGAATTACGATATTTTTTATCGTTTAAAAAAAAAGAAAAAGAAGAAAAAAAAAATACTGTGCTGGCTTCTACTCCGTTCGCCTATTATACCCTATTTTTTTTGAGTCGGTAAAAAAAATCATGCGGTATATACTTACGTACGTTCCATTATAAGTACGAGGCAGTTAAAGTGAATAATTATTTCGTTTACCATCTTCTGAACAAACCTAAATGGTCAAAAATAAATCGTAAAAACACCACTCTTCACCGTTCAACACAAGAAAAACACGAAATTTTCTAAAAATTTTTTTTTAATAATTCACGCCATCTTTTTATAATTACCAAATGATTTGATCCCAAGCAACGATTACTTCTAATTGGTCCGCACCCAGCAGTTGACCTTTTTATTTTAAAGGACCTTTGAAAACGAGGTCTTAATTTAATGAATTACTTACATTTCGTTAATTCGACTTCATTATTAATTCAGGATGGCTCATACCTGAAATTAGAAAAAGAAAAAGTTAATTTATAATTTATTATGACTTGTATAATATTTATAAAAAAACCGGACAAGTGCGTGTCAGACCACGGACAATGAAGGGTTCGTAGTTGGGATGAATTTATCCCAAGAACAAACTTAACATTGTAGTAGAAAAACATGTTCTCGCATACGGAATGTATGGGAGATCATGTTTTTCAAACCGCAAATTTAAGTTGGTTGATTATTACTCGTTAACCTGTACAGCCTACTTAGTTCTGATAGTTTTCCTTTTTATTTCGTTATATATTATACTACAGCTGTGCATTTTTTCACAAATCCAAGTACGACTATTTAGCTAACAGGGGGGGGACATACTTGATTCTAACAAAAAAAAATCAGTTAAATGCTTAATATTTCGCAAACAGATCCCTGAATCCAAAAATGGTTTGCACAAACTCGCAGTATTTTTGAACAATATTTCTAACGATACCCCACAACATGGGGAAGACTAGAAAAAAAAAACATCCCCACTTTACGTGTAGGGGAGGTAGGTACCCTAAAAAATATATTTATCTTGATTTTATTTTACCACTTTGTCGGCATGATTAATATGTATACATATGCCAAATTACAGCTTTCTAGTACTAACCGTCTCTGAGCTAAGCCGCGGACAGACAGACGGGCAGACAGACGGACAGACAGACAGACATGGCGAAACTGTAAGGGTTCCTTGTTTACTACGGAACCCTAAAAAACCTTTGTTGTTAGACATGTAAAAGTACCCGAAACGTGTCAAACGGAACGTTACTCCTTACTCCTTAGCCTCCGCTGTCCGGACGGACGGGCGTCCGTCAGTCTGTCAGTGGGCTGTATCTCACGAACCGTTATAGCTAGACAGTTGAGATTATCACAGATTGTGTAGTTCTATAGCCACTATGACAAAAAACAATAAAAATTTAATAATTAAAGGGAGAGCCCCTTTAATTATTAAATTTTTATTGTTTTTTGTCTCTCTCTCTCTCTCCATATCTCTCTTTTTCGCTTTCTCTCTCTGTCTCTTTATCTCTCCATCTTTCTAAGACATTTTCAAACGAAGTAAAATAGTATTTTCAGGGGTCCTGTTGCCATACTCGCCTCTCTCTCTCTTTCTCCGTCTATTTCGCTCTTTCTCTCTCTCTTACTGTGTCTCTTTCTCTCTCTCTTTCTATCTCAATCTCTTTCTCTCTCTTTCTCTTTCTCTATCTCTATCTCTTTCTCGTTCTCTATCTCTATCTTTCTCTATCTCTTTCTCTATCTCTTTCTCTATCTCTATCTCTTTCTCTATCTCTGTCTCTTTCTCTATCTCTTTCTCTATCTCTTTCTCTATCTTTCTCTATCTCTATCTCTTTCTCGTTCTCTATCTCTATCTTTCTCTATCTCTTTCTCTATCTCTTTCTCTTTCTCTTTCTCTATCTCTTTCTCTATCCCTTTCTCTATCTCTTTCTCTATCTCTGTCTCTTTCTCTATCTCTTTCTCTGTCTCTTTCTCTATCTCTTTCTCTATCTCTTTCTCTATCTCTGTCTCTTTCTCTATCTCTTTCTCTGTCTCTTTCTCTGTCTCTATCTCTATCTCTTTCTCTATCTCTGTCTCTTTCTCTATCTCTGTCTCTTTCTCGTTCTCTATCTCTGTCTCTTTCTCTATCTTTCTCTATCTCTATCTCTTTCTCTATCTCTATCTCTTTCTCTATCTCTTTCTCTATCTCTTTCTCTATCTCTGTCTCTTTCTCTATCTCTTTCTCTATCTCTGTCTCTTTCTCTATTTCTTTCTCTATCTCTTTCTCTATCTTTCTCTATCTCTATCTCTTTCTCGTTCTCTATCTCTATCTCTATCTCTTTCTCTTTCTCTATCTTTCTCTATCTCTTTCTCTATCTCTGTCTCTTTCTCTATCTCTTTCTCTATCTCTTTCTCTATCTGTCTCTATCTCTATCTCTTTCTCTATCTCTGTCTCTTTCTCGTTCTCTATCTCTATCTCTATCTCTTTCTCTTTCTCTATCTTTCTCTATCTCTTTCTCTATCTCTGTCTCTTTCTCTATCTCTTTCTCTATCTCTTTCTCTATCTGTCTCTATCTCTATCTCTTTCTCTATCTCTTTCTCTATCTCTTTCTCTATCTCTTTCTCTGTCTCTTTCTCTATCTCTATCTCTTTCTCTGTCTCTTTCTCTGTCTCTATCTCTATCTCTTTCTCTATCTCTATCTCTTTCTCGTTCTCTATCTCTATCTTTCTCTTTCTCTTTCTCTATCTCTTTCTCGTTCTCTATCTCTATCTTTCTCTATCTCTTTCTCTATCTCTTTCTCTTTCTCTTTCTCTATCTCTTTCTCTATCTTTCTCTATCTCTATCTCTTTCTTTATCTCTTTCTCTATTTCAATATATCTCTCTCTTTCTCTCTCTATTTCTATCTCTCTCTCTTTCTCTCCAAAGATACAAGAAAAGTGTTTTTTTTCAGCGTGTTTGGCTCGATCTTAATACGGTATGTAACCCTTCGTGTGCGAGTCAAACTCACACTTGGCCGGTTTTTTATATTTAAACTATTGAACTATAGATTTAAAATTGGAACTGAAGTAAAATTTATTAATAAGAATATTAACTCTTACCTATATGAAATTCTGAAATATAATGTATCGAAAAATTTGTGTCTATTTTGGATGTGTAAAAGTGGTAGAGTTAAAATAATAACTGTTAGCTACTGAGCACTGGAGAAGCAGTGATAGCCTAGTGGTGTGACCGTCGGACGGCCAACTCATAGGTCTCGAGTTCGAACCCAAGTCAGGCACCTCTGACTTTTCGTAATCATGAGCGTATTGCATAATTATCATTTGCTTCAAAAACGATGAAGGAAAACATCGTGAGGAAATCGACCTGAGAGATATTTCTCGACGGCATGTGAAGCCAAGTCAAAGGCAGCATCTCTGACATCAGGTTAGTTACTAACCACAAGAAAAAAAAGACAAAAAGAAAGAAATACTCATCGTACCTACCTATCTGAATAACTAAACATAGGTTGCTTAGTTATTCAAGACCATAATTTATCGAACTTCCTCCAAAAAACCTGAACTCAGCAATTGGATCCCAATTCACCGTCTGACTCAGGCTTCTGTCAAGTCCACAATAGGCCAATCGGAGTCTGCATATCAATAGGTTATCTGTGCGCATTGTGCGTCGCGATTTCATTCCGGGTAGGGGATCGAATCGGCGGCCATGTTTTGTTTGAGAAGAGGTAGGTAAGAAGATTTTTTATTTGAGTGAAATTAGTTTCGTTTGTTATACAACTGCTCGGTTTGGGTCAGGCAAACTGTTATTGGGTGTTTCCATTTGTAATTTCTCAGTAGCAGCCCGGAATCTGGATGTATACCCGGTTGGTGGCAATGGGCTTACCTACCTATTACATGATACTTAAATATACTCGTAACCAGGGACTGAATTACCCAAAAATTAAGGTACCTTTAAATTTCAGTATGACGTCATACCGTTAAATAAGGATTACCTAAATATTTCGATACCGTTATTTTTTTCAGTACTTACCGGAATTTTGAGGTTAGAAATGCATACCGGTATATTTCGATAGAAGTACTAAAATACACAAATTTGATCCCCCCGCGCACCCACGCCGCGTCGTCTTGTTTTTCGGCACCGAAATCGTGTAAAGGTTAAATAACGGTTTAAAAAGGTATCGGTATAGTTCAACCCTTATTTTAAATCGGTACCGGTATATTTTTTGAGGTATCCTAACCTTTAACCGTAACCGCTTTCAGTCCCTGCTCGTAACTGGCGAAATGTGGGTGTACTATAGTTAAACTCACATCGTGATGCTATGTTATAAACTATGTCAGACCACACAGCAATAGAAGTGAAAACTACTAATATTTATGCGAAGCCACAATATTGCACATCTTAAAACAGACAGCTACAAAGTTTGAAATTATAATTATGTATTAACATAATACGAATAAAATCGCAAAACTTTCGCAATAATAGAAATCAGACCTAAGATTTCACAACGCAAAGCCTCTCATACAACAACCAGTACCCTAAATGCGTAATACACGATCAATCAGAATTTGAATAATTTTGAAACAGATTGCTAATCCATTGCTTCATATGTTCGAAAAAAAAATCTGTTCAACAAAGTAAGTAACGCAATAATTGTTGTTGAACTGTCAAAATTAAACAGATGTTAGTTAGAAGCCCAAAAGTCTAACAACCAGTCTTACCAAGGGGTATTGTGTTACCTAGTAACTAGGTTGTGGAGGTCAGATAAAATACTGGTATTCAGCTGCATCCGGTTAGACTGGTTGGGAAAAGGCTAGGCAGATGATTGTATATAGAAAAACCGGATAAAGGCCGATCTTAATTTCTTTTTTCTTTTTTTTAATAACACTGCCGACCTGGGAATCGAACCTCAGCAGTAGCGCTAGTGACAAATATATCAATGTGGCAGTCTTCCTGTATTCTACTCAGGGAAACTAGTATCAACTTTGTCCCCACGCTTATGAACTCCTCCATTGATGTCTGCTTGACCACTATCACCCATTAACATAAAAACCCCCTTAAAAATTAATCTCAAGCTTCAATGAAAGCCTCATACAAATAGGTGAAGATATAAAAAATATATATTTCCATAGACTATAGACAACTCATCGCCGCCGGAGTTAGGTCAAGCCTTTGTTCGGCAAATAGAGAATGAGGACGCTTGAAAAATGTTGTTTTTAGTGCCTTTTCTGTTGAAGAATTTTTCGTGTATTTTAAGACATCTCAGTAGTAGCTTACGATTATTATTGTAAGTTTGAAAGACTTCTTTAAAATAAGTTTTTGTTTTGTATATTGGCACCTTGTATTTTCTTTATCCTATTCATGTACTTACCAAATTTTATATCATTTAATTGTGCTTCTGTGTATTTTTCTATTTATTTTGTGTGCACTAAATAAATGATTTAACTTCTATCTAAAAATAATACATTTAATATTAATAAAATCGGCCAAGTGCGTGTCAAACCACGCACAATGAGGGGTTCCGAAGTTGGGATGAATTTATCCCAAGAACAAACTTAACATTGTAGTTGAAAAACATACATTCCAACTGCAAATGTAAGATTTAGAGATTTACCATGTTGTTTTGAGACCATTTATAGGTTTTCCTGTAATCTATGGGTAAAGAACCATTCTCGGTATTTTTTTCAAAATTTTAGTCTCGGCAGTTTCGGAGATAAGGCGGGAATGGTCAATTTTCATAAATTTTCTTAAATATCTTTAAAAGTCTTCCTTTTAAAATTTTACAAAAAATAACAAACTGAGATCCCCGCAATAAACCCTTTGATTTGATATATCACAAGGTACAGTATGCAAAACTTTCTTATTTGCCCACCAGTAGTAACCCCCAAATTCAAAATTTATTTATTTATGTTACACGTCCGTGTTTGTATCACAGAAATACGGTGTGTACCAAATGTCAACTTAATTGGTCCATTAGATTCGAAGCAAATAGGCTGTGACAGACTGACTGACAGACAGACAGACAGACAGCCAGCCAGACACACGAGTGATCCTGTAAGGGTTCCGATGTTTCCTTTTGAGGTACGGAACTCTAAAAAGGAGAACGGAAATAAGATTTTTAAGTTCGAGTTTTTTTTTTACTTCGTTTTGTGAAGTAAGAGACAATATCTTGACAAAGCAAAATAAAACTGAAAAGATTTACTTTTACATCAAAGCAACATTTTAATGCAAGTAACTACGAACTTTGCTCTTTCGGAAAACATTTCCTTATCATTTTAATTTAATACAAACACTTAAATAATAAATTTGAAGGAAAACATCGTGAGAGAAAACAAACGTTTTAAACCACAAACACGTATTGCAGGGATTAAATACTTGTTCTAAAACGTTAAAGAAGAGGATATTTTATTTATAAAACTCTAAATTAAAAAAGACATTTTTTTAAACTAGGCTGAGAATCAGCACTTTTCGAACGTCAAACAGCGAGTATCAAATTTAAGGGTGTGTGTGGTACCTCTACCATAAAACCTCCAAAATCAATCTGCCTAGCCTTTTCCCAACTATGTCGGGGTCATCTTCCAATCTAACCAGATACAGCTGAATACCAGTATTTTACATGGAGCGACTGCCTCTGACCTCCACAAACTGGGTAATAGTATACCCCTTGGTAAGAATGGTTGTCAGACTTTCGGGCTTTTGACGATACGTAACGACTGTCAAAGATCCACGAATGATAGCCAGGACGAACGGCTTAACGTGCTTCCCGAGGAACGGAGGAGTCTCGGTATGTTAAGATGGTCACGGACCAACCCCGGCAAGCGAAGCTTAACCTAATGGATCGACCCATGCGGCTGTTATTACTTAGCCACGAGCTCCTCTGACAGACCATCAAACCTTCATGTGACCAACATTGTTATAGCGGAAACATAATCAGCTGTCCCAAACATTTGAATCGAGTAGGTAGCTATTAAGTTGTAGGTATGGGATAGTTGATAATTTTTTCACGATTACGAAAGTTTAGGGACATTTATAATCGCAATGCGTATGTCAGTCCCATCGTACCCTAAATACACATTAGTCATATCCGGGCCATGAACCTAAACAGACTCTTCGCATCATCGCCATTTGGCTGAGCCAAGATTTTATTGAATGTGCCTACTTCAAGTCTGTTCAACCTCAAGACCCTAAACAAATCATTTCTCCCAGACTCATACCGAACACAGTCCATCAATAAGTGGTGCAAGTCTTCAACAACTCCACAATCTAAGATTGATGGTTTGTACCACTCTCTTAAATATGACCACACATTTCTGATCCACGCTGTATACAAAATATAAAGCCCACATTTATCAAAGATATGAATATTGGTAAGCAGTCAAAGCTGTGAACTTATTGAAAAAAATATCGTCCAACAATTAGCCGCTAAAGGAACGCACCCTAGAAAAGGACGATGACAGCACAAGGATATGGCGCGAGTGTAAGATGTAGCTGTCACGCATACTAGCATAACAAAGTTGTTCTGTTTGTTTTAGTTCTTTTGCAGCACAACGCTATCTAGACATATATATAAAAGGAGAAACTGCCAGACTGACTGACATATCAACTACTGGGACTAGGAACGTGAAATTTTGCACACGGCTTCCATTAACAACCTTAGTTTTCCTAAACCTCTTAAAGGGTCATTGTACTCATCATTATGAACAACTTTCACTATGGGACCAACGCTGAAATCGCGAAAATAAAAATCAGCTGTTCCCTATATTTCGACGAGATATGCGAACATAAATGTAGGGAACAGCTGATTTTTTTTACACGATTTCAGCTTTGGTCTCATATATCCCAAAGTAGGGGAGCACTAAGAAGGGGTTTTTGGAAATTTAACTTTTAAGGCGGGTAGCTCGCCGTCCGATTAGGACCAGGCCCGGGTCGACGGCGCGTTGTGTTCCACGCGCGCCTCAAAGAGATGTCAGCACCAACTGACGGGGTCCGTAAGGGCCAATGCCTGCCAGGGTTGCGAGTTTGTCTGAAAGGGATATCGCGGCCCCGGCACACAGGCAACGGAAGGAACACGGGTGGGTTTTAGTCAGTAAAAGTCTGACACTCCCTCGGTAACCTAACAAAAAGGACTAGGCTTGCATGAACTCACGATAGTATTCAATCATTATGTTATGCTACTAATAGGATTTGGATGAGGCAGACAGATAGTTTATATCCTGGATTAACACATAGGATACTTTTTATCCCAGTAGTACATTTTCGTGGGATAATTTCCGACTTCAACACGGACGAAGTCGTTGGCAAAGTGCTAGTCTAGAAATATAAATATTATAATTTTCAAACAACCAAAACACGGATCATGAACATTACCAATGTTTCCAGCCTACAAAACTGAAATAAGCCCAAAATATTAATAAGAAAATAAATATGCATCCAACGCGCCAACATTATAAGTCCTACGTGACAAAATTAGGTTCATTCAAATTACATAGTTACACCTTTATGTACCCACGAAGAGCTTATCTTTACAAAGTTAGCGTTTTCTTGTAATAATGAATGGAAATTTGAGGGTAGTAGAAGAAAATTTCGCTTTGAATTTGAGGGTAGAGCGTTTGTGAGTGGGTGCTGTAAAGACCGCTTGGGAGTTTTATCAGGTATCTATTTGGGTACCTATAATATCATTGCGCGTTGTGTCGCTTGGGGTAAAAATAAGCTGTCTCCGATTTTTGTTGCCATATATATATCTATGGCTGTGTTTTTAGAGAACAAGAGAATTTTTTAGGTTTATTTTTATTTTTCAACCATTTTTTTTTTCTATATGTGAGTTTATAGTTACAAATATCGGTCGCTCTATGTGAAATACTGGTATTCAGCTGCATCCAGTTAGACTGGAACCCGACCCCAACATAGTTGGGAGCCGGAATTGAACCCGCCTGTAACCTGTACCGCAATCGCCAATTTAATAAGAGTTGACTGACCTTTATCGATACTCACAAGCAAACTTTTCAAAGCTGTCTGTCACTTGAACTAATTTGATCTATTGACATATAAGATCACGCCTGTTTTCTGCGAAGAGTTAGCAGAGCTGTATCTATAGTACACCCATATTTCGCCAGTTACGTTTAACGACCATGTAATAGGAGGCGAGCCTATTGCCATCAATCGGGCTCCAATCCAGACTCCGGGCTGTTACTGAGAAATTCCAGATGACAAAACTCAATAACATTTTGCCCGTCCCGAGCATCAAACCCAGGCCCTCTGAGCTCAGCAGTAGCGCTAGACCAACAAGGCAGTTTAGTAGTAGTAGTATTTACTTCGTTACGTAAATTATGAACGAATGATACAGAAAATATTGTGAGGAAACCTGGACTTCATACATAGTATGAAATCTTATACAGTATAATAAAGTAACAGTATTATATCTCGGCCTTGTGACCTAGTGACCTTGAAATAATTACCAATGACCGCTCGGTAGATAAACCTTCCGCGTACGTACGTAACTGCCGCGCACTCGATACTGTTGCGTAGTGAATACAATACGGCCGATATAACTTGGCAGTTCCGAAGTTCGCGCTGAAGGCTGCGTAATAACATTTTTTAGAAACCAAATGGTGACAAGAGGTGAGTGTGAGTGAGAGAACATGCGCGAAAGTTTCGTGGCTGCCAAGCTATATCAGCCGTATTGTACACTGAGATTTAGAAGCGCGTCGTTACGACCGTTTTCTATGAAGATATAATACTGTTACTTATTTATACTGTGACTAAACCAATGAAGCCGGTACGAAGTATTTGACCTTTCTAAATATGTAATTTTTCCAAGAACTCAGATTCCTAAACATTTACTTACACGGGTTACAATAACATAAGCCTAACGTATGAAAACACGGAAAATACTGAATATTCTCGCCGGTTTTCTTAACATAATGGTATAGTATAGTAGTGCTCTGATTTACTTATGAAAATAAAGGACAGGCTGAACTCTATCCATCCTCTGCCGTAAATATTGGGTACGTGACCTCTATGTGGGGTGCAAGTGATACACTTATAGCGAGTTTTTGATCAATCAAAGAAAATATTAATAGAAAAAAAAAATAAAAAAAAATGTTGAGGCGCATTTCGAAATTTAAGTAGGTATTAGTGACTTGTCAAAAGTCAAATAATTTATTTCAATTTGGCATATAAAAGGCACTTTTGAACATCATAATTTAAAAAGCCAGTCGCCTCTTCCAAAGTTTATTACTATTAAAATACTAAGAATAAATATGGAAATACAATAGGTAAAAAGAATTAAAAATGAAGCAATGACAGATAAACTAAATGTGATAGTTAAATGGTATTCACATGTTTACAAACATTGTAAAAGTAGACGATTTTCCTAAAATTTTACAATTCATAGGTCAGTGTGCGAGCCACTTGAATTGTGTATTCTTGTTGGACTAATAAGGCCACGTCCTAACCAAAAGCGATCGTAGCGTCAGTACACGATCGTCGCGCTCCTTTATATAAATATGACATAGTCGCGCGACCAATCAAGTCGCGTTTGTACGTCAATATTTATAAAAACGATCGCGTCGACGCTTTGGGTTAGGACGCGGGGTGTTTAATTGCATTAGAGAAAAAAAATCTTCTCCCGAGTCGATACGAGCTTTACAAAAATTGCTTAGAAAAGATAAGTCAGTCACCAAGATTGGCAACAACAGAACTGACAGCCGGTTTGAAAAATACATATTTTCAGGGTATATGAAGGTGATATAATACCCACATTGTCATTTATGAGATAGGTATTTCCAGCGGTTTTTTCTTTAATTGAGCTACCGGTAACTCTACGGTGTTGGAAGTTCCGTCTTCGTGGGATAGACAGTAAAACAGCGTTATATTCATCAACATCTTCCGAGGTCAGCGCAACATGTATGTTTTCTTAATTTTCCCGTGTCAGGCATTCAATTCTTTTTCTTTCATATCTATCCTCACACAGGATGAGGAGCAACAGGAACAGGAGGAGCTCGTGGCTAAGTAATAACAGCCGCACTGGTCGATCCATCAGGTTAAGCTACGCTTGCCGGGGTTGGTCAGTGGATGGGTGACCATCTTTACATATCGAGAATCCTCCGCGCCTCGGAAAGCACGTTAAGCCGTTGGTCCCAGCTGTCATTCGTGGATCTTTGACAGTCGTTACGAGTCGTCAGAAGCCCGAAAGTCTGACACCAGTCTTACCAAGGGGTATCGTATTACCCAGTTACTGGGTTGTGGAGGTCAGATAGGCAGTCGCTCCATTTAAAATACTGGTATTCAGCTGCATCCGGTTAGACTGGAAGCCGACCCCAACATAGTTGGGAAAAGGCTAGGCAGATTGATCTATCCTCACACAATCCATCCATCAACATCTTATGATTCATCCGTCCACATCACATGCCCCTATCAAGACAAACGATTCCCTTTCACTCTTATTTATATACAGGGTGGCAGGGACATCGACGCGAAGCCGATTAGAATGATGATTCAGAATCATGTACTGAATCCATGGTAGCCGGCTTCGCGTCAGGCGGACACCCCGTATATATACTCGTACTAGCTGCGCCCCGCGGTTTCACCCGCATTAGTCTCGATCCCGTGGGAATATCGGGATAAAAAGTATCCTATGTGTTAATCCAGGTTAAAAACTATCTGTTTGCCAAATTTCATCTAAATCCGCTCAGTAGTTTTTGCGTGAAAGAGTAACAAACATCCACACATACATACAAACTTTCGCGTTCATAATATTAGTAGGATATTATAGTAGGATTTTTGTTTTGTTTTTTTTTTTGTTTAATGTGTTCTCATACCACAGGTAAAAATAATTTGTCTTTTACTTCATGATTCAACTCAAACACTGTTTTTGGGGGGGCCTGGTAATCTGTGTGACTGATTTTCCTAGTGCAGATACCAGTCTACAAAGGATTTATCAGATATTGTAATCTTCATATTTTTAAGGCGCCTTTGTGGAGAACAAATAAAATATTCATTTATTATTATTATTTATAAACCGCATCTATAAGCAACGCTACGTATAAACGAAATTGATCCAGTATTGGATCCAAAAACTGTACAGATAACCATAGAGGTAACCATATTACTCAAAACGCTTTCATTTTATAACTTGGTCACAATAGCTTATGCATTCCCTTGGCGTGCCACAGCGGAGGGTCAGTTAGACAAATGACGTCATCAATGATGATAGATCGGTACCACGTCTAAGTTCGACATGCCTTGTCTTATTAAATGATACTATGTTTTTGTTGGACGAGACGATAAGGAAAAAGTATTCTTTTGTGGTTTTGTTTTTGTATTTTAGTACTAGAATTGGTGAAGGCGTTCGTCTGAGGAAATTCTTCTACTTACATATTACTGTATCTAAGCAGTTTTGTTGAAAATGGATGCAGCCCACTAATTGCGTATCACAATCTGAATGATTTTGAAGGATATTGCTAATCCATTGCTTCTTATGTTCGATTTTTTTTACTCAACAACGTAAATAACGCAATGAATTTTGTTGAACTGTCAAAATGAAAGCTATTAATTGCTACTGTCAGTGTGTTTATCATCCACCTGTCCTAATTCCAATTTAGTTAGGGTTACATTAATCTTATCTTACAAATAAATAAAATTGATGTGTCAGTTTGTAATGTCAAAATAACAGCTTTTTACTAAATGCTTATGTAAGTATATACGGTACCTACTTATATTAAAAACACAGTTTTTTATTTTTTTGTCTGTCTGTTTGTTCCGGCTAATCTCCGAAACGGCTGGACCGATTTTGACGGGACATTCACTGACAGATAGCTGATGTTATAAAGAGTAACTAACGCTTTTATTTTAGAAAAATAATTAGAGTCCGAGTGGCGGAAGCCAAGGGCAGTAGCTAGTAAATAAATAATAGGGATGTTGACTGAGAAAAAAAAACTATTTAGTCTGTTAGTCGGCTAATAAAAAAATATTAGAGACGTATTTATTGTTTTATCAAATTAGTAAAAAATGCATTAAATTCGGGGAGGGGGCTCGCTACGTCACAAGTCAGTATAATATCTACCGGCCAGTGAAGTCACGCTACATTTTAACGTATTGCCCACTAAATGTATTTCCGTAATCTTTTGATTACGTAAAAAAAGAAAAATACGTGTCCAATATTTTTTAATAATCTACCTGAAGAAAAAAAAAAAAAACAATTTTTTCTAGCAGTGACAGGTGATAAGTGTAGAGGGTATTGCAAAATTGTAATAGACAGAATTAAATATCTGATACGTCCTGAGCCAATTTTGTTACTTGTTCAAACATAATCATTCAATTCGTAGCTAAAATTATGACTTCCGGCTAGGAAATTAATTACTCTAAAAATGCCTTGTTATTTCGAACAGATTGTTATAAAAACTTAATTAATAATTTAATTTTTCAAGCCGCGTATGTAAGAAAGAAACTGCGCTCCGAAACATAATTCAAAACCGCTTGACATAACGAGCAAGTGAGCCGCCATTTTTCTTCCAATTAACATGAAAAATAGTTGCTAGTAAGAAACTCTTAAGGCGAAGACTGACTTGCAATGTTTTTTTGTAATATATCGAGTTTTTGTAACGCGTTACGCGCTCGATGCGATAGCCGGATCCTCCACTCGACTGTCGGCTGTTTCGTGTATTCCGTTGAAACGGAAATATGAGAAACGAACATATTTCATATGCTCGAAAAGATCGTTCGCCGCGTCAGTTGTATTTCCGTATTGTAACCAAGCTCGCCTCGAATGAAACATTACTGTTACATTACAAACAAACGTTGCAAGTAGTCTCCGCCTTAAGACGCAGATATATGCCAGTGACCTTGAGTGGTTAGCTTGCGTGTTCTGTACTGAGCTCAAGCAACGCGTCGTACGTCCAGCCAGTAATAGGACTCGCCCATCAACGAGCGCTGTCACAAATAAGACGCATTATTAATTTATTATAAATAAAACAATCGGTATTTTAATAAAACAGGTATATTATTTTTTAATGGTGAAGGTTTCAGAAAAACACGCGTGATACATTTTACGTGATTCTATTTTTTATCCGCGTTAGACATAACTTTACAAATTAATTTCACTATAAACATAATATAAAATATTCCTAAGTTATTAAGAAAATGCTCTAATATAACATATATTTAGACGTGATCTTCAGCATAAAATCATTAAAACTCGGTTATCGTCGCTTTAATAATAATACAACTAATAATATGGGACATCTTAAATTACAATGAAGTTAATGGAAATAAAAATAAATCTTTAAACAGATTTGCTATGACCTGTACGTACCAAGAGGATATTGACAAGCCATTTTTGTTTTGTTTTATCGTGTTTAGATGTTGATGCGCACCACGTCTGTGGAGTTTCGCTAGTTAAGTAAATTTACCCTGTATAAGGGGTTAACTAAAAAAACGGTTTTCAAAAGTGTTGCTAAGTGTTGCTACGAGGCAAGCTACGGCGTAGCAAAGTGCTACGGTTGGGCTTTCACGCCCTTCTGTCTCAGCAGACATTTCATGTTTCTTTTTTGAGCTATCGACAAGTGAAAATCTTTTACTACCCTAAAAATTAAATTGTTCAAGATCAGCTATTCCCGCGACTTCGTCTGCGTCTACGGTCATTGCATTTTTTTTTACAAATATCCTGAATAAAAAGTAACGTATGTCCTTCTCCAGGTCCCAGGGTACTTATCTGTCAAATTTCATAACGATCAACAGACAGACAGAGCTCCTTACGCAATTATAATATTACTAGCCGGGTCCCGCAGTTTCACCCGCATAATTCAAAATCCGGTTGAAATATCGAGAAAAAGAGTATCCTATGTTCTAACCCAAGGCATGGTCTACCCATGTGCCAAATTTCATCCAAATCCGTTCAGCCGTTTTAGCGTGAAAGCGTCACAAACAAACAAATAAACTCACTTTCGCATTTATAATATTAGCAAGGATTAAATAAGGATATAATTCTTGTATATGATGACCCGTTACTTTTAATTTACAAAACATTAAAAATCAAGCTCACGCTAAGACCCTATATTTTTCAATTAACACACTAGTTTGCAAGAAACTTGCAAGTTATACGAGTACCCGACTATGTTCCACTGCAAACTGAGACATAATCTTATTACACTAAAGTCTGAACTTCCAGGATTAGAGGTCGGGACTTATGACAGTTTGGTTTTATTATAATTGCTGTTCAGTTCACGGAGGAAATTAAGTGGAGGGTATTAGAGGGATAGTGGGGAAGTAATCTTGGAGGGGATGTCTCGGTTAGAGCTGTGCGCATACCTGAGTAGAGACTGTCTTTAGGCAGACCTACCTATTGTAATATAGTAATTTTAATCTAATCTGCGTTCGTAATTTATTTTCCAAGCATGTAAACAAACATGAGTTTTAGGAAAAACAACTGTAAAGCCTACAAATAAGGTTCAATTTGCGCTACAACTTCAATTTTTTTAATGACTTTTGCTAGTACTAGTCAGTCTAAAATCAACTTTATTTACACTTTTTTGTTGAAGTGGAAATAACATTAATTGGAAAAAAAGGTTATAAATAGTCCTTAGGTACATCGTCTTCACATATAATACATAATCAGCCACTAATGTTCTCATTGCTGGGACCACGAAGGCGACACAGGCCTCACTTTGAGAGGGAGTGGGCTGTAATCTACCACGCGGGCCCAGTGCGGGTTGGTAGATGTAAAATGTCTTGGAATTTTTCTAGGACATTTTGTCACTATGTTTTCCTTCACCGTTTTGAGAGCAGTGGTAATGAAATAATTCACACAAAGTAAAGCGCCTGTCTGTGTTCGAACCTACGATGTACAACTCATAAATCGAGGCCGTTCCCACTGGGCTACTGCTCCCACATATAATGAATGTATACAAAATATTGTGAAACATTTTGAAAGAATAACTATCGAGTTTCTTGCCCATTCTTCTCCATACGAAACTACCAAATTTGGAAGGGGCGACTAGAATCAATTATATTTTCTTGTTTATTTTGACGTCGATAAATTACTTTTGGTGTGCATAATTAAAATAAATAATTTGACTTTGACTATAAAATGGCTCTACCTACAGGGTGTACCAGAAAGGTGTGGTATAATTTAAAGATATGGTACAGACCATTAAACTGAACAACTTTCTCCATGGGACCAACATCGTAATCAAGAAAAAAATATTAACTGTCCCATAGAAAACTTTAATACGTACTCGACGCAAATGTATGGGAAAAAACGGAACCCTTATGGATTCGTCATGTCACAGCCATTCTTTTCCGAAACTATAAGAACTATACTGTTGAAAGTTGGTAAGTAAATGTATTCTGTGAACCGCATTAAGATTTTCACACAAAAATAGAAAAAAAAACAATAAATTTTGAGGGTTCCTCATACTTAGAACTGAAACTCATTTTTTTTTCCATCAAACTCATACGTGTGTCGTATCTATGGATAGGTCTTCAAAAATTATATTGAGGTTTCTAATATCATTTTTTTCTAAACTGAATAGTTTGCGCGAGATACACTTCCAAAGTGGTAAAATGAGTGTAACTTCTAAAATAAGAGTATCATAAAACTAAAAAAAAAATATGATGTACATTACCATGTAAACTTCCACCGAAAATTGGTTTGAACGGGATCTAGTAAGTAGTTTTTTTAATACGTCATAAATCGTAAACCGCAATTTACCTTTCATTCAATCAACTCAAATATAAAAATGTTTACTGTTCATGAGCGAGTCCGACTCGCACTTGGCCGCTTTTTTTTTATCACGAGACGCAGATATATGCCAGTGAACTTGAGTGGTTACTTTTCGTGTTCTGTACTGAGCTCGAACGCAGACGTACGTCCAGCCAGTAATAGGACTCACAAAACAAAAGTAAATTTAATAAAACACGTATAAAAAAAGATCAATAATTAAATACACTTTAAAATGGAAAAGGTTTCAGAAAAATACGCTAAATTGTAGATTTTGCGTGATTCTCAGTTTTTTATCCGCGTTAGACGTGACTTTACAAATTAATTACACGAAAGTGCTATAATTTAACATATATTTTTTCCAAATCATTAACACTACTAGTTCAGACGTGATCTTCAGTATAAAATCATTGAAGTCGGTTATCGTGGCCTAGATAAGGAGTAAACTCCAGTCGTGCGTTGGAGCTGACACACACACTTTTTTTTTTTGTTCTATTTTTTGGTTTTTTTATTTGATATTAATACCCGTATCATCTGCGAAGGTTCGTCAGCTAATTTAATCTCGTATTTTTATAATGCTGTAAAATAATACTATTAACGTAAGAAAAATAACATTAAGTAAGTGCAACTAAGTACGTCTGACCTAACGTCCATTACGTAGAAGTTGAGCAAAAACTAATTATTCCACGTAAAATAAGATCGTCGTTTGAAAGTTTTCTTAATTTACATTACTTTGTCGCAGCGACTACGTCTAGGCACAATATACAAGGGTGTGGTTTAGGTGAGCTTAATCTGTTTTTTTTTGGACAGGGCATAATTATTCCATCTCATTAAGAAACGAGTCCTAACTTTTGTCTAAGCTAAGACTTTTCAGCCAGTTTTTGTTTTCCGAATCTTATTTCCGCTGAGTTGAAGTTCTTAATACAAAATTGACAACTTAGACGCTGGTTTAAAATCAGGTTTGTCATTTAAAATTAAAATATCGAATAAAGTTCTAAATTCAAAAATGGTTCGATGGGTAACCATTATTGATCGAAGGTTAACAATGACAAAATACCATAAATAATATTAGTTGGATTATTAAGTATGTATAGAGGGATGTATTTAATAGCACTTTAAATTTGATGAAAACAGCTATAAAATTGTATATCAGCACTAAACAACATAATAAACATGAACGAAATTTCTGAGAGCAACTTGGAAGTAGCGCTCGCCGGTCGCTGCCGCGGCACCGCTCACTTCGCTCGCTCGGCTCGCGCGCGGTTGGTCACAGTTCTAACCTAACCTAACCTATATCACCCAGTTCAAAATAACGAATCATATAATCTGCCTGCGACTAGAAAATTAGACAATCCTACGACATAGTAATAAGCTAAGCATATTTATAGTGGAAACCATTATTTTTATAGTTCATTCAATTAAAGTGTGTAACATTATTTTTAAAGTGCGTTTATATAGTTATTCCCTAAATATAAATCTTGTTTAAGGCCGAAATTCAGACACTGAAGTTTTAAAATGTATACCTAAGCAGGAAAAATAAAACTTGTCGAGTTGCGAAAACAGCGAAAGAATAAAACATTACTTTACCACTACAATGTAACAATCTCGAGAAACTTCATATTTTTATGAGATTATACTTTGCAGTATAAAATGAAACGTTCTTCGTGTCTATTGCGCATTTTTTTACCTTTTTTTTTTGTAATTCTTGCAAATAAGATGTTATTCTTGTGACCGCTTTTATGGGTCCGTGCCACGAAGGGTGACAAACGGAACCCTATTACTAAGCCTCCGCTGTTCGTCTGTCTGTCAGCGGACTGTATCTCATGAACCGTAATAAGTAGACAGTAAACATTTCCGTTTTATCTATGAATATCCTAATGTTACAAACTGTTTTTTGTGTAAATGTTTGTTTGTTATGATTTCACGCTAAAACGGCTTAACGGATTTGAATGAAATTTGGCACATGGGTAGAACATGACCTGGATTAGGATATAGGATACTTTTTCCCGATATTCCTACGGGATCGAGACTTATGCGGTAGAAGCCGCGGGGCGCAGCTACTTTACGAATAAAACACAAAGTTAACGCTTGTATTAATTTCACTCCTCATAAAAGTTCCATTCTGCCTTAAATAAAAATCGATTCTTAAGTAGTAAACTCCGCCAACGTCCATACTACGTTGAATACACCGGTTCTCGTCCGATCACCGAAGTTAAGCAACATCGGGCGTGGTCAGTACTTGGATGGGTGACCGCCTGGGAACACCGCGTGACGTTGGCTTTAACTGCTGGGGTTGCGGGTTTGTCTGAAAGGGATATCGCGGCCCCAGCACATAGGCAACGGAAGGAACACGGGTGGGTTTTAGTCAGTAAAAGTCTGACACTCCCTCTCGTTCCGCCCAGACCGGGAGGAGTCATATGATGATTTCCCAACCAAAAAAAAAAAGGAGTAAACTCCAAACAAAGATATTTTTAGACATCAATTGTGTATTTTGTAAACTTAAATTATCGAAGCCACTGTTTAAGGCGACAATAACCGACTTTTTTTTTGCAGTGATAGCCTAGTGGTGTGACCGTCGGACTGCCAAGTCATAGGTCTCGAGTTCGAACCCAAGGCACGCACATCTGACTTTTCGGATTCATGTGCGTATTGTTTATTTATCACTTCCTTCAAAAACGGTGAAGGAAAACATCGTGAGGAAACCGGCATGCCTGAGAGATATTTCTCGACGGCATGTGAAGCCAAGTCAGCCGCTCATGGGCGGAATTAAAACAATGACACCAGGTTAGTCACCAACCACACGAAAAGAAGAAGACCGACTTAGTCCGAGTAGCGTTAATGATTTGAAAAAAATATACATATGTTAAATAAGAGCATTTTCTTAAGAACTAAATATAGACTATTTTAGATTATGTTTGTATTGCATAGTGAAATTAATTTGTAAAGTTATGTCTAACGCGGATAAAAAAAAACTTTTTTACAAAAAAAAACAACCGACTTCCAAAAAAACACTACATAGTGAAAAATAACTTAAAGGACATTGTTAAAAATGGCCTATGAATCAACACGTATGAAACCTATACAGTAATTACTAGTTTGTTTTATAATTTACATTACAATTATTACAATAGAACGGACAATTCTTAATTTAGAAAACATTTTAAAAAGTAATTCACTTCGGTCTTATTCCCCGGCGCCATTATTTTTGATCCAATTTGACGTTTTGGTGTAGGCAAAGGGCAATAGCTCATACAGCCAAGTCTTTTTGCGCAGCGGTATAGTGTGCCCCGTAATTACAACGCTCAGCACTCTCAGCGCTTGATCTATGAATAAGGTGATTTAGTTACAAACAGAATAAAGTGATTAAAAGCGCTGTGTGAGACAAGCAACCGCGACACTGACTGTCGATGAATTGACAGATGACAGTTTGACATTTCATAGTAATGACAGCGTTGTTATTTTGTCACTCGCATCCTAACTCCTGCGGTTGCATCTTGCGTACCTTGTGTGTATTCGTTTGTGTTATTGCATTTTCTATTTTTTTTACTTATTTTAACTAACAACTTGGCGTGAACAGAGGACTGTGATTTCCTCTTGAAATATCGACCTCTGGCTGGGATTTCATAGCCCTAAACTAGTCATAACTACAAATAAATTAGTATCTACTTATAAAGAAATAATGGTTCTGACTACCTAATAGTACATTATGCGTTTAATGAAACGTTTGATGGTAAAATCCAATGTATTTTCACTAATAAACGCTAAGTTAGTATGTTTCTATTGACCTAATTATAACCCCAAAATCCGAAAGTGTTTTAGATTTTTTACAATTCTCAGCAGTGTCCATGATTTTAATTTAGGTTCAATACTCAATACTCAATATATTTATTTGCGTTCCACAATGTTAGCATAGGTGGTAGGTACATTATAAAATATACATAATTTTAGATCATTGTGGACCGTCGGGCACAGCAAGATAGGATAGAGAAAGAGGGCTATATTATATTATATTATATTAGTATTTGAAGAAAAGTAAAATATAGATGTTTTTCCACTACTCACTTCCACTTTAATTTATTTATTATTTTTGGTATTTATTTTAAATTATTGTTTTAAATTTTCATTAAAATATTCATTAATATTATAATAGCATTTATGGATTAGGTATTGTTTTAGTTTATTTATAAATATATTTAATTTTTGTTCATTTTTAATTACAGTCTCAGTCAGTTTTAGTTCAGTCGAATATATGCATTATTTAGAATACAGAAAGTAAACTCCCGTCTCTGTTGGTTCTTAGGCGAACGATGTATGGACGCCGAACAATGTCCTTTCGGAAGTCGTTGTCTTAATTTAAGTTATTTTTCACTTAGTAGTGTTTTTTTGGAAGTCGGTTGTTTTTTTTTGTAAAAAAGTTTTTATTTTTCGCTTTTTAGTGGGTCAGTTTGTAATTTATCTAAGTTACAATAGCCTAATGTTGACTACTCATCACCTTTTACAAAATATTGCTTTTCCCGAAGCAGGGACGTTAATCGTTGAGGAGTTCTCCTGGTACTTCACCATCAGCTCCACTTGTCCATATACATTGTGACGAGCATAAATTGCTTGGTATTTATATTAATGTAATCGAATCGCAACCCGTGAAATACTTATTATTGAGTAGTTCCGGTGGCCATCTGTGGTCTTCATCATCAGTTCCACTTCACCAAATGGTGCTTTCCAAGAGCAACTGCACGTGTTATTATAAAAAATACCCAAATCGCTATAGGTGTGCCTATAATATTTGAAGAGTTCCCTCGATTTCTCCAGGATCTCATCATCAGATCCTGACCTAATGACAATGGGACAATCTCGAAAGTATACCCTTTCAAACAAAAAAAGAATTTGGCAAATCTGTCTATAAATGAGGGAGTTATGCCCGAACATTCATAAAAAAAAAAAAATATAAACAATCGAATTTATAACCTCCTCCTTCTGGAAGTCGGTTAAAAACTAAGAATCACGCAAAATCTATCGAGCGTGTTTTTCTGAAATGTTCACCATTTTAAAGATAATTTAATTTTGGTTCTTTTAGTATACGTGTTTTATTAAAATACCTTTTGTTTTACATACGAGTATAATAAATTAATAATGCGTCTTATTTGGGACAGCGCTCCTTGATGGGCGAGTCCTATTACTGGCTGGACGTACGACGCGTTGCGTGAGCTCAGTACAGAACACGCAAGCTAAGTATCTAAGCTAGCTATCTGCGTCTTAAGTCTCCCTTTACCTTTACAGGATCCTTTTATAATTAAAATTGACCGAAAACACACGGAGTCAAGAAGGTCCCTAGAGAAATACCAAAATACTAATTCAAGCAGGCTTAGTACTGAACAAAATTAACGTAACGAACAGTACCTAAATACTAACAATAGGTACATAAGGACGGAACATCGAAGCAAGCGAGAGTATTACCTAATGACTACCGAAGCACACCGGAGTCACAGTATAATAAAGTAACAGTATTAAATAAAATAAAATTCAGGTCCTTGACCCATGTTAAATACAAACAACAATACACAATTTTGTCAATTTTATAGGAGTCACTATTTGTGCAATGAAATAAGTGACAAATAGTTGCATGATTAATCAATAAATAAATTAATAAACTTAATTAAATGACATAAAAGTATGAGTAACATATAATTGTCAGATCAAATCAATTAATGTCAAAAGCACGAAGCAAAATAACAAATAAATTGAATGAATTAAATTAAGTAAATGAAGTTATGTCAGAAGGAAAAAATAAAAATATAATATCCATAATACTACATCATTACATAGTTATATAAAACAAAAAATCAAGCACCAGCAATATGCCTGCTAAACAATGCCCAACGTAGGGGCAATTCAGTCGCTGAGCAATCATCGCCAGGACAGTGTTGGAGCTAGCCCACACCCTGCGCACCAAGGACGCGCACCGAACGGGTGGCGTGGAAACAGTAGGTGCGCGCTTCCGCAAACATACCCGAGGTGCTGCAGAAGTGGGGCAGCCCCAACACAACACTGTCCTAAACGCGTTGTCGTATTGGACATTACCTACGGCCGCTCTGTAGATAAACTTTCCGCGTCCGAGCGTAACTGCCGCACTCGAGACTGTTGCTTTCTGGTATACACTGAGATTTCGAAGCGCGTTGTTTTGGCCGTTTTCTATGAAGACACAGTACTGTTAATTATTTATACTGTGTCGGAGTATTCCCTGGTGCCTGATGTAAATAGTCTTTAATTGTAAACAAGCTTATTGTGTGTACTTAGTCTGCGTATTGACTTCCAATTAAAACAATAAATTAGGACTGTTGAAGTAATTAAGGTAGTTTGTTTTTAGGGCATTCTGGAAACGATAGTTTTAAACTTTATTTTGTAGCTTTCATGCCTGAGGGACTGAGTTGAAAACTAAATTGAGTGTCCAAAATACTATCATTAGGAAACATATTATATTATAATTATTTCGTGTTGATCTACTGACTAAATTGAGTAGAAGTGAAAATGGTTTTTTTTTTTTTCTTTGCTTTCGTTTTTACAACCACTAGTTTGAAAGTGTTGGAAAAGCAAAGGAAATTGACCTGTAGATAAGAAATTAATAAGACAGGGAGAATTTTCATAGCAGTGGTGGCTGACTGGCCACGACCGCGACGTATGAGAGTCATAAAGAACCCTGTAAGAAATCGACACGTTTATCACCTCTTAACGAGGCAACCTCAGGATGACGATTGACTCGCGAACCCGAACACGACGTGTTGCCACGTCAAGCGCCGAACGCAGTGTGACTCTTTAAGAACAGTTAAGCGGATTAGGTTACTAAATATTCGTCGTCTATTGTATTTTATTATGGATTTCCGTAAAGGCAAGCCTGAGTCAATTGACTAAGAGAAAGTTTTGTTAACATCCATTGCTTGAGCTAAGCCACAAGAAACAAACAACGCTTAGTTTAAGGCCATTCAAAGATTTCACCTCGTATTTATTTAACCATTTATGCACACACATAACCAGACAAAAAGTAAGGTATTGTTATATTTTGATGAGTAAACATTATTCATATTTGACTGCCTGAGGAGCTCGTGGCTAAGTAACAACAGCCGCACTGGTCGATCCATCAGGTTAAGCTACGCTTGCCGGGGTTGGTCAGTGGATGGGTGACCATCTTTACATACCGAGAATCCTCCGTGCCTCGGAAAGCACGTTAAGTCGTTGGTCCCGGCTGTCATTCATGGATCTTTGACAGTCGTTACGAGTCGTCAGAAGCCCGAAAGTCTGACACCAGTCTTACCAAGGGGTATCGTATTACACAGTTACTGGGTTGTGGAGGTCAGATAGGTAGTCGCTCTATGTAAAATACTGGTATTCAGCAGCATCCGGTTAGACTGGAAGCCGACCCCAACATAGTTGGGAAAAGGCTAGGCAGATTGAATATTTGACTGCCTGGGTTGTCTAGTGGTCGCAAGCGCTACTGGTAACCGTGAAGTCCTGGGTTTGGTTCCCATGTCGGGCAAAGTGTTATTGGGATTTTCTATCCGGAATTTCTCAGTAGCAGCTCAGAGTCTGGATTAGTGCCCGGTTGATGGCAATGGGCCACACATGGGACTTAAAACATAACTGCCGAATTGTAGGTGTACTCATGGTATAATAACATACTTCGCCAGGTATGGCATTCCGAAACACAGTGGTCACGTGGGCAACACAAGTCTACGTCATCACATCTGTGTTACCAGAAGTTTGTAATAATTTTTTCTGTTCTGTGGTAATAATAACTCCCCAACCACCTTTATTACCTGTGCGAATCCGATAACACAATGAGGTTTTAATTAACAATTACGTTGGTTTTTGTTTAAATTGAATTGTTTCGTTTGATTAGACACACGAAACGACAATTTAAAAGCTTTGTACATATTTTTTAACAGAATGGATTCTGAAAATCTTTCCTTATTCATGTTTTGTTGCAATAGAGTGGCAACTGGATAGTGACGTAAGCATGTGTTAGTCCCGGAATGCCAGACCTTGTTTTATTAGACCATGGGTGTACTATAAAGTACACCTCTGCTCAACCCTTCGTGAAAACAAGGCATCATGTTATGTTATTATTATTTTATGAGCTACACCAATCCCTATGCCAATCGTGTAAATATTTGCGAGTCAGCAAAGTTGGTACCGTAACTTCCCTTAACAAATTCGCGAAGTCTCTTTCAATGCATCCATAATTACATCAATGAAACTTGCAAACTATATAATTTTCTCATCAACTGGCAACTGTATACACCCCAAAGAGACAGCGTGATATGGAACGTAATCCAGCACCAAATTCCGTGTTAAACTGCGTCAAAGGCCTCGACCAGGGTGAGGAGCTTGCGCGGGTGCTGAGGCGAGCGCGATGTATTAAACATTATGATACCGCTGATTGCGTCCATAAAGAAAGAAAGAAAATAAAGTAGTCAAGAGTAGCGTATAGTTGTAGTTGTAGTAGTAATAGTAACTACGTGCGACTGCTTGCTGCATTTGTAGACTTGGAAAGAACAAAGATTTGAATAAAATATAGCTAGCGAGTGATAGTCTATTGTTTTTTTTTTTTAAACACGCTACCCTCTACTGCCCTCTAATTTATTGAGAATTAAAGTTGTCATTTTGACGTCAACTTCGTAAAGCATTTAGATGCACTCAACCATATTACTATTAAAAAAAAATTGGTTGTCTGTAAAGTCGGTTTACGGACGATAGTTTAACGTGACAACGTCATAACAAAACATTCCCCTCAGCGTAACGGGACAATGAGCGTATCGGGACACCTTTTCGTGCGTGCAGCCGACGTTCATCGATTTATTAGACGTTGTCACGTCAAAAAGATCGATACAATAGATACATCCAATTTTTTAATCATCGTATATTTTCTTCCAAAAGAATATTTTCGAAAACTTAACCGCAAAGTTAGTCGCTAGGAAAATATTCTCGGGTATTTACCATCACTACTCGCGATGCACCGTAGCATGGCCACCTTATCGCGCCCGCCACCGCGCTCGCTACCGCTCTAGTCACCGCGCATGCAGCCTGGACGAAAGCTTTAACTGCGTCAAAGGCGAGTGAATAATTTTGTCCACATAGCTCGCGAAAGTCAATTTAACTTAAAACTTTATGTTTGCATAACTTTCTCGCTTTTCAGAGTAGTGTCTAGCAGTAAGTTATATGACAAACGTGGTGCTGACATGTGAGGATAGATTTAGTTCAGCATTCTGTAGAAGCCAGTGCAGTGAAGGGTTTAGTTTGCTATATACATACAAGGTGATACACACATTATTATGTATTGGGTCACCCATGAAATTGGCGTTTTTTTGTCACAAATAGAAAACCTCGTCACTTCTATGATTTAAAATATTCATCAATTGCTTGGTATTATATCAAATAATGACCATCATAGACAACTACCAATAGTAAAAAAACCTTATTACTTATAGTTTTATAAACATAAAAAATACCTTAAAAATTACTCCTCGTTTTGTTAGCAGAAAATACCACTATTTGTTTTAACTTAGCCAAAACTTATTTTTGTCGCTTAATCTAAGTGGCATATTCGTTAACTTAGTTTTTAAACATTAGTGCATAAAAGTTTTATAACATTCGTGTTCATGGTTGTTACATAAATTAGGAAAATGTTAGTATGAAACTTGCAACTTCTTTAAAATTCTCCCGTACAAAATGCTGATTTCATAGGTATTATGATAGTTATGATGATGATCTAGTTTATATAAATTCTAGTATTCCAGATCTAGATTATCATGTTTCATATCTATACAAAATAAAAAGCTGTGCTCTTATCTAACGAGGCTCAGTCATGAACTGAGAGACTGGGAGTCTCTTCAAGAACGATGCACAGGAATGAATTTAGATTTAAAACCAGCTTTGATTAGAGATAAAATTTAGAATCGAGATTCATTCATTCACCAAACATGTTCCGTCACAAACCCTACAAAAACACTACCCTGGTCTCCCAAAACAGCTTTAATACCCTCTATCTAGCTGTAACGAGGTCCCACTATCACCTAGATAGTTACAGCCGTACTCACAGACTCATAGTATTCCCCGATCGCCCCTTAGTCCAGCACTCGCCTCATTTGGCACACAATGCTAGTAAAATAAAAGGAAAAGAGGCTGCTAATCGCATGGAAATAGCGTATTACAGTGATGGAAGGTTTTAAAAGTGGAGTTTAGAAATTTTCTTTATTACATAAACATGTTTTACAAAAGACTTGTTTTCGACAAGTCTAATGAAGGACTTGTCGACAAGTATCACTAGGTACTTTAAGATTTCCACAACCCATAAACTGGGCAATACAGGATCAATGTTCTAAGGATTAGACTAGTTAGACCAAAGTACCTGTCAAACACGGCCTCCTGACTTTCCCGAAACGACTGTCATAAACTTAAGACATATATTGCCCGCGTTTACAGACAACAAGTTGTGATACTTGTTTTCAACATGTCTTGTAAAAGACTTGTCGAAAACCAACATGTATCTTACATGTGTATTGACGCTGTTTCAGATGTTTTGTTAACCATTTTGTTCACCTATTTGAGTTTTATGAACAAGTTTTCTACAAGATTTTATACAACTAGCTTACTTGCTTTCCAAATGTCTTGTAAAAGACTTGTCAAAAACATTTCATGTTTACAACATGTATCTTACATGTATTGACGTTGTTTCAGATATTTTGTTCTACCATTTGACTTTTAGGACAAGTTTTCTACAAGGTTTTATACAACTAGTCTTTACAGCTTGTTAGGCTGGTTTCACAGCTGTCCGGGAGATACGTATGGGCCGTCCGTATACGGGAGACCCGGACGGGTAGCGCCCGCAGTTCTCTGAGACGAGGGAGTAGTACGATACGTTGTACACACGGCTACACATCAAGCTATACATTTCCAGTTTATGCTGATCTCGCATTGTATAGGATTTCCGTACAAATGTGAGGTCAGCTTATACTGGAAATGTATAGCTTGATGTGTAGCCGTGCGTACGCGCTCTACCCAGACCGACTCGCGTACGGACCAATCCGCATCGCTGTGAAACAATGTTCTAGCGCCTCACGTGTGTCTCCGTTCCGGGAGCCCGTACGGACAGCTGTAAAACCAGCCTTAAGAGGCCTATTACAGAAATGCGCGTAGATGCATGATTTCCTCGTTGAAATTGAAAACTATTCGTTGGTTAGTATAAATAACAATTACTTGGTAAAAATAGTTCGTTTTCTCTTCTACAATAATAATAAAGCGATTTTTTCATTATTTATTTATTTATGTAGCAATAATCGCTCTCCTGATGCATGTTTTGGCAAAAACTCATGTAGAGCTCATTTGAGAGCTCTAATTTGCGGATTCTGTTGAATTTAATTCATCAAAACAATTTTTCTCATATTAAAAATATTCGATTCTTTTATAATAATAGAATACATTTTTGTTATAATTATGATTTAAAAAATGTTAAACCCTCGGGCTTCCTTGTATATACTACTCCTCCCCCGCTCGTCCCGTCGCTGCTGGCTCCGAGTCCGGTCGCTGGTCGACCGCCTTGACACCGGAACAACTTCACTTGAACTGGGCACGTTCGGGGCTGATGCTATCCTCAGTCACAGTAGGCTTAGCATCTGATGCTTGATGAACTGGATCCACTCTTGATACTAGCTCATCATCACCATCCGGTTCGAAGGACCATTTTAAAGAAAAAATGACTGGACCTAATTCAATTTTCTACTGACAAGGTTTATGGAAACAAGTCTGAATATCTCCGAAGTTCTACATCATTTTCGTACGTAGTATTTATACTAAAATAATCTCCAATATTTGCTTAATAACAACCAATTTTTTTTATTTTTTTTTATTGCTATTTCAATTTTTTTATGAATAAAATAAAAGTACCTACTATATATTTCACTGCGCCAGCGATGTGCGCTCAATATCGCAAGAATGCTTTAGCGCAGCGCCGAAATGTAAGAGGGCTCTGATAAACGAAAACAGTAAACGCAACATGTACGATACATGTTTTATATAATCTGCGTTCGCCAATCATTTGCTAAAAATGTAAACAAACACGAGTTTTACAAAAAACAACTGTAATGCCTACACATAAGGTTCAGTTTACGCTAAAACTTCATATATGACTTCTTCAGCAATACTAGTCGGTCTAAAATCAACTTTA
This sequence comes from Agrochola macilenta, assembly GCA_916701695.1. Lineage (NCBI taxonomy): Eukaryota > Metazoa > Arthropoda > Insecta > Lepidoptera > Noctuidae > Agrochola > Agrochola macilenta. The sequence goes on along the minus strand of OU753578.1, from coordinate 10,864,501 downwards.
TTTACACTAGCATAAAGTTAATGTTTGTCTAAGTGGAAAACTCATGTTTGTTTACATGTTTGGCAAATACATTCGCAAATTACATACATACATACACTCACGCCTTCTTCCCATGGGGTGGGCAGTAACTACAGAGCGCCATCAGCTACGATCCCTACATACTCCTTTGACCTCGTCTACGTCCATACATCTGGTCATACACGCACGCCGGTTGGGAGTACAACGCACTCAACCTTTCTGAAGAACATAATCTTATAAGGTCCTTATATTTATGTCCAATAAGGTCTATGATATGATATGGATATGTTTAATATCTTGGTGTTTTTATTTTTTTTTGAGTGTGGGATATTATCAAATAACTTCTCCCGCTCTGGGTTGAGCGGGAGGGCATGTCAAACTTTTCTTACTGACTAAAACCGACCCGTGTTCCTTCTGTTGCCTGAGTGCCGGGGCCGCGATATCCCTTTCGGACAAACTCGTAACCCTGGCAGACATTGGTCCTTACGGACCCCGTCAGTTGCTGCTGACATCTCTTTGAGGCGCGCGTGGAACACAACGCACCGTCGACCCGGGCCTGGTCCTTATCGGACGGCGAGCTGCCCATTGCTCACCGTCCGCAAGCCCGCGCCTACGGTGGCCGGAAGTCGGCTCGCGACTCCCGACGCCCGAGGCGTCTCCTGCGGCATATCTTGGTGTTAAGGCGGGCCTTCAATTTATTAAGAAAATTATAAAAGAATAGAATATTCTTTATAATGTACACCATAAAAAATACAGATATAAATGTAGACATTTTACATAGGGTGACACAATGGGCGGTCTTATCGCTAAAAGCGATATTTTACAGACAACCTTTGGATGGATTAAAGGGAGAAGGAGAGACAAATACTGCAGGTAGTCAGTGGTGTACCATTTACATACACAATAAATACATACATTCATAAAGCATACAATTATCTATATATATATATATATATATATACATATATATACAATAATAAACATGAAACAAGATCAAGAAACTATATGTAATGATGATGTTAAGGAGACAGGAAGTGTTTTTTTACCAGAATTTTAAAATTGGACAAAGATTGAGCACGCCTTATCGACACGGGTAAGGCATTCCATAACCGTACTGCTTGAACTGTAAAAGACTTGTCATAAAAGCTGGTGGAATACATCGGCATCTCTAGTCTCAAGTTTTCCGATGACCTCAGATATCTATTATGTGTGTCATGAAGGAACTTGAAACGTTTTTTAAGATAAGAGGGGGTTGTAGGATTGAACAAAATACTGTAGAGCTGAAATAAGATATGAGTATTCCGGCGAAGACGTATGGGAAGCCTCTTGAGTTTAGTACGAAATTCGGAAATGTGATCATATTTGCGCAGACCAAATATAAATCTTATGCAAAAGTTTTGAAGTCGCTCAAGTTTATCTAGTTGTGCCTCAGTGAGATCGAGATAACTGACATCAGCGTAGTCAAGGATGGGAAGTAAAAGGGATTGTGAAAGCGCAGTTTTAGTGGCGGTTGGAAGAAAGTTCCGCAATCGTCTCAGGGACTTACCAGATGCAAAAATTTTGCGGCTTACATCCTGTAGCTGGGGACCCCAAGAAAGATGTTTGTCGATCCAAACTACAAGGTTCTTAACCTTTTCGCTTATTGGAATGGCAGTTCCGTTAAATTGAACTTGCGGAAGTTGGGACCAGTTTATCTTGGGGATCATCCTTGAGCTGCCAACAACAATGACCTGTGTCTTCTGAATATTGAATAACATTAATTGTTATATTTATAGCGAGTTTTCAAAGAAATTATAGAAATAAACACTTTCCACCCACTTGCTGTCAAAGTTTCCTCCGTTCGCGTTGAAATTAGAAAATAAATGGATTATCATCTAGATTTATATTTTCTGACACAGAAATACTTTATCCTTGTTACTTTTAATTACTGAACGCTTTGCTGAAAATATATTTTACGCATTGTTATTTTTCTTTGCAGTGGATGTATTCGATAAAAATTGATTCTTTATTAGTTAAGTATTTGTAGCTACTCATGTCGTCTCAACTTGCTGTTAATCTGTTAACATGTTTACTTTTTTTTTCGTTTCCTGAACAATAAACAATTTACCCGACTACGGCGAAGGAAAAGGGAGGGGTATTATTTTGACCGGTATGGATGTATTTTCTATTTCTATTAACTACTAATTACTTTTGTAAACTTTTATGTTTTATCATCATTAGAATTCCGTGAAGTTCATTTAATGTCACCTGTTCATTTAATATGACCACAGACTCAATCAATCTGACTAGCCTTTTCCCAACTCTGTTGAGGTCTGCTTCCACTGTAACCGGATGCAGCTAACTACCAGTATTTTACACGCCTATCTGACCTCCACAACCCAGAGTTAGCCCACGTACGTGCGTACGTGGGCTAACTCTGGGTTGTGACGTAAAAATATCACGGCGGGATTTTATGGCGCATTGGATTTTAAACTCTCGGTGTTAAGCCGAGCGTTGAGAATTCAACGCGTTGGGACGCACTCTCTGAAACGTCGACGTCTGGACGTCCCAGCGCGTTGAAAAAAGCACACTGTCTGATTTTCAACCCTCGGGGCTAAGCAGAGCGGTTGAAAATCCAGTGCACGAAAAAAAATCACCACGGAAAAAAAACACCCGTAAAAAAAAACACCTGGGCTTACTGGCCACAAACTCAATAAAAAGTATGTCAATAAAACAACCAATCAGGTTGAAACACTAAAAATAAGTTTCATTTCAGGCACATTTATAGCTACCATTTTAGTTATTACCTAGATAACGTCCTATTTCAAGCCCAGACAGACATAAGCACTTATCGGAAAGATAAAAATCACGTTCGGCCAAAAAACAATAAAAAATAGAGTTTATGACCCTTTATACAAAAGTTTATGGCAACATTAAAGGGTATTACAAAACATTTTATTAGGGTAGGCAACAAAATTTCAATAATCGTTCGCGGGACCACAGTGACGTCATCCAGGTATGGGATTGCGCCATTGTCACGTGCGCTGTTGAGGCGAGCGGACGTGGAAATGTTGTGAATTGTTGAGCGAAGCGATAAGCGATTTCAGAAAAGTTTATGATTGGATTTTTATGCCAGATGGGTTTGCGAATAACCACTATTTAAAATCCGTAGTCTCAAATTGATTGATTTCATTGAAAAAGATTTCTTTAGAATAGAATAGAATAGAATATTCTTTATTATGTACACCATAAAAAATACAGATAAAAATGTAGTCATTTTACATAGGGTCATAGGGCTTTATCTCCAAATTAGCCTGGCTGTGGTTAAGTAAACTTCATCTGGAAACTGTTACAAATTCAGCGTTATATTTATACTCAAAGGAATAATTATTCTTCGAAATAATAAAAATAAAGCACTCCTCTCAGGCTGCTGAATTAATTCCTCTCGGAATATTTTGTGTTGGACTAAATATTACTACGGATTCATTAATCCAGTTTTATATTAAGAGCGTTCGAAAGTTGGCAACGTCGCAAATAGATGTTAAATATTCACCTGTTTTGATTAATTTGGCGATATTGCTGTATGAAAATATGAAATATCGCTTACTAGTGAATTATAATATTAATAATGAATTGCAATTATAGGTAAACTATATGATACTATATTACCATCTATGATTTTAGGTATAAAAAAGGCATTTGGAAACTTTCCAAATACTTTGTTTACATATCAAACTAAATTACATTAATGTTACGATATTAATTATTGTATTTCATAATCAATATTTCAGTTCACTAGTTAATTAGCCATAATTGATATTTCCATACAGTAAATCTGGCAAAATTTTAAAAAATTGCGAATGAAAATTTCAGAATGAAAGTTCTTAAGCTACACTGGCCTAACTAAGAGGAGTGCCCACGTTTGCACGGACATAAAAATATCGCGGCGGGATGTTATCGCACACTGGATTTTCAAACACACCGGGACGCACTCTCGTCCCAGCGTGTTGAAAAAACACACTGTTGGATTTTCAACTCTCGGCGCTAAGCAGAGCGTTGTAAACCCAGTGCACGAAAAAAAATCGCCGCAGACAAAAATCGCCCATGTGTTGGCTAACGAATTATACATAGTCCGAAAAGCAAAGGCCTTCCACCACTCCTGCCATAGGTAACGATTCTATGCTACGTCTTAAGAAATCCTTAGAAAACCTTATCGTCGACGTCATCGCTCATCATCAGTTCAAAGATTCCCATGGGGGTAAGCAGAAATAGCAGATCCTCACATACTCGTTTTGCTTCGTCAAAGATTATTAAAAAAACAAGTTATCCCGCCATCTTCTTCATGGTCTGCCACTTACCAGTATCGCTGTTCCAGAGGGGAGGAGTAAGAGCAGTGATAGCCTAGTGGTGTGACCGTCGGTCTGCCAAGTCGAAGGTCTCGAGTTCCAACCCAAGGCACCTCTGACTTTTCGGATTCATGTGCGTATTGTATAATTATAAGTTGCTTCAAAAACGGTGAAGGAAAACATCGTGAGAAAACCTGCCTGAGAGATATTTCTTGACGGCATGTGAAGCCAAGTTAGAGGCCCATAGGCGGCATTAAAACCCTGTCACCAGGTTAGTCACTAACCTGCCAGGGTTGCGAGTTTGTCCGAAAGGGATATCACGGCCCCGGCACACAGGCAACGGAAAGAACACGGGTGGGTTTTAGTCAGTAAAAGTCTGACACTCCCTCTCGCTCCGCCCAGAGCGGGAGGAATCATTTGATCATTTCTCACCCAAAAAAAAAAAAAAAAACAGTCCTAATGTTACTTGAATTAATTCCTAGCCATCCATTTTTCAAAAAGTCGAGGGTTATCTTTCGTCTGTTTAACGCCTTAGATAAGACCGAAAGTCACGCATACCAACACCAAGTCACCGGATACATCCTCTAGTCATTCCGTGCTAATAAACCATAGTTTTCACCAGCGGACACCATAAAAAGGTGCTTTGATCAACGATTAAACTGATACCCATCTTTTACACCGAACCATCACGCTAATGCCAAAGGCGGAAGCTTAGTTACGGCACAAAACAGATAGGTACAGAAGATCTCCTTACATCACAACTTTTTATGTATACATTGTACACACGGCTACACATTTCCAGTATAAGCTGACCTCGCATTGTACGGAAATCCTATACAATGCGAGATCCGCATAAACTGGAAATGTATAGCTTGATGTGTAGCCGTGTGTACTTGTTGACCGGCCCACTGTCCTCTCATACCTATAAAAACTGTTGAATGAAAACATTGTAAAAGCAGTTGTTAAAAGAGTAGCCGTGGAGTTTCTTGCCTGTTCTTCTCCATAGGAAATGACCTATTGGAACCGTGCACCTGCTTCTGACGTTTCGTAAGTACCCATGTAAGTTTATGTGATAAAATATTTTAAATTTCGAATACAAGGAGCGAAAACGCAGGCACACATAAATAGAGACACTTCGCGTACAGCGAGTGCACGTGCACTCGCGACTGGCATTTGTTTGAGATCGCCGCACGTAAGTACGCGTCTGTGTGTGCGTGCGCATATTTTCGCTCTTTGTATGGTGCCGACCTTCTGTACTAACCTTTTGTGATTTGGACTTTTGTAGGCCTATCTTTGTTGCTATTTGGTTCTAAATAAGGATAGATTGCTATTTACGACTCTTTACTTAAAGGGTCCTAACGGTATTTCGCGCCGTCACGCCCTTAGCCGCCGAAGGATACGCCCTGGGCGTCGTGAATTGCAGGCCGATTCCCGGCCACCATAGGCGCGGGCTTGTGATACCATGGCCCCTGACAACATACAGGCAACTGAAGGAACACGGGTGGGTTTTAGTCGGTAAGAGTTTGACACACCCTCCCGCTCCACCCAAAGCGGGAGAAGTTATTTGATAATTTCCCACCCAAATAAAAACAAAGAAAGGGTAATTATAATGCAAAGTGCATATGATTATTTTTGCGATACCATTTTTTTTGCCATTTTTAATATGCATAAGGTCTGTTCAGATCTCAGCAAGGAATTATCAAACAACATTAGGTCGAATGTTCAATCTCAACGAAAGTGTGGTCACTCGCACTTAGCCATTTATTTTTTTACGTTGGTTAACAATCCGATAGTCCTACACATACATATGTATGTACAGGATTTAAAGGCATGAGTTTATACTCGTGCTTTCTTCCCAGCAAGGAGAAACTACAGACCGATCCTAACATACGCTTTTTGCTTCGTGTTCATCTCGTCATATCCGCACACCGGTTGGGAGTACTAAACACCTGACCTCTATGAAGAACATTACTAATAAGGTCACTATATGTCCTTCTAGAGTAGGGTTGTTCTAAAATAGAGTCAAATCAATCTGCCTAGCCTTTTCCCAACTATGTTGGGGTCGGCTTCCAGTCTAACCGGATGCAGCTGAATACCAGTATTTTACATGGAGCGACTGCCTATCTGACCTCAACAACCCAGTAACTGGGTAATACGATATCCCTTGGTAAGACTGGTGTCAGACTTTCGGGCTTCTGACGACTCGTAACGACTGTCAAAGATCCACGAATGACAGCCGGGACCAACGGCTTAACGTGCTTTCCGAGGCACGGAGGATTCTCGGTATGTAAAGATGGTCACCCATCCACTGACCAACCCCGGCAAGCGTAGCTTAACCTGATGGATCGACCAGTGCGGCTGTTGTTACTTAGCCACGAGCTCCTCTCAACTCTAAAATAGAGTATTGTACTCTTTTTCTTGTAGGTGTCCTTATAATCTACTAGCGACCAGCCCCAGCAACATAGTCTTTCAAACCACAAGAACAATGAAGGTTACACCATAGACCTAAACCTATATTATACCAGGAACCTAAGAATTTACTAAACTATCCGATCAGTTTGACCGCAGAACTGCAAACGAAGCTGTTTCTGAACTGAACCGCAGGTTTGAACGATTTATCTATAGGTTTTGCGGTTAGCGGGAGGATTAGGGTAATAGGTTATTCTTTGGTAACCTAGATTCTAAATATTGATCCACGGCGTCTTAAATTGATTGAGACACAGGTTCAATTTGTTAGGGTTCTGTACCTCAAAAGCAAAAAACGAAACCCTTATAGGATCACTCGTATGTCTGTCTGGCTGGCTTGCTGTCTGTCTGTCTATCTGTCCGTCTGGCTGTCTGTCCGTCCGTCTGTCACAGCCAATTTGCTCCGAATCTACTTAACCAATTTAGTTGAAATTAGGAAATTTTGCTGAAATTAGGTTTATAAAATTAAAGGGCTTGTTGTGAGGATATTAAATATTTTTTCTTTTTATCATTTTAAAATAAATACTTAAACAGATATTTTGAAATCATTATGAAAATTGACTATTTCTCCCTCCACCGTATCTCCGAAACTACTGAGGAGAAAATTTTGAAAAAAATACAGAAAATAGTTCTATACTTATAGATTACAAGAAAACCTTTAAGAAGTATGGTATGGTCTTAAAATAACATGGTAAATCTCCCAATATTGTGCGTACAAACATGTTCTCACATATATTGCAACTGCAAATGCAGCAGTTGAAATATATGGAGAACATGTTTTTCAACTACAATGTTAAGTTTGTACTTGGGATAAATTTATTCCAACTACGGAACCCTTCATTGTGCGTGGTTCGACATGCTCTTGGCCGGTTTTTTTTTTCTTTTATTTCATTGTCATTCCAGTGTCGAAAAGGTGTTTCAACATAAAAGAGCGTTTTACGTATGAGCGATTTTTCATTATAAATAAAATAACTCATTAATCTCTTGCCTGTATTCCAATTTATTTAAGGTTAGCGCAACATTTATTTTTCTTCTATACTTTTGATGAACAAAATCACTGTAGTATTCAAATAATTAGAAGCCAAAAACTATTTTGAAACTTTGAAAAAATTTGCAAGTTAATTGCGTTTGTTGCCATTTTTTATTTATAGAATAGAATAGAATAATTTTATTTCGGACAGAATCCATAGGGTTAGTAACAATTTTACTCAACATCTAGTGTTAGTAGGTACAGACACGGACTAACATAAAATTAAAATTCAGCGTGGAGCTGCATCCACCACCGCAACATCGAGGAATCTCACCGATCTGCGAACACACTGAGAATACTTTTGGTGCTGCCGCGAACACGTGACATCAGGGATGCGGCAAAACCATCAATGTTATGCCGAATGGTCTATGGATCTATAGAATGACGTGTGTTTAAAATACTACTGACATCTGCGGTCCGATAGCTCAAAAACATTCGATAATTTAAAAAATAGAAGAATGTTTTCTCGTCACGCTACCGCTTATCACTACGTCCAAACCTGATCCACAAACGCTACCACTCCTAACGACCATTCTAACCCTTCTGATTACGAAAAACCGATTTCCCACACATTCGAACCAACCAGCACGTGTGCTGTTAGACAATCGTAATTATTTCCAATCGAAAAACGCTAATAAAATTCGATTCGATTATTGTTTTGACCAGTACAAATCGATTTCAAATCGGGATACGGATTTTGCACGCAATAAAAAAGTTTTTTTTTCGCCTGCGATTTTATAATGGCTGCATTTGTTTTGCACGTTCCAAATTCGAATTTCATTTGAAATGTGTGAAATGAAACAGCGATTCGGTGTAGATGAAACATTTTTGTTTTTAATTGAAGTTCTTGATTTTTTTTTAATGGAATTTGTGAAATTGCTAACCTTTGCTAGAGTAGTAAGTACCTAAATCTTGCGAATAATAAAAGTTAAATAATAAAGTTTTAGTACCTGGATGTAGTAACAAATGGTCAACGTCCGCTCGCTTACCTGAAAACAAAATAATAAAAATATTATTACAAATAGTCATAACTTCAATAATTGGACGGTATTGAACAATCGTGCTTTCTTAAGTGATGTGTATAAAACTTCTATGGCAAAAAAAAGTTTTTACGCACTGCAACATTCCATTTTCCCAACAGTGAGTCAGACAGTCAGGCGAAATAAAATTAAATAAGGTTTTTTATTAATGTTAAAAAGACTCAACTACTTAGAAAATCGTGATAACGAAGCATTTATATAAGAAAAGACGTCTTTATCACTCCCTAGAGTGCCAATAGAAAAGGAACGATCCTTTCTACTCACATCCGGAAACCACGCAAGATCCGATCTGCGTGCACAGATTTAAATATCGAAGGTCATAAGATCGACCAATAATTCCTGACCCACAGAAGTGGCGCCTCTTGCAAAGACTTGTGTCAAAATTAAGTACATTTTAATATTAGTTCCGTGTTTTGCCACGGGTCAATTTAAAATGGTAATAGGAAATAGCCGCGCTTTTTTCTTTCAATTTTGTGAAACTGAATTTCTTCAATATTAATAATATTATTGTGGAAATGTAGCCTTAGTATTGGCTTCTATTTTAATTATATTTAAGAGGATTATGTTGCTGCATTTTCACACGAAATAATATTCTGCGTCGGGATTTTTCCGTTTCGTTTGCTTTTTTCGTAGATTATATTATTTTTATGTATTTCGAAAAGTTTTGTCTGTTTGTGGATGTTATTAGTGTATTAAATAATGGAACTGCAAGACTATTTCATGAAATTATCCGAAATCCAAAATATGTAGATTTCGCTCAACCAAAAACCTCGTGACACGTTTAAAATGCATTTTTTTATACATTTCTTAAAGCTTGGTGGAGTCTGTTAGTAAAATCTGCTGTCAAAGGTCAATTTAACAGTTCTAATTTTTCTTATCCTGTTCAAGTGTTCATTCAGTCTCATTTCCTAAGTTTCATATCAACTTCTTGTTTACATTTTTATACTTAGGTATGTGTTGGGAAAGTTTTATTTTTTATTTCTAATTACGATTATGAATTAGATTTATCGATTTCTTACGTCAACGTTCATACAAAATAATCACGGCATTTAAAGGGCGTCACACGGATATGCCACATGGAGGGAAAGTACCTTGAATATTGTAGATGGAACATTTTACTGAAAGAAGACATTATTTGAATTTTAAAAAACAATTTATACTGCATTCATCGATATTTAAATAATTACATGGTTGAACCGGAAATCGAACCCGTTACATGGGAAAAATAATCACCCTGTAGCTTTATCATACCGATCGAAAGGTTTCATCATAAGGATTATTTTTTGCTAAATAACATAGGTAGTGTCACAAATAAAAGGAAGACCATGAATTAAAAAAATCGACAGGGAGCGAAATAATCAAAAGAGTGTGACTTTGTATGCAACAGGAAGGGACTCATTTTGAGCATTTGATAAATTGATTAATTTTGTATTAAAAATGTTAAAATTCATGGTCTTCCTATATTTTTGACAATTAATTTAATAAAAACCAATCGGTTTAAAAAACTACGAGATAAGTATTGCCAGTCAACATTACATATTCAAAGCCAATCACGTCATCTACGTGCCTTTCGAACTATGTTGGGGTCAGCTTCCAAAGTCTAACCGGGTGCAGCTGAATACCAGTATTTTACATGGAGCGACTGCCTATCTGACCCCCACAAAACAATTACTGGGTAAAACACGAGACCCCCTGGTAAGACTGATTGTCAGACTTTCCGGCTTCTGATTACCCGTAACGACTATCAAAGATCTAGGAATGACAGCCGGGACCAACAGTTAAACGTGCTTTCCGGCTCCCGATATGTACCGGATGGTCACCCATCCACGGACCGACCTAGGCAAGTGTAGCTTAACCTTCAACCGACCCGTGCGGCTGTTATTGTTTACCCACGGGGCCTTCCCATAGCCAATTACGTAGAAACTTAAAATATTCCCATACCAAAGAAACGTCTAAGAGAACAAAATACGTTATTCATAAAACTTCGCACACTACATTTTACATAAAATTGTTTTACGTACAGTTGAACCAGGTTATCAATAAATTCCGGAGACATCGTCTTTTGTGAGGAGTAGATGCAAAATATTTTGAAAAGGTATGGTATTCCGCTTCGTATCTGCATTGATATCGTTAAGCTGCATACGTGAGTCTGACTGCATATCTGCATTCAGACTCACGTAGCGTAGGTACCAAAATAAATCGTCAGAGAGTTGACAGAGGTAGCACTTTTCTTTTTTTTTTGGTTGGCAAGTTATCAATTAACTTCTCCCGCCTCTTACTGACTAAAACCCACCCGTGTTCCTTCAATTACCTTTTCATTGCCAGGGGCCACGGTATCTCTTTTGGATTTTCCCGCGACCCCGGCGACATCGGTCCTAGGGGACCCGTCAGTTGTGCAGAGGTAGCACATTCGATCACAATCCGATTGATTTTTAAGGAAATTGCTAATCCTTTGCTTCATATGTTTGATAAAATCATCTGCTCATCAATATAACTAACGCAATTAATTTTGTTGAACTTTCAAAATTAAAGGTATTGCGATTTTACGTGTGTTACTAGAGAGGCGCCACGGCGTCCTCACCTTCCGCCTGACGCAGGTCCTCACCGGACACGGTTGTTTCGGAAGGTTCCTGTTCCGGATAAGGCGGGAGGAACCGCCCGGGTGTCACCACTGTGTGGATCGCCCGGAGGACACGGTGGAGCATACGGTGGAGGTCTGCTCGGCTTGGGCGGGGCACCACCGTGTCCTTGTAGAGGCGATCGGCGGCAGTGATCTCTCGCGTCCGTCCTGGTCCAGGCCATGGTGCATAGTTAGTATGTATGTATCTATTATATAGCATTTATCTGAGTATCTATTATAGTATATTGTACTAATATACTTTTTATTTGCACCAAAGACAGCCCCATTTTATGTCCAGAAAATCACTGTCCATTCCAAGGTTGCCTGGAAGAGATCGCAGTAAGCGATCAGGCCGCCCATTGTATATTTTGTAGTGTATTACTTTTTCTTTTTGTAATGTATAATCTGGTGTACAATAAAGTATAAATAAATAAAGAAATACTCCAGCCGGTTTTTCGACGCTCCACAGTCCACACAGTGCTATCAGCGACCAGCAACAGTAGGAACTAATTTGCCAACCGTTGTTATTATGGAAATATCCAAATTATTACTAGGTACCTACCTACTACGAAGATTTCTACTTATTCTATTAAAACTGTTCCCAAATTACAAAGAAAACCACTTCAAACTTCAGACCCACATTTAATTAGTTCTACCGACATACCGTCTTAAATTTTTCATTTAAAACAAGACAAGACGAAAATAACCAAACAAAAAAATACGAAGAAAAAAATACAAGAGAGCGTACGATACGCAGTAATTATAACTTCTCAAAACAACAGTGTTATAATTTAAAGCAATATAAACCTAAGGAACAAGGACCAAAAAGGACAGAAGGACCAATCAAAAATAATAATACCGGCCAGTAGCTGTCTCGGCTACTATCGAATAGTGTCAATCCCTCGCATCTGGTGGAATTACAGTCACTTTACTTTATCGTTATCGTTTCTACACGTATAACAGTCAGGATTTTTAGGGTTCGATTCTCATACAGAGAAGAAAAGGATATTGCGATACCTTCCTTGTGTGTTTCCGAAAATTTTAGGCCACTCACGAAAATATTATATTTTAACGCGTTTTTAAACATTTATGCGGTTATTGCGACAATAATGAAGAAATCGCCGCAATACTACAAGAGTTATTTTGACACACGTAGAGTTCAGTGATTTCTTTAGCAGATCCTTTCCATCGTCACCATCTACCAAGTATTTTCCCAACGATGTTGGGGTCGGCTTCCAGTCTAACAGGATACAGTAGAATACCAGTATTTTACATAGAGCGAATGCCTAGCTGACCTCCACAACCCAGTTGCTGGGTAATACGATACCCCATGGTAAGACTGATTGCCGGATTTTCGGGCTTCTGTCTACCCGTAACGACTGTCAAAGATCTTCGAATGACAGCCGGGACCATCCGGGACCTCCGCAACCCAGTTACTTGGGTAACACGATACCCATACAGATGCTTTCCATGGTTCTAAAAAGTGGTCCTTCTACAGATATAATTTTCTGGTGTTGACGGCTAGCAGAGACCTGTTTGCAATTTAATTTAAAGAAAAATAAGGCCGGGGAAATAGAGTTTGCAACTTCTTCTTTACCGGAGATTAATCGGATGCTATCTTGAAGTCGGTAGGATACATAATAAATATTTGCTAGAAACTAGGACCAACTTTGTATCATAACATCTCGCCTCACCCTCACCTAAAGTACACCCATAGTTCGCCAGTTATGTTTTAGTCCCACGTAACAGGGGGCGATGGGGCTTGTGGCTAAGTAATAACAGCCGCACGGGTCGATCGATCAGGTTAAGCTATGTTTGTCGCGGTCGGTCCGTGGATGGGTGACCATCTTTTCATACCAAGACCGCTTCGTGCCTCGGAAAGCACGATAAGCCGTTGGTCCTGGCTGTCATTCGTGAATCTTTGACAGTCGTTACGGGGCGTCAGAACCCCGAAAGTCTGACATCCAGTCTTACCAAGGAGTATCGTATTACCCAGTAACTGCGTTGAGGTCAGATAGTCGCTCCATGTAAAATACTGGTATTCAGCTGCATCTGGTTAGACTGGAAGCCGACTCCAACATAGTTGGAAAAAGGCTAGGCATATGATGATGTAACAGGGGGCGAGCCTATTGCCATCAACCGGGCACAAATCGTAACTCCGGGCTGCTGGGAAATTCTAGATAGAAAAACCTAATAACACTTTGCCCGACCTGGAAATCAAACCCAGGACTTCATGCTCAGCAGTAGCGCTTGCGACTACTAGACCAACAAGGCAATCAGTATGTTTAATCTATACTAATATTCCGTGTGGTGCCGGACGTAAAGAATAGTACCATCCCATTTCTTCCCGTGGGTGTCGTAAAAGACGACTAAGGGACTTACTAGAGAATGGGCAGCAGCGTTCTCTATGTATTTTAACACCATACTGCGATCGCCAACCCGCCTGCCAACCGTGGCGATTTTGGCAAACCTCCCCCCATTTGGGGGAGGCAGCAGTGGACGTCTTCTGGCTGAAATGATGATACTAATATTATAAAAAGGTAAAATTTGTGAGTTTGTACGTAGGGAGTAATTTTGAAAAAAATTAACAGAAGTGGGAAGCCGAGTAGTAAGTATTGTAGGTATTGCCGATGGCCGAGTGTCACTGGATATTATTTTATGTTAAGGCAACGATAACCGACTTTTAATGATTTTATACTGAAGTTCACGTCTAAACGAGTATTTTTAATGATTTGTAAAAAATATATGTTAAATTAGAGTATTCTCTTAATAACTTAATATATGAATATTTTAGATTATGTTTATATTAGATAGTGAAATTAATTTGTAAAGTTATGTCTAACATGGATAAAAAACTGAGATTCACGTAAAATCTATCTAACGTATTTTTTTTAAACCTTCACCATTTTAAAGGTAATTTAATTAAGTATTGATCTTTCAGTATACGTGTTTTATTAAAATACCTTTTATTTTATGTATAATAAATAAATAACGCGTCTAATTTCGGACAGCGCTCCTTGATGGGCGAGTCCTATATGGGCTGGACGTACGACGCGATACGTGAGCTCAGTACAGAACACGCAAGCTAACCACTCAAGGTCACTGGCATATATCTGCGTCTTAAAACAAGAAATTTCACGCGGACAAAGTCGCGAACAGAAGCTAGTAGTAAGTAAAATATAAAATCTGTTCGTTTTACCACATGATGACACGACATTTTTCTTTTAATAAGAAAATAAAAGATGAGTCAAAGAATTCAAGAGAAAGAGATCAATGTGAACGTTTCAGTCCTTTCTTCAGCCTGACATCTGTGATGAAGCGAAAACCTTATCAGAAATCTTCAACTGTGATTGAAGTATTTCGTCTGACATTAGAAAAGATTGCATTTGACATTGCAGAGACGTAAAATACGTTGTGAATGAAGGGTATTGATGCATTGTATACGGGTGGATTGGTGTTCGATACTATGTAGGTATGAATGCGACTTTGGCCGCGAAAACAGCTTCGAAATTCGAGATGAAAAAGTAACGCGTGTGGACATTCTAGTACGGAGTACCTGGTCGACCGAGGTCTGCTCCGGTGAAAATATAGAATTCTTATTTAATAGTATAGGATATTTCTTATTAATTTCAGGCATAGTACATACTAAACCGGAAAGTTTAAAATCCCTACCAAATGACTCAATTTTCTCGAAACAGTTGAAATATCTGTTAATAAAGAAAGGCTACTATACCGTTGAGGAATTTAAAACTGACAAATTGTGAATTGATTGACCTTGTAACAATATGCTTGACGCACTTACGTATATGTGAAATAATAAATGACTTTAATATATTATGCTTACCTACAATGACTAAAATGCATGAAAGAATTAATAATAATGATTTATTTGAAATAAAATGTAATAATTAAATAACTAATGTTTATCAAAATGTAATGTATTGTAATAATTAGAATCAATATTATATTATATAATTTAATCAATTGATATGAAACATTTGCAGTGCCCTTACAGGGTGCATGTCTTAATACTGTGTCATGAAATTTGAATGCATGCCTACTTACCAGTGTTTTACATGTTAGCAAATAAATAAATAAATAAATAATTCCATGCTGCCATGTCATTATTCTAAGGTAGCCATCTTGTTCTAAACTTTGGGCGACCGAGCTCTGCTCGGGTGAAAATACGGAAAAAACCTTTGAGAAAAAAAATCCAGTTATGACCCCTAGATTGCAACTTTCACCGAAATCGCCGTTTTTGAGAACGTGATTACAAATATATATATCGTTTAATAGTATTGGATAAAACTAGGTCTCAGAAAAATTTACACCATTATTCATTATTCATTTGTCTATCCTTTATTCATCAGTTATGAGGTTTGCTTCATTATTGGTAAAGATACTAGTGGTAGTCTTCATTTTATCTAATAACGGTCCGTAAATTATAGGAATCAGCCAAAAGAACATTGCTAAGACATTTTCCCTAAAAGTATTTAGATGAGAAACAACTAAATCCTTTTACCAGCAACAAAGCGTATTAAATATAACTAAAAGCTTCATAAAATTTATCAACCAGGACTCAAAAACAAACTAAAATGCCACAGTCAATTAATTTCTGCAATATAATAAATTTAGAGCCATACAAAGAGGCGACCTCTGGCGGAATTAAAAATTAAATTAAGATTCCTAATTGTAGGACAGCGGTTGTTGTTTATACTACTTGATACCGCGTGGCTGATTTTGACGGGATTTTCACTGGCAGATAACTGATGTTATAATGAGTAACTTAGGCTGCATTTATTTTAGAAAAACAATTAGGGTATTTCATTATTTTGACATGGTCAATAAGCTTTCAGAAAATCACATCAGTTTGTAACGTTCAAAGCTAAACGCGAGCTTTCCAATGACCGAAACGATTAACTGTTAAAGAGGAAATTGCTTTATTAACTACGCTTAGACAGACACTGTTTGATGTCATTATTATCTTTCGAAACCATTTCGTGATGTACATCGACATTATCAACATTACTTTGTTATTTGTATTTTGTTTTATTCTTTCATCTTCCTGACCTTGTCCCTTGTTACGTGGAGTTGGCGCAACACCTTTTCTTCATCCATTTTCCCCTTTCAACCGTGATGCTATCATTAAATCCTTTTTCTTTCATATTATCATTCCTAACCAATGGCCTGGTGAAGGCCGCAGGAATCCTCTGGATGCGTGAAGCACAGAACTGGTCGAAGACAATGTCCAGTGGACGGCTGAAATGAAGATCATTTCTCACACAATCCCTCCGTCTTTTCTCTGGCCTTTCCCTCCTACTTCATCCATCAACATATTCATCACTCTTTTTGTCACGTGCGCCCCTCCTCATACTCATCTCATCATTTCAGAAATAAACCTCATTATTTATTCTTCATCTTATTCTTAGTGTTTGGAACAACAGTAAAAAAAAATATGTCAACCATTTTCCAGTAATTTGACATTTTGAAATAAAAATGCCCAGAGCGGGAGAATTTATTTGGTAATTTCAAACCCTCAAAACAAAAAAAAAAGCCGACATATTACCAATAACCCCGAGTGTATATAGCATGTCTTATTATAAAAAGGTACCTAACAAAAGTAGCTTTTCATATTCAAATTCGGTGCTTCCAAGAATCCGTTGTTTCTCATACACTAGAAATTGTCGCCTGGGAAATAAGGACCAAATCGAGTTGTGATTTAACTATATTTGGTCCCAAAAACAGCAATTTTACTTGTGCGCCGAATAAAATAAGGTTCAAATTAGAATGAGCAATACCTAGGGACAAAATAGAGCTGCCTTTGTTTCTTTATCTAGTAAACAACGGAATTAGTTGTTTCTGTGTCACGTGAAATATTCGAAATTAATTAAAAGTCAGGTTTTCCCAGAAGGGCATCATGTCACGAATAACCTATATTAATATAGCACTTTGTTGAACTAAACGATGGTTTTTTTTTATGCTGTGCGAGCAGGCGAGTCTAGGGGGAATTTAAGGTATGTTTATTGAAAACATACAACAAAGTATTCACCATAACTACTACTGAAACACTTGTAATGAGCATTCTAGCGAATGTTCCAGCGAGCATTCTAGCGAAAGGACAGTAAATTTGCTTCGAGCTTTATGCCGAGGCATTCTGTCAATGTTCCGCCGCCGTCCCTTTATGCCAGCACGCATGTTTATTTGACGAGCGTTCGCTAGAATGATCGTGAAAATATTCGTAGCGATGTTTGGTTCTGTTCGTTGTTGAGTTCGACAAATTTAAAATCGGCGAATGCTCGATGTTCTGTTACAAGTGAATGCTCAAGGCTATCAGCGTCTTTATACTAAAAGCATGATAGCCAAGTTAGTAGATAAGGTGGCAGGTTGGCAAACCTTGGCCACGCCACAATTGTGGCGATAAGTCCCCTCTTTGAGGAGTGGCTAGAGAGGCGTCACGGCGTCCTCACCTTCGAGTGCTATTGGGTTTTCCCATCTGGAATTTTTCAGTAGCAGCCCGGAGTCTGGATTTGGCAATAGGCTCGCCCCCTATTGCTCCCTTTGTAAAACTAGTAATCAGAATTGGGCTTCCGACTGTCGAAGATCCACGAATGACAGCCGGGACCAACGGCTTAACGTGCTTTCCGAGGCACGGTGGAGTCTCGATATGTAATGGATGCTCAGCCATCCATGACCCAACGGCAGCCAGCGTACACATACTAGAAAATTCATCGAATCTTTACGAACCGAAATACCTACTTAGCTGCTATTTAACTTACACAAATACAAGAAGAAATTTCCATTACTTTATACAAATATTTGATACAAACAGTCTGTAGACATAAAACGTATAAATAACGAAAAACTCTGTTCCAGATTCGACTAAAAGATTTTAATAAACTGGATTTTTATAAGGTATTTCGTGAAAGCCTTTTGAGCGAGAAGAGATTACTTGGGTATTTGATTTTTATATTGCTAGGTATATAATTTTCCGTTAGGTCTAACTGTCGAATTCAGTGACATTCGTTATTTAAACGTTTTCTAATTATGTTCGATATTTGGAATTCGATTTGAGTGGTGCAGTTGGTATTAAGAGCGTTTATTCTGAAAGTTGGCAACGTCGTAAATGGATGTCAAATATTTCGTTGTTTTGATTAATTTGGTAATATTACTTAGCCACATTTCTTATTTACGAGTACATACAGTAATATTGCTATGTTAATCAAAATAGGTAAATATTTGACAGTTATTTGCGACGTTGCCAGCTTTTAGGCACCTTTTTTATTATGAACTTATAAGTAAAAAAATAATAGTAATAAGTAAAAAACCGGCCAAGTGCGAGTCGGACTAGCACTTGAAGGGTTCCGTACCACCATACAATATCTAGCAAAAAAGGCCGAAATACGCATGTTTTGTACCTTTTAGTTTTTAACTTTATTTAATTTGTATTATTTGTTGTTATAGCCGTAAAGGCTTGTGCAGACCAGCGCGACTTGTCGCGCGACGCGACACCGGTTATTGTTATACTGTGAAGTTTTCTTAGAAATTGTATTGTTCGTGTCGCGTCGCGCGACATGTCGCGCTGGTCTGCACAAGCCTTTATACAAAAAACATAAACTGTGCAAACAACTGTCTATTACGGTCTTATTACGGTTCACGAAATTTAATAGCCCGCTGACAGCCGGACGGACAAACGGACATCAGCGGAGGCTTAGTAATAGGGTTCCGTATGGCACCCTTCGGGTACGAAACCCTAAAAACAGTAAAAGCACAAGCTATGTAGCCTGTATACGACTTTTTTTTTCTTACTAAAAATACCTTCACAAGAAAAAATACTAACTTGTAATATACAGTTAAAACATGGTAAGGTATTCATAATTTTCCTTTATGTAAATTCATAACTAGTTTTTCACTTTTCCTACATAAAAGCGTGTATCGTTTAAGCTCTTACTACATAAGTTTCTTTGCAAGTTAAATAATCATTAACCGTGGTTCAGAGTTGAGACCTACACGAGGGTAAGTTTTGGAACTGGTGGTTGGGATATAATGTGGTTTTTGTAAAATACAATAGACGACGTATATTTAATAACCTAACCCGCTTAACTGTTCTTATATCATTAAGACCCCTGTAAGAAATCGACACGTATTTCACCTCTCAACGAGGCATCCTCAGGATGACGATTAATTTTGTTACGAACCGGACACGACGTGTTGCGCCGAGCGTAGTGTGAGTGTGTGCGCTGTCGTTGAGAGTTGCAGCACGTGTCGATTTCTTACAGGGTTCTTTATGACTCTTTAAGAACAGCTAACTGGATTAGGTTACTAAATATACGTAGTCTATTGTATTTTATAATGGATTTCCGCAAAATCACGACTGAGTCGATTAACTATGCTTTTTGTAAGTAACTATTTCGATAAAAAAGTTATACGTTTATCATTGAGTTGGTTATCAATTTTAATTAATGAATGAATGAATGAAATGCACTGATTTCAGCGTGGATTTGGTCTAGCCCCTGGACCCTCATGTTTCATGGAGCTACAGAGACCATTGCATATCAAGGAGTAGACCGGGAGGTGCGGTAATGGTAAGGAAGACGTGCCTTGGGTAGACTATCAATTTGGGTAGTTTTAATGAGTTTCCTAAATGGTAGTTAAATAATCATTAACCGTGGTTCAGAGTTGAGACCTACACGAGAATAAGTTTTGGAATCGGTAGTTGGGATATTAAGAGGGTGTATCCTAAAATTTGGAAACGTCGCAAATAACTGTTAAAAATTTACCTGTTTTGATTCATATAGCAATATTACTGAATAGAAATAAGAAATGTGGCTAACTAGCGAACTAGAATATTAATAATGAATTGCAATTATAGCATTGAATTTGATGTTGTACCAATTTTAGGTGTAAAAAACGCATTTGGAAAGTTTCCAAATAGTTTTTTTACAACTAAAACTAATTATTCGGTATAACGATATAAATTATTGCATTTCATAATCAATATTCTAGTTCGCTAGTTAGCCACATTTTTTATTTCCACACAGTAATATTGCTAAAATAATCAAAACAGTGAAATATTTGACATTTATTTGCGACGTTGCCCACCTTCAGAATAAACGCTCTTAAGTGCTTTCTGCACGCGTAGCATGGCGCTATCTATTTCTACGAAGAATAGACACAGCTGTTACTATACAAAGTGACATTTCGTTTCTCCATTTTTGACATCGCACCGTAGAAATCTTTCTACAATCTGTCATTTGGTCTTACGTTTCTAACAATCTTTGTCTAGGTCCTTTTGTATGTAGACTATTGCAGAAGAAAGTTTTCTATCCCAAACTGTCAAAATCACACTGACAACTGACAGTAGTGAAGACAATTTGATTTTGTAATCTCCATGCTAAAGACAGTAGAAAACTTTCTACTTGACAGAGCCTTGTAGTACTTGGCCACAAAGTATAAACGGATAACTACAAAATCATGATTATACAGAAGAACGTTTTGAATGCAAAATTGTGATAATAATTAATAGAAGAATAATCTATCTAGTCTAATCTATCAAGCTATCTTCTCCTATTTTACATCATTTAGTTAATAGGGCATTACCAAGGAAAGGGGCCAATATTACTGTAATATTTTTTGTTCCAAAACACGATAGGTACTTCGTCATTTTAAGAATAATTTTGTTGTAGTTGTCTTTATATACGTGACTTATCAGTAAAAATAGAGAATCAAACAGAAAAAAAGCCCTATGACAAAACAAAGAATTCTGATTCAAATTATGTCAGAGTGAATTTCGTAAAAAATGCAGTTGACTCTTTCTGCTTTGCTGCCGTCGTACTGTCTACAAGGAACGTCATTTTTGTCTACTCTTCCGTCGACAAAACTGTGCTCATGCTACGCGTGCTGAAAGTAAATATGTCGATGGATAAGTTATACGTTTATCATTAGCTTGATTATCAATTTGGGTAGTTTTATTGGGTTTTCCTTAAAGGTATTTTTCAGGACAAGCGTGGATTTAAGTTACATAATTGATTGTCATAGCATAGGTACTGTAGGTTTTTATCAGTGGACCTATACCTAGTCCTTTTAGAAATATAACATAACATCACGCATATAATAATCCCTGAAGGGTTAGGCAGAGATGTACCTATAGTCTAGTCTAGTGGTCGCAAGCGCTACTGCTTAGGACGAGGCAGGACAAAGTGTTATTGGGATTTTCCATCAGGAATTGCTCAGTAGCAGCCCGGAGTCTGGATTTGTGGTTGATGGCAATAGGCTCGCCCCCTATTACATGGGACTTAAACATTTGCAATATAAGTGAACCTTACTCAAGCAGTATATCGTAAGAACTCTTTTTGCATGACTTAATAATTCTACTCACTGTAAAAAATATAAGTACTTAATTTACCCTTTCCGATACGGGGCAACGACGCAGCCGACGAACTTGCCAGAAGGGGATCGAGCATGGCACCAGTGGGGCCTGAACCCATAGCGCCACTCTCCTTCGGGTACCTACGCACTCTGGTAAGGAAACGAACCAGGGACCAACATCACAAACTATGGTCGGACCACGGTGAGTGTAGACAGGCCTAGGAGGCACTCCCTACAATTGATGGCCGCCTCACGAAACAGGTTCTTCGACTAACGAAACAACAGCTACGTACAGTTACAGCAGCTGGTAACTGGACATGGGTCATTTAATAAACACCTCTTTGTCATAGGAGTCACAGACAGTCCGCTGTGCAGAGCCTGCATGGAGGACGACGAGACAGCAGCTCATGTGCTGTTATACTGCCCGGTGGTCGCCACATACAGGGCAAAGTACTTCGGTAACCCAGGTACCCTACGTGAGATAGTCAGTGATACCAAGGCGTTGCTGGCCTTCTTTGTGGAGCTGGGGTGGATCGAATAACCAATTTTCCCACCCGTACGCAAAATGCGCGCTTAGTCGTGGAGTTGCGGATACCAGCCCGTATTACCTATTACCCTTTCCGATTCCAGCAGGTTTCAGATACCGCAAATATCGACTGTGACCTGTTGGTGACTGCAAAGTTGTGTGGAAATCGGTTGTCATGGTATGTGATGCGCAGGAGTGAGGAAAATATCGTGAGGAAAGTTTTGAGTGTGAATGTCGATGGCTATAAGAGTTGGGGAAGACCAGAGATACGATGAATGGACTGTGTGGGAGATGTTATGGATAGAAAGGGGGGGAAATACTGAGATGACGACTGATAGAGAAGTGTGGACGAAAAATACATAATGTCCTGTCTAAAATAAATTGTGCTAATGGCAAGAGAATGATGAAATAACGACTATTAACTTCTTCTTTTCGTGTTGTTAGTGACTAACCTGGTATCAGAGTTTTAAAGCCGCCCATGGGCCTCTCAGGCGTGCCGGTTTCCTTTCCTCACGATGTTTTCCTTCACCCTTTTTAATTATACAATACGCACATGAATCCGAAAAGTCAGAGGTGCGTGCCTTGGGTTCGAACTCGAGATCTATGACTTGGCAGTCCATCGGTCACACCACTAGGCATCACTGCTCTTTACGACTACTAACTTAAACCCAAAAGCACTTATCATATAAAACAATAAACTTACTCTACCAAACACAAAAATCAAACCAACAACCCTCGGTCGAAAAGCCAAACAATGCCCCATTATCTACCCCATAACAATTGTTGGTAACAGTAACTGCCGAAGAAAATGGCGTAAAATCTCTCCTTTTCATCTCATTCAGAGGCATAAATACCTTTCTTCTCATAAGTTGGCTTTGCCTAACGGTCAAAGGGCGTTTAGACGTAACAAAAGCCTTTTCCTATAAAAATCTATAGATTTTCGTAAATAATCATGTGTTTGAATGTGTGAGGGTGGCTACAATGCTATATTGTATGCTTAATCGATACGCATTTTGGGTTCGCATTAAGCTTCGTGCAGACTAGCGCGACGCGACAGCACGACGCGATACCGGCTTTTGTTATAATGTGAAGTTTTCTTAGCAATTGTATTGTTCGAGTCGCGTCGCGCCGTCGCGCTGGTCTGCACGAGCCTATACTTGGGATGTTTTCCGAAAGAAGTGTGGAATTACACGTCTGTGAACCGGTGTAAACCGGTGCTTGGGGGAGGTCTATGGGTGGATATGATGGTGATTCTATAAAGAGTAAAGGATTAGCTTGGCGTGTGAACTTAACAGTTAGAAATAACGAATAACTAAAATAATGAATTTGTGGCGACATCTACATCGCCACATGCGAACTCACACTGACGTCACGCGAAATCCCGCATCGCGCAAGCTGAGTTTACCGAGCGATCAGCATATATATGACTTCCCAACATCAATCGTTGGGCAGTTTGCCCGCCAGACACGACACCCGTCTGGTTGGAGGATCCTCCCTTTTCTATAGAGTATGAGTGAACTTTACTGCCTGTTCCTCATACCTCTAGAGATTTATAAATAAATCATTTTGAGAGCGGCATCACAATAACTACACTTGTAAGCGCTTTCGTTGTCAAAGTATCTAAGTATCTTAGCTCTCTCATCAGCTATAAATACGAAGGTAATTATAAAAGATTAGTACCATCTATCGTTTACTACTTACCTATAATTTATTCTGTTAATTTAATTTATTAAAACGGACACACACTTCCCTGTGTTGCCATCTGACATTTATGCTGAGCTGAGGCCCTATTGGCATTATAATCATTGTTTTCTGTATTTTTCTGCTGTAATGTCAATAAACGCATTTTTCTTTCTTTCTTTCTTTCTTTCTTTATTAGTTCAGTCATATTTTTTTTTTTTTTTTTGGATGGGATATCATCAAATAACTCCTCCCGCTCTGGGCGGAGCGAGAGGGAGTGTCAGACTTTTACTGAATAAAACCCACCCGTGTTCCTTCCGTTGCCTGTGTGCCATGGCCGCGATATCCCTTTCGGACAAACCCGCAACCCCAGCAGGCATTGGTCCTTACGGACCCCGTCAGTTGATGCTGACATCTCTTTGAGGCGCGCGTGGAACACAACGCGCCGTCGACCCGGGCCTGGTCCCTATCGGACGGCGAGCTGCCCAATGCTCACCGTCCGCAGGCCCGCGCCTACGGTCAGTCATAATCCTAAGAATTAATTCATACGTTTTTAGCTGAATTAATCTTTGGATTATCTCTCAGAGAGGAGGCCTGCGTGGTAGCAGTGGGGACAATGGCTGATTTTACTAACTTTGGATAGGAAAGTTCATTCAGACTCTAAGGACCACTTGTTACTATTACTACATACACAAAGGCTACACGCTGAAACCAATTATTTTTAAACCGTTCACGTCTGTTACCACCCTAAACCCTGTACGTTCACAACTACGTGTTTAAACGTTTATTGTGAGGGTACTTAACCATTCGAGAACACTCGTGCGCCGAAGCTAGGTACTCGTATCATAAAATGTTACGCGCTATTGTGCTAGCAATCTTTAAGGGTATACGGTGTATCAGTTTAGGTGAAAACCTTAATTGTATATGAAATGTAAGCTAGGATATTATGTTAGAATTAATGCTGAGAATAAACTTTCATAGGTGTACTTTCGTTTTACCTGTAAGTATCGTCGATTCATGAACAAAGGCTCAAGTAAACTCTGCGATGAACGTCTAAAACCCTTTGGGGGCAATTTCATAAACAACGCGCTCAGTGACCGGAATTGGGTGCCATAGTTGCGTGCTATTAACAAACAAGGTGACGCCATTGGGGTGCATTAAAATAAACTTCTTATGTGAGGATAATAGGACCATTTTCATTCCTATTTCATGGATAATAATGCAGTCCGCTCCGTTACCAACTTAGCAAAATCAGCCTATAGCCGGCCGTAATTTATATTTATATAGGCCGTAATTAATGCCAACCCTACAATATAATATAATATCCTACTATTAGAGGCCTAAACACTATATTTCGAAAGGAAAAATATCGTTGGTTAAACTATATTACAAAATGGAGAAATGATCGCAATAGGGCCTGTATTAATCTCATAAAAGCTGAATTAATGGTATTTGGTAAGCTTCATTTAGAGCGTAAAATTTGTTATGAGACATTTTTTTAATAATAAATTGTTTTTGAAATATACCTTCTATATTTTTTCGCATTCTAGTATATTTTTACATGTAATAGCTTCGAAAATACTATATATGATATAAAAAGTTGGCAACCCTAGCCGTGGGTGGACGTCACATATCTTCGAAATTTTGGTTCATGGACATGCCGGTTTCTTCACCATGTTTTCCTTTACTGTTTCGCCACCGCTACCAACTTGCTGACAGACTAATATTCTGTGACGTAGCAAAGAGTTACTTTATGTAAATCCATCCATAAGTAAATGGTTCTGACAAGAAAAAAAGAGGAGTCATTATTTATAAATGACACCTATGTGCATTGACGCTTATTAATTAAAATCTTACCAAAGACTATATAAAAAACCGGCCAAGTGCGAGTCAGACGCGCACTCGAAGGGTTCCGTACCGAATTATACCGTTAAGATCTAACAAAACACGCCGAAAAAATCACTGTTCTGGTATGTCCTTTAATTAAAGGACCATACCATAACAGTGTTTTTTTCGGCGTGTTTTAACAAATAATAAAAATTAAATTAAGTTAATAATTATTAACTTCATTTAATTTTTATTATTTGTTGTTATAGTGACAATAGAAATACACAATCTGTGTTCAACTGTCTACCTTTTCTTTTTTTGTGGGTGGGAAATTATCAAATAACTTCTCCCGCTCTGGGCGGAGCGGGAGGGTGTGTCAGACATTTACTGACAAAAACCCGCCCGTGTTGCTTCCGTTTCCTGTGTGCCGGGGCCGCGATATCCCTTTCGGACAGACTCGCAACCCTGGCAGGGTTTGATGAATTTGTTGTTATAGCGGCAATAGAAATACACAATCTGTGTTCAACTGCCACCAATTACGGTTCATGAGGTATAGCCCGCTGACAGACAGACGGACAGACGGATGAATGGACAGCGGCGGCTTAGTAATAGGGTTCCGTCTGGCACCCTTCGGGTACGGAACCCTAAAAAAGGCAAGTACCAAAGGACCAATCGCTATTCCCGACTACGAAAACATAGACTAAAATTCTCATCACCGCTACCCTCTTCTCTTGTACCATTCCAAGATAATCTGACTCCTTTCACGCACAACGATAAACTGTATAGGAATGGCAATATTCATGAGGCGTGGACTGTTTAAAATTTGCCCTAATCTCCTGGTTTTGAGGCGACGAAGATTCTCTCGTTTACCCTAAGATTATACTGTGAGCTTCTGAATAAATTTCCTTGTAGTAAAAGGCTTGATTTTGTTTAAGGGTTAGTCTGAGTTTGAGAGCTATATTTTTCGTGAGTGTTTTTTTTTTGTTTGTAAAGATTACTTTTGTGTGAGGGAGAGGAGCTCGTGGCTAAGTAACAACAGCCGCACTGGTACGCTTGCCGGGGTTGGTCAGTGGATGGGTGACCATCTTTACATACCGAGAATCATCCGTGCCTCGGAAAGCATGTTAAGCCGTTGGTCCCGGCTGTCATTCGTGGATCTTTGACAGTCATTACGAGTCGTCAGAAGCCCGAAAGTCTGACACCAGTCTTACCAAGGGGTATCGTATTACCCAGTTACTGGGTTGTGGAGGTCAGATAGGCAGTCGCTCCATGTAAAATACTGGTATTCAGCTGCATCCGGTTAGACTGGAAGCCGACCCCAACATAGGTGGGAAAAAGCTAGGCAGATTGATTGAAAGATTTGTGTGTATTCCGTGGAAAATTTTGTTGGTTACACATTGACCACCATGGTATCATTGTGAATTTCTTCTTACAAAATTTAATGTGTCACTGTTTATTTTCCCTAATAAATAAAATAAAATGATTTAGATTTGTTCCGGAAATAAAGTTTGTTCGGGATTTTAAAATTTTTTTTTAGATAAGTTAGCAATTGACGTTTATATGATTGGGCAAGCAACTTGTTTGGTACCTAACTACCTACATTTACGAGTTTTTAAGCAATTGTCATGTAGCGTGTGTCGATACGACTGAAGGGTAAAAATACAAAGGCTGGGCTGCCATTGAATTCGTAGTAAAACTTTATAATAATAGTGATGATGCCTAGGTAAAAAAAAAAAAGTATTAGTCCGTCAGTCAGATAATAAAAAAAAATTAGACACGTAGTTTTTGCTTTATCATATTAATAAAAAAATACTTAGATAAAAAGCATTTTAAGTTGGGGAGTGGGGGTCGCTACGTCACTAGTATGTATAAAATCTACATATCTACTCGTGACGTCATGGCACATTTTACCTCAATGTATCGCCGTAATCTTTAGATTACGTAAAAAAAGAAAAAATACGTGTCCGATATTTTTTTATAATTTCAAAGACGGACTAAAAAAATTTTTTTTGTCGTCATCCCTATTATTGAGAAAGACTGACATTGCTAGCAGCCTACTCAATTTCTTCGCTCGCTTTTGTTTCCCATCCTCCCTTCAAATGAAAATGTAATAATGTTTAATTTATTTTACGTAGGGGGAATATTAGGTATACAAAAAAATAATAGAATTTCCCAGAAGCAAAATTTCACACCTTCACACCAATAACACAACACAAAGAGCACTCACATATCAAAAAAAAACCGAAGAGAATCGTAAAACATTTTGCATAAAAGATAAAAACACACCAGTGGAAGTATAAAAATATTAAAATTTTAAAGCTTTTAATATTCAATTAAATGGCTGAGGCCCCAAAGCTATTTAATCAAAAAGTTTAAACAATAACGTTATTAAATATGGCCTCCGCGAGCGATGGAGTACGTATTTATTTTGTTGGAAAAAAGACGGAGGTTTAATTTTTTTTGGCTTTTTCACTCAAATTAGAAAAGACTGATTTCAATAAATCTGCCTAGCCTTTCTCACAACTATGTTAGGGTAGCTTCCATTCTAGCCGGATACAGCTAAATACTAGTATTTTACATGGAGCATAATCCAGTTACTGGGTAACACGTTAGATTCAGTAAGGCAGGTAAGACAGTATTAGAGTTTTGTGCTTATGACTACTGTCAAAGATCTACGAATAAAAGCCAGGACCAACGGCTAAACGTGCTTTCCGGAGCACGGAGGAGTCTCGATAAATAATGGATGATCATGGTCACCTATCCACGAACCGACCGCGCCAAGCGTAACTTAACTTTGTATCATCAACACAAGAGAAAACAAAGTTATAATGACTATTAAGCGATAACTTTATTAAAACTTCTTCTTCGTGTTAGAAGACCAAAATTTAAGCAAGAAAAAAAAAGTATTTGACTTGTGTTGATGTTCAGGAGTTTCTATTCAAAATGGAAGTGTCCTAACCAAATATTAACAATCTGTTCTATGTTATGGGGTTTGGTTTTCGCACTTAGTCTGTGAGGTGGACCATTGTGCATGGGCCATAGCGACCGCTTGGTGGCTATTCCAACCAGCCCACCTGTCTCCAGAAGTTAATTAAATCTCCTGGTCTGTTCAGAACATCGGTAAAAGATCTGGGTGTCCCGAAGGTTTCTGTTCTAATCTGGGTGTCCCGAAGGTTTCCATTCTAATCTGTGTATAGTATTAATAGTCTATGTTTGACCTTCTTTTACAAGACCGATCAAGTTTTTCAAAGTATGCTGTTTTAACGTCTGGAACAGCAGTCTTCAGCAGTGATAGGCTAGTGGTGTGACTGTCGGACTGCCAAGTCTCGAGGTCGAACCCAAGGCACACCTCTGACTCTTCGGATTCATGTGCGTATTGTATTGTATATTATCACTTGCTTCAAAAACATCGTGAGGCACCGATGCCGACGAAATATCTCGACGAGATATTTCGTCGGCATGTGCGGCCAAGTCACAGGCATACAAGCTCTGACAGCAGGTTGGTCATTAACCACACTAAAAGGAAAATGGAGATGTCTTTAACTTCAAAATTTAAACACCACGGTAAGTTAAGACAATCGGTGACCTCAATTTACCTTTAGCTGCTGGACCAAAGGCACCTTAAACACTTATTTAAACCTAACTGAAAATTAAAACAATAATTCATAACGAAACAACATTAAGCAAAGCCTTTGTATAACATAATTTTGATAATAAAAAATAACAAAAAATTACCCTTTGCTCGAAAAAGGCAAGGCAATTTCCCTAATGCCTGAAATTTTCAGACTTAAAGAATTTGATTAATGAATTCAGCTAACCTTGCGGAGTAGGCATTTAGGTAAAGGTGTCGGCATTTTAGTCTGCTTAACCTCATAAAGGACACTCACTATAAACCTAAGCTTGTAGACGTGTATGTCGGCATTTAAGCAATGAAAAGACCTTAGGACCAAAAGTTTGTACAGAAGGACCAAATTATAAAATTAATGGAAAAAAAACGAGTGAGTCTTACAGTAGTCGAATATGATGTGGAACATCTGACATCTCACTTTGGTAATAAGCAACATTAAAGGGGCGGGGCCTCGTCAAGGTCGTTTCTGACGGCGAACTCTAGCACCGCGCCCGCTCATTGGTCAAATCAAATAGCGCGCGCTTCCCCGGCTTCCTGTGACACACTTCCGTCCCTTTTCACGAAATCACTTCCACAGGTTTGATTATTCCAATTTTGATTGCAGGTAAGCGAAAGGAAAGATGTTTCCTTAAAAAAAAAGACAAAAAAAAATTGTTTATTCTGTAAAACTAAACAAACATTACAAAAAAAAATACGGTAAATACACCCGTAAAAAGAAGCCAAAAGCCTTGTATTCAGGCAGTAAAAGATTGATTGAACTGAGGTCAGGGACCAAAGACAAATTTATATTGTGTAAAAATTTGTATTATGAACACAATACAACGGTGCATTACACATACATAACATAACATCACGCTTGTTTTCCAGGATTAGGCAGAGATGAACCTTTAATACACCCAGATTTCGTCAGTTATGTTTAAGGTCTGTGTAATAGGAGGCGAACCTATTGCCATCAACCGGGCACAAATCCAGACTCCAGGCTGCTACTGAGAAATTCCAGATGAAAAAACTGCGTTATTTTATTATATTTGACGTTAAAAACTGTTATTGTATTGCGACTGTTTTCGTCGTAGGGATGGGCAGACATGGTTTAAATAGGTCTACTTAATCTTTTATATAGTTTATTTTCTTTAAAATTTTGTGAATGTGAGAACGTAGATCTGTGGTTTTATATTTTGCTAAGTACCTGGTACTTGTTGATAGGCCTACACTGTCCTCTCATACCTTTTAACACTGTAATTTGAAAAGATTGTAAAAACCATTTACTTTTAAAGGAGTAACCGTGGAATTTCTTGCCGGCTATTCTCCATAGGAAACGACCAATCGGAACCGTGCACCTAGCTTCTGACGTATCATAAGTGCCCTTGTAGGTATACGTGAAATAAAATATTTAGAATTTTGATGTAGTTAGGTACTTAAAACTGACTCCAAATAGTTACTGTTACTTTTTATTAGGGTTCCGTATCCGAAGGGTACCAAACGGAACCCTATTAATAAGCCTCCGCTGTCTGTTCGTCCATCTGTCAGCGGGTTGTATCTTATGAACTGTAAAAGGTAGACAGTTGAAATTTTCACAGATTGTGTATATCTATTGTCGCTTTATCAACAAATAATAAAAAAATTATAAAGTTAATAATTGACACAATTAATTTAATTTTCGCCATACTGCGATCGCCAACCCGCAGGCGCCAAGCGTGACGATTATGGCAAACCCCCCCCATTTGGGGGAGGCCTATATCCAGCAGTGAACGTCTTTCGGCTGCAATGATGATGACGATGAATAATTGAAACCTATATATGAAAAGTATTTTTTTCGGCGTTTTCTGCTCAGCATGGAATTCCTGTGCGAGTCTGACTCGCAACTGGCCGGTTACTATCAAATAAAAAAAACCTACCATAAAAGTTTTCATACTTTTCATCAAAAAAGAAAGATAGACTTCAGACATTTTCCAAATTGGACCTTCTATTTACTTTCACGTGATGTCAAGCCTCACCCTTAGCAAGCATACACCTTTATTTTAAAACCGCTTGGCATTTCAAATGAGGTCGGCCTGGCCGAAAATGGCTGTCGTCTGAATTCTAAGGCTGGTTTGCAGGCCGAAAATAGTGCTGGACATTCTGTAAACACTAGGCTTAGTGTTTTTATGCGTGTCTAAGTTATTTGGTAAAGGAAAAGCGGCCGAGTGCGAGTTGAACTCACACTCGATGGGTTCCGTACTACCGAACAATAATTGAACACTACATATTTCTTTAAGAGGAGGCTCCCTAAATTGTATGTTGATTTGCTGTATTTTGAAAGAGTCACGCGAACAATCAAAATAGAACTTAAGTATTATTATTTATTGGATCTTTTTCTTTCCATGTACAAGACAGTTATGTAATTGTAACATTTTCGCTCGATTAATTTTTATTCGAAAATCATGCCTTTTTTTAAAGATGATTTAAGTAAAATGAAGATTACCCGGCTTTTATGTCTAAAATAAGTATTCACTGTAAAAAAATATAGTTTATTATCCAGCCACCAGATTTTTTTTCTCTCGATCAATTCGTCGCCAACACTGCAAAGGGGCGAACCTCATACAAACGGTCAAAAATTAGTTAAGTATACAAAAATGCTCCATTTGTCGAGCTCTATATCGTCACAAAAGGGCGGAGCTCTAAGATTAATAAAAACGAAAAAAGATTGACGGCGTATCTCAAAATCAGTTCTAGGGAAATTTAACGAAAAGACGAAACTCGAAGTTCGCCTTATAGCGGCGACAACTCGCGAGTAATGCAGAAAGCCCTAGTTCAGTTTCGCTCTATAAAAAGATGTTCAAATCCATAAATTTGGCTTTTCATCAACCAAAAAAAGTCTTAGTTCAATGTAATCTTTTTGCTGCTTATCACGATGAATTAATTACCTGAGACTAAATCGAATTTAAAAGAAAACTAAAACCAAAGCAAACTGTTCGCCAACTTAAAGACACAGACAAGCAAGAAGCTTCTGCCGAAAACCCCCAACTAGTTTGTGCATCTTTTGATTTGCAACAAGTCATTTTCTTACCCATTACAAAAGAAGGAGCAATATTTTATTAAAGACAGCTTTCAATGTATAACTTCACAATTTACAATATAGCAAATCGAGATTGTTATTGTTTCACGTGGCCTGAAACAGAAAGTAGACGCGGGTCTTCAGAAATTGCTACCGCTGTATCTATGTTTCTTCATGAACATGACGTTGCAGGTTCTAAGTCAATAAGCTTGTATGTGGTTGGATGTGCAGGGCAAAATAAAAACTCGATAGTCGCTAACATTACACATCTGCAAACTATAACTTTAAGATTCTTTGATCTAAGCTACGGACAGAATGAGGGAGACTCTGCACATAGTGCCATAAGTTACGCCGTGCAAAAAGCTGGAGATATATTCCTACCATCCCAATTGTATCCTATTATTCAAATGGCTAGATCTTCACAACCGTACATTCTTCGACCCTTGCAATACTCTGATTTTAAAGACTATAAAGAGCTATCACAAGACATAAACATGCTCAGTCTTCGCAAAGACAATATTGTGCCTACTTCAGTAGGTATAGCATTGTTTAATTTTTGTTTTGATTTCTGATTGTATTTGTTACCTTTGTCTAGATTAACGATTTATATGAAACAGTGTTTTAAATACCAAATTGTTTTTATTTGATGTTAACCATAATACAGGTTTAGTGACGAAGAATCCGAACTTATTAAGTAATTTGGTGTGTTTTAAATATATTAATAAATCAACAAGTTTGTGATCTCATTATAATAACGTTTTTGAGTATAGTTTTTTTTTAAACAACGCATATTATCATAATGCATCGAGACGTAACTCTAAGAGAATATTAGATAAACAGTATGTCTTGCTGGTAGAGAGGCGCGACGAAAAGGCGTATATTTTTTCTCGGCTTTTCCTCGGAAAACCTGGCATTGTAAATTGTTATATTTGTATTAATTTTGTAGTCCTGTTTCCATAGTACACCTTCGCGTTTGATGTTTTTAATTATTATATATATATTTTTAAATATCATCAAAATAAGCGCGTCATCGGGAGAAAATAAACGTTTTTTGGCTCTGAGAGATATTTCTCGACGGCATGTGAAGCCAAGTCAGAGGCCTTTATTTAAATTTTTTTGAGCGTGGGAAATTATCAAATAACTTTTCCCGCTCTGGGTGGAACGGGATGTCAGACTTTTACTGACTAAACCCCACCCGTATTCCTTCCGTTGCCTCAGTGCCGGGGCCGCGATATCCCTTTCAGACAAACTCGCAACCCTGGCAGGCATTGGCCCTTACGGACCCCGTCAGTTGGTGCTGACATCTCTTTGAGGCGCGCGTGGAACACAACGCGCCGTCGACCCGAACCTGGTCCTTATCGGACGGCGAGCTACCCCTTGCTCACCGTCCAAGTCAAGACGCCTATGGGCGGCTTTAAAACTCTGACACCAGGTTAATCACTAACCACACGAAAAGAAGAAGATTACTTTAGTTATAAACGAAATAAGAATTGACACTTACGCCATTTAGTTCTATGAACGAAACACGATCAAAGAGCGCACACGATATTGAACTTTATTACTGATGGTTAACGTTTAGTACATAGTGGAGTGGCGGGGAGCATGGGGGCGGAGCTTGCATGGAAATGGACTTTAGGGTGCCTGGTCTTAAAACGTTTCTTGTTTCACCCTTCTTGTATGTAGGTATAAATAAAATAAACTTAAAAATTAAAGGAGGTCCCCCTTTAATTTCTGACTTTTTTATTATTTATTGTTAAAGCGGCCATAGTAGTTCACATTCTGAGATAATTTCAAATGTCTACCTATTACGGTTCAAAAGATACACCCCCGTGACAGACGGACGGATAGTGGAGTATTAGTATAAGAGTCCTGTTGGCAACCTTTGAGTACGGTACCCTAAAAACTAAATGGATGAGAATATTTTACTGTGTTAGTTCTAGTCTGTTGTAGATAGTGTTTTTGGTCTTCTGTTTACTGAAGTGTATGACTGTGTCACTTTGTAGAGGTTGGAGTTTCTTTTATCTATTTTATGGGGTAGACTTGGTTTACTTTATGTTTATTTTATAGGGGTTTCTTGACTAGTTTTGGACTTACCCAGAGTAATTGAATATTACGAGGCCTTGAGTCTAGATCTCAATCTAGCATCTTAGACTCAAGTACGTATAAGGGTGCTGGGAATACCTAAAATAACATTTTTACGGTATTAGGTATTTTAAAGAGGATTCTAGCGCATCCTCCAGGAAGCCCGCGAAATTCAAATCGAAGTCAATTCTAGTTTAGAGAATAGTATTTTTTTAGGTTTTGACAGGTACGTATGTATGTATGTATGGATGTATGTTCACCTGTTTCCTCATAACTTCTAAACTACTCATCATAATTTGACAAATGAGGTGTGGTTGGAAGCGTCTTGATGGTCCGTCGTTGGTTATAATAGGCTATGTGATGTCACATTACAAAATCCGGACTCACACGTAAAATCGTAATCGTAATTTACGTACGATTACGTGTTACTCCGGATTTTTTATTTGTCTGTCTGTGATGTCTCGTTTTTACTTTTTTAGATGACTTTTTGTCTTACTTGGATTTTAGTTTTTAGTTGATATAAATTTTATTTTTTTATAATAATATTTGAAGAAAAAAAAAACTTTTTTTGATAGAAAGTATGCGATAATTATTGTTACTGATAATTATTTAATTAGATACAGCTAAGATTTAAAACTGGTTATAGACAGTAAAATTGGTTATAAAATTTGTAGATTTTCAATATTGTTGTAAAATGGTTGTAAAAATGTTGTAATAGTAGATATAGTGACTGTTTCGACTACAGTGTTATTATTGATGCTAGGTTCATAATATTATAACTAGTTTTCTTTAAAATATTTGTATGCCAGTCCATAGCGAGACATATAGATCATATGTTCCAAGTTTTAATGCAAATAAAAATATTCTATTCCTTTTCTATTCTGCAAGTTTGCATAAAAAAGTAAAAAAAATACGATTTTCATGGGCTACCCTATCTTCCTTACGCTTTCGTCTTAAGGTAATGCTTATCGATTTAAACATAAATACCTACTAAAGAAAATAAAGAAAAAGGCTTTATTCTGAACGAACTAAACGCACATTACAAAAAAATATATACATTTAGGACTCCTTTACAAATTTGCCAAAAGCCTCGTATTTAATTCAAAACTTATAAAAGTTTGACAAATGTCTTGTATAAAGAACACTTCAATCGCAATTATAGCGTGTTCAAAAAATGCTGCTGGCATTATAAACAGTAAATACCAAAATAAATTGAAAAAGACTATGTACTTCAATATTGAAACACGAAAATATAACAGCAAAAATCTCCAAAAAACATTCGAAGAGTAAATTCAATGCAGCAGACCAGAAAACATCGAATAAAATAACTTTGAAAACCGTTCAAATACTGCAATAACTGCTGCTTCGGAACGCACCTAATGAAAAAGTTTCCCAAACAACCAATAGTAGTATACGTAGTTGATGAATAGAAACATCGAACCGAAACATTGAAAAATGTTGAATGAATTTTCAAATAGTGTGGATGTTATAGATTTTTTATCTAGGAATTATTAGGGGGTTTTTAGAAATATCTTTCGTAGCTAGCGACACGTTAATTTCATAGTAAATACATAGAAACTGGTAGTGCCCCAACGACACGTCATCGACAACTGCTGCTGCTTGCAGTCGGCTACGGGTTGTATCTTTATTCACGATATTTTTCCAAGTTCACCAGAAAAATTCAAGTTCAAAAACTATCTACCCTTATTTTGGACGTAACATGAAAGCATCGGTATTCAAGAGAAATATATTTAAAATGGCGTTCTCCTGTCAAGGAAATCAAGCGGAACGGGCGACGGGAAACAGTCTGATTGAATTGAGAAGAAAATGTACAACTTTCTGCGAGTTTTTTTTTTATAGGATCTAACACTCGGTTTCTGAATTGGGAATTTGAAGTTGAGAACTTGTCAAAGTCTACTCTTAGCTTTACTGAAAGTGAACGGCCGCGAAATTCAAAATGTTGACTACCTTGTTTAACAAGATGTCAACTTCAAATTCTCAATTCAGAAGCCGGGTGTTAGACAAGATCCGGAGCGAGAGTGCATGGGAGGCCGTCACCTCCTGCGAAGCAGTTATGCTCGCGAAGGAGGAGGTGCACGCCCTCGCGCCCCTAGTCGCCGCAGGAGACGCCCCGGGCGTCGCACGGTGGATCGAAAATCGGCTGTAGAAGACATAGGATCTCGATTTCTTAAATGTTATTTTTTTTGCTGGAAATGACTTCTGCTGATCATTACTGTTCTATAAAATGTCATATGAAGTAAATGTGTGCACAAATGGAAGAGTTATAATTTTTATAAGAAAAAAATGTATGGAGCTAGTATGAAAAATCGAATTATCTCCTAAACGGCATGTTTAACCGTAATATCCTTGGAGGTGGTCATAGTGCTAATTATTTATAATTTTTTGGTTGCGGATTTGTCGAAAAATTTCATGCCGTTTTTTTTTAAAAATCGTCAAAATATTTTCATTTGTTTTTTCATATGAAACGATTCCTTTTAGTGTTTATGTTGAAGAACACGGACTTTTAACTACACGTAACATAAAATAGCATCACTCCTATATTTCCGAAGGAGTTGGCAGAGGTTTATAGTACACCCACACGTAGACAACTATGCTTGAGCTAGATATTTATCAACACATCATGAGTTTTAAAACTTTTCATACAACCAAATTACCAATTGTTTACTCTTCTAATGAGCCCGAAAAGAAGTGATTAAGTAACTACACTGATTAGGTCTTCTAATGAGTCTTTATAGGTGATTTAATGATTTTCAATATCTCACGACAATGCCAACTATGGATTACATTCAACTTTTCCTGATAAGTAAGCTAATTTGTTAATTAGCAGTGCTATGAGTTCTAAGAATAGTTAGTGACAATTATAAATTTTCATTAGCTAATGAGAAGATAACTAATGAGGGTAGTTACCTAATTATTGGCGTTTTGCAATAAAAGGGCTAAAGTTTAGTTTTATAATTTAGTTTGTTCACAACTGTGTAACTGCTAACACTAAATCTGCGACTATAAAATCTTAGAATGGAAAGTTTAATCACGAATTTAGACTTGTTTGTTCTTCTACGAAGTGAGAGTACTTCATTTGATCATGAAGTATTGTTCAGTGCAGTTGTATCCCGTATAGGCGATTGCCTGTCTGACGAAGATCGTGTTGTTCTCAAAGAATTTTGTCGGAGATTTACGCGAGCCGCTTTACAAAGGTGGCAGAAATCCAACCGATTCCTTGATAATTTCAGGAGAAAGTACGAGAATTGGTTGGGAGCAAATATTGATTGGCCGAGTTTTGTGCAAACTTTAGTTAATCAAGAACCAAGTGTTGATGAGATACCAAGAGCGCCCTCAGTCTCTCCAGAACCGTCGACATCAACGTCCATTGGAACAATGACGAAAAGATCCCGTAAACCATTCGAAGATCTGGGAAGTAAACAAAAAAAGAGAAGATCTGATGAACACACAGGCGAAGATTCCAGTGAATTGGCATATGCAGCTGCAGCACGTTTAAAAGAAGAAGGGCATGGAGATATCGCCTCTGTCATCGAATACATGATGAAAAATCCTGAAGCAGCCGCTAAATTAAATGAAACGCTTAAGAAACCAGCGAAAATAATCATATTTACGTCAGAAAAGGCGCTTGGATTGCTTCTTTCGCTAAAACTCTCAAAGTGGCAATATATTACGTTGCGAGAGGCTGCCATTCGGGAAGGTGCTAAGGATATTTATCCATCTTACTATAAAGTGCAACAAACTAAGCTTGATTGCTACCCTCCGAAGCAATCAGTGACAGTTACTGATTCATCGGCTAGGATTACACTTCAAGCTTTACTTGATATCACAGTTACAAGAATCCTTCAAAGCCTTTCTAAGGAAGAGCATAACAAGCAGTTGTAGCTGATATCCAAGTGGGGATTTGATGGTGCTTCTAACCAAAGCCGATACAAGCAGAAAATGGAGGGTGAGGAAGATGACTCGAGCATTTTCATGACCTCCTTGGTGCCACTTAAACTGACAGATGGAGACAACATCTTATGGACGAACCCAAAACCATGCTCAGTTTTGTATTGTCGTCCAGTTCAGTTTACTTTTGTAAAGGAGAGTGAAGCAGTTGTCCTTGAGCTGAAAAAACAAATGGATGAAGAAATTGAGGCCCTTATCCCCACAGAGTGCAATAATAATAATAGGGTGACTCATGAACTAATGATGACGATGATCGACGCTAAAGTTTGCACTTACCTTTCTGAAGCTAGATCAAATGCATCGTGCTACCTGTGCTTAGCAAAGCCTACAGAAATGAACCGCTTAGATGCTGTAACATCAAAAATTGTGTGTTCTGACCTGTATGAATTTGGCTTGTCATCCCTACACGCCCGTATAAATTGTATGGAATGTCTGTTACACATTGCATACAGGCTCGACTTCAAACGGTGGGCAGCGAGAAGTGATGAGCACAAAGAAATGCTACAGACAAGGAAGAAAATAATTCAAAATAAATTCAAAGATGAGCTCAATCTGTTGATTGATATAGTAAAACAAGGCTCGGGAACCACCAATGACGGGAATACTGCAAGAAAATTCTTTGAGTTTCCTAATAAAACCGCAGCTATAACCGGTTTGGATGAAGACCTCATCAAAAGATTTGCTGTAATTTTACAAGCAATTACATCTGGAGAGCAGGTCGATATAATAAAATTAGGAGATTATGCCCGCAAAACAGCAGAAAAGTACGTATTTATTATACGACTGGTACTACATGTCGTCAACCGTTCATAAATTATTAATCCATGGGGCTGACATAATTGAGAAAAATAATATTGTGCCGATTGGGACTCTCTCGGAAGAAGCCTCAGAGTCTCGAAACAAAGATTTTAGGAGGTTTCGAGAACATCATTCGCGGAAAAGAAGCAGGCAGGATTCCAATCAAGACATTTTAAATATGCTTGTTGTTTCTTCGGATCCTTTGCTAAGTGCACAAAGGCCTAAGTTAGATGCCAAGAAAAAGCAGAGCTTTTTTGCTGAAACTCTCGACTTAATTCAATTTCAGGAAACTGAGTTCGAGTTTTTGGATATATCCAATCTGGATGCTGACTCAGAATTGGAGTCTGACAACGAGAGTGATAAGGAAAATTTGTAAAAAAATTATATATGTAATTATTTGTAAATTTGTATTTGAGTCTGTTTGGGTTTTTTTTTTGTAATATTTAATGATATTTTGTCTTTTTTTTTATTTATTTTACTTTATTTTACAAATGCTTAGTATTAATTCCTTAAATTAAATTATTTTGTATATAATATAACTTTATATGTTACTTAAATAAGAGTTTGACAATCTTTTTTTATTTAAATTAATAAAAATGTGTCATAAAAACAGCAATTTTTTTATTTAATTTTTCTTGTTTTGTGTGTTCTTAATATTTGGGTTAATAACATATCGAACTTTTTAACTTGGACACTAAAAGGGATCGTTTTACATGTAAAAATAAATAAAAATATTTTGACAATTTTTTTAAAAAAACGGCATTAAATTTTTCGTCAAATCGGCAACCAAAAAATCATAAATAATTAGCACTATGACCACCTCCAAGGATATTACGGTTAAACATGCCGTTTAGGAGATAATTCGATTTTTCATACTAGCTTCATACAAATTTTTCGTAAAAAAAATATATTTCCTTCGTTTTTGGGCAGAATTAACTCGGGTGTCATTTTTGTACATAGTAATGATCAGCAGAAGTCATTTCCAGCAAAAAAAATAACATTTAAGAAATCGAGATCCTATGTCTTCTACAGCCGATTTTCGATCCACCGTGCGTCGGGAGTCACGAGCCGACTTCCGGCCACCGTAGGCGCGGGCTTGCGGACGGTGAGCAATGGGCAGCTCGCCGTCCGATAAGGACCAGGCCCGGGTCGACGGCGCGTTGTGTTCCACGCGCGCCTCAAAGAGATGTCAGCACCAACTGACGGGGTCCGTAAGGACCAATGCCTGCTGGGGTTGCGGGTTTGTCCGAAAGGGATATCGCGGCCCCGGCACACAGGCAACGGAAGGAACACGGGTGGGTTTTAGTCAGTAAAAATCTGACACGCCCTCTCGCTCTGCTCAGAGCGGGAGAAGTCATTTGATGATTTCCCACCCTCAAAAAAAAAAAGGGGTGTTAGACAAGAGACAAGAGGGAGAAAATGGTGTCTAGACTACAAATGTACACCTTATAACGTTGCCAATACATACCTATTCATAAATTCAACAAGAAAAAAAAACATACCTCGCCAAGACAAGTCCTTGGCTAAGTAAAGAAATATGCGAGTTAAAGCTTGTGCAGACCAGCGCGACTTGTCGCGCGACGCGACACCGGTTATTGTTATACTGTGAAGTTTTCTTAGAAATTGTATTGTTTGTGTAGCGTCGCGCGACAAATCGCGCTGGTCTGCACAAGCCTTTATTCTATTTTTATGTCAAAAAAACGTGCTTCCTAAGTTAGTCTAAGGCAGAGATCTATAAACGTTAATTAGCATGGACTATGGCTTAGACATGCACCCATCTCTTTCTTGCACTTGTAGTTTGACAGTTGTGCAACAGTGACAGTGTGACAGTGAGTGACAGTGACGTTGGCGTGTGCTAGCTAACATATGGCTAATAATTTAAATTATGTTTTGTGTTGCGTAATGTAAATTATTTTGAATACTATTATTTAAAATCTTTTTTTTTTTTTCTTCTAACTGTACGGACAGCTGTGCTGCTGGGGAGTTTGTTGCGCCACGTCTTCTTCCCAGCTAATGCACTAGGAAGTGGTGAAGGGTGGGCGTTTTGGGGGACTGTCTTATGTAATTTTGACGTTCGAAAAGTGCTGATTCTCAGCCTAGTTTGAATAAATGAATTTTGAATTTTGAATTTTGACAGGAATAACGCTTAGCCAAAGTACGTGATAAGTAACGTTTATAGATCTCGGCCTTAGAATAGAGACGAGAGAAATTTATGAGACATTATTAAAAATTATCTTTAATGTTCTTGATATTCATTTTTAATTATTTGAGTAGCGTTTGTGACCTTGCTTTACATTTTTTGCCATATCTCCGATGTTAACGGCTTGATTTGGATTCCGTTTATTATTTCTAAAAGGAGGATCCTCCCTTATCTATACTTAGAGGATGAGTGAACCTCATACCTCTATATCTCCAAACACAACAGTAATTCTCGTCTTATCTTCAACAAGGTAACTTGCGCGTTATACTTAATTCAAGGAGACAAAAAAAATGGCGGCCTTATTAAATGCGGGTGGAAAAGAAAGTGGGGGCGACACTAGGGGAATACTGATGAGGTCAATATGTACTAGTACTTACTACTGTTTTGGTAATTAATAGGACTGTTAACAGTTTAAAGGAAATGGGCGCTTTCACATTTGACGATAACGACACGATATTGTCAGACTGGTATTTTCATACAATTACTACTAAACGCTTTCACACTGTGTCGGTGTAGTCAACCGTATCGTCGCCGACATTAATTGTCGTGCCGATATCGGCGGGCGACACAGTGCACTTGTTACACTATTACACTTATGGAATCGCGCGTTTATGACAAACGTAATTTTTTACAACGGCTGAGAACAAAACAAAATATTTTTATTATTATTAAGTAAGTACCTACTTATTATTTTCATTTTTATTATTTTTATTTTATTAAGTATTTATTTATTTCCAAAATACTTAACTTATTTTACAGTTGATTTTAGCCACACAACGAAAACCGATCAGGGTTTATCTGTGCGATGCACGATGGCGAGCCGTTCATTTCTATCTTAAAAAAACATTAATGATTACTACAATGCTAATTAAATCAGAATAAATAATACGATAATAATAGGTACATAATGATAATTTATTTAAAGATACATTAGTTGGACAATATTTGTGTTAGGAAACGTTTTAATGAATACTTAAATATTATCAAAACCATGGTATAATAATTAATAATATACTTCGCCGGGTATGGCATTCCGAAACACAGAGGTCACGTGGGCAACACAAGTCTACGTCATCACATCTGTGTTACCAGAAGTTTTTAATAATAACTCCCCAACCACCGTTATTACCTGTGCCAATCCGATAAAACAATGAGGTTTTAATTAACAATTACGTTGGTTTATGTTTAAATTGAATTGTTTCGTTTGATTAGACACACGAAACGACAATTTAAAAGCTTTGGTTTCTGAAAATCTTTCCTTAATCGTGTTTTGTTGCAATAGAGTGGCAACTGGATAGTGACGTAAGCATGTGTTAGTCCCGGAATGCCAGACCTTGTTTTATTAGACCATGATCAAAACTATGTCTGTTTCACAGAAAAAACTAACTACTAACCAGTACAGTCAAAGACAACAGCAGTAAAGCATTACAACAACAGAAAAATAATTGTACGTATTGCACGTTCCGTGGTGTACAGTCGCGGAAACAAGCGGCTCCAATGACGCTATGCACAAAATGAAAAGAACAATATCAATGAAAATAAATGAGAAATAGCGACTGTCAATAAAAATAACGCTCAAACGAATTTCAACCATGTCTGACAAAGATATGGTTGCAATTGAAATGTGAGACGTTTATGGCGACATAGATTTATTCTTTGGTCTGGTAATCAAATAAATGTGTACCAGCTGTTTATGATTCGGAACACGTCGGTACATTAAATTGACGGAAATAGGATATTTTGATGTCGAATCGTATGTTGGAGTAAACAATTTTGGTCTATTGTGTGAGGTATTATTTTATGGCTCAGTGGCTGCTCTTCAATGAACTGAGGTGGTATTTGAGAAACTGACGTTGAATTTAGCTCATATGGGGTATATTGTACAGATAACAACCATTGCTCAAGTTAAAATTAGAAGATACGAGTAAGTAGCTAGACTTACCAAGAATTGAATTCTGATAGGAATTCCTATTGAAAGATATTTCAAGGTATAATTATAAACATGTTAAGACCTAAAGTATGTTCGAAAAGTATCTGATAAAAGTGTAAACAACCCCTGTTCAGGTTACATTTCCGACGCATTCACTCACTAACGGGAATTAGTAACGGTTCCCTATCCATTTGCATAAAATTTTTAGACATAATATAACATGGCATACTTTTGTTTATCCTAATTATATTTACGCACTAGCTTTTGCTCGCGACTTCGTCCGCGTAGAAGTCGAAAATGGTTCTAATAGGATTTTTATTGGTTTTTTACGTTATTAATTTTGTTATAACATATAAATTATTATGTTAAAATGTTTGGATAATTATAAAATATAACAATCTTTATAATAGTGTACTGTAGTGTACTTGAAAAAAAAAAGATATAATTTATGAACACGAAGCTCGGCTTTGATCTGGCGAAAGTTACACGGGTGAATTATCTTTTTACAACGAAATCGAAATACTACACCTACCGCAGTAGGTATTTCTTTGTTAACCATATATTTTGTTTTTCTTTCGGGTGCTAGAATCACCAGGCTACTCTGTGCGCTTACTCTGGAGCATGCCACATACAACTGGCCGTGGGAGAAGCAGCTTTCCCATAGGTCTACTCCCGCTACCTTAAGAGTTTGACCTTGAGCTTTGGTTATAGTCATTGCGAAGCATACTTTGATGGGAAACTGCACTCTCTTGAATTCGAAGGGGTAATTTGATAGTGTTAGGGGAATCCTAGGAGTAAATACAGACCTCTGTAAAGCTTAGAAACCTTCAAATGCGGTACCTATTAATATGTATAGTACGGTGAATTTCGAGACATTCCAATTTTTAAAGAGTATTAGCTTTACCCGCCCCGACTTCGCACGGGTAGCTTTAAACCCTACCTACCTACCCTATCTACCCTACCTACCTACCCTACCTACCTACCC
This sequence comes from Agrochola macilenta, assembly GCA_916701695.1. NCBI lineage: Eukaryota > Metazoa > Arthropoda > Insecta > Lepidoptera > Noctuidae > Agrochola > Agrochola macilenta. The sequence goes on along the minus strand of OU753578.1, from coordinate 10,819,978 downwards.
TACCTACCTACCCTACCTACCTACCCTACCTACCTACCCTACCTACCTACCCTACCTACCTACCCTACCTACCTACCCTACCTACCTACCTACCCTACCTACCTACCTACCCTACCTACCTACCCTACCTACCTACCCTACCTACCTACCCTACCTAACTACCTACCCTACCTACCTACCCTACCTACCTACCCTACCTACCTACCCTACCTACCTACCCTACCTACCTACCTACCCTACCTACCCTACCTACCCTACCTACCTACCCTACCTACCTACCCTACCTACCTACCCTACCTACCTACCCTACCTACCTACCCTACCTACCCTACTTACCCTACCTACCCTACCTACCCTATCTACCTACCTACACTACCTACCCTACCTACCCTACCCTAATTTTCTCACCGTTTAAACCTTCCCTGGACTATGACAAACATTTCAAAACCAAAATCAGCTAAATCGGCCCAGCCGTTCTTGAGTTATAAAATTACAACGAATACTCGTAGCGGCATTGATTTTTATAGATATACGAGTAGATTTGCATTGCAAGCACCAAGCTTTTATGTGAGTTCAACCTTATTGGAATAAAATCGGATTGACTTTTCAAACATGTGTCAAAATAAAATGTAATTTAAATCAAAAGCACTAACGAGTATTGATATCAACTTCGAAGAAAATTACACCCAAAATAACTTTCTACCCCTATTTAACCCCGTTAAGGGATGAATTTCAATAAAATACGAAACAGGTCTTCCATTAATTCTGTTAAAGAATGTTTATGCAAAATTTGAAGTAGATTGGACCAAGGAATCACGTTGTCCCATACAAACTTTGCCCACCTTTTTCACCCCCTTAGGGGTAGAATTTCGAAAAATCCTTTCTTATCGGATGCCTACATCATATAAAGAACACACCCTCCAAGTTTCAGGTCTCTACGATCAGCGGTTTAGGCTGTGCGTTGATCCGTCAGTCAGTCATTCAGGACAAAGCATTTTATATATATAGATAACATTGTTTTCGCATAATAGCTTACGCATAATTTTTTTTAGCATAATTTCTCTAATCATAATAATGGTTAAGCATAACATTCTAAAGCATAAATTTGTTTACGCATAATGATATTTAAACATATTTTTTTAAGCATAAAAAATACTCATAATAATTAACTTCTAAAATGTAACCATGCATGCAGCAAGCATGCAGCATGCAAACAAGCATACACCATGCATGGAGCAAGCATGCAGCATGTAAACAAGCATACAACATGCATGCAGCAGGCATGCAGCATGCAACATGCAGCATGGTTTCTGTCACGGCTCCGGCGCTGCGGGGCTCCGGCGATCCCACGCGAGCTGCTCGTCGCAGATGTGTTTAACGCTCACCACCACAGCTTCGGCTTGCTGGCTGGCTTGAAGCCGGCCAGTATCAGCCACGGCGGCGAGCGTTAAAACCACCTGCTCCTCAGCTCACGGGCCGCCTAGCCCCTCCTCGCCTACGCGATTTTAAACAACACTCTAGGGGTAGGGCAGACAAGACTACGTGGAGTCGGTTTTGCAGCGAATCGCTTCTGTCACAAACTTTTCTTCTAGCAATTTAATTTTTAATCAATAATATTATTTACTTGTTACAGAAACCTTAATACTATTATGCTAATAGTCATTAGGGCTAGTAACATTATGCGAATTAAAATTATGCCAAAACAAATTAGCCGTAAAGATAATTATGCCAACATAAACTGTATGCCAAAAAAAAATATGGCAAGGAATTATTATGGCAAAACAAATTATGCCAAAACAGTTATGCCAAAGTATATTATGAAAAAGAACATTATGCGAAAAAGGGATTCCATTAGTAACATTGGTTTAGGTTTCAACTTTATGTCACCACTTTTTTAACAATTATTGTTTGAATAACTATAACAAATTTTAATAAAAAAATCATCAATGAAAATGGAGGTTATAAAATTAACCTCAATTGTCAAAGGAAAAATATCTTTAAAGTGATTTAAAATAGGGTTAAGTATTCAAATGATCAAATCAAAGTAAGAAAGAAAAGAAAAATAGGTTTATTTGTCACAGAAATAAAAAAGATAATAAACTCGACTAGAACAACAAAATAAAACAATAGATTTAAGTATAATCACGAGCACAAAACAGAAATAGTCGGCAGCTGCTGGCACGTTATGACTGTGACGAGAAGGTTTCCACTCAGCATGATGCTGTGCTATGGGGACCCACAGCACAGCACAACACAATTTGTAAGATAGTTTTGAAACAGGCCATTACTCGACTAACTTTAGACTTAAAAGAAGAAAATGGAGGCCTTTAATCAACTATTAGGTGCGACTTGTGCCCTCGTCACAATATTTAATCAAGTAATCATAATAACGGGCTTTATTTATGTCCAAATCTAATCGGATTATACCGAAACTAGCAAGTTAGTGAACCCATAAACATGAAAGTCTCACAAAAGTTTGCCAAAACGAAAAACATTCTGTGAAACGTATGCAACAAATATTAATAATATTTTGGTCCGTCCCGCATATTTTGATACGACTCGTAAATCTAAAACTTTTGCACACTGAAAACAGTGATGCAATCTGTTTTCCCATATTTTTATGCCAAAAGCTTAGTTTCACAACCAAACATTTTAAAATATATTGTTGAGTCATGTCAAAAATAAGCTTTATCCTAAAATATCGAATTAGACTTGTGACTACTGTCGTGTCCAATGTTTTTACGGTTCCGAACGGAAACCTATTACTAAGTCTCCGCTGTCCGTCCGTCTGTCTGTCAGCGTACTGTATCTCATGAACATATCATAGTTAGACAATTGAAATTTGTACAGATTGTGTATTTCTTTTGCCGCTATAACAACAAGCAAAATAAAGTAAAAAATTAACGGTCCCAATACAAGAAACGTTATTTTTTCGGCGCTTTTTGCCAAATATTGTATGGAACCCTTCGTGTTCGAGCCCGGCCCGCACTTGGCCGGTTTTTATAAAATCCTTTTTGTTTTACGGCTAGCCTTTGTAAAACAATAGAATTCCTACTTGGAACGCAATTTTCGGTGTGAGTAAAATATAGTGGTAAGAAAAGCAAAGGGAATACCTTTGCATTATATACTTTGACCCATAGGCCTTGACGTTTTATGACTTGCAAGTAACATTTAACCTTAGAGTGGTAAACATAACTCTACCTACCCAAATTCGTTCGAAATTACCAGCACTTTTACACGACAAGAGAAAACATACAGTCTAAATATACATTACGCCATAAAAATAGGTTAAACTTACCAGGTTCTAAGTTAAAAATGCACTCAACAAGTACACTAGTCATGTCAATTAGAATATATAATAAATTACCAGAATTAATAAAAAATGAACAAAAATTGAATACATTTATAAACAAATTAAAACTATTCCTATTATCTAAATGCTATTATGATATCAATGATTATTTAAATGTCAAATTTTAATTTACAAGTTTTTATAAAATAATTACAATAAATAGGTACTAATTAAGTAAACAAAATGAAAAGCCCTCTTCCTCTCTCCTACTTTTGCTGTGCCCGATAGGGTCCGCAATGATCATATTATTTTGTTAAACCTACCACCTAAGTTCACATGTGGAAGCAATTAATATATTGAGTATTGAGTACCCCAGGAGACAACAGACTGCCATAACATTATGGCATTAAAAATTATACATCCTTCATAAACTCCAAAAAGTACACAGAAACATCATGCAACCAAAAACCCTTTTACACAAACTCAAACAAGATCTCAACTCCCGACAGTCATGAGCTCAAATTACAAGCTATTTAATAGCCCAGCTCGAGCTACAACGGAAATTAAGCTATTCGGGCAGACGGATATCTTTCAATATCATTTGCAGTTATAACTAGACTCATAACTTTGAAAGGGGTGCGAATAAAAAGAAAAGAAATAAAGGAATAATATAAAGCGAGAGACTTGGTGTGCAAGAACGTGACTATAAAAATGAGGTAGAAAATATTGAAGAGTAGATGTGCCAGGGGCTTAATAATATGCTGTCCTTTTCCAGGTTTAAGAACTGGGGAATTTTATCAGAATACTGGCAGCTCCCCGCGGTTTCACCCGCATAAGTCTCTATCCCGTAAAAATATCGGGATAAAAGTACCTATCCAATTTTTTTTTTTTTGTCTTTTTAATTTATAGAGGGTTTAATCAAAAACTGATTATGCCACCCTCATCGTTACAAACAATTCTTCCTTATAATCTAAATCCTATTTTTGCTAACTTATACAAGTATCTTGCATCCGTCGACAATGGGGACGCAAGCATGCTATTACACCTTCCAACATCCAGTGACATCAACAGTGTGATCTTTTCGGCCTCGTTCCGGACGCATTCCATCAGTAAATGGTTAGTGTCTTCCACTACATTACACTCTGGACAATTTGGGTGAAGTAACTTTACCAATGAGAAATGCGAAACTGTTCATTGGAATGTGTCCCGATCTAAGTCGAAGAGCTATTACAATTTCCGCACAACTCATGTTTGCCTGGTCGGACCAAAAATATATCGGGATAAAAGTGTCCTATATGTTAATCCAGGTTATAAACTATCTGTGTGCTAAATTTCTTCCAAATCCGTTCAGTAGTTTTTGCGTGAAAGAGTAACAAACATCCAACCCATCCGCCATCCTCACAAACTTTCGCGTTTATAGTATACGTACTAGCGACCCGCCCTTGCGTTACACGGGTATGTATTATACATATAAACCTTCCTCTTGAATCACTCGTATCTATTGCTGAAAACTGCATTAAAATCCGTTGAGTAGTTTTTAAGATCTAAGCGAACAGACAGCGGAAGCGACTTCATTTTATACTATGTAAAGAAGATTTGTAGGATTGTATTGTGTCGTGGCTTCGTCCACGTGGAGGTTGGAAATTGTCACACGGCATTCGCGTATACAAAAGTATCTATATTGTGTCAAATTTCATAGAAATCCGTTCATTCTGTAACGCGTGGAAAGGTAACAGACATACTTACAAATAGAGTTAATTCTTGCGCATTTATAATTATTAGTATGGTTGGAGATCCTTACGTTAATCGCTGTTAGCAATTAAGTGCCCAAAAACCTTGAAATTTAATAAGATATCGGTATTATCATTGTATTTTAGCTTACTCACCGAAAGCTGCATACTTTCTTACTGGCTACTAACATTATACCTACATACCTATAATCTGCTCGAAAAGTTTTTGATGAAAGTGTAAACAAACTTACAGATTAAATTCTCACACAATCACACACTAAAGGGAATTAGTAGCTTATTAATCCGTATTTAGAAGGTTTCAACTTAATTTCTCACCACTTTTTCTAACAATAATATTGTTAGAATAAAAGTTGTTTACATTTTCATCAATTGATTTTAGAACAGAGTATACATAGCTTATTGGATAAAGATTTGCATAGTAATGAATAACATCCGATCCATCAATTCAAATCATGGAAATCAGTAGTCAAAGCGCATTGAATTAAATCTATTTGAGTTGTTTAAAACAATGATTCACCAAATGACATAAAACATTGATAAAACCACAATGCGACGCAAACGTACTAATTAGCATGTATTTTCACTAGATTAAACCTGGCATAATGATGTGGCGAAAGTATCGTATTTATTCTGCTTCAAACAAACTTCCGGTTTAAAATCTATAGGATAGAAAAAAAATGTTATGAATGTTTGGACTTATCATTTTGATTATGGAAATAAAATAAAAACACTGCAAAGTGAAGAATAACTTTAATTTCGGAAGTCTTTAGATTTGTATTTTATTAGTTTTTTGCCACCGACTTCCGAAATAAAAGTACGTAAGTACGGCAAAGTTTAGTACGGCCGGCTGCACGGCGGCGCCGCACTGTGGATCGAAAAAAGGATCTCGAAGAAATAGGAGCTAAAATTTTAAAGTGTCGGTTTTTTTGCCTAAAATGGCTTCTAATAGCCAATATTTTGCATAAATATATCATAGGATACACTCACGTAGGTAAATTAGCAAATCAGCAACAAAAAAAAAATTATGGAGCTAATGCTTATATCTCCGGAATGGAGAGCATAACCGCTATATCCTTACAGACGGTGATATAACAATGTATTTGTGATTTGTTGACGTACTTGATTTGTCAGATAGGCGCCGTTTAAAAAAAAAAAGGCAATAAAAAAATATATAAATTGCTAATTTGCCTAGCTGACATCCTGTGATATATTTATGCATGCTATTGGCTATTGGCCATTTTAAGCAAAAAACCGACACCTTAAAATTTTAACTCCTTGTTTTTCTAGAGCCTTTTTTCGATCCACAGTACGCCGCGGCGTAATTTGAAGCGCATATGAAGCTTCATATGCGCTTCAAAACGTGGAACGCCTTCGTGGAGAGACCTCTCATGGTCAAAAGAGCGTTCAGAATATTCTCACATCACCCTAAATTCCAATTAATTCACCCAGAACTGGCAATACGAACTTACAATAATTTATTTATTTTGCTCAAAGTTTTTCAGAACAAAAAATCTCCAATTTCTATACCAGACATTATTATTTTAATGTTTTTTCAGCCATTGTCTTGTTTCCAAACTTTGTACCTACGACATTTTGATTGAAGCGTAGTTCCTAAATAAATATTGAAGTAAGAAACTGCGTAGGTAGAAAACATTATTTTCGGGTAAACATTATGTTAGTGGAGTAATTTGATTTGTATTTATATTAGTGAGTTACGTGGGTTATGTAAACACGGTTTTAAATATAGCCTGTTCTTTTCAAGGTACAGTCAGGGAAATCAATTGATTTCCCTGACGGAAATCAATTGTAAAACAAATTGGCACCCTGTGACCCTACTCCAAAGAGTGACAGTTGAATGATTTGAATATACGCACAATTTAATTTGCTTAACAATTCATTTCCGTGACTTTATTGCAGAAATACCCATGAATATGACCAGTTTTTGGTATGACAACATCTTTAAATTCTGTCCGCAAAGAAATTTTTCGTCAAAAAAATACAGCTGTTCCATACATTTTGACCGCGTAAGTAATGCACTTATCTATGAAACAGCAGTTTTTTTTTTTTATAACTGACGAAAAAATTTAACGCACGGGCGTTCAGAATCATGTACTGAATCCATGGTAACAGTTTCCGCGTCGACGTCCCTGCCACCCTGTATATATATATTTGTAATCACGTTCTCGAAAACGGCTCTAACGATTTCGATAAAAGTTGCATTGGGTTCACGGGGGCAAAACATCGATCTAGCTAAGTCTCTATCTGGGAAAATTCGTTTTCTCCGTATTTTCACCCGAGCAGAGCTCGGTCGCCTAAAGTTTAGAACAAGATTGCTACCTTAGAATAATGACATGGCAGCATGGAATTAGCATGAACTATCCTATACTACTAAATGAGCATTCTCTATTTTCACCCGAGCAGAGCTCGGTCGACCAGGTACAATTATATAATTTACAAAATTCTTAAATTTTCAACTTTCTTACTAAAATAACTCTCGGTATATAGCTAGTCTCCAACATTATTCAATACAGTAAACAAAACACAAACATAAGAAAACTAATCAATTAGCCGTGTACATAGCATAAGTAAATAAGTTATGGTTATAAGATAACATGGATCCAAGTTTAGCCAGTCATATAATTTATCAGGCGGGTCTCCAATATTTAGAACAAATGTGATCCAGTGGGTGATATGCTTTAACAAGCTATATTGCAAATATCCAAGCGAATAAAGCCGGATTCATATTACTATGTCGTGTCGTGACGCTTTCTGACGCAGTGTTAGCCAATCGAAACTCGTTGTGATATGACGTACTTTTTTTTTTTAGTTTAAGTCTTACCTGGTGTTAGAGATTTTTTAAATGGGCCTCTGACTCGGCTTCACATGCCGACGATATCTCTCAGGCATGCCGGCTTCCTCACGATGTTTTCCTTCACCGTTTTTGGAACAAGTGATAGTTATATAATACGCACATGAATCCGAAAAGCAAGAGGTGCGTGCCTTGGGTTCGAACTCGAGACCTATTACTTGGCAGTCAGACGGTCACACCACTAGGCCATCACTGCACACGGCATAGTCCTGAACAGATTCGTTTCATTGGTGTTTGTCGCGTTACGACACAAAACGACTCAGTAATGTATCAGTGGAGAGTCTGCGTTGTGTGTGAAGTGTTATTGGGTTTTTCCATTCAGATTTTCTTAGTGGCAGCCCGGAGTGTGGATTCGTGCCCGGTTGATGGCAATAGGGATTATTACATGGGACTTAAACATAAAAACGCTAAGACACTGGGAAGCCATGGGGACGTCGGTGGCTACGTAGCCATGGCTACCTCTGGCTATGGTAGGCTAGGTAGCCAGAGATAGCCAAAAATACTGGCGACTTGGCTACACGTCACCAGGTCGCCAGAATATCCAGTCTCCACATAGGGGCCGGTCGGTCGCTGCTATGCTTTCAAACTGGCGACGTCGCCAGACCGTAACCAAGTGAGTTATCTGTCATAAATTTGAATACGAATTGTTTGGTTACGTAGCCGGTGACGTCGCCATGGCATCCCAGTGTGTTACCGCTCTAACTGGCGAAATATAGGTGTACTATAGGTACACTTCTACTTAACCTTTCGGAAATTTCAAGCGTGATGTTATGTTAGTCTGCGCTTTTAGGGTACCGTAGTAAACAAGGAACCCTTATAGTTTCGCCATGTCCGTCTGTCTGTCTGTCCGTCTGTCTCTCCGCGGCTTAGCTCAGAGACGGTTAGTACTAGAAAGCTGTAATTTGGCATAGATATGTATACATATTAATCATGCCGACAAAGTGGTACTTAAAATAAAATCAAGAAAAACATTTTTTTAGGTTCTACACGTAAAGTGGGGATGTTTTTTTTTCTCATCTACCCCATGTTGTGGGGTATCGTTAGAAAGGTCGTTCAAAAATAATGGGAGTTTGTAAAACCATTTTTGGATTCAGGGATCCGTTTGCGAAATATTAAGCTTTTAACTGTTTTTTTTTGTTAAAGTCAAGTGTCATTTAGCTGGAAAGGGAGGGCCCTTTCCAGATAATAACGAATAATAAATATAAATATATAACGAAATTAAAAGGAAAACTATCAGAGCTAAGAAGGCTGTACAGGTTAACGAGTAATAATCAACCAGCTTAAATTTGCAGTTTGAAAAACATGATCTCCCATTCATTCCGTATGGGAGAACATGTTTTTAAACTACAATGTTAAGTTTGTTCTTGGGATAAATTCATCCCAACTCATTCCTCAATTCATTGTGCGTGGTCCGACACGCATTTGGCCGGTTTTTCTTATACAGTCCATGTCTTATTTTCAAATGAAATGAAATGAAATGAAATTGTTTATTCTGTAAATAGGATATCGGAATCACTTTTACACGTCATATAAAAAAATATAAAAAATAAGCTAGGTGAGGTCGGTGTTTCCTATCTGACTACTCTGAGAAGAAAGGCCGAAACAAACTCAGAGGTCACAGTCTCTTTTAAAGTCCAGACATAATCTTGGTCAAGTCATGTGAGGACCATGTAGATTAGTGTCTGAAATGGTCTTTTGAGGAAAGAACCACACAGATTTGAGTGGACCTGTCCAGTCAGTGCAAGCATTTGTCAGTAATCGTGGAGCTCAACTCAGAACTTAAGGAGCTCAACTCGACGAACAATACCAAGGAAAGGATATTTGGGTAGGCAGCATCAACTACTCAAACTGCCAGACCATCATTAAAACTGAGAAAGAAAAAAGAAATGAAAAGGGAAAAAAAAATATCCACATAGTCCTCACATTCACAATAATTAAAATAATATAATACTTTACAAAGTAATCGTGTCATTTTGAATTCAGTGTGTGCGACCTGCCCCTGCTAAAGATTTCTTCGATATTCATAAGGATATTCTTCCGGAATTAATTTTCCAAATGATGAAAATTGCATCAAAATCCGTTGCGCTTCTAAACTACAGAAGAACAACGTGGGCACACAGACAGACACGAAAAGTAACTTCAATTTAAATTAATAGGTACCTATGAAATCAGCGTTTTGTATGGAGAATAAACCTAAGTTAACGAATATGCCAACTAAGATTAAGCGACAAAAATAAGTTTTGGCTAAGTTAAAACAAATAGTGGTCATTTCTACTAACAAAATGAGGAGTAATTTTTAAGGTATTTTTTATGTTAAAAAAACTATCCTAAGTAATAAGGTTTTTTTACTATTGGTATTTGGTCATTATTCGATATAATACCAAGCAATTGACGAATATTTTAAATCATAGAAGTGACGAGGTTCTCTATTTGTGAGAAAAAAACGCCAATTTCAATATAAGCAGATATCACCCAAAAATATTACATCTTAGCTTCCAGAGTACAACATACCTAACAAACAATACCCATATCTGTAATTCTGTACAAGTTTTGATTAAATCTGATCTCGCAGTTTGCGCACTGAAGATGTTAAGATAGGGCACTACATTGAACGTGGTTTAAACTTTAGCGAACTGTTAGTGATATTAGATGTTCCACTTGATTCCGGTTAAATGCGTGGATGCTTGGATGTTCATTTTGATAGGAATTTGGATGATTAGGGATATTGGAAACGGCTGGTTCAATGTGGAATGTTTATTGATATTGGATCTATGGAATTGCGTGTTTAATTTGAATAACAAAACAATTATTTGGTAACCTGTTTTTGGTGGTCTTAAGGGCCACAGCAGACTAGATACTTTTAGCATCGGCGATGGGCGATTTTGTGACTGTATCGATGCATTTACCTTCTAAACATCGGCTAAAACGCCGATCGCCGACGCTAAAAGTAGCTAGTCCGCTGTGGCTTTAAGGCTTGTGCAGACCAGCGCGACACGAACAATACAATTTCTAAGAAAACTTCACAGTATAACAATAACCGGTGTCGCATCGCGCGACAAGTCGCGCTGGTCTGCACAAGCCTTTAAGGTTTGGGACTATAATTACCGAAACAGTAAGTTGTAAAATCAAACCAATAGGCATACCTGGTTATGATTATCTGCCTAACGTTTCCCCATTACCATTCCTTTGTTGGGATGGGCTTCAACTTTTTTTATTGTGCCGTTTGCATACCTAAATCTCCAATGCTTTTAGCTTGATTTGGATTCTGTTTATTATTTCTGAAAGCTTAAGAGTTATTTTATCGGATTAACTAACGTATTTTTTATAAAACTTGTTTTAGAAAAAAAAAACGGAAGTGACATTTAAAAAAAAAAAAAAACTTTATCTAATTAAAAAAACACTAGTGTAAGTCCATAAAATTTGAAGGGGATATTGAAAAAAAAAAAAAGAAAAAAAATTAAAGATAGACCTTTTTAAGTTAATTTTCTATAATTTGTCATGAATATTAAGAAAAATACGGACGGTGGCACATGGGCGACATTGTATATGACTATTTCATATGTAGGGTATTGCATATTTTCCCCAACTTCTTTTTTGTTTTGTGTTTATTCTTTGCGTCATGTTTACCGCAGATAAACGTATATTCTTCCTTCTTTTTTTCCTTTTTAGACTAAAAGAAGACGGATATTATTGACTACATTCGATATATCTGTTTCACGCACAATTTACCTTGTAAGAGATACCCGTTACACATGAAATAATGCATTAAAATAAGCCGGTATACGGTGAAGAGAAAATGTAAGCATTCGATTTCCTCAGCACAACACAAGGGTATTTATTGGAGGTTTAGTCGCATGATATGAGTATCGAGTCCCATTCGAGACATCGATATGAGCTTGTGTTAAACAAAATGTAGTGACTGGTTCTCTTTGTATGGTTTATTTACTGTGTTCGTAGCATCGTGGTGAAAGGATTAGTCACTTACGACTCTGCTACACGTATTTTATCTTCATAGAAAACGGCCGAAACGACGTGCTCCCAAATCTCAGCATGTATCAGTACGCAACAGTATCGAGTGCGCGACAGTTACGCACATAAGTAATTGTTTCAAGGTCAATGCACAGATATAATACTGTTACTTATTTATACTGTGAGTCTGCGTTACCGAGTGCTAGGTGTCCACGGTGCGCCGGATGTTTAAGGGATTGGGTACCGATTTTTAACGTCGGTCGGGGAGACTCGTCTGTGCCCCAAATAATGCAGTCAAACTGACCTCTGCGCTGCCACCAATAACGCCGTGAAAATGGCTAAGTTTTAGGTTAACAAAATTTAAATAACTGTCGTGGCAGCAACTCAAAAAAGAAGGTTCGAGTGTGTTAGTTGATATCCAGATCTTAAGCATCAGATATGATCATAGACCGTAAGGATTCACAATTAACGTAAATATTGACGTTTAAGAGTAAAAAGATTCGAGCGTGTTAGTTGATATCTAGATCTTAAACATCGGATATGATCATAGACCATAAAGATTCACAAATTAACGTAAATATTCACGTTTAAGAATAAAAAGATTCGAGTGTGTTAGTTGAATCTAGATCTTTAAGCATTAGATATGATTAAGACCGTAAAGATTCACAATTAACGTAAATATTGACATTTAAGAGTAAAAAGATTCGAGTGTGTTAGTTGAATCTAGATCTTAAGCATTAGATATGATTAAGACCGTAAATAGTCACAATTAACGTAAATATTCACGTTTAAGAATAAAAACATTCGAGTGTGTTAATATTGATATCTAGATCGTTAAGCATCAAATATGATCACAATGTGCATCCTCATGACACAGTTTCTTAGTCGTCACCTTTTACGAAATACGATAGTCTACGTATATGTAAAAGGATTGAGTACCTATACTTTATTTCATATACATTAAAATGATTAAATAAAGAAATAATGTATTATTTGATGGCAGCCAGTATTTGTAATAATAACTCTGAAATCGAATACACATAACATCACGCCTGTAATAACCGATGGGTTAGGCAGAAATGCACCCACATAAAACTACATGAAGGAATTTTTCAACATTTCCATTTTAGTTTCCTTTATCTGGAAGTTGAATATTATCTCGATCCGAGGGATCCAAGTTCCGACTGCAATATGACCTGAAAAAGTTCGGTACAGTTAGACTCAGACAAAGCGACCAAGCTTCAGACGTGACTGTAAGTAACTGAAAGAAAGAAATTCGATATTTACAAACCGCGCTGCGTGCTCCGTCGCAAATACAGTTGGATGGATGCTTTGCTTGTTATGCTTGTAAATCAAATACAATTACAACGCGTATTCGTTCGAAATTTGAAGTAAATCTTTTTTTGTTTATTTTCGGCTAATCTGTCCATCATAAAAAGTAAGCTGGAGTTTCTTTCCTACGAAATGTATGGAAAAAGTAAGAGCAGTGATGGCTCAGTGGTAACGGTCGCGACTTACGAGTTGTAGGTTCGAACCCTGACAGGCACTTTTTTTTTTTTTAAATTATTTCTTCACCACTGCTCTCAAAACGGTGAAGGAAAACATCGTGAGGAAAGCATGTCTTAGAACCAACATTTCGAAAACATGTGACATCTACCAACTCGTACTGGGCCCGCGTGATGGATTACAGCCCACTCCCTCTCACAGAGAGGAGGCCTGGGTCCCAGCAATGGGAATATTATAGACTGATTATGCTATGTATGGAGAAAGATTTTTTGCGATTTCTGACTTTTCTAGTACTCAAACCTCAGTTGGTCCAATAAAGCTTGTTGATCCTTATAAGAATCAGAACCGATTGGCATCAAAAAAAGGTATTTTGAAAACTGCCTATTTTGTTGCGGAATGTAGAATTTTTCCAAAAACGGTGAATGCAGATCAATATGTCTCAAAAAGTTAAGGACAATCTCCTAAGACCGTTGTCTTGTAGCTACAACGGTTAAGGTACCCTTACTGTCCCGTCTCAAAAATCCACCTGTATAAAAGTTTGAAGTCTTGATAAAAGGAGTCCTACATGGCACCGATTCTCTGTCCCAGCACCGTAATACTAACTTCTAACACCACAAATTATGACCTTAACCTCATTCAAGATCAACACAGCACAATAAAAGAAAAATCCAAGGACGCTATCCGAAGAATTGTCCAGCGAAAAGTGTCCCCACACAATGAAAATACCAACCCTATATTAACTTTTATCCGATCCAAAAGGCACTTTTGAAACCATGAGGAGATAACACTTCTTTGCCACTAAAAGTGTCACAACACTGATCCTGTACTTTATTAAGTGCATTACAAGCAACGCTGGCACTTGAGAGCGCACTTGTATGGAACTTTAGTATGAATTATTCCGAAAACGTTTCGGAAGAATTCACGGATTTATGAATGTACGTGCTTTTTCGTGCGTGTTCAAAGTTTGAAGTGAAAGAGGGTAGAACAACATATTAATTGCTAACAGTAACATTGCCCACTATCAGAATAAACGCTCTTAACCTAAGAGCGTTTATTCTGATAGTGGGCAATGTTGCAAATAGATGTCAAATATTTCGCTGTTTTGATTAATTTGGCAATATTACTGTATGAAAATAAGAAATGTAGCTAACTAGCGAACTACAAAAAATTGCAATTATAACACTGAATTTGATGTTGTATCCGTTTCACGTGTCAAAAAGGCATTTGGAAAGTTTCCAAATATTTTTTTGTTGTTTTTTGTTTTGTTGGACCACAGGTTTGCACGTTGTAGGGCTCAGGTTAGGGTGACGCTTGTCAAAGCCTACTGCCAATCTTTTTACACGTACAGCCTGTGGGTGGACTTTACGCAAAGGCCATTTAGTGACCTGCGCACACAATATAACAACACGTTTCGGGTTTTGGAGCTGCCGCATTTTTGTAGCGCGCCCGGCATGTTTCCCGACGCGGACGTTAATAGTTTTTCGGCCACCATGCGCAAGAGATCTCTGCTACGTCGTATTCGCGACAGCTCCAACACCATTCTTAGAACGTTGGCTGATAGGAGGGACTCTCCGATCTTGGGGCAGTGGATACGACTGCACGCAGTCAAGTAGGCATTCCCTGAGATCGGCGCCTCACGCAGCTTAGAATAAATGCTACTAACACTAGTTTATAAGTAAAATAACCGTTTTTATTTATTATGTCACGAGAGTGATTAACCTACGTTATGATTACAGTCCAGCCGTCAAGAGAATGCGTTCTTGACACCTGTCAGTTGGACAGTAAGGCTGGACTGTAAAGCTACATATTATTAAGTATGTCATAAAAGATCGCGCTCATTCAATGCTCCCTGACTGTGGGCCTAGCAAGATCGCGCGAAAGTAAACGTAACGTAAAATCGTACTATTTTAAAAGTAAAAATACTCGTTTCGCACACAATAATTACTTAGTTTTAAGACCATATTCATATCTATGGGTGATACTTTTATGCTAGTCACAAAAATATACGTTATTTACGTTACATTTAAGTACGTCACGCGTTCGTGCTGCGGCCTCTGTCAACGATGATAAGTCCCAAGCGGCGTGAATTTTTAATGAAGAGTTTTATCATATTATACTCTATTTACAAATAAATAAAATTGCAGTGTCTGTTTGTTATGTCAAAATAACAGCTTTTTACCAAATGCTTATGAAAGTATACATATACTTATATTTAAAAAAAAAAAACATTTTTTTTTAAATTTTGTCTGTATTTGTTTGTTCTAGCTTATTCCCGAAACGGCTGAACCGATTTTGACGGGACTTTCACTGTCAGATAGCTGATGTTCTAAGGCTACTTTTGTTTTAGTTAAATAATTATGATTCACGCAAGCGCGGCTAGTAGAATATAATATATCGTTATTGAGTATTTGAATACGTGATCGATAGACTAGGAAGCTTGGCTGAGCAGAGCCGAATCATCTTTTTATATACACATGTTTATGTGGCAATAAAACAACTTTTATTTGTATTCTTTTCAGAATTATGGTGAGGAAGGAGACG
The DNA here is from genome assembly GCA_916701695.1 of Agrochola macilenta. Classification (NCBI taxonomy): domain Eukaryota; kingdom Metazoa; phylum Arthropoda; class Insecta; order Lepidoptera; family Noctuidae; genus Agrochola; species Agrochola macilenta. The sequence goes on along the minus strand of OU753578.1, from coordinate 10,804,050 downwards.
TAGAAACAATTGAATAGTTATCAGTGCAACTAACACGCATGTTATCTCTGAAGGTGTAGGTAGAGTGTGCTCTACACCCACGTTTCACCTGTTTTGTTATAATTCTATATATAGAGGTTAGAGGAACAGAGTGTAAAGTTCACTCATCCTCCATAGAAAACAGAGGATCATCCGACCAAACAGGTATTGTGTCTGCTGGGCAACTGCCCGACGGTTGATGGCGGGATGTTGTATATATGCTAGTCGCACTGTAAACTCTGCTCACGCGATGCAGGATTTTGCGTGACGTCACTGTGATACGTAGTTCGCATTTAGCGATGTAGATGTAGCCGCCACAATATAATAAAAAATAAAAAGATTCTTCAAAGAAACATAGGAACACAAATATAAGAAACAATTACGAGTTTTCTAGTCTAGTTCAGCAAGAATAACCTAAAAAAACTAGACTCTAATACCTAATGGCTTACCTAAAGAATGAAGGTGCGAAGGTGAAATTGGATTTGAAAATATAACCCGAAACAAGAGACGACAGGGGTCTCAAAATCTTAGGATAAACGTCACTTTTCTGGCTACTTTCGGTGTCAGTGTCAAATTGAATTGCAAAACTTATTCGAAATTTTTGAAGATTGTTGATTGTTGAAAAACACCTAAATAGCTTTAGACGTTAAAGAACTTATTTGAGGGGTAAAGACTAAATAACTTACTAAATAGTCTCTCTAAGTTTTAGGAGTGAGAAATGGATATATTTTTGAACTAACAACGTCTCACTCTGCTGTTTATGTACGCTTTAGTTTTACGTAGGGAAGTTACCTTGTCTATGAAATAAATAAAAATAAGATAACATTATATCTCGCTTGTTTTCCGCAAAGGGTTAGGCAGAGGTGTACCTATAGTAAATCCCCATTTCGCCAGTTATGTTTAAGTCCCATGTAATAGGAGGCGAGCCTATTGCCATCAACCAGGCACAAATCCAGACTTCGGTCTGCTACTGAGAAATTCCTGGTGGAAAACCTCAGTTACACTTTACCCAAACTGGGAATAGAATCCAGGACCTCATGCTCAGCAATAGCGCTTGCGACCTCTGGACCTACGAGGTAGGAAAAAATCTTACCTCGAATCTTAACAATCTAAAATTACAACCTAGTTTTTTTCCATGCGAAAATCTAGACAGTAAACTATTGAAATAACAGTAAATATTTCATCTATCCCTCACTCAGACAAGAGGTCTATTTTCTTAGCGAGAAACTTATTTTCGTTGAATCGTCCATTTTGTAGTTCTAGGTTGTTTGCCACCATTTTTTTCCGTTAAAGAAAATGGCGGTCCTTTCGGACAAAAAATGTACTGTAATTAGCTTTGACATAAAAAGAAATTGCTTTATGTTATTATTGGAAAAGTATTTTTTGCTTGTAAGACAGAATCTATACTAATAGTAAAGCTGAAGAATTTGTTTTTTTGTTTGTTTGTACGCGCTAATCTCTGGAACTACCAGTCGGATTAGAAAAAAATCTTTTTGCATTTATAGCCCAATTCTAGAGGAAGGCTTTAGGCTATTTATCATCACGCTAGGATCAGTGGGAGCCGTGCAAAAATAAAAAAGTCTGAAAAAACGCTAAGCGAAAACGCAGTAATAGCGCGGGCAGGCGATGCGATGCGATGATGTGGGTCGGGGAACAAGAAATTTCACCCGGACGAAGTCGCGGGCAGAGGGTAATATTGGATAATTGTGGGGTTGTTTTTGGAGGACTATTACAATACCTGACACTTATTGGAAACTTTGACAACTGTGCCAGGGAGAATAATGGTGGCTCTATTTTGTTAACTATACATTACTTTTTTCCACTTACGCCCTACGCCCCATTTTCACCCTAAAACGAACCATATAATTTTCGTAATTTCTTGCCAAGCAAACGGGTCAAATGAAAAGAGTTTAATACAATTTCACTAGTTAAATTATGAAAATTAACTATTTTTTTTTTGAGGGTGGGAAATTATCAAACAACTTCTCCCGCTCTGGGTGGAGCGGGACAAGTTATTTGTGTCAGACTTTTACTGACTTAAACCCACCCGTGTTCCTTCCGTTGCCTGAGTGCCGGGGCCGTGATATCCCTTTCGGACAAACTCGCAGCCCAGGCAGGCATTGGCCCTTACGGACCCCGTCAGTTGGTGCTGACATCTCTTTGAGGCGCGCGTGGAACACAACGTGCCGTCAACCCGGGCTTGGTCCTTATCGGACGGCGAGCTACCCATTACTCACCGTCCGCAAGCCCGCGCCTACGGTGGCCGGAAGTCAGCTCGCGACTCCCGACACCCGGGGCGTCTCCTGCGGCGACTAGGGGCGCGAGGGCGCGAATCTTGCCTCTCCTTCGCGCGCTCCGCCTCCTCCTTCGCGAGCATTACTTACTGCTTCGTAGAAGAAAGTGACGGACTCCCATGCATTCTCGCTCCGGACCATGGCCTGAACCAGGGCCGGACGCGAGAGATCGCCGCCGCCGATCACCTCCGTGAGGACACGGCGGTGCTCCGCCCAAGCAGGGCAGACCTCCACCGTATGCTCCACCGTGTCCTCCGGGCGATCCACACAGTGGTGACACCCGGGCGTTTCCTCCCGCCTTATACGGAACAGGAACCTCCCGAAACAGCCGTGTCCGGTGAGGACCTGCATCAGGCGGAAGGTGATGAAAATTAACCCTAACTTTCAAAACGGTGACGGAAAACTTCGGGAAAACCGACATGACCTAGAACCAAAAATTTGAAGACATGTGAAATGCGCAACGCACGGTGGTGGATTATGATCCAGTCCCTCTCACCAAGAGGAGGCCTGTGTCCCAGTAGTGGGAACAGTATAGCCTGATTATGTAACCCTAGCTTTCACGAAGAAGAAGTGTTCGTTTTGACCTATGTCACCATCATCTTCCTGCCCTTGTTTCATGTAAAGTGGGGTTGGCGCAACACTTTTCTTCTTCAATTCTTCCCTGTCAACGGTTACCCCACCGTTCGTGAGGAATGCTCCTTTTTTTCAGTCAAGGGTTCTTTTTTTTCTTTTTTTTTTAATTAAGATTCACCAACAGTTGTTACAGATAATAAACAGATAGGAACATTTATAGGCAATAGTGTCTTATATCTAACTGCACAACCAATTACAGGCAAACACCGCATGCAAAATGCTCTTTGGGACTCTAACTTTAATTTTATATTAAAAACTAATACTTATTAAGTTTGACAAACGTTGATATTGAGTCTGCGTGGACGTCGACCAGGTCGCTGCGTTCGTTTATAAGTTTGCACATGCAAGGTTTAGGCGAATTAGCACCAAACACTGTACGGCGAGGAGGTGGAGCTAGGGTGTTATAGGTTTGACCTATGACAGTCGATAAAATATTACGAATCGGCATTAATCACCCCTCACCACCAGTATCAGCAGTAGTTCGCAGAGCGCTGGCAAGCTCTAGGGAAAGAGCCAAAATGAACTTCGATACACGACACCCTTTGCACAACAACATTTTGTGCTTGGCTGAAAAGCCGAAACAGTTTTTTAAAGTGCGTCGTCCCACTCACTAGCGAACGATCAAAAGAAAGACTGAAGCTGTGGCGAGACAGTGCGTCCTTGCCCAAACCATTCATTCCACCTACTGAAGATCCCTGGACATGAGATGCCTTGGGTAACCTGGAAGTCTTTAAACAGACTCCAGATGTTTGCCGCAATAAGGAAAACCTGTTCAGATGGAAATTTATAGACGACTCCGCCTTGGAGTGTAAATGTGGTGCTGTTCCACAAACGATGGGACACTTAATGACATGTCCTGTGTGACCTTTCAGGTGCACATTACAGGAACTGATGAACGCTAGTGATGGCGCAAAACAAGTAGCAGAATTCTGGGCCGAGTCCATTTAGATTGCCACACGCTAGCAGATCATTCAATTAATTCAATGGTAGCCCAGGTTTCATTTACCCTATTTCTAGTTCACTTTCATTCAAAGTTCCATTCTATATTTTCACATATAAAGTCCCGTTTCCCTCACCGTACAAGCCACATGTAATATGTATGTAATGTAATAAGTAAATAAGGTCGAGAACTACGAGTATAATAAAACTCTTCGTGCCAGCTGACATATCCGCATTTTTCCTTGGTCTTAAGGCTACATAAAAATAAGTGGAATATTAAGTAATGAATAAAATATATCTCTACCGCGTCTACCCACGTTACTACTTAAAAACAAAGAGGGACAGAAGGTTTACTACCAGTAAACCCTTTTTCCTGAAGGGATAAAAGTAGGGTTATGGCAGACTCCTACTGACAAAACCCTACGGTGGTCTTCTTGCTACCATGAGTCGAAAAAGCAGGATTTGCTGGCACATATTTCCCGCTGTTGACAGCCATACTTATCTACCTGTATGTATTTATTTAAAGGAAGTTTCTCAAATCGAAGGGTGATATCGAAGGGTGCTGCTGGGGAGTTTGTTACGCCACTTCTTCTTCCCAGCTAAGCACTAGGAAGTGGTGAAGGGTGGGCGTTTTTGGGGGACTGTCTTATGTAATTTTGACGTTTGAAAAGTGCTGATTCTCAGCCTATTTTGAATAAATGACTTTTGAATTTGAAGCAAAATCAAGACATGAAAAGATTTGAAACTTAGAATGCTCATAAAACCTGACATGTTTTTTTTTATGATTATTGTTGAAAGGCAGTATAAGTCGTGCCTATAAGTGAAGACTTGACCGCGCCTCTCGCCGCTCTTTCCGCCGCCCCGATGTAGCCCCAGCGGGAACCTCATACCGCTAAAAAGACCCATAAATCGTTGACTGCGCAAGTCAAACCAGGTGGTGCGTCAAGTCTCAATTTATTTTAATAGCACGATTTGTACCTTACGAATATCTCTAAACAACATCTAAGTGAATATAGCTGTCGGTAATTAGCGCTGTGCGACCTGAATTGCACTTTATTGTGTCGAAGCAAGAGTCGCTTTTTATTTAAATGATTTTGCGGAGTGTATTCATCTGTAGTATTGTACAATGAAGGAACTTGTGGGCAAATTTCACAAAGTAAACCTTTTGTAACTCCTCTTCGTCGTGACACGTGAGAAGTGGCTCAGACCTTTTCATCAAAAAACCCTTTTTCTATTACATACATTGTTTATCATGTTTGTACGTACAATACCTATAAATAGAATTATTGTTAGAAAACCGTCTTATTGAACCAATTTCTTAAGCTGTGTTTCAGGCATCTTTGCCTGTTCCTTTTAGTTCAATAAAACTGAGTGCCTAGATAGGGAACTTAGATGAAGATGTACTAAAACTGACAGTTCTTGTCAGTCAGTCTTGAGATAAATTGTTTTGGTCTTCAGGGCATAAGTCTGAGCTAAGAAAAATAGAGAAAAGTGGTCTAAGATAGCTTCTGCCTGCATGAATTGTTAAGACGCAGATATATGCCAGTGACCTTGAGTTAGGTTGCGTGTTCTGTGCTGAGCTCACGCAACGCGTCGCACGGCCAGCCAGTAATAGGACTTGTCCATCAAGGAGCGCTGTCCCAAATTTGACGCATTATCAATTTATTATACATAAAACAAAAGGTATTTTAATAAAACACGTAAAGTAAAAGATCAATAATTAAATTATCTTTACAATGTTGAAGGCTTCAGAAAAATACGCTTGGTAGATTTTGCGTGGTTCTCAGTTTTTATCCGCGTTAGACATAACTTTACAAATTAATTTCTTTATGTAATATAAAATATTCACATACTAAGTTATTAATTATTGTAGCAGTGATAGCCTAGTGGTGTGACCGTCAGACTGCCAATTCATAGGTCTCGAGTTCAAACCCAAGGCACGCACCTCTGACTTTTCGGATTCATGTGCGTATTGTAAAATTATCCCTTGCTTAAAAAACGGTGAAGGAAAACATCGGGAGGAAACCGGCATGCCTGAGAGATATTTCTCGACGGCATGTGAAGCCAAGTCAGAGGCCCATGGGCGGCTTTAAAACTCTGACACCAGGTTAGTCACTAACCACACGAAAAGAAGAAGAATAAAATGCTCTAATTTAACATATATTTTTTCCATATCATTAACACTACTAGTTTAGACGTGATCATTGCCTTAATTGGCAAAGTGCCAAAGCTGTCAGGTCAGACATTCTCAACACATTAACTTGTTCAAACCTAGTCTACTGTCAGAATAACGTTAAATTACACGCTTTTGTGTAAGTTATCGAAATTAGGTAACGTTAAAGGCTATAGGATAGGTCATCATCATTCATCATTTCAGCCGAATGACGTCCACTGCTGGAAATAGACCTCCCCAAGCACCGCCACTTCGACCGGTTCTGTGCTTCTCGCATCCATCGGATTCCTGTGGCCTTCACAAGGTCATCGGTCCACCTTGTGGGAGGCCTTCCAACGCTACGTCTTCCGGTACGCGGTCGCTACTTCAGAACATTTCTAGGATAGGTATTTGGTTTATTTTACAAAAAAAACCCGGAGTCTGTATGAAGCTGCTGATAGACTTGTGCATTCACTTGTTGTTTTTTGAAATCTCGCGTTTACCAACATAAACCACAACCGTGCAAGTCTTGAAAGCCAACATTGAACAAAAAATCACCAGAATGGAGCCGGATTAATTCAAAATAGATTAGTTAAAACGAGCGGAAATGTGCATCAACTCAGAGAAGGTGGTAATTTGACCGATTTTTTTTTACTTATTTAATTTTATACCATTAAATAATCTTTCCGTGAAAACAGGGCCAAATTTTCAATTTTTTTTTTCAATTCTATCATGACTTGCCCCACCCTGTTTAACATAGCTAGCAAAATGGGGATGTACTAATACCACTGCTTAACCCTTGACTACAAGCGTGATGTGACTACAAATTAAATCGTTTGCAAATTTCTACTTAACCCTGAGAATCAACATAAACTCTTCGAAGGAAGTCCATCATTTATGACTAAGTGAGTCCTCAGTTCAGTCACTCCTGTTCCTCCAAGTGATGGATGTGCGGAAGTTGTCGGAAGGAGGTTTCCTCTTCCGTGTAATTCGTCGTGTTTCCGGGAGATTCCCGTCAAAAGGGACAACTGGGGTACTTGGTCCGTACTAGGGTTGTCAACTTTTTTATATCAAACGGCTTTTTTATATCAGCCTTCGACCCACCGCGTCGCATCGCATCGTCCGCCCGTCCGTGCTATTGCTTCGTTTTCGCTTACCGGTCTTTCAGACTTTTTTTCATTTTGCTCGGCTCCTAAGGCCTTTAAAACCTTTTTGAAGATATTTTAACGTTTGTCGTTGGATTAGAGGAATCTCATACATCTGAACGAGTGAGTGAAAAAACAATGTAAATGATATTTACATTGTTTTTTAGAATTTGGTAACCCAGTTTTTAACCGACTTCCAAAAAGGAGGAGGTTATATGTTCGTCGCGTATGTATGTTTTTTTTTAAGGATATTTGGTTTTTTTAAATATGTCCGCCGATTTCTCCGTCAATTTATTGTGGACCGATTTTGAAAATTCTTTTTTTGTATGAAAGGGGTATGTATGAATTGGTTCCATATAAATTTTACTAACTTTGCTTGGATAGTTTTTGAGTAAGCTTCAATAATACGTATTTTTCCCAATTAGTATATATGGATGATATGATGATAACTTCCTATCACTGTTATTTACATAGAAGGTAGTGGTATTCGAATTTGTGTGAGTATTTGGTACCACAACTAAAAAGAGAAAAATAAAAAGTCGGTGGCAAAAAACGAAAATTAAAAACCAAAGATACCGACTTCAGAAATTAAAGTAATTTTTCACTTTGTAGTGTTTTTTTTGGAAGTCGGTTGTTTTTTTTTTTTTTTTGCAAAAAGTTTTTATGATTGATGTATTGAAGTATTTGCTAATGGTACATGGTTTTGATCTACAACCTTGTAAGCGTAGGAAGAGTTGTATTCGGTATTGTACTAAGGAAGATGCTAATTGCATTTATAATTGTAAGGAGTCAGTATTGCATTTTAAAATGAGGTGTCAGGCTTTGGGCTAGGCGTACACGTCGTTTTAGATTTGATGATCCTTTTGTTATGGAACATAGATTTTGTTATGGTTTTTTGCAAAAAGCATTTTCTGTTATTAAAGAATCAGTTGTTAATGTTGTTTTGAGACCTATGAATGAGTGTCATGGTAATTGGACTATGAAAGTGTGTATGTGGTGGAATGATTTTTTTGCGCACTATTGGCTTGAAACGTAAGCAGTTGTATTTGTATGGATCTTCTAATGTTGGTAAGTTGTCTTATATTTAAAGTTTGATTGATCGTGTGAATAACCTTCCTTAACAATTGGGGTATCTAACGCAAAAATATTTTTTCAAATCCGACTTACAATTCCGGAGATTACACTCTACATAAAAACTTACAAAGAAACAAATAAATTTTAAATCTGTTTAGTAATATTATTATATTAAATATAGATAATAAAGAAGTATAGATATATTATTTTTGAAGCCATTTTTCGACCCCAACATAGTTGAGAAAAGGCTAGGCAGATTGAGATTGTTCAAGCTCCAAGAATGTGCCTGAACTAGCACTTAAAGTTTATCCTGAAGACTTTATAATCTAGAGATCTTTATACATGTAGGTCCCAGAAACTTAACTTGAGCGTATGACCACACATAACTTAGCATTTTGATGTGAAGTGATAACGTGATGCCTGTTAATAGCTCATAATATGTAAGGGCTTTCATAAAGACGGCATTTAACATTACTATGCTTGACGTGGTGTGGGGTTAGACCACCCGGTGGTGTGGATACTAGAAAAGGCACCCTACTTTTAGGCAATAAAGTTCACTTTGCAATGGATGACCAGAGGGGCAATTGCCGTATATTCGAACATTCGCATTGTAATCTCAGTCTCAATCTGTCTTTTTGACGAGAGAGACCTAGATTTTTGACGAGTTTTTGACCTACATTTTTTATGAGATTTAGAACGTTTTTTAATCGACTTATAAAAGTAGGGGGTTCTCTATTCGTCTGTATTTTTTGTTTGTTTGTTTTACTTCGGGCATAACTTCTTTGTTTTAAATACGGAAATTGGTCGCTGCGCGTCGGCTGTAAGAACCTAAATGAGGCAAAAACAGTATACACTATACAGGGTGGCAGGGACATCGACGCGAAGCCGGCTACCGTGGATTCAGTACATGATTCTGAACCCCACTGCGTTGAAATTTTAGGTCGGTTATTAAAAAAAAAAACAGCTGTTTCATAGAAAAGTGCAATACCTACGCGGTCAAAATGTATGGAGCAGCTGTTTTAAAAAAAAATAACCGACGAAAATTTCAACGCAGGGGGGTTCAGAATCATGTACTGAATCCATGGTAACCGGCTTCACGTCGATGTCCCTGCCACCCTGTATATTTAAATAGTATAAAATAAAGTCGTTTTTCGTGTCTGTCTGTATGACCGCGTTGTTCTTCTAAACTACGCAACGGATTTTGATGCGATTTTCACCATCATTTAGAGAATTTATTTCGGAAGGTAGAAAACATTTATTTTAAACTAGCAATCCGCCCCGACTCTGCACCAGCAGAGCATATAAGCGAACATTTTTTTTTTTCTGTCGTAGTGTTGTATCGGCCTGTTGCGTCGAGAATATGGGATAGATTCAAATGTCGCTGATATTCATCCCACTTGGAGTATTTTACATCATCATATTTCAGCCAATTAACACAAAGCCATGATGATTTATACACCTAAACCTTCCTCATGAATCACTCCGTCCATTGGTGAAAACCGCATGAAAATCCGTTCGGTAGTTTTTTAGTTTATCGCATTCAGACAGACAGACAGACACGGCAGTGGGACTAAGGTTTATATGACTTACGTAATAATAAAGAAAACTCGAGGTATTTTTTCAAGTCGTAAAAAACAGTACTATAAGCAGAGGCGAATCGCTTGTGTCATATAAAATTACTACTTGGGCTCCGCGGTTTCAACAACATAAGTCTCGATCTTCTAAGAATATCGGGTAAAAAGGTATCCTATGTCCTAATCCAGTTCATAGTCTACCCATGTGCCAAATTTCATCCTAATCCGTTCAGCCGTTTTAGCGTGAAAGCGTAACAAACAAACAAACTCACTTTCACATTTATAATATTATACTAGCTGCGCCCCGCGGTTCCACTCGCATAAGTCTTAATCCCGTGAGAATATCGGGTTAAAAAGTATTCTATGACCTATTCCAGTTTATGGTTTACGCGTGTGCCAAATTTCTTCCTAATCTGCTCAGCCGTTTTAGCGTGAAAGCGTAACAACCAAGCTCACTTTCGCACTTATAAAATAACTTAGGATTAAGGCCGATTTGCATGGTGCTCAAGCATGAATAATTCCGAATCGAAACTAGCATAGTTCGCACATACTAATGTTTCCTCGAATCTCGAATTTAAATCGACATTTCTGCTTGCGCTTAGTCATAAAATACGTTCCACAGATAGAAAAGCAAATTAAGATCATAAATTCTCTTGAAGGTCGGTTTGAAAGCCGTCTGCATACATGATCTAGAAATTCAATATTAAAATGCAGGTTTCAGTCGACTTTGTCGCAACTGTTAACTGTTAATGTGTAAAGACATTTTCTCTTAAATGTCTAGTGGAATACGTCACCCCTTACCCATTAATGTTCCTACCACAATCAGCATTATTAACGTCATAAATCAGTCAATAGATGTCCATTGCCGAATATAGACCTCCCCAAATCATCGTCACGATGACCGAACCTTGGCTGCTTGCACCCACAAACTTGAACGCCGACCTTCGTGAAAAGCGCGGTCATAGAAAGTATGAGTAAGACGACAAGAGGTTTTTTTAATCCCGATATTCACTGTTACGCTCTCACGTTTCTTCACCGCGACTGCCACAAGCCTTGCCAATTAATTTATTCAAATCCATTTTAATAAACCCGACGCAAAACATAAGCTACTCAGACGGCGAGCATTCAACAAAAAAAGGGTTGGAAACAACAAAAAGTTAAAATATTCACAAACACAAAATGTCCTATTGATGGGAATTCATTTATTCGTGAATGATTGATGGGAATCCCATTTACTTTCGATCTACAGAACCCGACATACGTTAGAAACAAAGGTTGTTGAAATGTAAAAAGATTTTATGCTTTGTACTCGTTGTACTCATATTGGAATTGTCGGGAAAAGAATATATGAGAAGCCGCTTAAGGTTTGAATTGAAAATCGTTGGAAACGGGGCGCTTTTATAACTGAGTATATGTATAATGAATGATGTAGCTAGGTAATATTTTTTTCTGGGAAACACTTTCGGAAGATCGTGCCAAAATGTTTTTATGTCGGGATGAAGCCAATTTCAGGATATTGACTTTGTTGCATAGAAATACTTACGTATTTTTTGGGTTCCATGTCCAAAGAGTGACAACGGGACACTATTACTAAACTGTCCGAATGGCTAACAGAGTAATGTGTTTTTTAATCCTAAACGCCGCTGCTGTGGCAAATAATGAAAATAAGTTAACTAAGTATGGCTAGAGATTGCAAAAAACAGAGAGGCTTGGAAGGATAAAGGGGGGCCGTTGCCTTTTATTTTCCCAGCATTGGGACTCAAGGTAGGCTAACAAAAAAGACTAAGCAAATGACTAGGTAAGATGACCAGCTAATTACGTATCATATTTTCGTAAATAATTTAAGATCTGTTTCACTTTGACAGTTCAACAACATTCATTGCGTTATTTACGTTGTTGTGTGACGCAATGTATTAGCAATCTGTTTCAAAACGATTCAGATTGTGATTGATCGTGTATTACGCAATTAGGGTACAGTTTTTGGATGTGGGAAATCCTTAGTGCATGAGTTCGACTCGCACTTGGCCGGTTTTAAGGATGTTTTCTTCGCCAAGCTATTTTCTGAATAAAATAATAATAATTCGTAGCTAACTGTCAATTTACGTTAGTAAGAGATGATCAATAAGTAGTTGACCCCAGTCTTATTTTGATCAGTAGAAACAGTAGTATAGGTAGGTACAACCATAGACCGTTAAAGTAAGGACTGGTCATCTCTTAGGTGATGGTGGGAGCGAGACAAAACACTGAACATTCTTGTAGGTATAATGATAATAAAACACGCGCAATCGTTACCAGTATTTTAAGAGACTCGTGAAGGAACATTACTTGTTGTTCTGATCTTGGTCTTGTAGCTGTAATAATCTGTAGTCGTCATTTATTTTCGTTGCTTATATAAATATTCTCATATATTTATTATGTATCTATTATAATATATTGTATCTTTATAATTATTATTTTGCACCAATGTCTACCCCATTTTTATGTCCACGCAATCACTGTCCATTCCAAAGTTGCCTGGAAGAGATCGCAGAAAGCGATAAGGCCGCCCATTGTATGTTTTGTAGTGTTCAATTTATGATTAACTATGTATTTTCTGGTGTACAATAAAGTATATATAATGATAATTGTCTTTTATGCCTGATAATTATTTTTATGTTTTTAATAATTTAATTCATATTATTGGTTGTATAGTAGCATTATACTGTAAGTACTGTTTATTTTATTTTATTTTATATTGTTATGTATAATTCATTAAACCTGACTTGGTTTCCGTACGTCTTTTTCGGGTGTCCACTGAAAATCAGCGCTGTGCTGTGGGTCTCCATAGCACAGCATCATGCTGAGTGGAAACCTTCTTGTCACAGTCATGACGTGCCAGCAGCTGCCGACTACTTATTTCTATTTTGTGCTCGTTATTGTATTTAAATCTATTGTGTTTTATTTTCTTGTTTAAATGAGTTTATTATCTTCTTTTTTATGCACGTGTTTCTGTGACAAATTAAATACACTAATTTGCCACGGCTTATTTAAATTATTTAATTGTTTTTAATCCTTTTATTACGGACGCTTTTAGCGTGCACCGCTTTCAACATCGTTCTCACAATAAGTATAATTTCAACATGAATGATGTAACCAATACTTTGATTTAAAATACTGTCTGTGGAGTTTCTTGCCCGTTCTTCTTCGACCAGTTTTACCAAGGGGTACCGTGTTACCCAGTAACTGGGTTGTGGAGATTAGATAGGCAGTTGCTCCATCTAAAGTACTGGTATTCAGCTGCATCAAGTTAGAATGGAAGACGACCCGACATAGTTGGCTAGGCAGATTGATTGATTGATGGGATATAATTATGGGTACCTATGTCACAATTCAAACATTTCAAATCCAAAAGTCATTTATTCAAACTAGGCTGAGAATCAGCACTTTGCGAACGTCAAAATTACATAAGACAGTCCCCCAAAACGCCCGCCCTTCACCACTTCCTAGTGCGTTAGCTGGGAAGAAGAAGTGGCGCAACAAACTCCCCAGCAGCACAGCTGTCTGTTCAGATAGAAAAAAAACATGCAACCGACTTGCATACGTTTGTCCAAGTTACTGGTATGTTTTTGCTAGCTTAGACTTTGGGCTCGATTCTTTGGTCATGCATTTCTAGGGTTCATAACGGAACCCTTCAAAAAATAATATTGGACATTTATCATCGGCATAGAAGACATAATACGGTAATGAAAAATCAGCAGAAATATCTTCCCTCTTAGCAACAATTCAACTATTTTATTTCTGGTTACGGAAAGAGATTTTAAGAAAGAAATTCAATTCACAAAAGTACTTGTTCAGGATAAGTTGGTCTTGTGAACGTGTGGGTTAAGTCTAAAGAGGTAGCGGACGCTTAAGCGTGGCGGGTTTAATTGAACTGAACTTTTTCAACTGAACAGACAGCTGTGCTGCTGGGGAGTTTGTTGCGCCACTTCTTCTTGCCAGCTTAAGCACTAGGAAGTGGTGAAGGGTGGGCGTTTTTGGGGGACTGTCTTATGTAATTTTGTCGTTCGAAAAGTGCTGATTCTCAGCCTAGTTTGAATAAATGACTTTTGAATTTGAATAATTAGCAGTCAATCAGGTTGGAAATCTTGATTGTAATTCACCGAACTGCAACATTTCTTTACAAAAAACTTGATGAAGTGTCAGATCAACTACTTTACTACAACTAAAGGCTTGTGCAGACCAGCGCGACTTGTCGCGCGACGAGACACCGGTTATTGTTATACTGTGAAGTTTTCTTAGAAACTGTATTGTTCGTGTCGCGTCGCGCGACAAATCGCGCTGGTCTGCACAAGCCTTAACGCGTTCCTCCAGGAAATCAGGATAGCGACCAACCGATTATCTTTTAAAGTTAAAGTTCACGAGCACATTCGCAAGAAGCTGGCAGTATCATCACAACGGTAATGTTTTCCCATTGATTTTGTTAGTTGTTTGAGTATATTTATTTGTACTTATATTTACGTATATACTCGTATATAATTAGGTGTATAAATTATATTTATAGTTTTTAATAGGTATATGTATATTCTTTATATTTAAATAAATATTTATTCTTCAATTCTCGCTATTGCACCTACCACTGTTTGTTTCTGCATCACCCAAAGGTTGTCTGGTAGAAAATGCCTATGGCATTAAGTCCGCCTCTGTACATTTTTGTGCTTGAAGTATTATATAAATAAATAAACTAACATACAAACCCGGTTTTCGAATTGAGATGTTGAGTAGTAAAACACTACTTTAGTATTTCTTAAGGTGATTTCTTCACTGTTGCCCGAGAACTTAAAAATTTCTTAATTAATTTTAAATTTGAGCCAGATTGAAGGAATTCAAGAACTGGAAGACGATATGTCAGTCGTCAGGCACCTAGATAGGTGGACAACATCGTTGTCATAGTGGGCAAACCCTGGATGATGTTAACACTCCAGCATGAGGATTGGCACAGGAAAAGAGAGGGCAATGCCCAGCAGTCGGCGAAGTCAGGCTGTGGATGATGATGATGAAGGAATTACCTTAAGAAAGAATTTGAGTCGTCCAATCTGATGTTACTTATCATAAAACGGTCACGAGGTTGAATACAAAATTAAATCGTGTTTCAATATATGGCGGTAATAGTAGGTAGTAGAACTCATTATGTCATTAAATATTTGTAATCATTGCTTTGGATTCCATTTTAAAATCCTCATTTGGTTGAAATCTTATAAGAATTAATTAAAATAATTTTGAATTAATGAATTTTTTTATTTTGTTAAAAGATTAAATTAATTATAAGAATTTTCCTGATTTAGCTTTTTTTATTTATTAAGTCATGCTATATTTAAGTCTTTATTATTTATAGGGTTATTATTCATATAATAAATGATACTCAAGATATTCGATTTATCATATATTCCTTTAACTTCCTTAAGTACATAGCAAGGAATTTTAGAATTACATAGTTAGATTTAAAAATTACAGAAAATTTGGCAATTTTGGCAAATTTTTTGCTCTGAAAAGCAGTCTGGTAGGTTTTATTCTACGAAACACGATTCGCCTAAAAAAGGAAAAAGTCTAAATCTGTGTTAAACCTTTTACCAAAACTTCTATAATAAAAAGCAGCCACTGCTTCTTTTATTACAAGATCAGCGTAACAATATTCTAAAAATAACAGTAACCATCAGAATCTCGTTACGGTACATAATTCAGTACATTAATGGGATCTAATATTAAAACTCCATTTTCTTTAGTTTTATTCAAACCTCGTCTGTTTCGCTCGTTAACTACCAAATTGAGCCGTTGTATTCAAAATGTATATTTAAATTAATAACGTGTAAAGATGTTCGACGGGTTAAATATTGCTCTAAATGCTATTAGGTCGACTAGAAGTAAAAATACCGATATACACTTGGATTTGTGTTTTAACCCTTCGTATCGAACGTGGATCCACGCGAGAAACAATGGCTTTTTAATTGTTTCTGTAATTACGGCTTTCAACCGGTTAATAACGGGTTGGGACACCTCAGTCAAGTATTAAAAACGTGTGGGGGTCATATCGTCATCATCATCCCGACAGAAAGACATCACGACGACAAGATGTCCCCTAAAGCTACGGTTTTCTAGAAAAGCGGTGGCCGCCATATAGCGTCTGGCGAATGACGTCACTGAAACTGTGTATATGAAAGTAAGTTGGTGTGTTTTCCTAGAGAGCATTTTTTGACACCGTGAAGTCAAACCAGCTGCCTGAATTTTCGTGACTGCCGTCACTGTGGTCATTATGTAGCTTCAACGATCGGTCCACTGCTTCCCGCGTCCATATCATTTGAGAATAATCTACGCCACGTAAAATGCTGATTCCTTTCTTTCTGTAAATTAACTTGAACGCACTCTAACTATCATTACATAATAAAATGTTTAGTACTTAGATAAAGATCAAGATGACAGCCTGCAAAGCTTATGGAGACACAGTCCTTCAGCAGGTAATCTTTAGACAATTTTCAATATGCTGGGGATTTTGGTGCGCCATTTCTCTTCCCAGATAAAGCACTGGGGCATGGTGAAGGCCGGGCGTTTTGGGGGACTGTCTCATATAACTTTGACGTTATAAATAGTGTTGATTGTCAGCCTAATTTGAATAAATGACTTTTCATTTTGATTTTGAAAAAGCAAAATCGCTTCCGCTTATAGATCGCACCACACCTCTGTCGTAGGTGCTCATAAAGAATATTATACGAGTAAAGTGTTGGGATACGAGCGTTTTGGGAATTATAACTCGCTGGACGCGCGAATATATATCATTTGCGATTTGGAAGAGTCGAGGGTTGAATCCCAAGTTTTTTCCAAGTTAAGGTGTGGATATAACGGGTTTTGGAGTTTTTGTAGGATTGATTGAATGTTTTGTATCCTTACAAAGATTCTTTTAGGTTATAAGTCTATAATCGATCGATGATCTACGACCACTTATGCTAGGTAACAATATTCTGAAACATTAGGCACAATATCACACGATAAGTAGGTATATCTATTATTTTATATTCCTACAATTTTTCTTTTATATTAATTTGTTCATTCAGACATATTATTGAAATTCAACTTGCTTGGATTTATTGTATTGTATTGATGCAAATTTGTTTTTTTTTATGTTGCGTGTTCTTAATTTAAATATGTATTCAGAGCATGAGTACGCGATAGTCGATAATGCGTTTACAAAATCTCTCAAAAGTATTAAATTCAAAATAACAAAAGCAAAACTTAAAACTCTTTTTGTTTTAGTACTATTATTTGTGGAATACTGGGCGCTTTTAGCTACTTTGGATACATGTATTTTACGTTTTTTTATAAATAAACTTTCGCAAGCGGCTTCGCCCGCGTGGAAGTCGGAAATTATCTCACGGGAACGTACTACCGGAATAAAAGGTATCATAAATGTTAATCCAGATAATAAACTATCTGTGTGCCAAATGTCATCCAAATCCGTTAAGCCGTTTTTACGTGATTGAGTAACAAACATCAAAACATACAAATTTTCACATTTATAATATTAATTAATAGGATAAACAGGATGGCATCGACGAGAAAACTGTTACCATGACCTGAAAATCAACTGTTCCAAACATTTTGACCGAATTGCACTTTTCTATGAAACAGCAATTTTTTTCTTAAATATCTGACTAAAAATGTCAACGCAGTGGCATTCAGAATCATGTACGGAATCCATGGTATCAGTTTCCGCGTCGATGTCCCTGCCACCCTGCATAAGTAGGATGTGCATCTTAATAAAAATCTCCAGAATATATATTTTTTCCTTCTTTCAAAAAAATATTCACAAAATTTATTCAATGAAATGTTCACCAAATCTCATGCATTGTGAACCAGCCTTATCCCTAACCCTTTTTCAATAGTTCTCCAAGGTTTTTCCGTTCACAGTATATTTTGTATCCATATATTTTTTCAAAAGAAAATTCCCTATCTACACGGAAGATGGCGTTCTTACGTTTTCCGGTGCTTACATAATCGGTAATCCTTGCTGACGTAGGGATAAAAAATATACCGAATTTTAGATGCTGACTGTGAGGGTTAAATTGGAAGAAGCAGAAGGGGTTAATGCATTGGATGAAGTTGTGGAAGTTTCCACAGCTGACTATGCGGTTGAGTTCTTATGAATAGGGATGATGCCTGGGTAAAAAAAAAATCTAATTAGTCCGTCAGTCAGATATTAAAAAAATATTAGACACGTATTTTTTGCTTTATCATATTAATAAAAAAATACTTAGATAAAACGCATTTTAAGGTAGGGAGTGGGGGTCGCTACGTCACTAGTATGTATAAAATCTACATACTCGTGACGTCATGGCACATTTTACCTCAATGTATCGCCGGAATCTTTTGATTACTTATGCAAAAAAAGAAAAATACGTGTCCAATATTTTTCGGATAAAAAAAATTGTCATCATCCCTATTGTGTAAGTATATTTGAATAGTAGAGGTGTGTCCAAACATTGAACGGAAAGAGCGCGGCAGCGACCAGCGGCGTTTGCAGGACACACTTCTGCCACGCTCTAGTTAAGACTAAACCGATATTTTTTTGCGTTTAAGGGGGATGCGCTAAGGTAGCTCGCGAAATTCAAATTTTCTTACGTTTTTTGCAATTTGCAGGTCAGTGTCAGGTTGTATGTTAATTAAAATATGATTCGCGACCATAACAAACATGGCATTACATAATTATAGTCATTACAATCAGGAATACAACTCCTTAAGTAAGTACAAACGTCAAATGTCATGATTTCATGAAATAGTCATTCAATGGAATTATATGAACTTAGAGAGTTGTATTGATCATTTTTATGATTACAATTCTATAAATATACACTTGATACGGCCGCGTAACAAAATTTGAATTTCGCGGGCTACCTTGACGCTTGCGCCTTAACAGAAGCGTTCGCACGCGGCAGTCGTGCAACCGCAGCGCGGCAGCCGCGCACGATTGCCGCTTTATGTTTGACACACCTTTAAAACTGTGGACGATAATCCATTTCATTGAATTCATTTGTTGAAAGATCTTATTTGCCTTAGTAGCTAACGGAAAACAGTGATATTGCTTCGGTGGGCACTGGCAAACTGCAATAATTTAATAAAATTGCGACTTTTCTTCAAATAACTTAATAATTTAAAGTCAGGATCAGCTAATACTTTAGCAACATAAATTGTCCGTATATTCAAATCACAACTCGTGGAGCTCGTGGCTAAGTAACAACAGCCGCACTGGTCGATCCATCAGGTTAAGCTACGCTTGCCGGGGTTGGTCAGTGGATGGGTGACCATCTTTACATACCGAGAATCCTCTGTGCCTCGGAAAGCACGTTAAGCCGTTGGTCCCGGCTGTCATTCGTGGATCTTTGACAGTCGTTACGAGTCGTCAGAAGCCCGAAAATCTGACACCAGTCTTACCAAGGGGTATCGTATTACCCAGTTACTGGGTTGTGGAGGTCAGATAGGCAGTCGCTCCATGTAAAATACTGGTATTCAGCTGCATCCGGTTAGACTGGAAGCCGACCCCAACATAGTTGGGAAAAGGCTAGGCAGATTGATTGATATTCAAATCACAACTGTCATTCTTTGATTGTTGTATGAAATGACTATAAGACGGTAAAATGACGTAGGGTGTCGATTTGCTTAACAATTCATTTTCCTAACTGTACGTGGCTTCATGTCCGTGATTAAATAATGTTTTATTTTTGTTCTTAATCACAACTTGGATGCTCTTGGCCTTCTTCTCATCTGATGGAAAGTGAAGATCAGGCCGAAAGTGGAAGCGAGCTTAACCCGAAATCCTCAACCACAGAGGAGCTGGCCATCTTACCCTAGCTGCCGAAACAAAACAATGCTGTTAACATCGTGACAGTCACAGTCATGGTGACAGACTTAGTTAAGATGGTGGTAGCTAGCAGCGCACTTAGAACAAGCCCAACCACCAACCAAACCGGGCAGAAAATTTTTCCCCAGCTGGGAATCGAACCCGGAACCTCTGGATCTAAGACAGGTGGTCGACTACTAGACCACAGAGGTGATGTTTTATTTTACCCAAGTAGTCTTTTTTTACGTATTTTTTAAATCTATACGTACATTTACAACTTGAGATATTTTTACCATTTCTAGGATTTAAATCTATAAATACATTTATAAATTGAGATATTTTTATCATTTCTAGGATTTAAATCTGTAAGTACATTCAAACGTGGGAATTTTTTACCATTTCTAGGCTTGTACCTACTATCCCAGTTTACTTACTATGATTAATTGGAAAGCCAGTTGACTTGCTAACAAACTCATCTACTTAACGTTGACAGTATAGTCAAGTTGTGGCTTGTGGCCTTTTGAGACGCCGCAGTATTTGTGCCGATGCCAAATGCTTCAGAACTGTCAACTGAATATCTACTTAAGTTTATTTTATTATTATGTTTAACAGGGATTTAGAAGATAGGGGGAAATGGCGCTGATTTAATAAGAAATACTTACATTCACACGTTCTTTCCATGGGGTAGGCAGAACCTACAGACTGCTACCTGTTACGACCTTACATATTCCTTTTACCTCACTTAGTTCCACGCAATACCAGGCAGGTTGGCACTTGTAACAGTCAATTCCTTCCGTAAATACTTTGACACGCGAGATCGGGGACAATAGTCAAGCGGTAACTTCGACAAAATTCGGAAATCCCCTACACTAAACCTCAACTGCTGAGCAGCAAGCTACTGGGCTAGCTCAAACCTCTGTCTACTGGGTTCTGAATAGGTATAGGCAGTTTTAGTGACCACCACGCGACACCATCAAGCCAATATAACTTTTATAATTATATTGTGTAGGTTTCTTAACTCAAAAACACCACTGGCACAGCAAAACAACGCTAGAACTCCTGAACTCAATAGCCTAAAATCAGGACAGACGAAGACGATTTGCCTTGAAATGCAACCTACAAGCTTAAAGCTCTGAGTCTAAGAAAAATACCGCAGCTTATAAATATTAAACATAACTTACCCAAAATTACCAAATTGAACTATTACGTCACACCGAAACCTAACCCGCGCTCACCTCGCAAACAAACGCCGCGGTAACGAAGGGTTTTCGAGGTAAATCGGAAGGGTTAACAGTTAACACACAGCCGTTATCCGGATCTCGAAGACAAGATCCACTCAGCAAACTTATTGGACGTACCTGGAAAAATAAGAAAAGTGGCGTCAGACAAAAATGCAAAAAGGGTTTTGTGAATGGATGAAGAACTGTATTTCTGAACGACCAATTAAAAGGTGATTTTTGAAACTATGTTTATTAGGAGATTAAAAGCTCAATATTTATGGAATCATTAGATGCGTTAAATAACATGCTTTATGATGTATTTAAATTACTAGACACCTCGAGAGATGATATGTACTCGAATACTTACGTCCGGTACGCAAAATACGCGTTTGGACGTAAATACGCGCTTGGACATGGAGTTGCAGACACCAGCCTGTTATACCAAATTACCAGCGTCCTACAATACCTATGTCCGGGACACCTTAGAAAGTCAGCCCCGTAGCTAACTTGCCGAGTACTTAGCAGCGACGTGAGATATTCTCATATAAACAAAGGCTTAAGAGCGTTTATGCTAAATGTTGGCAACGTCGCAAATATATATATATAGTGGCTTTTTATTGTATTTCACACTCCAATTTCTTTATTTTATTTTATTTTTGTATCTGTATCTACCTATCTTTCCGTGACATCACTGCGGGCCCTATCAGAATACCAGCATTGCGACATTTATTTTTTAAATGTCGTAGCATTATGCTGAGATAGGAGCCTTTTGGCCTCGTACAGGACTGCATAATTTTTTAATTTTACTTTGTTTTTTTTATTTGATTTTTTTATTGTTTTGTATTTTTTATTTATGTTTAGTGTGTTTTTAGTTTAATTTGTGATTTCCTGTGCGAGTCTCAATAAATACTTTTTCTTTCTTTCTTTCAAATAGCTGTCAAATATGTACCTGTTTTGATTAATTTGGCAATATTAATGAAAGAAAATATGAAATGTGGCTAACTAACGAACTAAAATATTGATTATGAAAAGCAATGATTAATATCGTAACACCGAATATTTAGTTTAAGATGTAAAAAAAGTATTTGGAAACTTTCCAAATGCCTTTTTTACACTTAAAACGGTTACAACAACAAATTCAATTTTATAATTGCAATTCACTATTAATATTCTAGTTCGCTAGTTAGCCACATTTCTTATTTCCATACAGTAATATTGCAAAATTAATCAAAACAGCGAAATATTTGACAGCTATTTGGCGACGTTGCCCACTATAAGAATAAACGCTCTTAATGATTCTGCCGGAACACAGACATCGCCCAAAGCAAGTTACCATCAAGTAGCAAACATAAGTAGCTTCCCAGATACCATTTACTTTTACAAAAATCACACAGTTGCCTCCTGCCCGCCTAGTCATTAACTTTTAAAACAACATTTAAGTAATAACTTTTTAAGACTACTGTATGGCAATTTTACCCTTATTTAAAGGTACAGTACCTACTGACAAGGAAGTGTCAGGAAAGTAAAAAAATACGCCCGCGAGCTAAATTAAATTCTCGAAAAAAAATAAAAATGCTTGATGTGGCTGACTGCACAATTATTGGGCGAGAGTTTGTAAACAGATGAGCGATCGCTATTTTGAACCTTATGTCAAGCACGATACGGTATTAATCATGTACAATTATTGGAAATAACTTGTAGATAGGTGAGCTATTGCGATTTTGAACCGTAGTGCTTGTAACATAGTGTTTCAAATAACAACTTCTGGTTGGTTGCAGTAAACAAAAGGTATCTACAGACATATACATCGGTAATTTAAGCATTTCAATCACTCTGTTTGGGAAATAGATTGATCGTTCCACACACAATTATACAGACCATTGATACCACACATTAGAGCAGAACTATGGCGATATTTAACTCCATTAAAATTTTAACCAGTAAAATAAAAAGTATGCTGTTCCATTTAGTAGCCATATAAGATATTTACCCATGCATGAGTAATTCGCCTATTTGCCGTAAACAGAAGTAATAACAAATTAATTAATAACAACAGTGGAACCCAGTACTCCACATAAACTCAATAATTCCTCGTAACGTGAACTCTTAACACCATTAGAGCAAAACATCGCGAACGCGTTAAACGTATTTAAACCCAATTGGCTACGTCACAGATGTGACGTCATGTGAAATTTAATTAATCACACCGTTTCCGCAGCCGTCAGTTTCGGAATTCCTGCCAGTTTCGGTATTCTCGTATCCAATTGATGAGCTTCGAATTTCGGCAAGTTGTATGGTAGGGATTGGTATTATTGAGGAGGGTTCATATTATGAGTTTCAGTTTCTAGTCTGTGTTGTTTTGGTTAATGGAAAGTATCTAAACTTCATTTTATTTTTCTTACACTACGGCCTAAAAAAGGAGTGTAATGTTTTCAGGGTTCATGATTGTGAGTTTCTATATTCCACCATAACTTCTAAATGCCTGAACAGATTTGGATGTTTGGAGTATCGTTAGAATCCTTACATCATCCCGAGTACAATGACTATATTTTATACATATTTGTTTCTTTTGGCGGCAGTAAACGACCATTTTCAAATGTGAACAAAAACAATAAAGATTTAGACAAAAATGTAAAAAACATGATTGCCCTGCCAAAAAATGAACTGAGTAAAATTAAAAAACAAGTTGCAAAAATTAAATTTTCCACGCAATTTCAAATTATCCGCGGATAAATTGCCCACCGTCTGCTCAGCGGCGCCTAAAATTCAGCTGTTAAGTGATATATTGAGTTCCTTGTATGGGGAAACAATATGAAGTACGTTTTAAATAAAATAATGCTGAGTGCAGATGCTAAACAAATGTTTACTTACCTTCGTCTCCTTACTATCCCACAAATGACTTAAGAGGGTTTATCCTAAAAGTTGGCAACGTCGCAAATAACTGTGAAATATTGACCTGTTCCTGTTTGATTCTTATAGCAATATTACTGAATAGAAATAAGAAATGTGGCTAACTAGCGAACTAGAATATTAATAATGAATAAAATGAATTGCAATTATAACATTGAATTTGATGTTGTACCCATTTTAGGAGTAAAAAACGCATTTGGAAACTTTACAAATAGATTTTTTACATCTAAAACTAAACATTTGGTGTTACGATATTAATTATTGCATTTCATAATCAATATTCTAGTTCGCTAGTTGGCCACATTTTTTATTTCCACACATTAATATTGCCAAATTAATCAAAACAGTGAAATATTTGACATCTATTTGCGACGTTGCCCACTTTCAAAATAAACGCTCTTAATTTAAACTAAATGCTTGAGAGTGCTCAAACACATGAGACATTCAAATTTATCGAACAACTCCCAAACGGCAACACAACATGACAATTGACAAGACAACGAAACGCAGCAACAGATTATGCACGTCAGCTCGTCTGAAGCATCCAGAACTATGACAAATTGAATTAATTATTACCGGTTCTAGAACATGTCAGGTATTTCCTTCAGTAAATTAGTATAATTGTTATATAAATTCGGATTGGCGTAACATAGTTGAATAGTGACACAAAATAGATAGGTACAGAACGTTCGCTCCATACGACGAGCGAAACAGGCGCACGCAAACATAGACGCGTACGTACGGGCGGCGATCTCAAACAAATGCCAGTCGCGAGTGCGCTTGCACTCGCTGTACGTGAAGCGTGTCTATGTGTGCGTGCGGTTTCGGTCGTTGTTTTGAACAAACCTTCTGTACCCATCTATTCTGTGTCAACAATTAGGGATTGATTAGGTTTTACGCCAAATTAACTTGTGATTTGGATTAGGGATGGGAATTAGGCTGTCTACGCTTGGGTTTATGAAGATTTGAATTATTATTATGTTTGAGAGTAATTTTGGGATGGTAATTTATATTAATAGTTGTCCTTTGATGTTAAGGCTTGTGCAGACCAGCGCGACTTGTCGCGCGACGCGACACCGGTTATTGTTATACTGTGAAGTTTTCTTAGAAATTGTATTGCTCGTGTCGCGTCGCGCGACAAGTCGCGCTGGTCTGCACAAGCCTTTAGCTTAGAGTCGACTTCCTAGTTGGCATGAAAAGAGGTTACTTTGTAAAGGGAATTAAACTCTTGTACGTTTCCGCCATGTTTAAATTCTGAATCGCATTTGTCAAATTGATGATAGCAGTACAAATACAAGTGAGTTAATTCATTTAGAGCAGTGGTGGTCCAGTGGGTAAAGGCCCCAACTTCGGAGTGGTCGTGGGTTCGAACCACTGTCAGCGCTATTCTCAAAAACGGTGAAGGAAAACATCGTGAGGAAACCGGCATGTCCTAGAACCAATAATTCGAAGACATGTGACATCTACCAACCCGCACTGGGCCCGCGTGGTGGATTACGGCCCACTCCCTCTCACAGAGAGGAGGCCTGGGTCCCAGCAGTGGAAAAGTTACAGTCGGATTCAAACTCAAACTCAAAGCATTTATTTTAATTAATTAAACCATTTACAGGCACTTTTGCATTGTCAAATAGTCGGTCAGTTAGTCAGAAAGTTGAAGCTAGTTGCCCATTCCAAAACGTAGATCTTTAAGGAGAAGAACGGGCAAGCAACTCCAAGGACACTCTTTTAAATATATAAATTACAAAATCCTGGGTACATTTGATCAAAACAATTCAAAATAAAAGATTAAAAATAAGCCCTGGCAGATAAGAGATGACCAGTCACAACTGACGGCGCCCGTTCACGAACATGACGCGTGGATCAGCACCATTCAGCTCAACCATTTTGTAGGGACCCGAATGATCCACCACACTCGCCACCATCAGCGAGACATTTAAGTGAGCATGACATACTCTAAACTGCCATGCTCTTTCAAGTCAACATACATCTTAATAACATAGGTAATAAACGGCTTCATGGTACTCACAATTACAACATTAAAAAAAATGCTTCTAAATTATACAAAACTATAGTTTGCAATGTATTTGAGAGATTAATAGAATGTTACTACCAAAAAGAAAGAAAATCATTTTTATCTATTGGAGTATTCAACAATTAAAACTTGTTTAAGTAAAAATTAACAGTCATTTAAGTTGATTATGATTATGAAAATACAAGCAAGTGTTCTCTGGAGTGGAGATCGTGTATCGTCAAGCGTAGTGTGGGACGCCCGCTTGCTGGATGGACCGACGACCTTAAAAAGGTTTCTGCGATAGACTGTGTGCTGAACGTAGAGGGCAGGATGTTGTGGCGCAGCTTGGGAAAAGCCTATGTCCAAAAGTCCAAAAGTCTATGGGGCATAGGTTGTTGTTGACTAATTAAAAACAGGCGTATATACAAAGATCAAGCAACTATAACGACACTACACGTCAATGCCTAATTACAAGTTACAACGAATAAAAAACCAGGCAAGAGAGCGTGTCGGACCACGCACAATGAAGGGTTCCGTAGTTGGGAGGAATTCGTCCCTTCATCATAGGACATTGTAGTTGAAAAATATGTTCTCCCATACACTCCAACTGCAAATGTTACTTTGTACGCACAATATTGGGAGGTTTACCATGTTACTCGTATTTTAAGACCATAGACTTCTTATAGGTTTTCCTGTTATCTATAAGTATAGAACTATTATCGAGATCCTCGCAACCCTTTCATTTGTGTCTCACGGTACAGTTTGCAAAACCGTTTTTTTTAATTTTCTTTTTTGGCCCCCAAAAGTGACCATATGCAAAATTCATTTATTTTCGTTACACGTCCGTGTTTGGGCCACAGGAATTTATATCTGTATCAAACCACTTAATCGCTTCATTAGATTCGGAGAAAATTGGCAGTGACAGACGGACAGACAGACACACGAGTGATCCTATAAGGGTTCCGTTTTTCCTTTTGAGATACAGAACCCTAAAAAGGTGAAGATGATTGCATACCAAAATTTGTGGATTGGTAAATAAGTGGTAGTCAACGCAGCCAATCAGACACGCCGACAGACAGGATGATTTTAAAATTGTTGGTTCTGTAGCGTCAGCGAAATAAGTTTGGGATTTCTTTGAATTATTTTTAAAATAACGTTGCTATGAATAATTGAAGCATTAATTTTTCGAACATTAAAATTCACATTTCAAAAGTCATTTATTCAAACTAGTCTGAGAATCAGCACTTTTCGAACGTCAAAATTACATAAGACAGTCCCCCAAAACGCCCGCCCTTCGCCATTTCCTAGTGCTTTTGCTGGGAAGAAGAAGTGGCGCAACAAACTCCCCAGCAGCACAGCTGTCTGAAAAAATTGATTCTATATATTAGTATGCAAAATGATTTACATTACGCAACACAAAACATAATTTAAATTATTAGCCATAATGTCAGCTAGCACACGCCAATATACCAACCAAAAACATCGAACTATATTCATGCTGAAACATAACAAATTAAACGACTCCTTATCCCATAAATTACCTAAATCAAATCAAACTTCCCTCATAAATCACGTTACAATTACCAGTA
This sequence comes from Agrochola macilenta, assembly GCA_916701695.1. Classification (NCBI taxonomy): domain Eukaryota; kingdom Metazoa; phylum Arthropoda; class Insecta; order Lepidoptera; family Noctuidae; genus Agrochola; species Agrochola macilenta. The sequence continues at coordinate 10,776,629 of OU753578.1, read as the reverse complement.
ACGAAATATCAAAACTTCTATATTTAAGCGTCCGCGTCAGTACAAATGGACAATAAAAACACCGAAGTGATAATTCGGGGAAGCTAACAACGTGTGGAGAGTAGCCGCCGGGCCGGTCTCTGATCACTGTAATCAAATAAATAAGAGGGTTTTGAAAACCTCTACGACTGTGGACTTAAATGTGCGAGAATATCTACTGCTCTCATATTCACGAAATGAAGGAATTACCTACAATTTAGTACGCAATTTAATCGCGTTCAAGAGCTAACAGTGTCAAAATTCAAAAACAATTTTGACACTGACAGCTCCTGAACGTGGCTTAGATGTGTTGCACGCGTTCTGCTTCATTGGTGGAATGCGCACTTAAAAACTAATTTAAAATACTTACAGGAAACAAAAAAAATGTGGAACGGCATTCATAAAGTATAATGGGTACCGACCCACCTACATCACATTCGTGAGTTGTTTATGAGTTTCGAGGTCATCCGATTACTTTCGGACTTGAACGGAGGCTTTATTGATAAGCACTAAACTTCTATCCCTCAGTAAAAACGGAAAATAAAGTGATAATTCGGTGAAGCTAACACCAACATGTGGAAAGTAGCCACTGGGGCCCTGATCACTGTAATCAAATAAATAAGAGGTTTGACGTAGCCTCCACGAGTGTGGACTTGAGAAATATGCCTTTTTTAAATTAAGAATTTCACCGTCACAATTAATTTAGTAAAAATCGTTTATTTCAACATTCAAAATTACAATTTGGAGGAATCGTTTGTCCCAAATTAGGCACAGCCTGTATCTGTAAAATGTAAAAAGTCCCTCTCACATAGAGGACTGTGTCGCAAAGGGAACGTTAAAGACTGATTAGGTATGCTACCTATTATGCTAAATGTATAAAATACAATATTTTTGCTCACGTATTTCTTTCGAGATTGAACATTTATGTTCGGAGTCTAAAAAAGCCCGTATTCAGGTTGACACGCAATGAGGTCGCGAAAGAACATTAAATAAAAGAAATCAAAACGTGGATAAACAGAATATTTTTCGTAAAAGCGTCAATAAAAAGTATATTTTGCAAAAGTTAATGTTTCATGTATCAAATATGAAACGTATTTTAATCTAAAAGGCTTTTAGTAAAATTATAAGCGAAAACATTTTTTTTATTAAATTTTAAACGCGCGTGGCATTTGGAAAACATGTTTTATTAAACATACTAGGAAAATTGGGGTACATTTTTAATAATTTCGCTTCTGTTTTCATCAATTATAAATTGTTTAATGCGAGTTTTCACTGTGAATAAACAATTTGTTCTGAGCAAATGTTTGCAAATGCAAGAAGCACAGAGCCGGTCGAAGTGGCGGTGCTTGGGGGAGGCCTATGTCCAGCTGTGGACGTCTTGCGGCTGAAATGATGATGATGATGAAATGTTTGATCTACAGTGTTCATTCTGAACAAGTATTAATTTTGAACGAATGCTTATTGTTCTCACTAAATGATAGCAAGCAAGCTACCATTCCCTTGCAGTCCCGACCAATTAAAACAGCGAAAGAACATGTTCGCTCGTTCGGTGAAAACGCCCCTTTACGATTATTTTAAAAACGTAACGTTCCATGTTTGAACGGTAATTCATAAAAATAAGGACAATGAATGCCAAACTTATGCGATGGGTGAACATTCATAATTCAAATTACGAATTCGTGCAGCCGCTTTATAATTTTGACATTTATTCAAATCAAGAACACATTCGCATTAGCGAATACGTAGTACGAATGGAATTGTTTTATTGTTATTTAACCCACCTCACCTTAGGCACGTGTCCCACCGTCGCGTCGACGCGTTAGCGACTAGCTATCAACGATTTTCTCGCTCAAGAAACTTAAAACAGCGTAGTTCCCGTGTAATTAAAGAGATACATAATATTAATAGTTGATCGCTGACTGTTCAGAGTACTCTTTTGTCGTAATTGTAGCGAAAAGAGTTATCAATGAGAGTACTTACTTGCTCAGTGACGCTCGCTTGGCGGACAGAACACTCGCTGATAGATTCACGCTTGGTACATAAGCTTACCAGCGAGTAATCGCTAGTCGCCGTCGCGCACTCGCTGGTCGCAACTCGATTATAATTGCTAGCTCTACTCGATTCTCGTTAGTCGCCGGTGGTTCGACAGGTACCTAATTCTGCCTGGCGCTGCTAAAATCACAGAGAGAATATGCCCGTGAGAAGTTTGTGTTGCGTTTAGAAACAATGTTTCATATTACGAGATGGTATCTGATGGCGGTAAATACTTTTCATAAGGAAAAATGTCGTCTTTCTGCCAGCCCCATCACATAAAAGTACAGAAGCAGGAAAAATCTTCCTTGTTTTTTTTTTGCATTCAGCAAAAGGCTTTAGATAAGTCCAAGATGTCAAAGGGGTCCATTAATCAACAACAAATTTAATAAATACCGAGTCATTGAAAACTAACAAAGATGTGATTAATCGTTTTAGTCTTCATTCAATTTTGAAGTTTACCTAAGTATTAAGATGTGCTCGTGGCGTTACAATTACTGAAGACTCGCAGTAATAGAAATTGATGTGAAGGCTTAGTCTTGTTCGCACGTTACGATACATGTTTCGCAGCATTTCGGCAGTTTTATTAAATATTTTGATTCCATTCCTGAGGGAAAATTCCCGTATTTTTAAGAACATTCGAATTCTAATCTCAGTCTAAGAGCGAATTTCACCAATAAAACTGAACTCGATCAGCACATAAATCATGTTTAAGAGCTGTCAGTGTCATTATTTTGTTTGGAATATTGACACTGACAGCTCTTGAACTCGGTTTAGATGTGCTGATCGCGTTCCGTTTCATTGGTGAAATTCGCACTTAATCCGTCAAAAATATCTCTTATTTACTTAAATTTTTGATAAGTTTTTAGCACTCCTTCTTGTTCTTCGAAGTCGAAGTTTTATGCCGAAATCAAGTGTCGAAACAAACACTTGCACACAAAAATAAAAAACAAAGCCAATTCAATCAATCTACGTGTTTGGTGATTGGTCACACATTGGTGAACTTTAAATCTAAAAATAAAAGATTCCCAATTTTGACGGATACACACCTTGCTCTTAAAACTAGGCAATTTGCATGCATAATATATTTTAAACCACAGACGCCAGAAAAGCCACGCGCACTACTAAACCGCATCGTGTAAACAGTGCTTAAGTCCAAAGTTTAAGTGCTAGTTCGCCCAATTACTTAAGAATCAAGCTTGCGAGCGAATCATAGTGCCAGAGCAAACAAGACCAACTTAAATGCAAGTTATCCTTCTAAGAAATGGTTTATTACAGTTCGTCTTAACCTCTCGTTAGTGGGCAGGAATAAAAATTGCTGGGATTTTATTAATGATAGTGGAATGGTACCTTTATTAAGGAATCATAACTAGTTTATAAAGGAAATGCTGATAGGTACGTTACGAAACATAACACTTGATTTCTCACTTAAGACCTATTCAGATATAAACGATATCGATGTCGCGTTCGGTAGCGATACCGAATCAGCGATATCGCTGTCACGTTCGGTAGCGTTACCGAATCAGCGATATCGCTGTCACGTTCGGTAGCGTTACCGAATCAGCGATATCGCTGTCACGTTCGGTAGCGTTTCCGAATCAGCGATATCGCTGTCACGTTCGGTAGCGTTACCAAATCGGTACGCCATATCGCTGTCGCGCTCGGTAGCTATACTGGTCCGCCTTGAGACCCTGCAGTCTGGACATAGATAGCGATCGCTTTACGACCGAATTCGGTCGCAGTCTTAATGGCGTCCATAGACGCGCGCGACGTGCTTGACAAGCACGTGAATTATTCGTACTTGTCAAGCAATTTTGACCGTCGAGGGTCGCCGTTAGGACTTTACCACCGAATTCGGTCGTATAGCGATCGATATCTATGTCGAGACTGCCGCCCCTGGTTAGTCATTTAGGACCAGTATCGCTACCGAGCGCGACAGCGATATCGCTTATATCTGAATAGGCGTTTTAAGTCTCTAATTATTGTCTCGTCAGTAACGGCCCGATCATACGTACTACAACTACACCACACCGCAGCGACAAAATTTGGGCAAATAGTGGTATATCTGTATGGTGTCGTTGCAGCTTCTTGCAGTTGCGTTGTGGTAACTACAACATTTTGATGTGGTTGCGTTCTTGCTAGTAGTTGTGATGTAGTTACGTCATGGTTAGTGTTTGCAGACAGACAGATCGTTGTGTTTGCGATGTGGCCAGCCGCTAGTGAGCGTTCTTGCTGGTGGTTGCGTTGTGGCTGCGACGTGGCCTTGATGTGGTGGGTATCGCCCACACGGTTCATTTCGACTGCCAAATGTGGTCCGTGTGAATGTTTTAGTAATTTTCGTACAAATTAGCGCCTACCGCTTTACCCATGGAAATCCGCATTACCGTGTGCGTAAATGTGGTAGTGGCACGCGTCATTTCAGACTGGAGAAGCTATAGGTGGACCCTAAATCTGCTCTCAAATCTTAATTTTTGTGGTTGTGATTTGTTGACTGATTAGATTATCACAAGCTTATACCACGTTGGGATGACAATACGACAATTACCCCCTTATTCATAAACGCTGCTTAAAGTTAAGTAATTGCACTTGCACTATTAGCACTTGTTTTTCCATACATTTTTTGACATTTAAACGTCACTTAACTTTAAACAACGTATATGAACGAAAGGTTTCATGAAAATGCTGGCAATACTGTAGTGCAGTGGAGTGTTTTGAAACAATCAAATACCTAAATCGAAACAAGGTTTTTTTTTTTTAACAAGCTATATAGAGTTGGAGTATTGACAATTAGTCACTTTAGCTAGTCGGTTGATTAACAAAAACCATAGTCGGCTATGGTTTTTGCTAATCAACCGACTAGCTAAAGTGACTAATTGTCTATTATGTATTTAATTGATTTTTTGTTTGTAGAATGGGAACGTCTTTAGCACGAAGTTCAATACACGACAATAAAATAAATAAATTATACATAAATAAATTAAACTTTGGCGGAAAGGCTTTTGCCAGGACAAATCCTATGCAATGTCGCCCATTGGCATGTGACCGCCCGTATTTTTCTAAATAATCATGTTTTTTTTCGAAAATTTACTTTAAAAAAAAAATATTACGTATTAAAGATTATTCACCCGTTTTAAAGTTAATTTTCGATATTTTTTCATGAATATTCAGAAAAATGTGGGTGGTCACATGCCCGGCACATGGCCGGCATTGTGTACTTTATGCACTTCTCTAACTAGCTACTAAGGACCGCCAATTACAATTTAAAAAAAAAACACTTTATATCAATTGTCTATGATTATGATACATACATAAATTTAGTAAAGCAACTGTTTATAATATCTCCCAGACTCACAGACTAGATATTATTACATCTAAAGTTTATTAAAATATTCATGAAAGGGTATTTAATCATTACTTAGACGAGAGATTGCATATAATATTTCACATGGAACATCACAAAGCTCTCACGAATAGAACATTTATCTAATTTAAGTTTAGTCTAGTCTGGCACTACATTTATTTTAGCTGTACTAACATTTGTATTGCAAAGGCCACTTCTAACTGTGCGCGATATTGCGGACGGACACGTCGGACACGGACCAGTCCGCACGACGCACCGTGGAAAGAGCATCGTCCGTGGTAGCGCAGACCAAGGCTCGGATACCGGTTAAATTTTCAAACCGTTATCATGTACTTGACGGAAAAACCTTTACATTCGGTTTCGTTCGCATAAACCGGTTTTTTGAAACCGGTATTTCGTAGAGTATTCACATAAAGGTTTTTTCGGATTAAACGGTTTAGAGCAACAAAAACCGGTTAATACGGGCAAGATAAACAAACGTCGCGCGCTGTTCGTATGTCTACATACCGCGCCGCTATGTACGGCATCCTTACAAGTAGTCACAAGTTGCAACGCGTTTACCGACATGCTGTTCGTCAAATAAACCGGTTAATTTAGGTTAAAATAAAGTTCTTAAAATGTTCACTTTCTTAAGAAAAGTTCGGAGGAATACCGAAATAAACCGGTATTAAACGGTATTTCTTAAACCGGTTCCGAGCCTTGGCGCAGACACGTCTGCCGCGGTGCGACCGATCCGCGGCTGGACTGCGAACTTCAAAGGTGCGGTGCGAGCTTCTCTTTCACTTTGCATTTCGGAATGGCAAAACGGATCCAATCTCAACGGGATCCTCTGCGACCGTTCGCAATATTACGGACCGTGGGAACAGCCTTGGTGTGCGGTGCGTGGCTGTTAGTGATCGTTGGCCGTGCGGACTGGTCCGCGTCCGTCCGCAACATCGTGCACCGTGGGAAACCACCTTTATGAATCAAATCCTAGACAACCCTCTAGGATGCAAAGTAAACATTACCACTGCAATATCTACAAAGTGTAGGGTGTATTTCGCTAAAGAAGATAACATCACGACTGTATTCTCCAAAGAGGTAAGGCAGAACGACCAGCGAGTAACAGTAAGAGTGTTTGTTGCAACAGTGCTAGTCATTCTGAAATCAACTAAATTCACACTGCAATAAAGTTGTCAATATTCGTTTAAGTGGAAATAAAAATAATTGGAAACAAGGATTTGAGTTGTAGTTACCTGTGTGCAGTGGAGAAGACTCCTTAAGCATTTTAATTGCAAATTCATGACATAAATTGCCACAGTTTAAGTCGGAAAGTAAGTAAAGACATTGTAACATCTAATTAGCAGTAAGCTAGCTTGCAAGTAGTAGCTTTGGAAGAGAGCAATTATTGAGTGCTCCGGGTAGTGTTACCATGGCAGAGATAGAGAAGTCAGGACAAGTTCTTAAGTTTTGTATAACTTTAGTTAATGACCTGAATTAAATGTTTCGCTTAACTTTTGGCCTCGTGCGAGATCTTCTGTTTTTTATTTTCTCTATATACACCGTGACTTTTTTTTTTCGATTTTAATGGTCTTACAAAAGCAGCCCAGTTCATGTATCCAATGACTACTAAACAATCATAAATAAAAAGTGATATATTCTAACAATTTTCTAATTACTCAAAGAGGTATTTTATGTCGGGTAAATTGAGTGGCCCTTTGTAACACGACGAAAATGTCACGATGTATATCAATTCATTTTTAATGAATGTTTAGTATTTATTCGATACATGAAGTACATACTTCACTTCATGTATCAAAAAATTGTTAGAATATATCAATTTTTATTTAAGAAATGTTTAGTAGTCATTGGATACATGAAGTGGGTTGCTTTGTAAGACGACTAAAATGTGACGGTGTATAATTTTGTTTTTATACTTTAAGTTTGGTTTGTGATCTTCCTGTGCGAGCCACAATAAATTCTTTCTTTTTTTCTATGCCAGAATTTGACATATTAACAACTGTTCAATCAAAATCCGAGGGTTTTGAAGGAAATTCCTAATCCATTGCTTCATAAGTTTGAATAATTCGTCTACTCAACAACGTAAATAACGCAATGAACGTGGCTGAACTGTCAAAATGAAAGGCGTTGCGATGAAATTATATTTTATGTGTGTTACGTCAATAGTCAAACATATACCCCTGTTAAAATATCTGACGTTTGAAATGACAGGTACAGCAGCAGTAGGGTTTTGCGTTGGAAATAGGTTTCATTTTTTAGATGTTCATACAGTCTTGGAAATATGATAAATAAACGCACACTATTAAGACAAGCATATTATAAGTTGGATGATTATATCGTAGATAAAAATGCTTGTCTTAATGCTGGTCCTGCTCCACAGCCACTTGGGCTCACTAGTTAAAAAATTTAATGTTTGGAAGAGTTGCTTCCTCTTTTTATTCTTTCTGACATTACGAACTTATTGTTTATTTTTTATTTAAACAAGTTTTAATTGTTGAATACTCCAACGGATAATGATTTTCTTTCTTTTTAGTAGTAACATACTATTTATTAATCTCTCAAATACATTGCAAACTAGTTTTGTATAATTTTGAAGCATTTTTAATATTTTTGTATGTGTGAGTAGTACCATATAGCCGCTTTTTTTTGTTATTAAGATGTACGTTGACTTGAAAGAGCATGGCAGTTGAGAGTATGTCATGCTCACTTAAATGTCTCGCGGCGAGTGTGTTGGATCATTCGGTTCCCTACAAATGGTTGAGCTGGATGGTGCTGATCCACGCGTCATGTTCGTGAACGGGCGCCGTCAGTTGAGACTGGTCATCTCTTATCTAACAGAGCTTATTTTTAATCTTATATTTTAAATTGTTTTGATATTTGTTGTACATTGTTCTCACTTAAAGAAGCAACAAGAATAATGTACCCAGGATTTTGTAATTTTCTATATTTAAAAGAGTGTCCTTAGAGTTTGTTGCCCGTTCTTCTCCATAATGATCTACGTTTTGGAATGGGCAACTAGCTTCAACTTTCTGACTAACTGACCGACTATTAGACAATTCAGAAATGCCTGTAAATGGTTTAATTGAAATAAGTGCTTTGAGTTTGAGTTTGATAATTTGCACCATCACACTCATCTTCCTGGCCTTGTCCCTTGTTACTTTGTGTCAGTGCAACTCGTTTCCTTCGTCCACTCTCTTCTGTCAACCGTCACGCTGTCATTCACTATCTTCTCTTTCATATCACCTCACAAAATCCATTCATCTTCTCTTTGGCTTTCCTCTCCCTATGTTAAACTTTGTATTTCGTGGATTATTGACTGATAAAATTGAGAAAGAGGTTCATTGAAATGAAATGTGTTTGTTCATAAAACCATGGTATAATTATATACTTCGCCAGATATAGCATTCCGAAACACAGTGGTCACGTGGGTGACACTACGTCATCACATCTGTGTTACAAGAAGTTTGTAATAATAACTCCCCAACCACCTTTATTACCTGTGCGAATCCGATAAAACAATGAGGTTTTATTTAACAATTACGTTGGTTTATGTTTAAATTGAATTGTTTCGTTTGATTAGACTCACGAAACGACAATTTAAATGCTTTGTACGTATTTTTTTACAGAAAGGTGACTGAAAATCTTTCCTTAATCGTGTTTTGTCGCAATAAAGTGGCAACTGGATAGTGACGTAAGCATGTGTTAGTCCCGGAATGCCAGACCTTGTTTTATTAGACTATGCCTAAAACTAATCAAGATACTATATTTTTACTGACAGATAAATTGACAGTGACACTACATACAGTGTTGCAAGACAAAATATATTAAATAGAATGTTGGGGACGCCAACACCTTCTCCATCCATCAACATTTATATTCATCAATCTTTTAGTCACATGCGGTTCCTCGCTGCTGTTCGTCACATCTCCAGAATCCTGGAAATTCCGGAGAGATGGTCCTCCTAACAGGTAATTAAATTATTGCAGGCGCTACTAAGGCGATCTTTCCTATTTTATTACTACGATACTACCCTGGTTTCACTCGAGTTAAGACCATCTTTAATAGGGATGTAAAATTAATTTATGATGAATGTAACGTCTCGACGATAAGTGTTTTTAGCTATGACGAGTAGAACCGGTCACTAAACTAGTTTTGATACATTGTTTTCCTTTCAACACCCTCAAAATTCGGACTTACGGAACTCTTTTCCCGCGACACCTCAAACTAGCACTCATGGTACGTGTCCAAGTCATCTCGCCACCTCTTTCTGGGTCCGCCTCGGCGCGTCCAAACCTACAGTGCACAGACATGATCACGCACCAAGTCGCAAATGTTCCGCCTTGGAGTCTGCCAATGAGCGATGAAACTCAGCATTCTGGGTGTAAAAACACAACTCGGAACACCACGCTGCGTTCGGGTATAAAGGACGTTGGCAAGAAAGCTGCCAGGCTCAAATGTGATTGGGCGGGTCACATAAGCCCCATGCACGATGACCGCTGGGCAAATCTCCACACAATGGTTGCCTAAAGATGGACGGCGCAATTAAGTAAGTCATAAAAATCTATTAACATTTTTTTCTGTCTTCAAAAGATGCTAAAGCACCAGCTGCCTACTCTCACATAAAAAGCCGTATCTCTAACGTTTTAATGCAGTGTCTAGACTCTATTTAACTCAATGAACTTGAATCAATTTTCTTTGATGTTACGTGTTGAGAGCAATTAATATTGCACTATTAATTAGGAGTTAATTAACGCGAGAAGCTACGATATTTTATTAACTTTTATGTTTAATTAAGAGATGCTCTTGTAAGGTTTTATTTGACCTTTAGTGGCACAGAGGTAGCGGCTCCGACATGCGAATTGTGAGTCTTGGGTTCGGCCTCGGTCTTGGCAAGCGCGTATTTTATACAATTGTTTCTTTACCACTGCAATTTTTTATTTATTTTGTTAGACCATATCGTTTCCCAATGCTTGGACAAGGCCTCCTCTTTTTCCTTACAAATCCCTGTATTTTGTGCGATATCTGACCATGTTGGCTCCGCAAACATCAGCAGATCTGCTGCAGCTGGAGAGATGGGCAAAGATCGTCACTCACTGGACGCCTCAGGGAGGACATCGCCGTAGAGGCAGACCGCGGCGAGGGTGGAGCTATAAATGAAAAGGTACAATTCCGTAGCCGACTGCAGGCAACAGCTACAGGCTACGTGTGTCGCGACACTATTGGTTTCTAATATTTTTGTGAAATTCCGTGTCGCTAGCTACGGAAGGTATTTCATATAAATACATAGAAACCACTCTCTGGTTACTATGTATTTCTAAGAAATCGAATCGAATTTCTATGAAATTCTTGTCTTTCGGCTACGGAATTGTAACTTTATGAGGAAAATATTGTGGGGTTGTCTCCGAACTAGATATTCAAAGACGTTATAATACGTTCACCACAAAACAAACAAACCTTTGACCGTAAATCAAAGTTTTAAGTGCAATAAATTACTAAATCACTTAATAGTAATTATTACCTAATTCATCTAATTTATAGTTCTTGTTTTACGATTACCAAGTTTAAATGTAAAACAGACACGGTAAACTATAAAATTAAATAATTTATATCGTTACTTTATGAGGTTACAACATTTTGTAATTAGGAGTCACGAGATGTTTTAATAAAACCTTCTTAGACGATATTTTATACTTTTAAAGTGAACCCATTACATAACATCACGCCTATGGTATATTTTCCGAGGACGAATAAATAGGTAGGTGAATAGGTACAGTAGGCCTCATATCAATGTTAATCATACCAGTATAATACCTACATTCTACATGTCCAGACAGAATATTCGATACCTTTTGGTAAAATCGAGCAGTAGTGGCCCAGTGGTAGCGGCCGCGACTTACGAGTGGTTACGTGTTGTGTACTTAGTTGTTGTAGTCGTAGGTTCGAATCCTGACAGGCGCTTTACTTTGTGTAAATTATTTGATCACCAGCTCTCAAAACGGTGAAGGAAAACATTGTGAGGAAACCGGTATGTCCTAGAACCTTCGAAGACGTGGTGAATTACGGGCCCGCATGGTGAATTCCGGCCCACTCCCTCTCACAGAGATGAGGCCTGTGTCTAGGCTGATTATATACTTTGTTTATGCTTTCGAATAAAAACTTTTTACAAAAAAAACAACCGCCTTCCGAAAAAAAACACTACAAAGTGAAAGTCGGTTGTTTTTTTTGTAAAAAGTTTTTATTTTTCAGTTTTTAGTTGTGGCTCTTACCCCAAACAAAGTCGAATACCACTACCTGATATGTAAATAACAGTCACAGGAAGTTATCATCATATCATCCACATATTACTAAGTGGAAAAAATACGTATTATTGAAGCTTACTCAAAAACTATCCAAGCAAAGTTAATAAAATTTATATGGGACCAATTCAATGCAATGCAAATGCATACCCTTTCATACAAAGAGAGAATTTTCAAATCGCTCCACAATTGACGGAGAAATCGGCGGAAATACATTTAAAAAAAAACATACATACGCGACGAACATATAACTTCCTCCTTTTCGGAAGGTATAAGAGTAGTACATTCTACTGTACCTACAAGTTTAGGCAGAATATTCGATACCTTTTTGTAAAATCGAGCAGTGGTGGCCCAGTGGTAACGGCCGCGACTTACGAATTTTAGGTCGCAGGTTCGAACCCTAACAGGCGCTTTACTTTGTGTAAATCATTTCATCACCACTGCTATCAAAACGGTGAAGGGAAACATCGTGAGGAAACCGGCATGTCCTAGAACCAAAAATTCGAAGATATGTGACATCTACCAACCCGCACTGGGCCCGCGTGGTCTAGGCCTGAGTCCCAGCAGTGGGAACATTATAGGCTGATTATGCTATGTTTATGCTTTCGAAAAACAGTAACCATAGACATACTAACAACTTTAAGATTCGACCAGTGTCTCATTGTTAAACCGCGATGATTTTCTTTAAAAACAAATGAGTTCGCTTTCGAATTGTGTGCAGTCACTCGAGTGAGGTTCGAAGTGAAATAAATAAAAAGCAAAAAAAGCTTAAAAAAAAATAGCTTTTATTTAAATGCTCTAAAAAGAACAAAATAAAATTTCTTTTAAAATTTTAACTATCAACTTATAACCTCATTACACAAAATTTATATGATCATAAAAGCTTGTCGCGAGGTTTGTGTAAGTACCTATAAGTAATTAATTAAACTGAAATTTAAAAAAAAAACTTGGCAGATTAAGTTACTCATTTAAATAGGTTGGTACTAGTTTATTTACACAAGTAAATCGCGCGACAAGCTTTTATGATCATATAAATTGTGTATAATGAGGTTATAAGTTGATAGTTAAAATTTAAAAAGATTTTTTTTTTTGTTCTTTTAGAACATTTAAATAAAAGCTTTTTTTTTAAAGGTTTTTTTGCTTTTAATTTATTTTTTACTTTTCAGTTATCTCGATAATAAATGCTCAAGTACCCATTTAAACAAAAGCTTTTTTTTTTAAAGGTTTTTGTGCTTTCAATTTATTTTTTACTAAAAAGATAAATTTATTTATTCATTTTTATAATTATTATCGGCAAGTTCTTTCATTTGATACCCATATTGCAGAAGTGCATAAAAAATTACTATTCCGCCATCTTGGATGTTCCGCCATATTGGATTTAGAATGACGTTACATTATTTTTCAAGTTACTCTCAACAAGCCCTGTCATTTGATACCCATATTGTAGAAATGCATTAAAAATAACTATTCCGCCATCTTGGATGGTCCGCCATATTGGATTTAGAATGACGTCACACAGCTTATCGTGTATTGTCATCCAAACTAAACGTGTATACAAAATTTCAGCTCAATCGGTTGAAGATATCTGCTTCAAAATTGGGTAGCAATATTCCACCAGAACAAACATACATACGAGTACATACATTGCAAGTTAAATAAAAGCTTTTAAAATAGCACTGGTGATCTAGCTTTTTCCCAGCTGTATTGGGGTCTGCTTCCAGTCTAACTGGATGCAGCTGAATACCAGTATTTTACATGGAACGACTGCTTATCTGACCTCCACAACCCAGTTACTGGTAAGACCGGTTGTGAGACTTTCTAGCTTCTAACTACCAGTAACGATTGTCGGTCAAATGACAGCCGGGAACCAACAGTTTTGCGTGCATTCATTTCCATATATCACCAGTTATTAATTTAACTGTTTAACGATAATTAGGGCATTATTACACGCAATAAACTAAACAACATAATGTGGTTATTGCTTACCCGTGCCGTATAAAACTCATCGGAGCTATTAAACGGGGGAATATTTAATTGTTGTCACTATGTAGTTAAGTACAAAAGGTTTATTAAAAAGTAAAGTGGACGCGAAAATCTTACCGGGTAATTCCCCTATTTTTAGAAAGAAAGACTACACGTCACGGTTGGCGCAGTGGCTGAGCGATCGACTGCTGCGCAACATGTCGCGGGTTCGATCCCCGCACGGAACAAATATTTGTATGATCTGCAAGTAGTTGTTCCGGGTCTGGGTTTTAGTGTATGTGAGTTTCTATGTTTGTAAACGCACCCACGATACAGGAAGAAATTCTTAGTGTTCAACGTTTTAAAAAAAAAAAAAAAGAACATTATGTTTATTTGTCGCAGAAACATGCATACAAAAAGATAATTAAGTCAAGTACAGTAACAGAAAAATAAAACACAATAAGATCTACATATAATCACGAGCACTAAACAGAAATAGTCGGCAGCTGCTGGGAGATGACTGTGACAAGAAGGCTTCCACTCAGCATGATGCTGTGCTATGGTGACCCACAGCACAGCGCTGGTTTTCAGTGGTCACCCGTTTTAAAAACTTTTGCATTCTATTCTCAGTACCTATATTTAAAAAAAAACCTGTAATTACATTTTTGACAAGTATTTGATATTGATGGTCGGTGAGATGAGGTTGCGACTTTAAAAAAAAAAAAAACTTTCATTTGTTATAATATACATTTAACACTAAAATTTACAAATTATGTACAAGTAAAAAAATAAGTAACTGCTCATTGGGCATCAAATTGCGATTGAATTTGAACGTTGTTTAAGTAAGACTTCAAACTAAGACGTAAGAAGTAAAAAAGGTTATTATTTTCAGAATCCTCAACCTCGAAACTCGAGTTTCTTTCATGAAGTCTCTTATCAAATCAGAAAGTTAACAGAAAAAAATAAAAAAAAATAACTTGTTACATAGTTTCAACTGAATCGGTCTAGTAGATTCGGAGCAAATCGGCTATGACAGACGGACAAACAGACGGACACACGAGTGATCCTATAAATGTTTCCTTTTTTTCATTCATTAAACCCTAATGTAAGTTGAGTTTTTAACTTTCTGATTTGTTGATACAAAAACAGAAACATATCGGCAGGGCATAATCAAGTCAACAGAATTTCAATTTCGAATAATGTCAATACTTCTGTTACCAAATTGTATTGTGACAAGCTACTAAATATCGTGCAGAGCTTTCCAGCTGTGAATTTAATAATAACTTTGTTCGAAAACATAAAAAATTCATTATGCATGATTTTCGAAAAATATGTAGGTATGCCAGAACTGTTTACTTTGTTGTCTGCCGCCTGTACTTATTGTGGGAATATTTATTTGATATTTATTATTTTTAAGAAAACTTACTGAGAGCTAGTGGCTAAAAAATAACAGCCGCACGATTCGATCCATCAGGTTAAGCTACGCTTGCCGGGGTTGGTCTATGGATGGGTGACCATCTTTACATTCATACCCCTCCGTGCCACGGAAAGCACGCTAAGCCGTTGGTCGCGGCTGTCATTAGTGGATCTTTGACAATCGTCAAAAGCCCGAAAGTCTGACAACCAGTCTTACCAAGGGGTATCATATTACCCAGTTACTGGGTTGTGGAGGTCAGATTAGCAGTCGCTCCATGTAAAATACTGGTATCCAGCTGCATCCGGTTAGACTGAAAGCCGACCTCAGTTGCGAAAAGGCTAGGCTGATTGATTGAAGGGGTGATTAGGACTTCCCTCTATTTGTAGTACTTACGTCATCATTATTATGCTTCACCGTGTCCACTATTGGAGAAGGCTCAACAAGGCTTTACTCAAACACGTATTTCTACAGGTAGCAATTTATAGAAACTTTTATTAAGGCGACGATAACCGACTTTTAATGATTTTATACTGAAGATCACGTCTAAACGAGTAGTGTTAAAGATTTGAAAAGCGGTTGGTCGACTCTTCACGTGAAACTAAGTAAATTGAAATAAATAAAGAATTACAACTATAAATGAATATTTTAGATTATTATATTACATAGTGAAATTAATTTGTAAAGTTATGTCTAACGCGGATAAAAAATTGAGAATCACGAAAAATCTATCCAGCATATTTTTCTGAAATATTTTAAAGATAATTTAATTATTGATCTTTTAGTATACGTGTTTTATTAAAATACCTTTTGTTTTGTTTTATGTATAATAAATTAATAATGCGTCTAATTTGGGACAGCGCTCCTTGATGGGCGAGTCCTATTACTGGCTGGTCGTACGACGCGTTGCGTGAGCTCAGTACAGAACACGCAAGCTTACCACTCAAGGTCACTGGCATATATCTGCGTCTTAAGTCGAAAACAAATCACAAAATTAAACTCATTTCGCGGCTTGATACCGGCGAGGAAAGTTCCTTCCTTCCAAAAACTTCACCGCTAAAACTCGAAGTACATATCTTCACTTGGTGTTGCCAAAATTCGTAATACTGGTGTTACGAATTTTGACGAAATATTGCTGTAATTACTAAATAGGCAATGCACCTAAATTTGTAGAAGTGATAAATGGAAATAAGGTGAAGTAATACCTACTATGCATCCGTACATAAACAATCAGATACAGCGTCACAACGACAGGCTGAGCCGCACGCTCTCGCTACTTGTCGCAGCGACTAGTCGATAGTCGGATGCGCTTCGCTTTCGCATGACAAGCCAAATGTGACTACAGGGTCCATATCCACTCACAAGATAAAAAACACGACCGTCTCTATCAAATACTCAAAGAAAATGATCGCTTCCTGCACAATGTCTGTCGTAACGACTAGTAGCAGACGCAATGGCAGCTCGGCGTCTAGTCCCAGCGACCAGACGCAGATGCAAGACGCTTAATTCCCCTGGCACTTATAAGCTGAGACGCATACCTGCGTTTTCCTCTCACATAATAAAACAAACTTAAAGTTACTATCCCTTACAGTATCTTGAAACCCAACGCTAGTTCCAATTCGTTCCATCGTTTCAGGCTTCATCTATTTATTGGTTATTCGATACTTTTGTTCCTCGGATTTCAAAGAGTTCCCATACCAATTACTATTGAATTTGTTCTGTATACTATTTGCTATAAACACGACGCGTAAATATGGTTACCTTATGGCGCCCAATGGTGCGTGTGAACAGGGCTGATAAACATTTTGTAGGTATGTGATATTTTTTTTGAATTTTTGAAGAGAACCTCTTTAGGCGCACTTTGCGCTCTTTCGGTTGCGCGTGACGGTTCAGTATCGTTCACTGTTCAAGTGAACGATACTGAACCGTCACGCTCGGGCCGGTGATGCCAAATCGGGTATACTCGGCTCCAGTCGGTCGGTGCCGTTAAATGGCGCATACTCTGCGCTGAATCGCGTATAGTCGGCACCAGTCGTAAGTATTTTTTCTTTGTTTTTGTAAAGTTATACTAAGCTCAAGGAAGGAGAAGTCCATTAAAATATACTTCACGGCTGCAACTGTTACAAGGAAAGTATAGTGTATCCTTGGCAGTCCGTTCCATTATCACATTATTAACTGAATAATAATTTTACGCATTAAGGTTCCTGCCACGCACGTCTTTACGCATTCAGACAGGCGCGACGTAACAGGGTGACGTGACTCTAGTAGACCAATTTCTATGAAAACTTCCTGGACATTGCCACGTCGCGCCTGTCTGCGGAAGCCTTTAGCTAAACTTATTTTAGTTCATCGTTAAGAGAAATAAAAACCAAGATCCGCAGAGGAGAGACAAATAAATGGTAATAACATAATATTATTTTTATTACGGCCGTTTCAGTAGGTACGTAATTCAAATCTACCCCCACATCCACTTCTAGACTAAACTTATAAGAATCATGTACCCACTTAGAAGTTTTAATTTCGTCGAAACAAATTGTTCATGTTAGCTTTGGAGCAACCACTGACCTTTCAACTAAATTGTTTCATCTCAAAACTAGTAAGTAAAAGGTCGACCTATTTTAGGGACCTTTACAACTTTTACTTTTATGATGAATATCTAATTAAAAAACCCATTTTATATAAAGATATAGAGTTATAACTAACTAATAAGTAACAACATCATTAACGAAATTAAAACTGCACTAAAAAAACCGGCCAAATGGGTAGGTAATACCTTCCTATAATATATGGTAAAGAATAAATCTATAAACCTATATTTATCAATTACCATGCATTAAGCCTCGTGCAAACCCGCGCGACGCGACACCGGTCATTGTTCTACCGTGAAGTTTTCTTAGTAATTGTTTTATTCGAGTCGCAACGCGCCTGTTTGCACGAAGCTTTAGTCCCGCAAAAACTCGAAAATGGCTCGACCGAAATGATTTTTGTTTTTTCTACCCCTTTTCTGTGAAACCCAAACGAAAAACCGAAATATCGAAATTGAAATTTTGACAGGACAACGTCTGAGGTGTCAGCTAGTAATTTATAAAAAAAATTGTGCGTGCAGCACCCTACACGTGAATATTCTTAAAAAATTAAGAATAAGAGATTTAATGTGAAATACAGAGAGAAGTAATATCTTTCTTCTCTCTCATGTAACGAAATGTACCTAAACGTGACCTAATTTGTAATGAATATTCACTCTCAATTCTCATCCAAATTATCGAATCACCACCTAAGTAATTTCAATTCAATAATACAACCAATTCATAGAAAAGACAAAACTTCGCACATACTAAAAACTCTCATTTGAAAAGCAAATGTAAACGTAAAAGAACTCCATAAAATGTTTGCAGCCCCTGCCTACAGTTGCTTGTTCGTCTTCAGTTTCCTTAAAATATCTATGTAGTTCGATTGTACCTCTGTGATCTCCTACACAGCCTGTACCACCCAATCAGTGAAATAGACGGTCGGTGCTAGCAATTTGCAGCTAGCAACAGGAAACATGGCCTTAGAATTAGTGCGCCATCTTGGAATTTAAATATGGGGTGTTCGATGTTTAAATTGTGTTGCTTGGAGGAATATTTTATTGGAGTGATTTGAATTTTTATCACGCGTCACGCAAGCACAGGGTAGCTTACTCTGGCTGGTGGAATCTGTGCTTTTAACACGTAAGGCCGTTTGTCCATCGCACCGTGAACGAGATGACGACAGTACTAAGTTCGCGGTGCAGTGGACAAACAGTGTTACAATGAGGGTTTTGATGAAAATTCACGCCACTAGTTAGCGCCACTTTGACAAGAGGTTTTCCATTTCGACAATGAATATAAAATATATGATGACGTTCATCATTCGTTTATCATTCAGTCACGATTAAGAAAAATTTGGCGCTTTGACACTTTTGACAGCTGCCCGGACCTGACGTCTCAGTGCTGCCACCTAATGAACGTCATTTCAGAAAACCATCATTCAATATTTTTTTAAATTAATAAATGATAAATAAGTTAGCTTAGGTCGCGATATGGACTGAGGTAGTCGCTTCTAATGACTATTACAAGAAACATTTGACGAGAGGAATGTGCATGATTATTATTTTATTCCGGTTCTACGGATTATGGATTGCATCCTACTGGGCTGCTGTTCCGAGAAGTGTTAGAGAAATTTGTGTTTTTAATTTACCTATGCAGTAATTAGGAAACTCCACATAAGTCAAGGTCAAACTTTAATAACTTATTTCAAGTACCTACGTACTTAGGCAAATAAAAGGCACTTTTAAACATAAAAGTTTACAAGAAAATTGTTAAGAGGTATGAGGAACAGGGTGTAAAGTTCACTCATCCTCTATAGAAAAGGGAGGATCTTCCGACCAGACGGGTGTTGTGTCTGGTGGGCTGCCCGACGATTGATGTCGGAAAGTTATAACTAGTATATATGTTCATCGCGCAAGCGGAGTTTTCCGCGCGATCAAAATGTAAGTTATAGTTTGCGTGTGGCGTTGTAAATGCCGCCACAATAGAATTGATTCTAGATGATTCCAAAAGGAAGTTTCGTATGGAGTCTTCTCCATACGAAACTTCCTTTTGGAATCATCTAGGGCAAGAAACTCCATAGAATCTTGCCCATTTTACGGAATAAACCTTATCAAGTTAATCTACAATATACATTGTTGGTCCTACGTTACAAGCACTTAGCTGCATTTGCGACCACAGGTGGCCCAAATTAGCCATGCACATTAATGACCGAAATAAAACAACTCAGCACTTAAATGCAAGCATACTGAGTCTGGCTATAAGTTATTCCCACTGCTGGGATTCGGGCCTCGCTCTCTGTGAGAGATAGCGGGCCCAGAGTAAGTTGGTGGATGTCACCATATCTAGAATATACTAGAATAATGGTTCTAGGACATGCCTAAATGTTTTCCCTTACCGTTTTCTTAAGAGCGTTTATTCTGAAAGCGGGCAACGTCGCAAATAGATGTCAAATATTTCGCTGTTTTGATTAATTTGGCAATAGTACATATATATGCCAATATATGTAGGTATATATGGAAATATGAAATGTGGCTAACTAGTGAACTATAACACAAAATTCAAAAGTCATTTATTTAAAATAGGCTGAGAATCAGCACTTTTCGAACGTCAAAATTACATAAGACAGTCCCCCAAAAACGCCCACCCTTCACCATTTCATATTTCCATACAGTAATATTGTCAAAATAATCAAAACAGCGAAATATTTGACAGCTATTTGCTACGTTGCCAACTTTTAGGATAAACGCTCTTAAGTCTAGTCAAGTCAATACTTGTATGAAGTGCACATGCATTCCCGCCTGAATTCAAACAGAAAAACAATTTGATTGTTTAAATTTTATTTATTTTACTTTATCGCTACTCTTACACGCGGTGTCTACATCTCTTTTTATCCTCTGTCCTATCGCAGGTATGCTGGAAGAGATTTCTTTAAAAATAAGCATCACCTTTGTACGTATTTTTCTGTTCCTTTCTTCTTGTCTCTTTATATGTGTGTACATAAATGGTTAAACAATCACCAGTAACATCACGCCTGTAAACCCGAAGGGTAAGTCAGAGGTAGGGTTGCCATCTCTAAAATTTGGCAACCAGGACAAGACGCGTGAAAACCCCGGATTTTAGAGCCCAGAACCCGGTAATGTCAACAGGTTTTTTTTAAGCAGTCAGTGTAATAAAAAATAGTTGAAAATGTCATAAATCACCTTTTTATTTATTTTCAGACCTTAAAATTAAATTTAGTCGTCTTTTATCATCATTTTAAATGTACCTAACAAAACAGAATCTTATTACAGTTTGTTTTAATAATCAGTTAGAATTATTTATTTGGTATAATTATTTAGTCAATCGCGGCGTGCGGGCAAAGTGTGTGTGTCGCGGGCGGCCAAAGACTTTAAATTTTTAAACCCGGACTGCAAATGAAGCCCCGCCCTGAAGTCCGGAAGTCTAAACTAGGACAAATCCGGGGAAACCCGGACGGATGGCATCCCTAGACAAAAGTGTGACTATTTTTAAGTCCCATGTAATAAGCGGCGAGCCTATTGCCATCAACTGGGCACAGACAAATATCCTTAAGGTGAAATGGGTTCCAAAGCAGATGTTTCGTCATGTTTCTGAAGAGAAAAAAAAAATCCATTCGATTGTTATCAAAGCAATTGTATTAAAAAATAAAAATACGTGTTCACTATTAAATACTTTAAGGAATTATAGACTTATTTTTCTATATCAACACAAGTAAAAAATTTTAATTCATTATTTGTAAACATAGTGCAATAGAAAGGCGCGCGGGCCTGGGGGGCTACTCCTTAAGCACGAGGTCCGTAGTTACGGCCTTAGTTACGGGCGTTTCCTACAGACATACGATTAGTTCGGAGCCCAAACAAAGAATGAATGACGACACGATTTGACAGTTGTCCCTACTCCCGATGTGTTTTTGCCCGTCCGAAAAGTTGAATTTGACACTTGTTTTGACGGAGCGATATGTCAGTTGATACGACATCAAAGTAGTTATCGTGCTGTCGACGAAAGTAAAAATTTGTGAAAATTTACAAAAATATGTTTGCTTTTTTTAATGCTCGAACTGCTCGAAGAAGCTCTACAGGAAGATCGGAGGCGACACCGATTATACATGCGCCGAAACTTTCGGTTGCCGAATATTCCCGATGTTGAGTTCATTGGAAATTATAGGCTCACACGAGAACTTTTTGAGGACCTGTGTGAGGATACCTCTTTTGCTTCAAAAAATACGACGATATGGTGTTGATCCAAGAATGATGGTAATGACTAAGGATATAGATATTGAAGATTCTGCAACTTACTCGTATTGAGCTGTACGAGTATTACCAATCTGTTCCACCCATTTACTGTTGGTTTTGTTTACTTTTAGATCCTTGTTGCTCTTAATTTTTATGCCCGGTGGAGCTACCAAGGTGCAGTGGGCCTTAGCAGTGATGGCCCAATGGCACAACAGACAGTATCACGCTGTCTGCGGCATGTCACAAATGCACTCAACAGACCCTCAATTTTTCAAAAATATATAAAGTTTCCACAGAATTTGGCTGAGAGGAACTTTATAAAAAGACAGTAAGCTTGTACTATTTTTCTAAAACAGATCTAGGTATTTTATAATATAAAGCCTTAAGTGTTTAAGACGGAATTATGTCATTTGGACAATGATTACCTACCTATGCTTTGAAGTGTTATTACACTTTATCATTATAAAATTTTAATAAGCTGTATGTTTATAGATTTTATGAAAAGTATGACCTGCCAGGCATAGTCGGCTGCATTGACTGCACGCATGTGGCAATGGTGAAGCCCAGTGAACATGATGAGCGTTTCTTTAACAGGAAACATTTTCACTCCATAAATGTCCAAGTTGTAAGTACCTATGTTTCATGTAAAAATATATTCTAAGTTACACAGGTAAAGATAAAGTACCCTACGATAAAGTAGAATACATTAATTTTTATAACATATATAAAGTTAAAGTTAGCCTTGTGAATTCACTCATAGTACATGAGAATAGGTATGTCATTAATATATTTGAGTACTTGTTAATAGTCTGAGTTCTCATTATATTTAATTTTATTGGTATGTCTTACAGATATGTGATGCAGAATGCATAATTTTAAATGCCGATGCGTCCTATGGTGGAGCCACCCACGATTCTTTTATTTGGTCTCACCATGAGATTAAAACTTATCTGGAGAGTCTACAACAGGAGACAATACATCTATTGGGTATTTAGTTCTATTTAAATGTTTATCTCTTATAATTTGTTTCTACTGGCTGTTATTTGGTTTTTCTACAAAAGTTAAAAATGAGTTCAAGGTGTTACCTGTGGCAGACATATAAGTGCAATTGCTGGAAAGAAATAGGCAAACTTTCCTAATAAAACATGTCCATAAATGCAAAGGGCATCTTATTTATATTGATTTTTTATTTTCCTTACAGAAAAATGGGTTTTGGGGCGGCTGGAGAGTGTGATATAAAAAGGATTTCTACAATAAAAACATGTTTTTTTTTATAACAAAATGTTTTTTATTTATTTATCACCAATAAAATCTGAATAAAATTAATGATCAACAACAGTGCCTCAATTTGCGCTTGAGTTGCTGGTGGAGCGGTTGGGGCCATTTCACTATATTATGTTATTTTTTAACGAATTTCTCGATAATATTTACCTATGTACCAACTAACGAAAATAAAAAACTTTGACAATCCATTTGAAATTTACCGTCAAAAAGAAAAAAGGCAAAGGTATCAACAGGATAAAGCCGCCATCCGGACAAAAATGGCAAAAATAATTCAATTGTTTATCTAAGACGTAATAAAAAGTAATTTGTTAAAAATGTGGTCATTTACTAACACAACTATATGGTTTTTTTGTTTATTAAACTTGAAAACCACAAAATAAGTAAACCGGTAATCGACCGGTAAAATAGCGCAACTCTATCGTCATGTATCATTCGCTCACAAATATTATCTATGATTCCGTTCGAAGCTCGTGAATCCGAAATCAATAGGGAGTAGGGTACACGCCGACGTTTCGGACTACCTTCGGACGGGCCCGTCTTTTCGTTGACAGACTTAGGGAGTAGACCTCCTGGTCATACCGCCGCTCCCGGAACGCTACCACGATACCATTTCGCCTTAATTGCATCCTAAAACACCACTGAAACAACAAAATAAACACATTATAATATAATCCCCATAAATCTGAAAGGCGAAACTTCTATGTGCAAATGAAATCAGTTATTTATACCTAACCCGGAAAATGTCACAATAATCTATAGTTTCGGGAGCAGAACAGAGAACTCTAAAATAGTTGTTTTGTAACATTTATGTATGTTTTGAGGTTAAGTCGTACTTTACGGTAATGGGCGGCCATTTGTCATAAGTTAGGCCGTGGCCTGGATTAAGGTCTTCTGGTAGAAAAATGAGAGTTTGGGGACTTGCGAAGTGCTAGCGATGGGACTGGCTAATGGCCCAACTCATCTCAGAAAAATAAACTCTAATAACATTAGATATAGTTAAGAATAGATAAGTTATTTAGTTTTTCCATTGGCTCATTCCCTTTTTCTTAACAATGCCGGGCATGTGACCGCCCGTATTTTTCTGAATATTCATGAAATATTATCGAAAATTTAATTTAAAAAGGGGTATATTTTAGGTATATTTTCAGGTTATTATTTTTTTTTTTTTTGAGTAGCGTTTTTTATATCTCCGATGTTACTGACTCGATTTGGATTCTGTTTATTATTTCCAAACGCTTATGAGTTATTTTATCGGATTAACTAACATTTTTTATTAAAATTTGTCGAAAATGAAAAAAAAACGGAGGTGAAGATATGTGTTACAAAAAAAAAACTGTATTTATTTAAAAAACTTAAGTGTAAGTCCATAAAATCCCCCTAAGATATAAAAAATTAATTAAAGATAGACCCCTTTTAAATTTTTCATAAATATTTAGAAAAATACGGGCGGGCGAATAGTAATAATAATAGTATTAATAGTAATAGTATTTTTTATTTCGCCCATGGGCGACATTGTATACTTGTAGTGTGTGTGAAGCTTGTGAAGGACGGGCGTTTTGGGGGACTGTCTTATGTACATAATTTTGACGTTCGAAAAGTGCTGTATCTCACTCTCATTCTCAATTTTGAATGTTTGTACATACTATAGTGTATAGTGTACACTTAGTGTTAGTAAGTATAATATCTATACTTAGGTACTAATGTAATAAAGCTGAAGAGTTTGTTTTTTGCTTGAACGCGCTAATCTCTGGAACTACTAATTGGATTTAGAAAATTCTTTTTGCATTTGATAGCCCGATTCTTGAGGGAGCTTGTAGGCTCT
The DNA here is from genome assembly GCA_916701695.1 of Agrochola macilenta. Classification (NCBI taxonomy): domain Eukaryota; kingdom Metazoa; phylum Arthropoda; class Insecta; order Lepidoptera; family Noctuidae; genus Agrochola; species Agrochola macilenta. The sequence goes on along the minus strand of OU753578.1, from coordinate 10,751,621 downwards.
ATTTTTGCATCACGCTACGACCTTCAGGAGCCGAGGAAAATATCAGAAAGGACGCTAAGCAGAAACGAAGTAATAGCGCAGGCGATATTTAGCTCATGCTGTGGTAATAAGGTTACCCAGTCAGCAATGTGGTAGCAGCCGTGACTGTAAAGCGCCTAATAAACGCTTATACGTTACTTGTAGAGACTCTCTTGAGATGATTTCTGCCTATTACAAATCCTATACTTTGTGGGCCCTGTCTTGAACCGATTTCTTTGGCATTAAATTTATGGCCTCCCCAGACTGGCGAACGGGACGGCAGAGGATATTAAATTGATTTATTGAATTATATACTTATCCAATCGAAATAATGTATATATTTCAATGCTCGATGCAGCATTGCAGCGCAGTTTTCTCTGGAGCATCGAAGAGCATTGTATTATACCTTATTTCGATTGGTTAAGTATATATAATTCAATAGATCAAAGTCAAATAACAGTCCTGTTTTAAGGCCACTGCCTTAAAACAGGACTGTAGTCTCATTTTCCATTTTCTCCTAACAAAAGAAGCCCTAGGCATTAAAATAGTAATGCCTAGTAGTTTTGATGACACCCGCATAAAAAGCAAGCTTTGACACAATTTCAATCCTGAGATACAAAATTCACCTATTTAGGTACCTGCTACAGTTTACAGAATTAAGGCCTTCAAAATCAACTAAACATAGAAACACATTAGAAATTAGAACCAGGTCCACAGGGTTGCCTAAGGCCAAACTTAGTACATAACTAACTTGGTAACGTAAGACCATTACATTCACACTGATGAATGTCAAGTAAGAACATAACTTCCAAACTTCATAAAGGCTTCATTCAAGTTGTGGCCTCGTATAAATGGCCTTTGATAGTTTGATCCCAGGCCCAGGCCTCCTTTGACTCTGTTCCACTTTGACGTATTTACATAAACGATACGAAACATTTTGTTTTTGGTTTGCCGCACATCCATCATCACGCATATCGTGAGGAAACAAGCATTTCCTAGAACCGAAAGATCGAAGCGGCAAGCGTAGTGTGGGACGCCTCATAGCTAGATGGACAGACTGGATGTGGAAGGCGGAGTACAGTGTTGTGGCGCAGCCTGGGAGAGGCCTAGGTCTAGCAGTGGACTGCGATAGACTGAGTTAATTGACTGTCTGTACGCGCCTTAACTAAATTATTTTGTGTCTGGGAATTCAATTTGTTGATTCTGAGAAACATCTTATCAAATGTCTAAATGAAATATGGGACATTCTGTTGAATAGAAGTGTCTTTGAATAATGAAACATTACTTGGAACTGAGAAAGGTTAGATAGAAGTCACTGGAAGTGTTTTATCGAGATGATCGTCGAATAATGTTGAAAATTGTTGAGACAGTATTTTCCGACTGAAGTAGAAATCTGCTTGATAAGGTTATACGTATTTAATAGGAGATAGAAAGAATACCTACTATAAAATTGGAAATTTGGAAACTTACACTGTGTTAAAATATGCTGTCTTACCGGGGATTTCGGGTTGGTTCTGCGAAATTCTTAATGAAAATTCAAATTCGTAATATTTACGTCAACATAACTTTTTGTTTTCGAAACACATTAAATAATATTAATTGATACTTAACTTCAATACACAATCTAACACTAAATTAAATGACTAATTAACTATACAAAAACTAGAAGTCGAAGTACTCGCCCGCATCGCTGTCATCCGGAAACGTGCCCAGGAGACTGGCAGCATTGCCACGTTGAATGGCAATGCTAATTCTTTGGCCAAAGTACGAGCCAGTCCTCTGGTCACGTGAAGTGTCGACCAGTCAACGAGAAATTTCCTTAAAAAGGAGACGCGCATCGGGCTCCATGACCTGAACGTTTCGACCCCAAAACGGCTCAAAACTGTAGTTACCTGTAAGGTAAAGTACAGTATTTGCGCCGCTTGAGGGTCTCAGCAGCCGCAGCAGCGGCGCCAGCACAGCCAGCCATGCTAGAAACATGGGATGGCGCCAAGGTATCTATCCACCTTCCAAAGCAACAACGTCATGCCAATTTAATAGAATAAATTCGTAATATTATATTTCACCTACATGGGCACTTATCAAACGTCAGAAGCTAGGTGCACTGTTCCTATTGATCCTTTCCTATAAGAAAAAGCCGGCGTGAAACTCCAAGAATACTCTTTTAAAATAATTGTCTTAAAACCCCAATAACACTGCTCCGAATACGGGACACTACGCTCGGCATTCACCTGATCATTAGACACACCAATCTTCTTCAGTTCTTCAATTCAAAACCTGATAAATACACTACAAGAATTCGAACTGGGTTACTACGTGCTCTTTTGACTACAAAAGAGCACAAAGTACTTACTACCCAGACATTAATGGGTAGTATCCAAGATGATTCTATGAGAATTTATTACCCAGATCTCTACGTAACAGGAATATTATTACACCAATTACGGACCGGAGCTTCGTGTCTTGTAGGCCGTTAAGCCATTGTGTGAAGGGGTGTAGGCAGAAGGCTTACTTGGTACAAATTCATGGCTGTGATGGCAGAGGAAGGTTTCCCCGTAGGCGCGGGCTTGCGGACGGTGAGCGATGGGTAGCTCGCCTTCCGATAAGGACCAGGCCCGGTCGACGCGTTGTGTTCCACGCGCGCCTCAATGAGATGTCAGCACCAACGGACGGGGTTCGTTAGGGCCAATGCCTGCCAGGGTTGCGAGTTTGTCTGAAAGGGATATCGCGGCCCCGGCACACAGGCAATGGAAGGAACACGGGTGGTTTTAGTCAGTAAAAGTCTGACACGCCCTCCCGCTCCGCCAGGACGGGAGAAGTTATTTGATAATTTCCCACTGTCAAAAAAAAAAAAAAAAAGGGAAGGTTTCCAGTGTTTTTGCTGACGATTACATTTCATTCTGTAAAAAATAAACAGCGTCGTTGGTTTAGTAGTTCTGATTGCGACTGTTGAACTTCCTCCAGGGTTCGAACTCCAGATCAGGCAGTGTTATTGGGTTTTTTATTAGCCCGTCAACATGTCTGGATGTGTGCGCGTTCAATGTGCAATTCAAAATATTTTAATTAACATAAACCTACATGGGCACTTATGAAATGTACGAGCTAGGTAGCTAGGAACCGTGCGGTTCCAATTGGTAATTTCCTATGGAGAAGAGCCGGCAAGAAACTCCACAGTAACTCCATGGTACTAAGTTTGCCCTATAATACATGGAACTTAAACATAACTGGCTGGGCTAGTACACTAATAAAGGCCTTACAAAACCTGACCAAATTGACGAGCGCGGTCAATGATTCTTAACCATGCTTAACAATAAACTGCTACAAGAATGTTTTAACGCTCGAATGACGTTGAGAGGGTGGCGTTGTTAATTCTATCGAGAAATTGTATTGAAAATACAAGATGGCGGCGTTACTACCGATATTGGTCACGCGCCAAACGATCTTAGAAAGAAAGAAAGAAAATGCGTTTATTTGCGGTAAACATGACGCAAAGAAAGAACACAAAACAAAAAAGAGCAAGATGGGGGAAAATATGCGTCACATCCACGCAAAACGGCCATCGCTCAGCATAATGCTGTAACCCTATGCGAGTTAGCCCCAGCGCCCAGCGCGCGTATAGTTCAGCTATACCTCTGGTACGGACCATTGCATGGTGTCTATGGGCCTTCTGAAACCATTTTACATCATGGTTAAGTCATGGAGGTGGCGTGGCTTATTAAGGCATGCCGGCAACCCTATTACGAGCTGCAAAAATGCGGATTACGCTAGGATATTAAACGGTTAAATTATTTTCTTTTAGTTTGTTATGACGCGCAGGAGATTAACGCCAATTATTCTAAGCTTTTATTTGTTGGTTTAATTAGCCGTGGTGTTTACACTCTCTCTATAAAAGCATATCCTGGAAATATTCTTTTTCTGGAGGTTTTGGCCGTCAACCTTCACATACAAATGTGTATGGTATTCCTGTCACCAGAAGACCTTTGGTGTGCTGCCTAATTACTCTTTTATAATAAGCTTAATGCTCATACATATACACGAGCGGCACGAGACAACTGCAGCTGTTAACACTGGTCGACGGCAGCCGCAGACGCGTCGGCGGCAGAGGTAATTGCAGCCGTCGACGCGACAGTTGCGTCAGCAGTAGACGCGTGCGTTGGCGCATGCCGCTCGATTATGTGAACACTTAGTCACTCGTAAACTTGAGGCTGAGATGTAATATTGAAACTAGACAGTTACCATGATAACTAAAAAAGTTGTCACTTGCTTGATCATCTCCAAAATGGCCAGAATCTTCCCATGACTTGACTCATGATAAACCCAATGAATGACAAAGATTAAGAACAACATTTTAACCATAATAACCACTTCTTACCCATCCACTAACACTAACAAAAACCGATCAAAATAACTTCCGTAACAAAACCAGGTTCAAAGGAAGCCGACGACATAAAAATTAAAGCAGTTCATTAAGTCCCGCCAACCGCGAAATTAGATTCTACAGTAATTAACGACAAAAGGCCGAGGTTCTTTGCAAACTAACCTAATATCGATTTTGATACTAACCCAAACTGTGAAGGTAAACAATGTGAGTAAACCGGGGATGTCCTAAAACCGAAACTTCGAAGACATGTGACCATAGAAATATAAAAAAAAAGGAGAAGTGTCACCGGGCGTGTCTGTGTCCGCATGTCGTGATCATGATGCTCATGTCATAGACAAATGGCCGTCTCCGCGAACTAGTACGCTTTCGATCGCGATCGTGACAACATTTAACAATGCCGTGTTGTTACGTGGTTTCTTGTAAAAATCGACGCCAAACTAGAAACTTTATAAATCATAGAGCCACTTATCATAAATCAGCACAAGTATTTTACTATACTCGTATTTGTGTTGAAAATCATGAAAAACAACAAATTGTAAAATATTTCTTGCCTTTAGGTACTACGTTATTTTTGTTTTCATATATCACAGCGACTGTACTATTTTTGCAGTAAATACATTGCTTCTTAAACACTACCTAAGTATGTCGCTAAGTGACTGAACAAGCAATGTAAAATCAAAAAACTTTACTTTATTTAAGTGGTTGTATCGCGTAGTACGGCAGCTTTGACTTGCGACGAATTAGTGATGAGCTTATGCAGATCGACTAACGTAGGCTATCGACAACAATGTCGATTGTCGTATGAATTTATGTTACTATTAAAGTTTATTCTTCAATTTGTCAACAGTTATAGCCTGGTTGAAAGACCGATGTGAAATCTTGTTATATTCCTATTTGGATTTGTGACACATGTGCAGTTGTGGCGAGGTGATGGGGACAAAATGGAGACATTGGGTTTCGACACATTTTCAACTACCGGGCATATCTCCTTCTTTCTTATATCTATGCCTGTGACATTCACCAACCCGCACTGGGCCCGCATGGTGGTCTGCCTCACTCCCTCTCACAAAGGGGAGGCCTGTTCTCAGCAGTAGCACACATGAATACACATGGTTAACTCCGCAAAATCATTTTAATAAAAAGCGACTCTTTTGCCACGACACAATAAAGTGCAATTCAGGTCGCACAGCGCTAATTACCTACAGTTATATTGATGTACAAGTTGCCTCTCTATCGCGTAGCTCTTATTTTTTCTGACTGTTACAATCACTGAATTGGCCCGACAGGACGAGCCCGCCGCGTATTTGTAGCTTCAAGCCTTAAATGCGGAGTAAACCATCTGTATTATTATGCTGATTATATTTATGGGATACTAACCTGGCTTTAGATGAAACAGTACATAAAGTTGTGAAGATTGAGAAGGCGGTTCAGGTTGAAGATTATAATGAACGGGATACAGACCTGCGAAAGAAAACCAAAGTTGAAATTAATTATTTGGTTTGGTATGAGTAAGTAAGAAGAGGAGGAGCTCGTGGCTAAGTAAGAACAGCCGCACGGGTCGATCCATCAGGTTGAGCTACGCTTCCTGAGGTTGGTCTATGGATGGGTGACCATCTTTACATACCGAGACTCCTCCGTGCCTCGGAAAGCACGTTAAACCGTTGGTCCCGGCTGTCATTCGTGGATCTTTGACAGGCGTTACGGGTCGTCAGAAGCTCGAAAGTCTGACAACCAGTCTTACCAAGGGATATCGTATTGCCCAGTTACTGGGTTGTGGAGGTCAGATAGGTAGTCGCTCCATGTAAAATACTGGTATTCAGCTGCATCTGGTTAGACTGGAAGCCGACCCCAATATAGTTGGGAAAAAGCTAGGCAGATTGATTGGTATGAGTAAGTAGGATGACAGATAGAGGAAGATCAAAAGAAACGCTGGATGGGTTGTGTGAGAGAACTAAAAAGGGGGTGAATACTGAGATGACGGCTGAGAGCATGAAATGTATGAAACAAGTCAATACGCTGCGCCGGCTCCTAAATAAACTTGTATAAGAACAGGTAACGATGACGATGATGTCATGAGCAAGTGGGTCCATACTAAATACTCCACGAATAAAACTAGACTCGGAGTTGTAGATATTTTTACAAATAGGGCAGCTTGAATCTTCGTGGATCTCATCCGTAGTCCATTTGTAAGTGCAAGATACAAAGGTGAAGGAAAACATCGTGAGGAAACCGTGGATAGAGGCGTCACGGCGTCCTCACCTTCCGCCTGACGCAGGTCCTCACCGGACACGGTTGTTTCGGGAGGTTCCTGTTCAGGATAAAGCGGGAGGAAACTCCCGGGTGTCAACATTGTGTGGATCGCCCGGAGGACACGGTGGAGCATACGGTGGAGGTCTGCCCGGCTTGGGCGGAGCACCGCCGTGTCCTCACGGAGGCGATCGGCGGCGGCGATCTCTCGCGTCCGGCCCTGGTTTAGGCCATGGTCCGGAGCGAGAGTGCATGGGAGGGAAGCCGTCACCTCCTTCTTCGAAGCAGTTATGCTCGCGAAAGAGGAGGCGGAGCGCGCGAGGGAGATGAAAGCTGCACGCCCTCGCGCCCCTAGTCGCCGCAGGAGACGCCCCGGGCGTCGCGAGTCACGAGCCGACTTCCGGCCACCGTAGGCGCGGGCTTGCGGACGGTGAGCAATGGGCAGCTCGCCGTCCGATAAGGACCAGGCCCGGGTCGACGGCGCGTTGTGTTCCACGCGCGCCTCAAAGAGATGTCAGCACCAACTGACGGGGTCTGTAAGGACCAATGCCTGCTGGGGTTGCGGGTTTGTCCGAAAGGGATATCGCGGCCCCGGCACTCAGGCAACGGAAGAAACACGGGTGGGTTTTAGTCAGTAAAAGTCTGACACGCCCTCTTGCTCTGCCCAGAGCGGGAGAAGTCATTTGATGATTTCCCAATCTCCAAAAAAAAAAAAAAAGGAAACCATGCCTGAGAGATATTTCTTGACGGCATATAAAGCCAAGTCAGAGGCCCATGGGCGGATTTAAAACTCTGACACCAGGTTAGTTACTAACCGCACGAAAAGAATAAGAGTGCAAGATAGTAACATTTTCAAAACACAACCAGAATAACCGCGAAATTTCGCGTTGTTGCATAACTTTTTAATTAGTCGAGTTTTTTCATTCATATTCTTTATGGCACGTCCTTAGGTCATGAGCTATCCGAATATCAACTACGGAGTATGCCAATCTGCTCACATTGAGCAGTAGCTATAAAAACTGGCCAAGTGCGAACCACGCACAATGAGGGGTTCCGTAGTTGGGATAAATTTATCCCAATAACAAACTTAACATTGTAGTTGAGAAATATGTTCTCCCATACATTCTAACTGAAAATGTAAGTTTGTGCGCACAATATTGAGAGATTTACTATTATATATATTATTTAGTTATTTTATTTATTTACTTCTCATAGGTTTTCCTGTAATCTATGAGTAAAGAACAATTCTCTAAATTTTAGGCTTAGTAGTTTCGGAGATAAGAGGAATGGTAAATTTTCATCTATTTTCTTAAATATCTTTAAAAGTATTTATTATAAAAATAAAATTAAGATCCTCGCAACAAGCTCTTTCATTTGTGTCACATTGTACAGTTTGCAACTCTTTTTTTTAATTTTCTTTTTTGCCCCCAAAGTGACCCCCATATTCAAAATTAATTTATTTACGTTACACGTTTGTTTTTGGGTCACAGAAATTCATGTTTGGCCCAATTTCAACTTAATCGGTCCATTCGATTCGGAGGAAATTAGCTGTGAAAGACAGACAGGCAGATAAACGAGTGATCCTATAAGGGTTCTTTTTTTCCTTTTGAGGTACGGTACCCCAAACATATTTGGCCTAAGTCTTATGGCGTGAAAATTGACTCGCTGTTACAATACATAGTAGATACGAGTATATAAACCCAATATGTCAACGTTTTCTTAAAAAAAAACATACATTTTCATAAAAAAATATTCTTATACTTCGAACGTAAAACCAGCTTAACACAGCTTATGATCCAAGCGTTGTAAATGTCAAGTGTGCCAAAAACATTGCCAAGGGGTTCAAGCTATGGGGACCATTACTTATGACAGTGTAGGCCATTAGGGGGTGCCGTCTTACGCACTTTTATAAATGAAAGTCATTCTATGGTGTTATTGTTTATGTTCAAGCGGTTTTATGTTTTTGGAGATCGGCAGAGACTGTGGCATGTGGATTAAGAACCTACAATGCGGCATACAGACTACATTATACTACATATTGACTGAAATACAATAGACGACGTATATTTAGTAACCGAATCCGCTGACCTATTCTTAAAGAGTCATAAAGAACCCTGTAAGAAATCGACACGTGTTTTACCTCTCAACGAGGCATCCTCAGGATGACGATTACTTCGACACGTCAAGCGTCGAGAGCAGTGTGAGCCACTTCGCCCGACAACCCCACTTATTGATTCCATACAACATAGTTGTACGGGTTACAGTAATAACGTACCGCTGGAACTATAATTTATCGAACCGATAAGCTATATTTTTTAATTTTTAAGATGTCATAGGCTCTATCATACAGTGCCGCTGGTTAATTTGATATTCATAGTAAATTGTATATGTCTTTTAGTCTTCATATTATTAACTATACAGGGTGGCAATTTAGCCACCTTCATCCATCAAGGGGGTGATTCTACCCACCACACTAAACAGCTCTTGATATAACACTCATATTCGATTCGTGAAAAAAAAAACAATTTCTATTCAACAGTAGACAGACTATTTCGATGCATGTACCACACCATACACCACCACCGTACACCATATCTATTGAACAGTCTGCCAGCAGACATAAGGAGTGAATTGAACAAAAATTTTATTAAAAATATTATTTAGAGATATGTTAAAGTGCCACCTATAAATAATAATTAGTTTTAAGTACGAAGTTTATTGAGTGTACAGAGACTCACCGACCCCACAGTCAAACTATTAGTTTTGTATGGCTTAGTTTATTAGTTATACTTACTATATGTGAATATAGATAAATAAATAATAATAATAAAGTTTGAATAGTTTTTTTTTTACGTTACGTATATGATTTTCATAGCGAAAGTTGATTAGTGTGACGGGTAAAATCAACCACTTGAAGGATGCAGATGACTAATTAGTCACTCAGTATAAAGCATGATTTAAGAAATTATTTCGTTTAATTTTGTGTCTTGGGTAAAATTCTGGTTTTTGCTTTTGTGCTACCGCATACCGTTTGACAGATTAGTTTTTTAAACTCAGGTTTATACCATGTTTATAAACTGCTTTAATAACGTCAATTGCCAGTCCAGTATGCTTATTTTTATTTTTGGTATTTTCATGACATTATTTTCGTTCCGAGATACAACTAGCTTTTTCTTACATAGAAAAACAAAAATAATATATACATAAAGCAACAAAAAAGCACCCTCAAGTTCTCTAAAACACTTCAAACTTCAATTCACCCCTAATTATAGTACCTATTTAAGCACCTAAATTAATTGGCAAGAGATTTTGAAGTAAGCTATGTTCACTTAGAGCGGAAATGGTGAAACTATACTCGTATGTAGTCGGAAGTTGTTCATGTCTGTTTATATTAAGTACAGTTGTTTGAAAAGTACCGTTTCTGGTGATGCTGTGTGAACATTAATGGTGTTATTGTTTAATTATTTTTGTTCTTAACTAATATAACAATAAAGAGAAAAGATTTAGAATTTTTGTATGTTTGTTTGTTACGCCCTCACGCTAAAACGACTGAACGGATTTGGATGAAATTTGGCACATGGGTAGACCATGACTTAGGTTAGGACATAGGATACTTTTTATCCCGATAATCCCACGAGATCGAGACTTATGCATGAAAACCGTGGGGCGCAGGTAGTTTGTATATAAAAGTGAGTTATTGAAGGAGTTTTATTAATTTGTAAAAAGCACTCCTGTTATGTTATGGTCAAGACTTAATTCTAATGGTCGCAAAGACACTGCTGAGCGCGAGTTCCTGGGTTTGAGCACCGAGCATTTTTCCTACTTATCTTACATGGAAATCACTAGCGAAATCCATTCTAACATTATTGTTTATTGCAACACAAAATTAATGTTTTCTTTAGTCTGTGTAAGAAACTGTCAATTGTCTTCTTCGGTCCGCCATCTAACGTTAGTGTTTTGTGGTGGTGTACGTATTCAGTGAGAAATAAAAGTGTTATAAGTATTCAGCAATTGGAATCAAGCTACCAGCAATATACAGTCCACACGAATACACGAAGTTAACCATTATAAATTCAAAAGTAACTCTGTCTATATGTCCCATTACGAACTTCTTTCTATTAATCTTACATGGAAATCACTAGCGAAATCCATACTAACATTATTGTTTATGGCAACACAAAATTAATGTTTTTTTTAGTCTGTGTAAGAAACTGTCAATTGTCGTCTTCGGTCCGCCATCTAACGTTAGTGTTTTGTGGTGGTGTACGTATTCAGTGAGAAATAAAAGTGTTATATTCAGCAATTGGAATCAAGCTACCAGCAATATACAGTCCACACGAATACACGAAGTTAACCATTATAAATTCAAAAGTAACTCTGTCTGTTTGTCACCGTTTCACGCCTAAACCACTGATCGGATTTCGATAAAATTTGTCAAGGAGATAAATAGCATCCTGGGCAAGGACATAGGATACTTTTTATCCCGGTAGATCGTCTCCATGGGATAATTTCCGACATCCACGCAGGCGAATCCACGGGTTGAAGCTTACAATTATTTATCCGCGGGTTGAAGACACTATACACTTCTCAATACTCAATTATTTATCCGCGGGTTGAAGCCACTACAGACTTCTCAATACTCAATTATTTATCCGCGGGTTGAAGCCACTATACACTTCTCAATACTCAATACTCAATTATTTATCCGCGGGTTGAAGCCACTATACACTTCTCAATACTCAATACTCAATTATTTATCCGCGGGTTGAAGCCACTATAGACTTCTCAATACTCAATTATTTATCAGCGGGTTGAAGCCACTATAGACTTCTCAATACTCAATTATTTATCCGCAGGTTGAAAGAAACTATATACTTCTCAATACTCAATACTCAATTATTTATCCGCGGGTTGAAGCCACTATACACTTCTCAATACTCAATTATTTATCAGCGGGTTGAAGCCACTATAGACTTCCCAATACTCAATTGTTTATCGGCGGGTTGAAGCCACTATAGACTTCCCAATACTCAATTGTTTATCCGCGGGTTGAAGCCACTATAGACTTCTCAATACTCAATTATTTATCCGCGGGTTGAAGACACTATAGACCTCTCAATACTCAATTATTTATCCGCGGGTTGAAGCCACTATAGACTTCCCAATACTCAATTGTTTATCCGCGGGTTGAAGCCACTATAGACTTCTCAATACTCAATTATTTATCCGCGGGTTGAAGAAACTATAGACTTCTCAATACTCAATTATTTATCCGCGGGTTGAAGCCACTATAGACTTCCCAATACTCAATTATTTATCCGCGGGTTGAAGCCACTATAGACTTCTCAATAATCAATTATTTATCCGCGAGTTGAAGACACTATAGACTTCTCAATACTCAATTATTTATCCGCGGGTTGAAGCCACTATAGACTTCCCAATACTCAATTGTTTATCCGCGGGTTGAAGCCACTATAGACTTCCCAATACTCAATTATTTATCCGCGGGTTGAAGACACTATAGACTTCTCAATACTCAAATATTTATCCGCGGGTTGAAGCCACTATAGACTTCCCAATACTCAATTGTTTATCCGCGGGTTGAAGCCACTATAGACTTCTCAATACTCAATTATTTATCCGAGGGTTGAAGCCACTATAGACTTCTCAATACTCAATTATTTATCCGCGGGTTGAAGCCACTATAGACTTCTCAATACTCAATTATTTATCCGCGGGTTGAAGACACTATAGACTTCTCAATACTCAATTATTTATCCGCGGGTTGAAGACACTATAGACTTCTCAATACTCAATTATTTATCCGCGGGTTGAAGACACTATAGACTTCTCAATACTCAATTATTTATCCGCGGGTTGAAGCCACTATAGACTTCTCAATACTCAATTATTTATCCGCGGGTTGAAGCCACATAGACTTCTCAATACTCAATTATTTATCCGCGGGTTGAAGCCACTATAGACTTCCCAATACTCAATTATTTATCCGCGGGTTGAAGCCACTATAGACTTCTCAATACTCAATTATTTCTTCTGCCTGCTTCTTCGTAGAATATAATTTATACGAAGATTTACAGAACTGAGATTACTTCAAATTATAATCAGTGCAACTCAAAAACAAACAGGGCCTACCATTAAATACTTAACGACTTCAATAAAAATAACAGCCCATATTCTGCTTACCTTGAGCCGTATACAAGTCGTAATCAACTCGTATTAAAATATATGACAGTACTTCTAAAGTAATTCGTCCAAACTGAGGGTACTTACAAAAATGTTTTGTATTTCTGTACTTGCCCTGCTGTGCAGTTGCTTAAATTATTTCTTTATGCTGGAGATTTTCTTGGCTCATATCCAAGGATCGCAAAAAGAGTAGTAATGTGTTATACACAGAAATATAAATGGAAAGTCGGTTTGAATGTCTGTCTGTCTGTTTGGTTCGTTGTCATACCAAAATTCTTAACTAAACGTTGGTAGAGCGAAATTGTTTTATTTTTACGGTCTTTCATAGCTGTTATTTTGGTTATGAGCGTTTTAACATAAAAAGACATATTTCTCGGCGGCATGTAAAGCCAAGTCAGAGACCCATGGGTGGCATAAAAACTCTGACACCAGGTTAGTCATTTTCTTCTTCAAGTGGTTAGTACCACCTGAAGAAGAAAAAGAACATACTTACAAATTACAGCGCACAGAATAGATTGGTAATCACTAATTACATTATGTTGTTAAGGCGCATAAAAATGTTAGCCAAGCAAATTAATTGTAAAGCAAATCGACTCCCAACTTAAGAGGGTTTATTCTGAAGGTGGGCAACGTCGGAAATAGATTTCACTGCTTTGATTAATTTAGCATTATTACTGTGTGGGAATAAAAAATGTAGCTAACTAGCGAACTAGAATATAATTGATTATGAAATGCAATAATTAATATCATAACACCGAATGTTTAGTTTTAGATGTAAAAAAACTATTTGGAAACTTTCCAAATGCGTTTTTTACATCTAAAATGGGTGCAACATCAAATTCAATGTTATAATTGCAATTCATTATTAATATTCAAGTTCGCTAGTTAGCCACATTTCTTATTTCTATTCAGTAATATTGCTATAAGAATCAAAACAGGTAAATATTTGACAGTTATTTGCGACGTTGACAACTTTTAGGATAAACCCTCTTAAATTGTTCGTATTTTCAAAACACAACTGTCATTCTTTTGACAGATATATAAAACGGCTATAACACGGCATCTTTTTGTAACAATATTTGGATTTAAAAGAGGATCCGTGGAGTTTCTTGCTCGTTCGTCTCCATAGGAACCTACTACGCCTTGTAATGGGCAACTACATAGCTTCATCTTTCTGACTGGCCGACCCCTTGAAAATTCAAAAGTGCCTGTAATTTGTTTATTTTAAATAAATGCTTAGAGTTTGAGTTTGCAAATTGACGACGGGTTTCAATTTCCTTAATAATGAACTTCTCTGACTAGACCCATTTTCTCTTGGAAAAAACATCAAAGGAAATGTATTAACCAGAATCCAACGCGAAAACTTTTCCGGTAAAAAAAATAAAGATATCACAAATTGCCACATTCCTAATTTAACCATCGAGGATATTATAAATAAACCTACATGTAACAATAAAAAAATAACGAAGCAAAACCATAACTATCATAAATAAAACCGCTTTTTTGTGGTAAACCCTAATGAGAGCCCATAAAAACCCATAAAAAGGATCTCGAGGTTTACAACTCGTACGGTGTGTGGTGGCTCAATTATGACATCCCATAAAATTGTTATGGCCACACATTGTAGATACGTGGTGTTAGCTGTAATTATGGGTATCCGATAAAGGAAGGAATTTGGAGTCATTTCTTGTTCCTAAAAGGCCACCGTCATATTTATCGTGGGTGTCGTGAACGGTACACAAACATGTCATAAAGACTAGTAGTATGCGCCTGCGTGCATGTCGGGAATTATCCCACGGGAACGTACTATCTGGATAAAAAGTATCCTATGTCCTATTCCAGGACATGGTCTACCCATGTGCCAAATTTTATCCAAATCCGTTCAGCCCTTTTAGCGTGAAAGCGTAACAAACTCTCTTTCGCATTTATAATATTGGTTAGGATTCAGGGAAATTAATTGTTTATCAAGTTGACTACCAACTTAAATTGCACGTGTATACAGGGTGGCATCCCACATCGACGCGAAACTGTTACCATGGATTCAGTACATGATTCAGAACGCCCCAAGGTTGAAATTTTTCGTCGGTTATTTAAAAAAAATCTGCAGTTTCGACTGACAAAAAATTCAGAATAGAACAGGCAAGATCTGCCTAGCCTTTTCCCAACTATGTTGGAGTTAGCTTCCAGTCTAACCGGATGCAGCTGAATACCAGTATTTTATATGGAGCGACTGCCTATCTGACCTCCACAGCCCAGTAACTGGGTAATACGATACCCCTTGGTAAAACTGGTTGCCAGACTTTCGGGCTTCTGACGACCCGTAAAGACTGTCAAAGATCCACGAATGACAGCCGGGACCAACGGCTTAACGTGCTTTCCGAAGCACGAAAGAATCTCGGCATGTAAAGATGGTCACCCAACCACGGAACAACCCCGGCAAGCATAGCTTAAACTGATACATCGCCCCGTGTGGCTGTTAGCCACGAGCTACTCTTTTAAATCAAAATATTGTTACAAAATATTGGTTACAACATTCAAGTTGAACGCTGTAAAGAAACGTACATGTTCCATATTTGTCAGGTATCCCAAACGGGAACAAGTTTTTCAAGTAAGTACAGAATAGTGACGCGACATGTTCCGGGACAAGGCGTGCCCGTTTGAGGTCGCCTTAAATCTCGCTCCCGAAAACCACCATGTCTGCCACACCCCATGGATTTAACCCTAAAACTCTTTCTATTAACGGAAAGCCTTTGTAGATTGTGTCGGATATAAATCAGGAAATAGCATGCATATGTAGAATGAGCCCTGTTTCCTACCGCCATTCACTGAGGCCGCATACATTAGCATGTCATTTGCTAGTAAGGGTAGGAATTTAAAATCTTTGGACGTTGGACGGTGGTTGAAGAATTGAGTGTCGGATTCTTGTTTTGTGTTTGTTGTGGTTTAGTTTTGAGCATAGCAATGGCAAATTTGAATGTTAGAAATAGCTGATTTCTCCTCGCGTCAAAATTTGCATTCATTTATGCCAATGTTTTTGTATTTCTATGTAAGTAATATCATTGTTTAGATACGCCCAAAACATCAATTAATTGGCAGGTCCAGTAAATAACTGAAACGTTTAATAATTATCATTTGTATTTTTAATTAAGTTCTTCGGAAAAATGATTAGTACTCATTCAGGTACTCTTCAAGAATTATAACAAACCTGCTAAATCAAAAACTATTCTAAAAACATACCAGCTAGGTACATAATTGTTCATTTACTGGAAAGTCCTCTTAAAAGTCCTTGTGCAAAGCTTTCTTCCACGCTCGCCTTTCTTGAATCCGTCGAATTCCACTTTCCGAGAAATTCTATCTAATTCACTTGCTACAGAACTTTAATTAAAAATTAAAACCATTAATTTAATGAAAAGGACAGTTCGCTGGTTTTCAAAAATGTCCATTTTAGATCGCATTTCGCCCCAAATACACCTTCTAAATGTTAAACAGACATCTTGACAATACTTTAAATTAGTCCCCCGCTTTTGAATTCACATAATTCGCTCCGGGACGATTAATTTGAATGCAATGTCCGGGATTTGGGGAGCTCCACGTCAACACTTTTTTACCGTCATTCTTGGACATTTAACAAGTGGAAGAAGTAATTAAAACTTAAATGCTTGACGTGAAATAAATTGCAAAAGTTTCATCAATAGCATGTAATTTTATCCCGTGTGATAGGGACGGGACGCGCGGGATCGGGCGCGTGAAAAGTTTCGGTTCGCCGGCTTTGTTTTCCCGGGAACAAGTAAACATGGGGTTCATTACTTTATTAAAATTAAATTGAATTTTTGTTTTGTTTTTTTAAATAACGCGATAATTAAATAAAAACACGTCGCTAGGTAGATACGAGGCTTTTGGATCACGCAATTCGTTAATTTATTTCTTTTTTGTCCTCACTTTAACATGATAATTTCGGTACGAGCGAAAAACTTGGTCAAACAAAAAGTAGGTAATTGAGTTCTTATCAATTATTTTTCTTTAAACAAGTTGATGACTGGCTAACATTTTCACCACGGCATGCTATTCATAAACCTAGGTGTTACAAAATAAACGCAAAGCCTAAAGGTACACATAATATAATAACGACAATCTATCCGATACCTATATCGACAATCGAAACGACTAATCTGTTTCATTTTGACAGTTCAACAGCATTCATTGCGTTATTTACGTTGTTGAGCAGATTTTTTTTTCGAATTTATGAAGCAATGGATTAGCAATCTCTTTCAAAACGATTCAGATTCTGATTGATCGTGTATTACGCAATCAGGGTACTGGTCACACACACACGACGGTTGCGAGTACTACGCAACTGACCTTTCTGGAGAACATCACTAATAAAGTCACTATATTCCATTTGAAATAAGATTATACATTTCAACAAACCTTTTTTACAGTCCGCTCAAGCGATTCTGACTTCTATACCGTAGGCATAAGGATGGCATTAAAAGCAAAAAGTGGTTACAATACCAACTATTTACTGCAGCTGCCATTTGTCATGCCGCCAACGCAATAGAAATCAAAATCGGTTGAACGGACTGTAAAAATGGTTTAGTTAAATGTGTTATCTGATTTCAAATGGAGTATACCTATATGTCCTTCTAGGGCGTTCCCTCCCTTCCCTCCCGGCGTTTGCACTCACATCTGCCTTGTAAAGCAACCTTTTGTTAGTCAACATTTTGTTTTTTTGTAGTGTAAGGTATTTAGATTTTTCTAAATAGATTACTGAATAAATTTCAAGTAGAGTAGGCGCTTGGTAATCCGGCGCTCATTAAACCGAAACGGCCGATAGTTGGGCGTTTTCTATTTCCGTCTCCAACTCTGTAATTCGGCAGGTTTAATGCAAAAGAGCGATTACAGAGCGCGCACATTGATCGTTGTCGTTTTACAGTCTAGTTCGATTCTGCGAGTAGGTATTATTACGTAAACTAATAAAGGATTTTTACTTTGTAAATCTGTTTTTCAAATTATGTCTTACTAGCTAGCATTTCCTATAGAAATCCACTGATCCTACGGTTCCAATAATCCGGAATGGGGGAAAAAATAGGTGCCGCGCCGGGTTACCGAGCGCCATCTGTATGTTCAAGAAACTCCCATCAAAACCCGATGCATATATTTTTCCATCCTCAAACACATGTGACAAGATTCATCATAGACGCCCGGCTCCCCAAACATGTCGCAACATCTCCCTGATTACCCAGATTATCCTGCAAGCAGCAACAGGCCTAAGCAAACATGGCTTCAAACTTCATCCCAACACCCTTTACAAAGGACACTTATAAAACATTTGTTTACATGGTCACGTGGTTTTAAGGGTTATAGCAGACACGATATTTTTAGCTGCAGCGATTTGGTCGCTTTCCGAAACTTGATACAGCGACTGAGCTCGAAACACATCACACAACGTATCTAGTCGAAAAACAAGCCGTGTAAGAGGAAGTCTGAAAGTGGCACTGGTGACAGAAATGTTGTGCGGAAATCTGTTGACATGGTATGGGCATGGGATGCGGAGGAATTAGGAAAATGTCGTGAGGAAAGTTTTGAGTATGAATGTGGATGGCTATATGAGTAGGGGAAGACCAAAGAAACGATGGATTGACTGTGTGGCAGATGATATGGATAGAAAGGGGGTGACTGCTGAGATGATGACTATAGAGAAGTGTGAAGGAAAGGGAGATGTTGCGCTGACCACTAATAAATTGGGATAATGGCAGGAGAATGGTGATGACCAGATATTTAGTCGGTTTTTAGAAGGTTGATGACTGAACTCCACTCACATTGGGTTGCCAGAAGCTTTGGCATCAGCAGAACACGACTCGATGCTCAATTATTCTGATACCGGTTCGCTAAAAAGCGCGTGTTCGCAGTTGCGACCAAACACAGAGTGGCTAAATCCCCGATCGCTGGTCCTAAAAGTAGCTTGTCTTGTTAAGTCCTAAAGTTATAGTTAACTCACGTGGTTTTTAATGATGGTTGAGGATGTAATCAAGCCTCGTGATTCCGGAAATTCCACGGGAACGTGCTACCGGGATAAAAAAAAACCAGGTCATGGTCTACCCGTGTGCCAAAGGACAATGACCAAGTGACTAAGGAACCTAGTATCGGTATGAAACATGCAGTGACTCTAAGATTTATGGTTTAATTAAAAGGATAATTTAAGGGCTTTCAAATTAATTAGGTCTCAAAATCTAGGTTTAGAATCTAATCTCTCGATGTTTTGTCACAATGTGTGCTGTTAAATTCAAAATACGAATTGACGTTGAATTGATGATCAAAATGACGTTTGAGAATTTTCAATGATGATCAATTCCGAAAATGTTTATATAATCATAAAACGTTCACGTTAATGGTACCTATACGTTACACCATGGTTACAACCATTAGATCAAAGTGTTGAACATTTTTCAGTAATCTATGTGACATAATGAGAAGAAATTTAAAACATGCATTAAACGCACACTATGTAGACAAGCATATTATAAGTTGGATGATTATATCATAGATAAAAATGCTTGGCTTAATGCTGGTCCTGCTCCACAGCCACTTGGGCTCACAAGTTAAAAAAAAAAAAAAAATATGTTTGGAAGAGTTGCTTCCCCTTTTTATTTCTCTGACATTACAAACTTAATGTTTATTTTTTATTCAAAACAAGTTTTAATTGTTGAATACTCCAATGGATAATGATTTTCTTTCTTTTTGGTATTAACATTCTATTAATCTCTCAAATACATTGCAAATTAATTTTGTATAATTTAGAAGCATTTTTAAAATTTTTGTAAATGTGAGTACCATGGAGCCGTTTTAATGCTATTAAGATGTATGTTGACTTGAAAGAGCATGGCAGTTGAGAGTATGTCATGCTCACTTAAATGTCTCGCTGATGGTGGCGAGTGTGTTAGATCATTCGGTTCCCTACAAATTGGTTGAGCTGGATGGTGCTGATCCATGCGTCATGTTCGTGAACGGGCGCCGTCAGTTGTGACTGGTCATCTCTTATCTGCCATGGCTTATTTTTAATCTTATATTTTGAATTGTTTTGATTATTTTTTGTACATTGTTCTCACATATAGAAGCAACAAGAATAATGTACCCAGGATTTTGTAATTTTCTATATTTAAAAGAGTGTCCTTGGAGTTTCTTGCCCGTTCTTCTCCATAAAGATCTACGTTTTGGAATGGGCAACTAGCTTCAACTTTCTGACTAACTGACGCGACTATTTGACAATTCAAAAGTGCCTGTAAATGGTTTAATTGAAATAAATGCTTTGAGTTTGAGTTTGAGTTCATATAAACTTATAAACATAGCTAATTATTTAAATCTAAATTGCAAAATAATAATGGCCTAGTAGTAGAGATTAAAACAAAACGTATAAATGAAATCATTCAATTAATTATACAATAATAAACTATTATTAAAAGTAAATACCTACCGGTCGAGACTGAACTTAAAACTAAACGAATGGGACGTGCATATATGCTAGAAAGAGAAAGCCCGCCGTTCTGTCGCCAGCATATTCTGCTCAGGATGCGCGCGCATAAAATCTTAGCGCATGTTTGTTCTGTTTTCAAAGAATTTCTATTGATGAATGAAACAGGCAAAGGTCTCTAAAACCTTCTGCCTTTCGCATAACCAAAACTTTTAACATCTTAACAGATTATTATAAGAATATAATAATAATAATAATTAGTTGTTATTAATATCTGTTGTATTATTCAACTATAATTTCAATAATTGGATGCGTAAATTAATTATTTTGCGTAACTCAAGAAGGTTTTATTGTTTACATACTCTTTGAAGCCAATGACATGTGACATTACTAGGGTGACAAAAAAAATGTAGAGGTAAAATAGGAAATCGAAAAATAAATAAAAACTGATACTTTTATGGTGTTTTTTATACGGAGAATTTAAGGAATCGCATTACTAGATAAAATTATTATATTTAAAAACAAGATTTTATCAACATTATAAACTTAAGTCACCACAGAACATATAGCGATACCAGGTCTGGTCAATCTCTTTTCATCCGAATCCGTGTTTAGAGGTATAAAGAACAGGGTGTAAAGTTCACTCATCCTCTATAGAAAAGGGAGGATCCTCCGACCAGACGGGTGTCGTGTCTGGCGAGCAACTGCCCAACGATTGATGTCGGAAAGTTGTGTATGTCGATTGTGCGGTAAAGTCTGTTAGCACGATGCAGGATTTGTGTGACGTCAGGATTTTTGTGTGACGTCAGGATTTTTGTGTGACGTCAGGATTTTTGTGTGACGTCAGGTCCTTGATGCATAGTTCGCATGTGGCGATGTAGATTCCCGACACACGTTCAGCCGTTTTAGTGTAACAAACAAACAAACTCGCTTTCACATTTATAATATTAGTTAGGTTTAGGATTTAGTGTTATAAGAACTGTTGTCAAATAAACGTCACTCTTTCTTTCATAAAGTGGCTTGTTAGACCAGTCTTGTTAGGTATTATCTAAGGTATACTATAAAAGAAAAGAAACTAAACTATGAAACCATAAACATCTGGTGCAGAAACAAAGACTAAAGCAGAGAGCGATGAAACAAAATTCAGCTTTGGACGTCCTAAGTATCCGTTAGTCGAATACATGTGTATTCGACTATGAACGGAAACTTTAAAAGGATGAAACCGAAACAATTCTCGTATAAACTAGAACATTTTCCCAGAAAATGTTTATCAAAACGTTGTATTTAGTGTTAACAGTTGAGCGCTCACATAATGCAGTAGGTGAAAATTCTGGGTTTTTTCTAGTTCCAAGAAATTCTGATTCATTTATATTTGTATTAATTGTCAATTACTAGCTGCGCCCGCGGTTACAACCGCATAAGTCTCGATCCCTAGCAAAAATTGGGATAAAAAGTATTCTATATCCTAACACAGTTCATGGTATACCCATGTGCCAATTTCATTCAAATCCGTTCAGCCGTTTTAGCGTAAAAGCGTAAAAAACAAACTCACTTTCACATTTTAATATTAGTTAGGATTAGACTTAATAGGGATGATGCCTGGGTAAAAAAAATGAAATTCTAATTAGTCCGTAAGTCATATAATATTAAAATTATAGACACGTATTTTTTGCTTTATCATATTAATAAAAAATGACTTAGATAAAACGCATTTTAGGTTGGGGACCCACTCCCCAACCTAAAATGCGTTTTATCTAAGTCATTTTAGGTCGCTACGTCACTAGTATGTATAAAATCTACATACTCGTGACGTCATGGCACATTTTAACTCAATGTATCGCCGTAATCTTAAGATTCCGTAAAAAAAGAAAAAATACGTGTCCAATATTTTTTTATAACCTCAAAGACGGACTAAAAAAATTTTTTTTGTCATAATCTGTATTTTTTTTTTTTGTAATGTTAAGTGTGCTTATTAGGGAAGTGAATGTTCAAATGGCGTGGCAAAAAAAGGGGGGGAAGGAAAGTAGAATAATAATTGCTGTAGAAATACGTTCCTTGCGAAGCATGTTGGTGTTAATATGAATGATAGGCTAAAGAATGATGTGATAATGCATCGGTGCGATTTAAAAGAAGATGAAGTGACAATTTTTTCAAAGAGTACGCTTAGATTGGTCATGTGTGAAAGTCGACTAACAAAAGGTATTTACAAAGCAGAAGTGAGTGGAAACGCCGGGAGGGGACGGCCTAGGAGGACATACAGCGAGTGACCTTTTTGGTGACGTTCTTCAGAAAGGTCAGGTCAGGCGTAGTACTCGCTACCGGCGTGCGTGTATGACCAGGTAAGGCTCGAAACCGGTTTAAGAAATACCGGTTAACACCGGTTTATTTCGGTTTTCCTCCGAACTTTTCTTAAGAACGTGAACATTTTAAGAACTTTATTTTAACCTAAATTAACCGGTTTATTTGACAAACAGCATGTCGGTAAACGCTTTGCAACTGGTGACCAAGGCTCGGATACCGGTTAAATTTTCAAACCGTTATCATGTACTTGACGCAAAAACCTTTACATTCGGTTTTGTTCGCATAAACCGGTTTTTTTAAACCGGTATTTGGAAGAGTATTTACATAAAGGTTTTTCGGATTAAACGGTTTAGAGCAACAAAAACCGGTTAATACGGGCACGATAAACAAACATCGCGCGCTGTTCGTACGTATACATACCGCGCCGCTATGTACGAAATCCTTACAAGTATTCACAAGTTGCAACGCGTTTACCGACATGCTGTTCGTCAAATAAACCGGTTAATTTAAGTTAAAATAAAGTTCTAAAATGTTCACGTTCTTAAGAAAAGTTCGGAGGAAAACCGAAATAAACCGGTATTAACCGGTATTTCTTAAACCGGTTCCGAGCCTTGCTGGTGACTACTTGTAAGGATGCCGTACATAGCGGCACGGTATGTAGACGTACGAACAGCGCGCGACGTTTGTTTATCGTGCCCGTTAACCGGTTTTTGTTGCTCTAAACCGTTTTATCCGAAAAAACCTTAATGTAAATACTCTTCCCAATACCGGTTTAAAAAAACCGGTTTATGAGAACGAAACCGAATGTAAAGGTTTTTGCGTCAAGTACATGATAACGGTTTGAAAATTTAACCGGTATCCGAGGCTTGGTATGTACCCCCTTGGGAAGGACGCATGAGTCTATGTATGTCATATTAATTGCCTCAAGGGAAGAAATAAGTTAGGTAAGTATATCAATGTATAGGTTAGGTATGGATTTACATAATGGTCCTAGAACAGGGCTCGGATAGCGGTATATTTCTCGGTTACATTCGAATGGGACGTTATAAAAACGTTTTTGAAGAAGATCAATATTAAAATCGTTATCGGTTAATAAAAAGTTTTAACCGTTTTTTTTTTGTTTTTTTTTTGCGTTGATCGATAGGACTGCCAACACAACCCTTACGGCAAACGCATCAGAATCAATGATTGAATGAAATGAATATAAGGTACAATTTAATTAAACAAGTTCATGCTTGTCGACGTACGACCCGTGCGCGGCTGCGTCCTGCGGAATAAACCGGTTTTTGTTTAGCGGAATAAACGTTCTCTTTTCGTTTTCTTCCCGAACAAAATGTTGTTCAAAGAACTGTATTAAAAACGTTATTAAATAACGTTTCCGGTATACACGGTTTGTGGTTTAAGAATTCCTGCAATATCAAATTGCTATGGGAACTATTTCACATTCTATTAGTTCATGTATTACCACTTAAGCTCTGGTCAAACTAAAGCGAATCCCGCGCGGAATGCGGGACGAAATTCGCTAGCGCCGATTGTGTCAACTTACTTGCATAGAGGCGTTCAAACTGGCGCGAAGTGTCGCGTTACTTCCTAATAATAATTAAAACAATCGAAGTCCGCAGTCGCGTCACGCATCCCGGGATTAGCTTAATTAAGTTGGAACAGTCTTCTAAAGAAGTAAGTTTAGATTTAGACGTTCGAAAAGACCGGATTCTCAATCGCAACTAAATTTTAATTTGGTTTTAAACTGATGCTGTCTCGCTCACTTTAAGGGGTATTGTAGTTACGGTACTACGTTCTCTAACGTTCGTTAGAGTCAATCAATTTGCCTAGCCTTTTCCCGTCTATGCTGGGGTCGGCTTCTAGTCCAACCGGCTGCCTATCTGAACTCCACGACCCAGTTACTATGTTCCACGATACCCCATAATAAGACTGGTTGTCAGACTTTTGGGGTTCTGACAACCCGTAACGACTTTTAAAGATCTACAAATGACAGACAGGTTAATGTGCTTTCCGAGGCACGGAGAGATCTCTATATGTAATGGTCACCCATCCACGAACCGGTGGCGGCAAGCGTAGCTGTCATAATTTAGCCATGATCCCTAAATTTCGTTAGAGTAACGCTTCAGATTTCGAGCGTAAGTTTCTGACCTATTTTAGGGTCTAATAAGATTGTAACACTAACAGGCTTCCGACATACTTTCCGAAACATCTTACCCATGCATGCTTAAAACCTTTACAAAGAACTTTCAGCGTAATTGAATTTATTCTAAGCGAAGTTGGAAACAACAGTCTTGTAATAATGTAAGCCCCGTACCGGCAGTTCATTTAGTTAAGTACGCTGAATATTCTGTGGAAACTTCCCCCAACTTCGGGGAAAAAATAATTATTGATTTCTTAAGAAGCCGCTCATTACACAAGTAATCTTTTTCCGTCGCCTTTGTTTGCGGGATTCGCCTCAGTTTGAACAGTCCTTTAAACTTAAAGAGCATTCGAAAAAGCAACCGGATTCTTCGATTTTAATTTGACTATAAACTCATGCCGTCTCATTTACTTGCAGGTGTATCATAGCGACGGCATTATGTTCTCAAGTGTTGTATGGTAATTCGGGAGTTAGTTCTTGACCTATTTCAGGGTCTAAAAAGATTGTAAACAATGGTCTTGTAATAATGCAAGCCCACCGTATATACGTGTCAGCATCAACTGACGGGGTCCGGAAGGACCAATGCCTGCTGGGGTTGCGGGTTTGTCTGAAAGGGATATCGCGGCCCCAGCACATAGGCAACGGAAGGAACACGGGTGGGTTTTAGTCAGTAAAAGTCTGACACTCCCTCTCGCTCCGCCCAGAGCGGGAGCAGTCATTTGATGATTTCCCACCCAAAAAAAAAAAAAAAAAAACCGTATATGTATACGTACCCACAGTTCATTTAGTTAAGTATACTGAATATTCTGTGGAAACTTCTCCCAAACAATAAAAAATACTCGCGAAAAATACTTATTGATTTCTTAAGGAGCCGCTCGTTACACAATTAATATTTTTCCGTCGCTTTTGGACGAAGTTAATTTAGTTTAACGGCTTTTTGTATGGAGCTTCGGCGAGCTGGTCCATTTATTTTCTTGCTTTTTAATTATTTTCCTTTTTTCTTGCGGATTTACGTTTGACAATTGTAGGTCCTTTTCTGTTAGTAGGTACGCCAAGACTTGACATTATGTTGGTAATTAAAGTTGAAGGAGAAATACCCTACCAAGTGATATATAAAAGTGGGTCCGGCGCCGGCGCAACTGGGCAGTCAGCTACGCGCATTATTAGTTGATTATTTTCAATTTTTTATTTTGTTATTTGTGTTTCACGAACTGTGTCTGAATAAACTTTTTTTTTTTTCTTTTGTTTTGGTTTATATTTTTACAGCACGAATTAGTAAGGTAAAACTTGGTGGCTAAGGATTTTGTTGGAATATAAAGAGCAGAAGAAATAATTTGCCACATCTTCATCACACAACTACACGTGAAACAGCTAAGCCTTTAGATAACCATAAGACAGAAGAACATCTTCCAAAAAATTTACTCAAAAAAAAAACTTCAGCAATACATGAATTCAGCCCTTGTAGGTATTCACAGGACTTATCCTGTGAATGCAAGGGCTGATAATTGTTACAAAACTGTTTTCAACTACTAAATGTTTTAATAACCAAAATGAAAGTGCAATTTACTTCGGTTACCCAGTTATTAAAGTTAACACTAGGAAACAATGGGAGTTCTTACTTCAAGTGCGAACATTTTAATTTGCTTCACTACGCAGTTCAATTCTCAACCTTAACACGGGCGATTACGGTTGAAAATTAGTAGAAAAAGTTAGATTTCATCGTGTATTAATTAGTAGAAATGTACGGCAGGTCCTAATTGTTTGTATTGAGTGTTTATACGTGTTTATTAAAACACCCACAGTTTCTTTAAAGAGGTTAAGCTTGTAGCTATAATTAATTTTATGGATTTTGATGTCAATTATCGAGTTTATCGTGCAGCTGTATTGGAATTAGAGAGGTCAGGAAAAGTTGTGATATGAGTTATGACCTGAAATATTGATTGGAAATGGTGTTGAGATGTTCTTATATATATACTCAGTCGTACTGCCGTGCTATTCTGCAAACATCTCACCGTGAAAAATTGGGTGAAGTGAGCTAGATGTGAGCTGACATTGCACCTAAAGCTAGGAATTGACACTATTGACAGCTCATTTCATGCTCACTTCACCTCACTCTTCACGGTGAGATGTTTACAGAATGGATCGACTGGTCTATGCAAAATGTCACCGAGTGGCTTAAGTCAGCGAGTATTCATCATTCAAGGGTAGACATCTAATGACTCCTACACACTAGGCCGGCGGCATGGTCAACGGCTTTTGCCACGCGGCTCGTACCCCCGGCTTTTGCGCCTTCATTTCCTTTGAGTTCCTTTGTGCGGCGTGTGCGGTAGGGCCGGGTGCGCCGCGGCTTGCCCGAAAACCATGAAGGCAATGATTAAGGCCATGACGCCGGCATAGTGTGTAGGAGCTTTAAGAGATGTCAACATCTTCATCATCCCTTAGAAGTACCTATACAATGTTGCCCATGGGCATGTAGCGTTTGCCATATCTACGATGTTGTTGGCTTGATTTGGATTCTGTTTATTATTTCTAAAAGCTTATGAGTTACTTTATCGGATTAACTAACATTTTAAAATTGGTCGACTATGAATAAGAAAGGGAGGTGAATACATTTCTTTTTCGAAAAAAAAATCGGTATTTATTTGAAAAAACACAAGTGTAAGTCCAAAAAATCATAGCGGGATTTTGAAAAGAGAAAAAGATAGCCCCCCCCCCCCCCTTTGTAGTTAATTTTCGATAATTTTTCAATAATATTCAGAAAAATACAAGCCCATAGGCGGCATTGTATAAGCCCATACATACTCACGGCGAGAATCCCGAGATGACCCGAGAAGGTTGAATGTAATACGTTTCGTACGGTGTCTCTACGTCTCTTTCTTGCGCCAGATCTCCGATCGGTGTCGGTATTTTCCCGCTTACAAGTATTTTGTGAGAGAAAAGCGAGAAAAGTGAATACTATCACATTCTGGTTCGCTTTTAGTACGAACTAGGAAGTGGCGTCAGGTGCATGTGCGTCTGCTGGGGTTGCGGGTTTGTCCGAAAGGGATATCGCGGCCCCGGCACACAGGCAACGGAAGGAACACGGGTGGGTTTTAGTCAGTAAAAGTCTGACATACCCTCCCAAAATAGCAAAATTGTCCCAATTTATTTATGCACTAAGCATATTGAAATGCAACACAGACTATAAAACCGCCCTATCTGCCTATTATGCGTACGCTTACTCCTGGCTAAATTATGGTATAATTCTGTGGGGAGACAGTACTGACTTTTTGGACCTTTTCATCCAGCAAAAGAAATGTATCAGAATATTGATGAACATAAACCAACGAGAGAGTTGTAGGCCACACTTTATTAAACAACAAATTCTCACACTACCAGCAATCAGGGTTGATATGATTTAAATCGCTTGATTAAAATCAGTGATTTAAATCGCGATTAAAATCAAGTGATTTTTTTATAAAAATCAATGATTTAAATCTAAATTGTTTTACTTCGACCAAATCAGCCAAAATGTGTCAAGGGACTTCCCCCGACATAAGCTACGGCGCGCACACACGTGTCCAATGCTGTTTAACTACACCGTTCGGAGATTCTCCGTTTTAACTCGTGACTGAATCCGTCCGTCTAGTCTTTGGCGCGGTCATTCGTGATTGATTAATGAAAAAAGATGCTGTTTGGGTTTATATGGATGAAAAAAAGTCCACTTGCGGCAAGTTTTACAAAGCGGTGTGTAAACGTTGTAAGAAGGAATTAATGGGCTTAGTACCGAGAATGAAAAAAACATTTAGAGACATGTGTGACAGAAATAATCAAAAAAATCCGATTTAAATCAAATTAATCCGATTTAAATCAAATTAATCCGATTTAAATCAAATAAATCCGATTATTTTGATTTTTTTATAAAAGTCATGATTTTTATCAACCCTGCCAGCAATATATATACTTCAAAGTTGTATATTCCTTAGGAAAAATAGGCACCTCTTCAAATCTAATATCGAGCTAAACGAAAACTATAACCGACGGAACAAGAATAGACTAATACTGCCCATCACAAACTTAAAATTTATCGGGAAAAGCCCATATTCAAGACTAGCTAATATATTTAATAAATTACCGGAAAGTTTAAAATCCCTACCAAATGACTCAATTTTCTCGAAACAGTTGAAATCTCTGTTAATAAAGAAAGGCTACTATACCGTTGAGGAATTTAAAACTGACAAATTGTGAATTGATTGACCTTGTAACAATATGCTTGACGCACTTACGTATATGTGAAATAATAAATGACTTTAATATATTATGCTTACCTACAATGACTAAAATGCATGAAAGAATTAATAATAATGATTTATTTGAAATAAAATGTAATAATTAAATAACTAATGTTTATCAAAATGTAATGTATTGTAATAATTAGAATCAATATTATATTATATAATTTAATCAATTGATATGAAACATTTGCAGTGCCCTTACAGGGTGCATGTCTTAATACTGTGTCATGAAATTTGAATGCATGCCTACTTACCAGTGTTTTACATGTTAGCAAATAAATAAATAAATAAATAAAATAATAAAGTGCGTCGTTGTTATTTTTAGAGTAAAAAATCCGCCATCACCTGGGTCTTCTTTTTCGTTGCTTTCTGTAAAATTTTCATATTAACGAGGTTATGAGCTATTGCACAAAGTATCAAAGCCGTTTCACAGTCGTCCATACCGGATGGGAACGACAAAGTAAGCGAGAAAGATCGTGACTGTGGATACTGTCGAGTCTCGCTAGAAGTCTCGGCGAGAATTCTCAGCGTGAGTCTGTATGGGCTATAAGGAACGACGTCCTCCATTTATTAGGGGTCGGCGCAGAATTACTTTTTACATACCTACATCAATTTCTTTTTTAAATTATCCGCCATTACCGAGGTCATCCCCTTTCTGATCAAATCATCTTGCACACAATCTGTCCATTGTTGTTTCGTTCCTTCCCTACTCATAAAGCCATATATTTATACTCAAAACCTTCCTCATAACATGTTCTTCATGACAATTCCTACACAAAAACGGGAAATGCATAGCTCCACATCAAAACGCCTCGACGTGTGGCGACTGGCGATACTGTAACGTACTTACATCCAGTGCAGCCTGGGCTTAGATATACCTTGCTATCTGGATTGTCTGGGTTAGGGTTATTGGATTTTTCCATTAGGAATTTCTTAGTAACAGCCCGATGTTTGAAAGTAGGCAGTGTGTATCCCTCGTGCGTCGGAAAGCACTTTAAAAGCCGTTGATCCTGCGCCTGATCTCTCTCCGGTCGCATCGGGTTGCCGTCCCATCGGACTAAGAGAGTGAGGGACACTTCTGCACTATAATATCTACCGCGCCGAAGGCTGGTCCGCTGAGATTGGTCGCCATGGCCGAAATTCGGTCTGGAGGAGTATATACATCTGAGTTATATTTTATCACGGCATGAAGTAAGTATCCTTATAAGTTCGATCAGATGTATAAAGAAAAGGGAAGTCCCAAAATGTTCTTGATTCTTTTTTAAACATAAATAACAGAAAACACCAATACGCTTTCTCAAAAATTACACTCCAAATATAGACACCCATTTGCAAGACATCTTATTACTAACCGGATAACCGAATATCTTCAACTACCCGTAATTCTTGCGAGATAAACCCTGAGGGTTTTATTACCTTTTTATATAGAGCGTCTTATTGAAACCGCGCGATAAATCGCAGGCCACATTAACTTCGTCTGTATGAATTGGTTTTCTGGATTTAGGTGCTGTATTATACGGTTATTTTGTATCTGCATCAAAGTGTAGTGTATTGGGTTTAGAGTGTGTTTGTTATTGTTACAGTATTCTTCACTCGTGTTGACATGAGCTATACCAGAATACGCCCGTATTCCCCAAAGGAGCAGATCTAGGTGTATCTGTCATCCTCATCAGTCAGTAGTCATGGGTCGAGAGAATATTCTGCAATATTCTTTTCGATGAGGAATATTCCCGGAGCTAGGAGAATTTACTGCGAATAAGTTGTGAAGTAGATTATGTTGACGTCAACTTTGTAAAACGTTCAGGTGCACTCAAAATGATTACTTACCTATAAAAATGTATCGATACAATAGAGACATAAAAAAAATTATTCTCGTCGATTCTCTTGCGAAAAAATATTCTCGAGAACTAAGCAGCAAAGTTCTCGCTAGGGGAATATTCTGGGGAATTTACCATCACTAATAGTCACCCACATTTTGCCAGTTATGGTTAAGTCCCTTGCAAATAGAGGCTCGCCTATTGCTATCAATCAACTCGGCCTATCGCAGTTCACTGCTGATGACTTGACTTGACATTCTGACGGTCACACTACTAGGCTATCACTACTGAGTTAGGTAATGATTAGCGACTGTTAAACCATAAATTTTTGACGTTTGAACGTCACTTTTATAAATAAACACCCCATAAAGTCAATTTAACTGCAATTTTTTCCAGTAAAACCGTACAAAGCGGCTCACAATAATACCGCTGTTGTCGGTCTTAACAAATCCTTTTCAATAGCCCTTTTGAGTCATTGTGTGAGTTTAATTTGTTTAATTATGCGTTAGCTCAGTGGGTTTTGTTGACTGGTTCGAATGTCACGTGTTTTGACCCCTTTAATATTGTGCGAGTCTTTAGCGTATTGAAGGTTATAAGGGGCTAGGGGGAGGAGCTCGTGGCTAAGTAATAATAGCCGCACAGTACGATCCATCAGGTTAAGCTACGCTTGCCGGGGTTGGTCCGTGGATGTGTGACCATCTTTACATACCGAGACTCCGCGCCTCGGAAAGCATGTTAGCTTGCGTCTTCTGTGCTGAGCTCACGCAACGCATCGTACGTCCAGCCAGTAATAGGACTCGCCCATCAAGGAGCGCTGTCCCAAATTAGACGCATTTTAATTTAATATACATAAAAAAAGGTATTTTAATAAAACACGTACACTAAAAGAGCAAACATTTAATTATCTTTAAAATTGTGAAGGCTTCAGAAAAATACGCCTGATAGATTTTGCGTGATTCTCAGTTTTTTAACCGCGTTAGACATAAGTTTACAAATTAATTTCACTATTAAATGTTAAGATAATCTAAAATATTCATATATTAAGTTATTAAGAAAATTATCTAATTTAACATATATTTATTCCAAATCATCAACACTAATCGTTTAGACGTGATCTTCAAGATAAACACATTAAAAGTCGGTTATCATCGCCTTAAATAAACAGCCGTACGGTATGTAGCTTGGGTAGGTACTTCATTTCCACAGGAAAGTCTTTCACAATCAACTAACTCTTCAATAGACCGAAACTTCGAACACCAATGGTCACTGTATACAGAACCAAAAAGTATCAACATTCGAACAGTTTCTACGTTTCGTTTCTTTTTGACCAACTGAAAGAGACTTAATCCGAACTTTCTTTAGTAACGTTTCTTCAACGTTGAACTTTCAAAAGAAAACTTCAAGTGTAGCCAGTGGTAATTTTCTAACGCAAATTATAAGTTAGAAATGAGAGAAAAGTTGGACATTTGGTACTAGAAGTCGGGCTATGGAATGGTAAAGTATCTGATGGCGTTGAATTATTTTTGCGACAACTTAACTTAAAATATTGCTATCTCGTTCTGAATGGTGAAGCGAGAAAGTGATGGAGACAAGAGACGAGGCATTGCTCTGATTTTTTAGGTTCGACTAATTAGATTGTTTAAATTCTGTCCATCTTAGTTTTATTCATTTCATTTGCTTGCAAGTTGTTAGCTTAAAGCTTCGTGCAGACTAGCGCGACGACACACCGGTTATTGTTATACCCAGTGGCAGATTTGCAGTCTTGGCTACATCCTAGGACCCTAGGCTATGTAGTGAGTATCAGCCGCCCCTTTCTCAGCAACCTAGATTATCCCATCCTAGACTAAAAAAAAATCTTCTGTTCCATACATTTTGACCGCGATTGCACATTTCTATTACAGTTTTTTTTTAATAACCGACGAAAAATTTCAACGCAGGGGGTCCAGGATTAAATACTGAATCCATGGTATCAGTTTTCGCGTCGATGTCCCTGCCAGCCTGTATAATGAATTTACTTGTTATCATATTTGACCACTGGTTATACCGTGAAGTTTTCTTAGAAATTGTGTTGTTCGAGTCGCGTCGCGCTGGTCTGCACGAGCCTTAACTCTAAATCCTAAAACCAAATAATTGGATGGTTTCTTAGAAGATACTCAGTCTAGGGTTCTTTGAACTTCGGATTTATTATCATAAAGGCTTTACTAACGAGACCTAACGAAGTTTCTACGAAGATAAATAATTATTTTTAAGAAAATCTAGCTATCTGACCCTTTTAAAACTACGTATAGAAAATTGCACGAAAAGTAAGCACATTCTCCATCAAATTATTCAAAAACTCAGATGCAAATCATATGATGCAAAAAATATATTAAGAGGCTCATAAAACTCACCGCATTTAAATTTTTATTGACGAAAAACCGTGAATTTTTTACGCGTGCTAAGCATAAGAATCATAATGTATTGCCACAGAAATGGAGGGAAATATTAAATTCGGTTTTGAATAAAATCATTCTGAGAAAATGTTTCGCTTCCCTGGTCTGGAAGTTATTGTCCGTTTCTCAATGGCTAATATGTTTTATTTGTATACTTTATTTACCATGTTCTTGCTCGAAAAAATATACACAAATCTTGACTTGAGACCTCAAGTAAGTACCTATAATAAAAATATTTTCAGCTAGATGTTATTAAGGAAATAAAGAAAATGTTATAATTCCTTTTTTTTTAAGTGTTCTTAAGGCGCGTTGTGCGATTTTTGGTAGTGGGTAAATTTATGGATTCGCGGTACTGCGCGCCGTAGTGCACCACTGCAGAACATAGATGGCGCTAATACCAGTATTTTTTTTTATGCCACCAGTTCTGATCGAAAAGCTTTCAAAGTTAAATGATATGCATATATATACATAAACTCACCCCAGCTTCCCATGGGGATAGGCAGTAACTACAGAACGCCGCCTACTACGATCCTAACATACCTACTCCTTTTACCTCGTTTACGTCCATACATCTGGTCATACACGCACGCCGGTTGCGAGCACTACGCACCTGACCTTTCTGAAGAACGTCACCAATTAAGTTATTATATACAACATGTAAAAAAAAACCCTGTCCAATTCGTGAGGGTCATGGTATAATAATATACTTCGCCAGGTATATCATTCCGAGACACAGTGGTCACGTGGGTAACACAAGTCTACGTCATCTCATCAGTGTTACCAGAAGTTTGTAATAATAACTCCCCAACCACCTTTATTACCTGTGCGAATCCGATAAAATAATGAGGTTTTAATTAACAATTACGTTGGTTTATGTTTAAATTGAATTGTTTCGTTTGATTGGACACACGAAGCAACAATTTGATAATATTTAATGCTTTGTACATATTTTTTAACAGAAAGGTGGCTGTAAATCTTTCCTTAATCGTGTTTTGTTGAATAAAGTGGCAACTGGATCACTATCCAGTTGCCACTTTATTCAACAAAACACGATTATGTTACGTCACTACGTAAGCATGTGTTAGTACCGGAATGCCAGATCTTGTTTTATTAGACCATGGTGAGGGTGTTGTTAGGAATTTTACTGAGAGTATATTTATGTCGAAATTTTCGGGAAAAAAGAAAAAAAAAAGTTTTTTTTTTTTTTTATGGGGTTTTTTACCGGGATTATTGGACGCGGGCGGCCGTCGTTTACCGGGTGTCTAAATGTCATAACTTAATTATGTGACCCCTGTTGAAAATTTGCTTATTTTTAATGGATTTGCGGTAATTTCGGTACTAAAAATGTGAAAAAAAAAACAAAAATGAATTTAAAAAATGAATGTGTGTCTAAAAATGTGTGTGAATTTTAAATACTTAGCAATAACTTTTTTATTTCCAATAAAAAGTAATAAAAATAAAAATATATTTTTTGGTAATGTTCTTGCAGTACCATGAACATTTCGGATCGCACAGATTTTTTAAAAATATATATTGTATATCCTTCTAGGTCCCGGTCCCAGCGTTTCGTCTCACATCTGCCTTGTAAATACCATTTATTAGTTCAAAATTTTACTTTCCCACACAAATACACGGCCAATTCTTCTCGTAACAAGATTTTAGCTACTTTCCTGCACTGACCACACAGCGCAGGTTTAGCAACAATCCCATCATGTTTAGTAAAGGAAATAATCTTGAATCAAATAACCTTGTAACCAGTAACAACACAAATACTAGTAGTACCGGCTAAGTATAGACCAATAGGATGTTTATCTGTTTTTACAAGCACCAGTAACACAAAATTGATTGGTACAGAAGATCTCGGCTGCATACAACTAGCGAAAACAGGCGCATGCGCATGCACACAGAGGCGCTTGTACGGCGACCTTAAACAAATGCCAGTCGCAACTGAACTAAAACCGTTACCAGATACTTCACTTTTTGTGCATTTTTCATTCGAAGTGATAAGTCTGAACACAAAACTAATGAAAAGTAAAACATTACGACGATTTTTCTCGACTGGATCGGCACTCGGCATCTTTCACTCGCCTACCGAATTATCAAAAAAAATTATGAAAGGAGCAGATGAATGTTAATTCCTACATAATTTTGTCGATGTCGTGTGGACCTGGAATGTAACAAAAAACCGGCAAGTGCGAGTCGGACTTGCAACACCGGGTTACGGGCTCGTGCTGACCAGCGCGACGCGACTAGAACAATACAATTTCTAAGAAAACTTCACGGTAAACAATAACCGGTGTTGCGTCACGTTAGTCTGCACGAAGCTTTAAGATCGAGCAAATAACATCGAATAAAACATGTTCCCTGTATGTATATTTAATTATCAAATTTATTAATTTTTTATTATTTGCTATGGCGGCAATATAATATCCTACATAACCTGTGAAAATTTCTGTTCAAGAGATAAAGCCCGCTGACAGACAGAGGGACGGATGGACAGCGGAGGCTTAGTAAAGGGTTCCGTTTGGCACACTTAAGAGGGTTTATCCTAAAAGTTGGCAACGTCGCAAATAACTGTCAAATATTTACCTGTTTAGATTCGTATAGCAATATTACTGAATAGATATAAGAAATGTGGCTAACTAGCGAACTAGAATATTAATAATGAATTGCAATTATAACATTGAATTTGATGTTGTACTCATTTTAGGTGTAAAAAACGCATTTGGAAAGTTTCCAAATAGTTTTTTACATCTAAAACTAAACATTCGGTGTTACGATATTAGTTAAGCATTGCATTTCATAATCAATATTCTAGTTCGCTAGTTAGCCACATTTTTATTTCCACACAGTAATATTGCTAAATTAACCAAAACAGTGAAATATTTGACATCTATTTGCGACGTTGCCCACCTTCAGAATAAACGCTCTTAAGGGTAAGATTTCCTCAAGTCGTCTACGACACACTCGCTGTAGATAGATAGATAAATAATACATTTATTCAGTGCTTAAAAAGGGTACACACAAAAGCACAATTAAAAGATAACAAATTACATGGATATACTTATATAAAAACAAGATGCCAAATGCCAATATACAAAAGAGAAAAACATAAGTACTCAAAGAAATGGAGTGACATTATGACATACTTTGTAAGTAAGTCTTGTAGTCTTGTTTGTTTGTCTGTAAGTTGCTGTACGCGTGTATATGTGTGCGGTATCGCTCGTTGTAAAGAGCGGACCTTCTGTAATCTGTGTTCTCAATTCATTTGCCAAACATGTAAACAAACACGAGTTTAAGGAAAAACAACTGTAAAACTTACACATAAGGTTCAGTTTTCGCTACAACTTCATATTTTTTTATGACTTTTTCAATAATACAAGTCGGTCTAAAATGTACTTTATTTACACTAGTATAAAGTTAATGTTTGTCTAAGTGGAAAAGTCGTGTGTGTTTACATGTTTAGCAAATAAATTGCGCACGCAGTATACATAGGTATTTGCGCCAGTAGTACCGGCTATGTACAATCCAAGAAGTTCATATCTAACCAGTTTCAAAACAAAATCCCGTGAACGCGATGACTACATCTGTTACCGGCCCGGTGCTATAGCGGCCGAGCGGTGCAAGCAAGAATAGTCCTTACGGAGGTTGGTTATGAACTTTTTAATGGTACACACGGCTACACATCAAGCTATACATTTCCAGTATAAGACAACCTCGCATTGTCCGGAAATCCTATACAATGCGAGATCAGCATAAACTGGAAATGTATAGCTTGATGTGTAGCCGTGTGTACGTATAGACAGTAATTGAACTTATAAATAGTGATGTTATGCAACTAATCATCGATTGCAAATCAATCCGTATCCCACAAGTTCCCCTGAACCCGTTTACAACACGCGAATTATTTTAAGAAAATTGTTCAGAAGATATGTATGTGTTACATGTACCTACTCGATTTTATGTACTGGAACAAAAATAGAAAATCCGAGAGCAGTGGTGGCCCAATGGTAACGACTGCGATTTACGAGTTGTAGGTGGTAGGTTCGAACCCTGACAGGCGCTTTACTTTGTGTAAATTATTCCATCACCACTGCTCTCAAAACGGTGGAAGAAAACATCGTGAGGAAATCCAGTATAGAACCACTTGGATTATGGATCAACGGGTCTCACCGAGAAGCGCTGCATCCGATTAGACTGGAAGCCGACCCCAAAATAGTTGGGAAAAGGCTAGGCAGTTGATGAGTCTCACCGAGAAGAGTCCTGAGTCCCAGCAGTGGGGAAAGTTATAGGCTAATTATGCTGGAGAGTCCAAATTTTCACCTCAGCATTTCGGCTTTGATAAAGTTGTTCGAGGTAATGAAACGGTTGTCAAAACAGACAATGTAACAGATGACGGAAGTCGAGACAACCTGGACGGCTAAATGACAGTATTATTACGTTAAATCCTGCATCCTAATCTACGCTATGCAGACTCCCGCCTAGAACAGAATCTAGATTGATGTCAAAAGTCAAAAAAGTCAAATCATTTATTTCAAACAGGCCCTTGCAAGGCACTTTTGAACGCCAAAAATTACAAAAAAAAAATGATTCTAGTCGCCCCTTCCAAAAGGTAGTTTTCGTATGGAGAAGAATGGGCAAGAAACTACACCGTTACTCTTTTAAAATGTTTTACAATATTTTGTATATCTATTTTGGGTATCTTATAATGTAGTGCTTGCAAGCACTATGAAAAGCAGACTGGAATTCGGAAATCTAATTCAAACATACATATTGAAAACTGTCATTGATGAAGTCAAACGTCCGAGGAACTGTAATCTAACAGAGAGTGTCCTATGGTACACCCACATTTCGCCACTTATGATAAAGTAAAAATTAATAGAGGGCGAGTCTATTCAGTGTATGTAAATTCATATTCATAAATAAAATCTATCACTCAGACTCATACCCTTTTTTTTTTTTCAAACGTACCCATTGCAACATCCACGTTTCGTGTTAGCATTTTATATCATTTTATTTAGTACATACTAGTATAATAATAAAAAAAGGAATCACCTTAGTAATGCTTAACCAGACTTTGAAAAATTCTCAATTCAGAAAACAGGTGTAAATCAATTTCGTGATTGAATTTTCATTTCAATTTTCATCATCGATATCTGTGAACATACAACACTACGCATTGTGTCAAACCCGTTGGGAAATAGTGATTTGACACATATTTTAGATGAGCCAGCTTAAAATCAGGATCGAAATGAGGTTGGCACTAGCAAATGTGATGCAAATGATAGAGCTGCCCGTATTACTGCAAGGATTGCGGAAATACAGCCGGGGTATCAGATCGAATAGCTAATTAATCTGATAACCTCATGGAGGCAGGTTAGTAGTATGCAGTGAGGTAGGAATGAACGCTGATCTGTGTGCGATAAATGTACAGGTAGCATTTATGAATTTGAATTTTAGTTTGTTTCACATTACGTTGTGCAAATCGAACCAAATACCATTCTTCTATTCTCATCATTAATAACCATTGCATTTTGGTAAATGTTACAATAAAGTAGGTAGCCACTGGGCACGCCACAATTGCGGCGGTAAGTCCCCTCTTTGAGGAGTGGCTGGAGAGGCGCCACGGCGTCCTCACCTTCCGCCTGACGCAGGTCCTCACCGGACACGGTTGCTTCGGGAGGTTCCTGTTCAGGATCAAGCGGGAGGAAACGCCCGGGTGTCACCATTGTGTGGATCGCCCGGAGGACACGGTGGAGCATACAGTGGAGGTCTGCCCGGCTTGGGCGGAGCACCGCCGTGTCCTCACGGAGGCGATCGGCGGCGGCGATCTCTCGCGTCCGGCCCTGGTTCAGGCCATGGTCCGGAGCGAGAGTGCATGGGAGGCCGCCACCTCCTTCTGCGAAGCAGTAATGCTCGCGAAGGAGGAGGCGGAGCGCGCGAGGGAGATTGAAGCTGCACGCCCTCGCGCCCCTAGTCGCCGCAGGAGACGCCCCGGGCGTCGGGAGTCACAAGCTGACTTCCGGCCACCGTAGGCGCGGGCCTGCGGACGGTGAGCGATGGGCAGCTCGCCGTCCGATAAGGACCAGGCCCGGGTCGACGGCGCGTTGTGTTCCACGCGCGCCTCAAAGGGATGTCAGCACCAACTGACGGGGTCCGGAAGGACCAATGGCTGCTGGGGTTGCGGGTCTGTCCGAAAGGGATATCGCGGCCCCAGCACATAGGCAACGGAAGAAACACGGGTGGGTTTTAGTCAGTAAAAGTCTGACACTCCCTCTCGCTCTGCCCAGAGCGGGAGGAGTCTTTGATGACTTCCCATCCAAAAAAAAAAAAAATTGTATTAATTTGTATATTTGGTTAGTTAGTAATTTATTTTAGTATATAGTATAAATAGTGAGGAGCTCGTGGCTAAGTAACAACAGCTGCACTGGTCGATCCATCAGGTTAAGCTACGCTTGCCGGGGTTGGTCAGTGGATGGGTGACCATCTTTACATACCGAGAATCCTCCGTGCCTCGGAGAGCACGTTAAGCCGTTGGTCCCGGCTGTCATTCGTGGATCTTTGACAGTCGTTACGAGTCGTCAGAAGCCCGAAAGTCTGACACCAGTCTTACCAAGGGGTATCGTATTACCCAGTTACTGGGTTGTGGAGGTCAGATAGGCAGTCGCTCCATGTAAAATACTGGTATTCAGCTGCATCCGGTTAGATTGGAAGCTGACCCCAACATAGTTGGGAAAAGGCTAGGCAGATTGATTGATCTAGTATAAATAGTTATTTGTGTATTAATTGTACATTAGGTGTTCGTCTTTTCGAGTCGATGGTAAATATATGTAATTATTTTGTTAATTTTTTTGGGCCCAGTAGATGGCCATGCCAATCGCGGACACCATGGACACTTCAACATAAAATATGGGAGATGGTATGGTCAGGAGCACCGCATTTGCACTGGATAGCGGTACATATACATATCGGATAATAGTATACATATAGAATAGGAATAGTATAGATAATTGTATTCATATTTATTAAACGAATATAATAATGTTAATGAAATACAAAAAAAAATACCTCAAATACTGACCAACATAGAAATCAAATGCAAGCTTTTTATTCAGATCAAATAGGAATGGGAAAATGGCGCGGCAACCTCGACGCCCACAGAATCGCAGACGATCCGTAAATTAGCTCAAGATCGTTAAAATAGAAAATGAAAAAGGAGTCCTTTGCATGCGCTGCAGTGGATCAATACAAACTACAAATGAGATAAATATTAGGTAAGAACTATAAGAAGAATTTAATATACTTTGGGTGTGCCTATTACGTTACCACTGCATCGCAAAAGCTTCTTCATATAAAGAGCCAGCATGCGCATTAATCACGTTACGTTGGGAAGTTATATATATGCTGATCGCGCGGTAAACTCTGCTTGCGCGATGAAGGATTTCGCGTCACGTCAATGTAATGCTGCAATAAGTGGCTGCAATACTCCATACAGGAACAGGATTTGTACTTTGTACAGACTTAAAAGTTGTCCAGATGTAAACTATCGCCTCACGTTACTTAGGATGCTAGGTTCATGGCTGCAGTCTGTGATTTGTGTGTCTTCTCCATCCTCGGTACCGCTGATAGAATGTCACTTTGTCTAGGGTCTAGGCCTATCTGACCTACACAACCGAGTAACTGGGTAATACCCCTTGATAAGACTGGTTGTCAGGCTTCTGACGACCCGTAACGACTGTCAAAGATCCGTGAATGACAGCCGGGATCAACGGCTTAACGTGCTTTCCGAAGCACGGAGGAGTCTCGGGTATGTAAACATGGTCACCTATCCACAGACCAACCCGGGGCAAGCGTAGCTTAACCTGATGGATCGACCCGTGCAGCAGTTATTACTTAACCACGAGCTCCTCACAAAGAACTGTACACAAAAGTACTGTTTATGCTA
The DNA here is from genome assembly GCA_916701695.1 of Agrochola macilenta. Lineage (NCBI taxonomy): Eukaryota > Metazoa > Arthropoda > Insecta > Lepidoptera > Noctuidae > Agrochola > Agrochola macilenta. The sequence continues at coordinate 10,710,391 of OU753578.1, read as the reverse complement.
ATATTCTAACACTACATTCTATTAATACCACCTCTAGGTCGCAACTACAACAATAATGTATTCATGTTTTATGCTTAGATAACAGCATTGCTTGTACTTGTTGATTAATTAAAGCCCTTGAGGTATCTAGCCACCTGCCTAGGTAATAGTGTGAATACTAGGACAACTAGACGAATAGCCTATAAGAATCCTTGGGAATTAACATATTATTGAATTTAATATTGTTTAATGCATTCTGTAGGATTTAAGCGTAGATTATAATGATTTATGGTTTTATGAATTTTGTCGAAATTATGATCTGTTATATTATGTGATGAAATGTAAACAAATGGATAAGAAAAGTACCTATGGATACCAATTTGTAGTGCCACTTACAAATTAAGTGCTTGATTTGATTATTTAAATACTTCAACCCGAAATTCTAATTTGAAATCACCATACAGATGTTCTCATTTGACAATTGAGGTTACTTTTATATGTTCATAAATTTTCGTCGATGATTTTTCGAATACAATTTTTAATAATGTTATTCAAACAATAAGTGTTAGTAAAAGTGGTTAGTTAAAAAGCTAATTCAGACAATCTGTAGGTGATTCCTCTATGTGAGTAATTGCATAAGAATTTAACCTGAACAGCGTCTGTTGACACTTTCGGCACAATCTTTAGGAACAAACTATAGGTTTCGCTGCGCTCAATCTGCAGGACAGGTCATTCGGAATTCGAATTTTAGTAGTACTCGTGCATCTTCGTCACTTGTCGTGTCCGAGTTGTTTATAGGCTCATGATATTATACCGGGAATATTTTAATTAACTAGCAAAACTTTACAGATTTCATGCGCATCAGTATTAACAAGCAATAAAAAAAAACACGATGTTTGGTCTACTAGTGTGCCTTTCATTGATATTAGCTTTGCTTCTTTTTCATGTCTGAGCAACAAAAATTCTTACCAAATATCCAAAAATATGGAACAACTTTCACAAAAATAGATTCATATCGTGACAATAATTATCATTAAAACCATAAATAGGAAGTTATAATTTCCCTATACTTATTTGGTAATCTATTTCAATAAATTATTAAACTATGTAGGTCAGATACTATCGATTAACCTAACCATACAAAGAATTTCAATTTATATGAGAACCAAGTTCATTCTTTCGTTTCGTATTAAAGCTTGTGCAGACCAGCGCGACTTGTCGCGCGACGCGACACGAACAATACAATTTCTAAGAAAACTTCACAGTATAACAATAACCGGTGTCGCGTCGCGCGACAAGTCGCGCTGGTCTGCACAAGCTTTTAAGCGATCATGCAATGTATGGAACTTCTATAATATAATAAATTGTATTAATGATTTTATTAATAAAATTTGTAAACAGGTATACTTATAAAGTTATAAGTATATACTTACTTATAACATTATAAATGCCGAAGTAACTCTATAGATCTGCTTGTTTGTTACCTTTTCACCAGGGCTCGAAAACGTTATTTACAATAACGTTTAAAAAACGTTTCTAACAGTAATTTGTACAACCAGTACAACATTTTGTTTGGAACGAAAACGAAATTGGAACATTTTCAAAAACCGGTTTATTAAGCAGGACTCAGCCGCGCACGGGGCGTGCGCCGACAAAGCATGATCTTGTTTTGTTAAATTGTACCTTATCTTCATTTCATTACATGATTGATTCCATGCGCTTGCCGCTTACGTAATATTAGGGTTGTTGCGAGTCAACCAACACAAGATCAACCCAAAAACGGTTAAAAACGATTTAAATTTTGTTCTTCTTCATAAACGTTTTAATAACGTTTCCGTTCGAACGTAACCGAAACCAATCGTTTCTTAGGTTTAAAGACGAAACCGTTTAAAAAAATGTACCCGTTATCCGAACCCTGCTTTTTACGCCTTAAAGGCTGAACAGATTTTGATGAGATTTGGCACACATGACATGAGTCTGTCCTACATAGAATACATTTTATACCGGTAAGTACTACATTCTCGTGGAATAATTTCCGATCTCCACGGGGCGAAGCCGCGGACCAAAGCTATTAAGGCGAAAGAGTCAAGGTAGCCCGCGAAATTCAAATTTTCTTAAGTTTTTTGCAATTTGCAGGTCAGTATCATGTTGTATGTTGATTTAAATATGATTTGAGCCTGTATCAAATGTTTATTTATATAATTATAAGCATAAAAATTATCATTACAACTCTCTAAGTTCATATAATCGCATTGAATGACTAGGTATTTCATGAAATCATGACATTTGACGATTGTGCTTACTTATGGAGTTGTATTGCTTATTGTAATGATTATGTAAAGCTATATTTGTAACGGTCGCAAATCATATTTTAATCAACATAAAACCTCACACTGACCTGCAAAATGTAAAAAATATTGAATTTCGCGGGCTACCTTAGCGCATGCCCCTTATTAGAATTAGTAAACATTTAATTTAATCATTGATTAGTCGATACCTTTGTCGTGCACGCAAGTAACAAGATTCCAGCTGCATGTTAGAATGAAGCAGTAAATTTAATCTGAGCTAGGTACCATCGCAGTTTACCACTTTTTAACCTTATACCCCTTATTAAATAAGGTTGAAAATTGATTCATCACCAGTGTTCGCGATGCGACATGCGATTTAATACCAAAGTGAGTCATGCATTTAATTTATTGTAACTAATATCAATAAATTTTGGTTGAGGTTTCTTACTTTGCGTAGTGTTGAAAAGATAATATTTAGTATGTTTATGAGTTAAGGATACTATAAGACATTTAATAGTTTCTGCGGATGTTTAATTATCATTAATCCTAGCTAAAAGTCTACTTATTTAAGTTATATTAAAGTCATAAGTTAATAAAGTCTATTCCAAGGCTTAGCTGTTTTTTTTTAACCGACTTCCAAAAAGGAGGAGGTTATATGTTCGACGCGTATGTATGTTTTTTTTTTATGTATTTCCGTCGATTTCTCCGTGAATTGTGGACCGATTTTGAAAATTATTTTTTTGTTTGAAAGGGTATGCTCTCGGATTGGTCCCATATGAATTTTATTAACTTTGCTGGGATAGTTTTTGAGTAAGCTTAAATAATACACATTTTTCCCCACTTAGTTTATGTGGATGATATGATTATAACTTCCTGTGACTGTTATTTACATAGCAGGTAGTGGTAATCGAATTCGTGTGGGGTAGGCACCACAACTAAAAAGTGAAAAATAAAAACTTTTTACAAAAAAGAAAACAACCGACTTCCGAAAAAAAACACTACAAAGAGAAAAATTCATTTAATTTCGGAAGTCGGTGGCAAAAAACGAAAATTCAAAACCAAAGACACCGACTTTTTCTCTTTGTAGTGATTTTTTTCGAAAGTCGGTTGTTTTTTTTTTTGTAAAAAGTATTTATGGAATATAAATAAAATATTTAGATACGGTGCTTGGGCGAGGCCTATGTCCAGCAGTGGACGTCTTTCGGCTGAAATAATGATGATTTAGATACGAGTATATCCAGCAGTAAAACATAAAATACCAATAATGACAATGAACTCAGAAGAAAGAAGGTTAGGAAGGTAGAAGGTTTTGCTTGGACAGTGTTGTTCTCGTATTTTTTTTTTGTCATTTTAGTAATTCGTTTATTTGTTTACTAATTTATTTATTTATTTAGAGGTATTATAATTATGTATTAGGTATGTTGAAACTGTTTGTACTCTCCGTCACTTGTTCATAAGGGTTCATTAGAAAACCAGCGTCAAGCAGCATTTGTCTGGCATTAATGCTGAAATTAACCTTTTTGGCGCAGCCGTGAGGCACACACTTATTGCCAAAAGATTACTTCTACTTTTAGTTTGTTTTTTATTTTGTGTTTCATGAACTGTGTCCAAATAAACGTTTTACTTTTTTTTTTTTTTTGAAAATAAAATGATTCGGAAAAAACAGTACAGAAAAATAGATGCAAAAAATGAAGATAAGATATAGCAAAGCAAAAGACAAACGAGATAAAATAAAAAACTATTCAGATAATAAAACAACTTGATAATATTTTCTTCAACTTGAAAAACAGCAACATTTATATACATAGATCAAACAATTTTTCTTAATTGAATTGCTCAAGAAAAGCAATATGAGCAACTTTTGTTCATTATTTATAAGCTTACTGTTTTAAAGATGTGCTTACATAAGCAATTTAATGTCTGAAATATAAGTGAAATATCTTTGGCAAACGGCCCCGTTTCTTGAGGAAATAACTACCGTCATTTCGGTAAGTAATAGGTACATTGCTCTTTGAACAAACTAAGGAGAGGAAAAAGAAAATATAATGTTGTGTATTTTATTTTCTTTATGCCCAATATTGTTATTTGGCTTAATAAACAGGAAGTCTTATTATTTCACGTATCATTTGTAATTGTATTGATGTCTGTTTTTATTGGTTTGGGATTGGATATGGGGCTATAAAACTTGGTATTAAAAGAACTTTCTCGAGAAACGATATTTGGATTTGTCTGGCGCCCCCTGGGCTATTACAAATCTAGCATTTAGTTTTTGTCGTAAAACTCAAGGTGTACTAAAAGTAAAAAAAAAATAGATAAATGACGAATTAAATGCCATACCTAAAATTAAAGTAGAAAAAGAACGAGGGCACTATCATTATGTCTGAAAATCCACGACAAAAAATATCTTAACCAAAAAAATTTAAAATAAAAAGAAAAATTAAACACCACACCTAAAATCAAAGTAGAAAAAGAACGAATACCTACACTATCATTGTGTCTAAAAATCCACAACATAAAAATAACTGAACTGAAAATTATATAGGTATTACTACTTTGACAGCACATAAATCCGAGTTTTTTTACGTCCTAAACCAAGATCGATCATATGTACATAACCTTACATTGCATAAAAATGTCTTGATACCATCTCATATTGCATAACAACATCCACGTTCCGTAGTATTAAACCGTCCAAATGAGGACTATGCACGCAAAAGGGGCATTCGATAAAACAAAATACTGCTTTACCTATTCAACGGACTTTAGGCTGCCTTTCCACCAGAGATGACCTAAGCTGTGTAGCTAATGCGTTCGCAATTCATTTGCCAAACATGTAAACAAACACAAGTTTTAGAAAAAGAGAAAATTAGGAGGCGTTCATTTAATCATGTGAACCAGGAATTTTGGATAGGTTAAGCCTATTTCGCAACTGTACCGTGAATTTTTCAATGATTTGATAGCATTATTATCGTCTTGTTTGTCTGAACGGCGATTTAGGGCTGTATAAATCCTGCCAGGGTTGCAAGTTTGTCCGAAAGGGATATCACGGCCCCGGTACACAGGCAACGGAAGGAACACGGGTGGGTTTTTGTCAGTAAAAGTCTGGCACGCCCTCCCGCTCCACCCAGAGCGGGAGAAGTTATTGGACAATTTCCCACCCTCAAAAAAAAAGGGCTTTATAAATGGGGGACCAATAGGATCGTTTGATTATCATATCTTAGCTTAGCTAAGCTCTGGTGGTTTACATACTTGTTGAAACGAGGGGCGCTAAGCTCGTCGAGCATAGCGTATCTTCAAAACACATCTTAACCGCTCAGCTACATCACTTAGCTTTGGTATTAACGTTGTATAAAGTTAAATAACGATGAATGCCTTATTAGTGATGTTCTTCAGAAAGGTCAGGTCTGTGCGTAGTTCTCCCAACCGGCGTGCGTGTATGACCTGATGGATGAACGTAAACGAGGTAAAAGGAGTATTTAAGGATCGTAGTAGGTGGCGTTCTGTGGTTTCTGCCTACCCCCATTGGGAGAAGGCGTGAGATTATGTATGTGTAGTGACCAAGGCTCGGAACCGGTTTTAGAAATACCGGTTAATACCGGTTTATTTCGGTTTTCCTCCGAACTTTTCTTAAGAACATGAACATTTTAAGAACTTAATTTTAACCTAAATTAACCGGTTTAGTTGACAAACAGCATGTCGGTAAACGCTTTGCAACTTGTGACTACTTGTAAGGATGCCGTACATAGCGGCGCGGTATGTAGACGTACGAACAGCGTGCGACGTTAGTTTATCGTACCCGTATTAACCGGTTTTTGTTGCTCTAACCGTTTAATCCGAAAAAACCTTTATAAATACCCTTCCAAATACCGGTTTTGCAAAACCGGTTTTTGCGAACGAAACCGAATGTAAAGGGTTTTGCGTCAAGTACATGATAACGGTTTGAAAATTTAACCGGTATCCGAGCCTTGGTGGTAGTGACTACTTAACCATAGTACATTTTTTGACGTTTGGGTACGCTAGTCAGTAATTCCTCAATACAAACGTAGTATGGTGATTACGTCTATTCGTCGGTGTACGTTCAAAACTAAAAATTATATCAAATTGTCTTGTCATTATCTAGCCTTATAAGGAAGCAGAATTGGAAAAAAAAAAAGGTTTGGAAGTTATGAGCGTCGAAACTTCAAATTTTCAACAATAATTTTAACTCATGTTTGGGCGTAAATAAATAACTTATGTAGTAAGGAAATGGTAAATTAAAAACTGTACAGGGATAGATACCACAGTAGAAACGCGAATACCGAATAGCGATGTGAAGTGCCACCATAATGAACAGCAAAACTATAGACTTAAAAATAATTAAATTTGTATTAATCTTTAAACAAAACACAGTACTATTATCATAATTATATAAAAAGTTAGCAAAAATCAGTCATGTTGAAGAAGTCTAAAAGGGGCAGATTGTGGTGCAGACAAACTAATTTTTCTGCACAATGAAAAACCAGTTTTTCTGCACGATTGGGATCGAGTCGGTTGCGCTTTTTTTCATAAATCAAACCTGCCTCAGAAAATAAATAAACTATATTATTATTTGAGAATAAATAAACTTTTAACTTTTTAACTTTTTATATTAGTTTTTTAAGTCGACTAATAATGGGGAGTTTTCGACTATTCGCTATAACAACTATTCGCGGCATCTCTACTTTAGACCTCGCTCACAGCTTAGCTCGCATCATGTCTGCGATGGAAAAGCAGCCTTAGACGAGGTGTTTTTAATTTATTTCACTTGGAAAACTTAATGGAATATGAATTATCGGGTGCAATTCATCTTAGACTGCATTATGTAATGAATTGCGGGGTTATCTTGGAAATTGTGGTAATATTAAATGAATGGACTGGTTTGAAATGGATTAGGATTATAAACTTGGTGTTTTGAAACTGTGTTTGTGTATGATTTCTCCTTTATTGCGTGTTTTTTATGTATTAAGTACATTCAAATAAAAAACTAAACACGTAATGAGTCAAGGCTCGTACAGACTAGCGCAACTAGTCGCGCAACGCGACACCGGTAAATGTTTTACCATGAAGTTTTCTTAGAAATTGTTTTGATAGAGTCAGGTCGCGCCGGTCTGCACGACGCTTAAGAGTTAGAATGTAAACCCTAGAAGTTGCATTTATCCTGGAAATATCTGACAGCATAAGTAAAAAAAAAAAAACCGTGTACTACGTATATTTAGTAAACTAATCCGCGTAACTGTTCATAAAGAGTCACAAAGTACCCTGTAAGAAATCGACACGTGTTTCACCTCCCAACGTGGCATCCTCAGGATGACGATTGACTTGTTGCGAACCCGGACACGACGTGTTGCCACGTCAAGCGCCGAGAGCGTGTCTCTGCTCAGGGTTCTTTGTGACTCTTTAAGAACAGTTAAGCGGATTAGTTATTATTGTATTGTATCGACGTCTAATGGATTTCCGCAAAGAAACGCCTGAGTAAATTAACTATCTAACAGTATTTGTAAAATGGACGTTATGAGGAAAACTCTATTTTCTCTTTAGCGCCTAAGACAATAATAGCAAACGTAAACCTTTTCATTCCGGTCTAATTTACAATTATTGAAAAATTCAATTTTAGACTTCTATTTTATGCTTCCATTTTTTTACTAAAGTTTAAAAACAAGTCGGAGTCCACACGAGGGGTCCATATCACCGTACAATATTGAACACTTCATATTTTATTATTATTCAGTTTAAAAAAACGAGCTCGTGGTTAAGCAATAACAGCCGCACGGGTCGATCCATCAGGTTAAGCTGCGCTTGCCGGGGTTACTCTGTGGATGGGTGACGATCTTTACATACCGAGACTCCTCCGTGCCTCGGAAAGCACGTTAAGCAGTTGGTCCCGGTTGTCATTCGTGGATCTTCTTTGACTGTCGTTACGGGTCGTCAGAAGCCCGAAAGTCTGACATCCAGTCTTACCAAGGGGTATTGTGTTACCCAGTTACTGGGTTGTGGAGGTCAGATAGGCAGTCGCTCCATGTAGAATACTGGTACTCAGCTGCATCCAGTTAGACTGGAAGCCGACCCCAACATAGTTGGGAAAAGGCTAGGCAGATTGACTTTAGTTTAAAAAAAACACGTTTCTTGAATAGGGATCCTCTTTAATTTTATCCTTTATTTTATTGGTTGTTATAACGGCAATAGAAATACACAATCTGAAATGTCTACCTATTACGGTTCATGAGATACAGCCCGCTGACAGACACACGAACGGAGAGGCAGGCTTAGTAATAGGGTTCCGTTTGGCATCCTTCGGGTACTGAACCCTAAAAGCTTTAGAACTACAGATTTACAACTCTACGAACTAAGTTTATAAACGAAACGCTACCACGGAATTTTCTTTCAATTTAAAGTATTTCAAGTAAATCAATTTAAAGTAGGTACATATTTACAGGTTTAACTTATTAATACCATCAGTCATGTTAGGCTAACGAACTTATGGCATGCGACAAGAAAATGGCGACTTATCACGGCATTGCCTCATAGACTTAGACAAGGGCAAGTAAATCTTAATAAAAATTGACGAAATGACGATGGGTAGCTACTATCTATGGAATAGGAAGGTTTCAGAAAAATATGTTTTGTAGATCTATTTTTGGCTGTGTACTTTATAAGCCAACTGCATATTTTTTTTATAAAAAAAAAAAGCTGTTGCTGCACTTTTATCTATGCGTTTAAGGGTTATTAAACAGCGTTCATAAGAGCTCGTAGCTAAGTAATAACAGCTGCACGGGTCGATCGATCAGGTTAAGCTACGCTTGCCGGGGTTGGTCCGTGGATGGGTGACCATCGTTACATATCGAGATTCCTCCGTGCTTCGGAAAGCACGTTAAGCCGTGGGTCCCGGATGTCATTCTTGGATCGTTGTTACGGGTCGTCAGAAGTCCGAAAGTCTGACAACCAGTCTTCCCAGGGGGTATCGCATTACCCAGTTACTGGGTTGTAGAGGTCAAATAGGCAGTCACTCCACGTAAAATACTGATATTCAGCTGCATCCGGTTAGACTGGAAGCCGACCCCAACATAGTTGGGAAAAGGCTGGGCTGATGATCCACCAGCGTTTATAGGTATAAAGGCTTCGCCAAATAGAACGCGTACTCAGCGCGCGTTAGAACGCAAGCCGTACGTTCGTACTATGACGTACGTTGTCTGTCAAACAGAGCGCCAGCAATATCGTCAGTTTATATACTGTTCGCACAGCTACTACTCCTATCATAATGCCGTACTAGTTATTGTTCATTTTTGGTAAAAATATCTCGGTTTTGATCGGCGATAAATAGTCGCTTGGCCAGCCGCATGCAGGCAGACCGTCACCATTCTCACCAGAAGAGGGCTCTACACCTACCAAATACTGAATCAGCCTTCATAGCGATAGTTTCCAAAAGTGCGGCTATCAAATTCAAAAGTCATTTATTCAAACTAGGCTGAGAATCAGCACTTTTCGAACGACAAAATTACATAAGACAGTCCCCCAAAACGCCCACCCTTCACCACTTCCTAGTGCGTTAGCTGGGAAAAAGAAGTGGCGCAACAAACTGCCCAGCAGCACAGCTGTCTGTTCAGTTAGAAGAACATTATCATTGAACATTATCTCTTGGAATACTAGTAGTGCCTTACGCACGTTACATTAGCATGGCGTCAGGCTAGCGCTCTAAGTACGCGTTCTATTTGGCGAAGCCTTTAATGGAGCATTAACTAAGTATTTAAGAATTAAACGGTGAAAAGAACGTATGCAAAATCAATGGGTACATTGCTGCCGACCACGATATTGATATGACGTAGGTACTTGCAGGATAACCATGTTGTGTTCAATTAAGGCTCGTTATAATTTCTTTAACGTTTATATCCCAACTAGCTTCTGCCCTCGACTTCGTACGCGACCATAGAAATATAAACTTTCTTATATATATGTACGCGACCATTATAACCTTCCTCAAAATTTGAGCTATCCAATGCAAAATAATTTTTCAAATCCGATTGGTAGTTCCAGAGATTACCCCCTACATTCAAACTTACAAACAAACAAACTAATTTTACCTCTTTATAATACCTATAAAAAGCATACAGGGTGGCAGGGACATCTAAGCGAAGCCTGTTATCATGTATTCGGTACATGATTATGAACGCCCCTAAGTTGAAATTAATCGTCAATTACAAAAAAAAAAACAGCGGTTTCCTAGAAAAGTGCGATACCTATGCGCTCAAAATGTATGGAACAGCTGATTTTTTTTAAATAACCGACGAAAGATTTCACCGCAGGGGTTTCAAAATCATGTACCTACTGAGTCCATGGTAACAGGCTTCGCGTCGATATCCCTGCCAACCTGTATAGAACAATTCACACCAGCAATATCACAAGAAATAACACATCAGGTCGAAAAACGCAAAAAAACTACCCAACCGATCGACCAATCCTAAGCCCTTCCATCTAAATTAATTACAGCACCCTTTCAAATTAAATGCCTATTTGTTGGACCCACTTCAAAAGGCGACACATCTACACAAGAATGTCAATAACAGGCTACACGGACAGAATACACGTCAGCAGCTGGATGAAATCAATGTTGGAACGAAACACGTTACCGATGGGAGATAGCAAAATAATTAGGCTCGATGTCGCCCTGACAAATGGTGACCTTGGTCAGGTCCACGATTATCTTCTGTTGTATCGACACACTGTGAACTTTGGCATTTATCTCGCCGTACATCTACGAACGATCTGAAAGGTCTAACAAGATTAGATAAGATCAGAACGATCCAGTTTGGATATGGGAGTTTAGATTGGCTACAGTCAGGGAAGCTACCAAAGGAACGATGAATGGACTGTGCCAAATATGATAGGGTTAGAAAGAGATGAGCTGAGATGACGGCTCCATTCAAAATTCAAAAGTCATTTATTCAAACTAGGCTGAGAATCAGCACTTTTCGAACGTCAAAATTACATAAGACAGTCCCCCAAAACGCCCACCCTTCACCACTTCCAAGTGCGTTAGCTGGGAAGAAGAAGTGGCGCAACAAACTCCCCAGCAGCACAGCTGTCTGTTTAGTTAGAAGAAAAAAAAAAGATTCTATATAATAGTATTTAAAATAATTTACATTACTGACTGCAACACAAAACATAATTTAAATTATAAGCCATATGTTAGCTAGCACACGCTGGCATATACCAAACAAAATCATCGAGAACTATACTCAGGCAGAAATAAAAACAAAACGTAAAAAGAACTTAATATCTAAATAAAAGCCTCCAGGCATAAAGGGCGTGCCCGCTTACATATAGTACAACTGGGATAGGGATGAGCTGAGATGACGGCTTCATTAATAGAGATGTATGGAAGAGGAGCGAGCAGTGGGTGGTGGCCCAGTGGTATCGGCCCCAACTAACGAGTTCGAACCCAGCCAGACGCTTTACTTTGTGTAAATAATTTCATCACCACTGCTTTCAAAACGGTGAAGGAAAACACCGTGAGGAAACCGGCATAATTCAGAACGCTACGTCTTCCGGTATGCTGTCGCCACTCCAGAACTTTTGGGCCCATCAGCCACCTGTTCTGCGAGCAATATCCCCCTCCCCTGCCGAAATTTGCCAATTCTGTCGGTTACCTTCGTTCTCCTGCGGATCTCTTCATTTCTCCTCTTTTCACTTAAGGGAGCTGGCCTAGCGGTATTTAAAAAGAATAAGATACCAGCTTGTGGTACCAGTAACGAGCGCCCAACTGTAGGTACTTCTCCGGACGAGCTCATACGCAAATAGGTCAATCAATCTGCCTAGCCTTTTCCCAACTATGTTGGGGTCGGCTTCCAGTCTAACCGGATGCAGCTGAATACCAGTATTTTACATGGAGGCATGGAGCGACTGCCTATCTGACCTCCACAACCCAGTAACTGGGTAATACGATACCCCTTGGTAAGACTGGTTGTCAGGCTTTCGGGCTTCTGACGACTCGTAACGACTGTCAAAGATCTACGAATGACAGCCGGGACCAACGGCTTAACGTGCTTTCCGAGGCACGGAGGAGTCTCGGTATGTAAAGATCCACGGCCCAACCCCGGGTATTTAATAAAAATAAAGCGAGCGCACCTTAGTACACACACACACCACACATACACACACATACCTAATTGCGCGCGTTCCGTGTATGTTTACATCTTAGCTGTTTTAAATTATAAGCGATTACCCTACACTTTTGAAATATTTTTGTGTTGTATTTTTTTGTTGTTGCCAAATTTGTACGTTAATCAACTATGTTTTTAAATTAGTTATATATTTCTCATGTAAGTGAAATTTCTTATGGGAAATAAAGATATCTCAAACCTGAACCCCAGGAAGCGTAGCTTAACCTGATGGATCGACCCGTGTGGCTATTATTACTTAGCCACAAGCATCTCCTACACAAATAGGTCAAATACCAATAAAAAATTATCTTCTGAAGATCACACTATAATGTCTATAGAAAAAGGTCTCTGTTCACCTACACAGTAGGTTAGCTAACATCGTAAGTCAATATCATTTTATATGAATGAAACGTCAAAGCCTTCGCGATGGTAATCAATTTTCTTTTTATTGCTTCATGAAGGTTAAGTTACAGGCGAAAGCGGGCTAAAAGTTCGCAACGTCGCAAATAGCTGTCAAATATTTACCTGTTTTGATTAAATTGGCAATATTACTGTATGGAAACATGAAATGTAGCTAACTAGTGAACTAAAATATTGATTATGAAATGCAATAATTAATATCGTAACACCGAATGATATGTAAAAAAAAGGCATTTGGAAATACACCTAAAACGGTTACAACATCTAATTCAATGTTATAATTGCAATTCAATTAATATTCTAGTTCTCTAGTTAGCCACATTTCTTATTTCCATACAGTATTTTTGCCAAATTAATCAAAACAGTGAAATATTTGACATCTATTTGCGACTTTGCCCACTTTCAGAATAAACGCTCTTAAATTTAGTTAACACCTATTAAGGTGAAAGCTACAGGGTAGCTCGCGAAATTAAATTTTTCTTTTTTTTTTTTGCAATTTGCAGATCAGTGTCAGATTGTGTGTTGATATTAATAATTACGATACACGACCGTAACCAATATGTATTTAATTTACAGAATTATAACCATTAAATTTACAAGTCTTATTTACATGCCCAGAAACCTAATACAGAGACGAGAAAACTGATGACTGTGTGACTGAAAGATGATGACCATGAATTTTGAATAACCGACGAAAAATTTCAACGCAGGGGTGTTTGGAATCATGTACTGAATCCATGGTATCAGTTTTCGCGTCGATGTACCTACCACCCTGTATATCGATACCTTAAGTAGTTCCGCAGTCAGCTCCGCCATCAATAATGCTGAATACTTCATCTTTTTGCCATGGCAAGGCATGAATGGTGACGAGTGCGCAGAATCTTGTTAATATTACCTTAAAACAAAGAAAAAATAACAATTTAGTAACTTATAATATCATAATAGGTGGTGGGGTATAGGTGAGCAGTAGTGCCCCAGTGGTAACAGCCGCGACTTACGAGTTGTATGTCGTACACAGACAGGCGCTTTACTTTGTGTAAATTATTTCATCACCACTGCTCTCAAAACGGTGAAGGAAAACATCGTGCTGAAAACCGGCATGTCCTAGAACAAATTTTTTTATGTTGTTGTTCCAAGAAAAAAATATTTTATTATAACAATTTTAACACACACAAATATCCAAGCACATTCACAACCTTACATATTTTAAATATTAGTTAGTACAATGTCTACAGAACATACTTCATACCAAATGACTAACCTCAGCTCGAACCTACAACAAAAATACTACTGCCTACTACAGTACTACTAAAAACAGTCTGCTTAACCTTCAAAAGAGTATAAGACCCTTACCCTAATCCATTTAAGAGCTCACGACTCATACTTACTGTCCAGGTATGTGTTAACTTGACCCTTTTTTATGGTGGGGCCCCAGGTAATGGTGAGTGGGCCCATGGCTTATGGGATAGGGGAAAATTGAGGGATAATGGTGGTTGATGTAGCTGAAAAAAGTAACAGTAGTCTGTGTTTTTGGTTGTCGTGATGTTGGTGAATTTAGAGGTGGAAAAGTATAGCATGTAATTTTTGGTAAACATAGAGGTTTTATATATATGATGCGAAAATCGAAGGGTGACTGAGGTTGACTGGTAGAAAATAAATCAGGCATGAAGTCCGCCTTTGTACGGTATTTTTTATTTTAAGTTTTAATAAATAAATAAAATCGCGAGTTTTCAAACCAATCACACCCGAAGCTAGGCTTGAGTTTTTGTAAGAAAAACATGCGGTATTCCATGAATAATATTTAAAAAAAAAACTGTTTAAAATAGAACATTTACACAAAATTTCTGAAAAACGATGAGGTAGGTATTTTATTTACGAAATAAGACATGTCAAGAAAAATACAGTTAAGTATGTTATGCTGAAGTCAAATTAATGTGTGCTGCGTGCTGGTGTGCTACGTCACCTGAAGCTGTGCGTGCCAGACCGGTACGTGTGGAGGCGGCGGCGACCGCCACTGCTGGCCGTGCCTGCTGCCAAAACCAACCTGCTGTCAAAAACACCCCTCACCCGCACAATATGTGTACTAAACGAAGTGCATGAGAGAATTGACATATTTTCGTGCAATCTGAGTGAATTCGCAAGAGTTTTTTGTTAGTTATATTTAAATATTAATATTCTGTGTTAAGTCTGATTTATATTAAGATTTTATAGCATGTTTGTTATTTAATATATAGGTAGGTACATATTATTGTGTAGTCTGACTTTAGATTGTGTTTTTAATAGAGTTTAGTGATGCTTTGTATTTTTAAGTTTAGATTATTAAGTATTAGCCGTAAGCCGATTTTTCTATTTATTTGGTGTGTTTACCACTATTGTATTGGGGTCATCCTGTAAGGATAGTGTGTGTAAGTTTAATAATAAATAAATAATATTAGCCTTTTGCCAATAAATATGAAAAAAATATAAGATGCAAGCAAATCCTTAAATAAGCTTTTAAAATATTTTATAATATAAGAACGAAAATTAGTGAAGCATACTTTCCTTTCCTTTCCTTAACCTAAAAGCAAACCTGATCACCTTTTGCCATACTCTAACCAAACGAACATAATTCTAAAAAGAAACCTCTCAAACAACGTTTTAAAATGCATTTGAATGAAACTTTTTCAGGATAATCACTGCAAGCAAGTTCCAGAGTGCATAAAAGCGCTCGCAAGGACGGGCAATGTAAAAAGTACAAGACGCAATATAAAAAGTACAAAGTGCAATATAATCTGGAGGAAATAGTAAGATTTTCTTTTGAAACGATAATCAGTTTTGAGAATTTGAATTGAATTGCGACAGAATCTGTAGCTATTTTTTATGAGGAATGTAGGCGAGAAAAGGCAGGTTTATAAGCTATGTATTGGTGAATAGTAAGATTTTGTTTTGAAAAGATAATCAGTATTGAGAACTTGAGTTGAAATGCGAAAAAATCTGTTTCTATTTTTTATGAGAAAATTTGGAGAGAAGAAAAGACAGATATACAGCTACGTATTAGTGGTTTTATTATTAGCATATTGTAGCCTAGTCTCATACTGGTTGCAACTGCAGTCAAGCGCGATGCGACACCGGTTATTGTTATACCGTGAAGATTTCTTAGAAAATGTATTGTTCGAGTCGCGTCGCGCCGTCGCGTCGCGCTGGTCTGCACGAGCCTTTAGTAAGTTTTTAGTTGCCAACGCGGAGACTGGCAGTTCTTGGGTTTGGTTTTTCCCTGAGTTGTGACACACATATGTGTGTGGTTGCGTGTGTGTTGTGATTAATGGAAAACTTACTTACTTAAATAAATACCCAATATCTGCGATTAATTTTAATATAGAAATACTTATATAAGACAAAGTCTGACTGTGTTGTTCTTTTAAACTACGAAAACGACTCTGGATACTTAAGGTTTTCATCATCATCATTTAGAGTATTTTTTACACGTAGCGACTGCCAATCTAACCTCCACAACCTTGTTCCTGGGTAACACAATACTCCTTGGTAAGACCGGACACCTCTTCCTGTTCCATCTAAATAATGATAATAATTATTCTATCGCACATCTGGTCAAGCTAGATACCGATGCCATCGTTCTCAGAATATGCTTTCAATATGAACTAAGTACTCGTATACCATTGACAGACTTACATTGTTAAGTCTCCTAGCAACAGGTCGCTCCGAAGAAAACTAAGAAAGATTCTTTTATAGTTTATTCTATCTTGAGAACAAAAGAAACATTAAAAACTGGCCAAGTGCGAGTCGGACTCGCACACGAAGGGTTTTCTGTACCACGTTTTTTTTTTTAATACTTTAATAAAAAAAACGCTGAAGAAAAACACCTCTTGTATGGCGACCGTAAAGGTGGTATTTTTTTTTTACTTTATTGATGTCGATCTTACCTAGTATTTTTTTTAAACTTCGAGTTTTTAATATATGTACCTAGGTAGACCGTGCTTACTTACTTTAAAAGTAAACCATTTCAATCTCACAGAAATCGCTAATCTCAGTACTTAACTACTGGTAGGTAGAACAGCTTACTGTAATAACTGTCCTGTTATTGGTGTTATTGGGTTTTTGCCATGAAATGAAATTGTTTATTCTGTAAATAGGATATCGGAATCACTTTTACACGTCATATAAAAACGTGTTAAAAATAAGCTAGATGAGGTCGGTGTTTCCTATCTGACTACTCTGAGAAGAAAGGCCGAAACAAACTCAGAGGTCGCAGTCTCTTTTAAAGTCCAGACATAATCTTGGTCAAGCCATGTGAGGACCATGTAGATTTGAGTCTGAAATGGTCTTTTAAGGAAAGAACCACACAGATTGACAAATGACAATAGGAACAGCCCCTATTACATGGGACTTGAATATATGAAATGTGGGTGTACTATACTGCCTTGCTAAGCCGAAAGGCGCTATCTCTGAGATACGCCCTTTTAGTTTTTTTTATACCATTCAATAGCTATAACAATTTTGCATCTAATGGTATAAGCCAAATACCGCTATCTAACTTAAAACATTTAAATAAAACCACTCAGAAGTTTTTTTGCCTAATGTTTCCTTAAATTACAATTCACAAAATATAAATTTTCTCAAAACTTACTCCGATTGAGATAGCGCCTTTCGGCTTAGCAGGGCAGTATAGGTACCTACATCACAGAACCCTCCGGGGAAAAAATGTCGTGATTTTAATGTTATGTTGTTTTTGAGTTCCGTCTTCTTCCACCCGAGTGATATTTTTTCAAAGAAAAATATTGGCCTTTTTTAATTAAATTATAAAACTCCATGTTTTTGTTATGACAACATCATCCGTGTTTATGTTTAAAAAATAATAATTAAGAATTCTTCTTTTTTTTATTTGACATGAAAAATATTGTGTTTTTGGACGATGAAATGTTTATTTTTCGAGTTTTTCCCTTCAATTAATTTTTTCGATGCTATATTTGTTAAAATTAATCACAAAACAATGCGAAGAGAAAAAGTAGGTACTATTAATGTGTGTTTGAAAATGGCTACACTTTTAGGGCAAATTTCACCAATGAAACTAAACGCGATCAACACATCTAAACAGCGTTCAACAGCTGTGTTGTCAAAATTCCAGAACAATTATGACACTGACAGCTCTTGAACGCGGTTAACATGTGCTGATCGCGTTAAGTTTCATTGTTAAAATTACTTATTTAATTGCGAATTTCACCTAGTCCAATTTGATGACAGAGAGGATCGCGCGACGCATCCTTTCCCGTTGTTAGCGTGGTGAGCAATGAAAGAGTGGAATGTATTTTTAGGCAATGGTTTAATGCCGTGCTTGTTATTATACAAATTATACTGTCCCGGACAAACAATAAAATAAGTGAGGAATATCGTCCGGCGCGGTGGAGTCCGTGGAAGCGAGTGGTCATCGGGCCGAGCCGTGGCCCGTGTCGCCGTCGCGCCGCACCTCAGCTGTACCGATGACGCGCTGATCACGATCCCTGCGCGTGCAGACCGCGTGAAAGGTTGTGTTGGATTCCCAACATCCGTTAAAAACGTTTTTTTTTTCCAAATTGATACAAAATACTAAAATCGCTCCTAACTCATCCCTCGCAACGCGTAGACACGCCCAAATTAAAGGCAATTTACTACCATTGTGGAAATTAAATTATTGAGTAATTTAACTTGCTACACAAACCATTCGCTCTTGATTAAAATGGCGTTGATGGCGTCAGAATGTTGTCAAATACGTCACAATAGGTCCGAAGGGTTTGACGGGTAATCGCTCGATCCGTTGATTGTTGTGATTTTTGTTGGTAAATAAACTGGAGTTTTAGATGGAAGGCTGAATGGAAAGTTATCTGTGTTTAGCAATGATTGTGACACTGTTCTAATTACAGGATCGAATTCTAATTAAGTTTTTTTTGTTTACGCCACAGCTTTTAAGTACCTATAGTCAACCGCACATCAGTGGTCACAAAATGTCATTGATAGCGCCCTTATGTCGTAGCCGTAAGAGTGATTTTAATCACACAAATGTTACAAAATCATTCACTCTTGATTAAAATGGCGTCGATGACGTCAGAATGCTGTCAAATACGTCCGAAGGGTTTGGCGGGTAATGCTGTCAAAGACATCACAATGGGTCCAAAGAGTTGACAAGTAATGCTGTCAAATACGTCACAATAGGTCCGGAGGGTTTGGCGGGTGGGTAATTCGGTCCGTAGTCTATGACTTCTGAATTTCATGCCGCAATACAATACATCATACGAAAGTAACCACCAAGCAAAGACAAAATTCTACAATTTACTTCTTCACTGCCATTTCATCTCGCAACAGTACAATTCATATAAAATTCAGATCTGTGGGTAGATGTGAATTCTGTCCGGGCTTCAAGCGGGTAGGTAAATTGCGTTAGTGAATAAGTAGTGACAAATTGGTCGTGCATAGCTGCTCAGTCGCTGTGACGCTGACTAATGGCATGACGTGTGGTACATGTGCTATGTTGCAGTGACAAGATTTTACACTTTTACGTTTAATCATCTCAAACCTAAGGAAGGATTATATTATACATGTATTTCAAAGATGGAAAAAACATATTGAAAATCTAAAGACTACTTAAATAAAAATTTACGAAGGTATAGCATAACCACGATTAGCAATATATTCATAAAAATTCTGCGTTCGTAATTTAGTTCCCAAATAGGTAAATAAATATGTGTATTTGGAAAAATTGCTTTAATTAATACCTTACCTATATAATGTTCAGTTTGCACTACAACTTCAGCAAAATTTATGACTGTTTCAAATACTTAGTGACTCTCCGTCTTATTACAAAAAACTGCATAAGTAATGGTTTAAACCAAGACTAAAAGGTCTTGGATTGTTACGGTAACAAAGCTAGTACCAGCCTCAAAATGTGTTCTGATTACAAAACGAAGACCAATCGAGGATCAGTTAGTACCAAAGAAGGTTCATGGTTCAAATAATATCCACAGATAAGAAACAATAATGGCATTGTTTCATTCATTCACGCAGGCTTTATTTGAAGCAACGTTCTGTTTCTCTAAATGTTGAAATTGTAATAACACTTGAAATGCTTAAATAATTATTTATCAATATCAAAATATGCCCTAAATTGTTCTTCGTTTAGTTTTCAATATATTTAACAAGCAAAACTTGTAGTTTTGATGCGCTTTTTATAATCAAGTTGTCATTATTTTTTAACACCTCTGTTGATGGTTTATTTTGTGAACGAAACGTTAGTTGGCAAAAAGCTGTCAATTTGACTGAATAAACGTGAGTGACGTTTCTCTTGGGAAAAACGACTCGAAAGGATATATTTTATTAATGATAATTCCTGAATATTATCAATTCCACTAATCGAACCTGAAATATCCATTAAAAAACATCCAGAGATTCGGCAACGGACGCTGGGCGCTCGTGAGCTTGCTAAACAACTTCTAGCGTGAAGTGCAGCGACTTACATGCGGCGGCGGCGCGCGTAATTTTAAACGCATGTTTATGTTACTTCCTTTACATATTAATAAATAAATGCACTTCTTATTTGTATTCATTGTTCTTATTATACCTAACTGTAAAGCTCAATACACACAAGGCGTGTGCGTATCGGGCACAGGTCGGTACGGTACGGTGAGACGCCGTACCACCGTACCGTACCGAACGAGCGTTCAAACTACCGTTCTTGGATCGCGACGCACGACTTTCTTTACTCTTATATGAGTTCATTCTATTGGTCCAATAACTGTAGGAAAATAAGCAATACTGGGGAACTTCCTAATGCTTTCCTCCTGTATATTTAAAGTAATAGGCATTTTTTATAAATCTTCAGGACATCTGCTACCTTTTTACATGTTTTGCTGACAACTGGTTGAGACACACCATATAAATCAGCTGTATCTTCTTATAGTCTTGAATCTACGAATAAAACAATGATATTAGTATATTATTTGGATTTTGTCTAATGTTAGGTTAGCATTGACCAAGGCTAGGTACTTACATACTTAATGGCGAGCCCAGTTGCGTAATGAGCAAACCACTTGCACTTCAGGATTCAATGGGCATCCTCGAGAGTCGTGGGAAAAAATCCTCACGTAAAACATCCACAATTTTTTTTCCAAAACGTTTTGTGAACCTATACTTATTCAAAAATCTTCGTCACTCAATTCAAAAGGATTTACACAATGTCGATGTCTGTAAGAACTCCGAGACGTTTCCAGCATATCCAAATCTTCCAAATCCATCAAATCAAACATATTAATATAATTTTTTAACGATTTTTGTATAAATTGACAAACAATAATAATCAACGCAAACGTCAAATAAATTAGTACCAAAGATAAACTAGGGGACTCGGCGGACTAACTTTAGTACCATAAATAGTTCTGAAACTAGTGATAAACTTCATTTTATAATAACGTTTTATTTAGTCATGGTACTAAAGCTAGTACTAATCCCAGTACCAAATTTAGTCCGTGTTTTGGAATAAGACGGTTAGAGTTTATATTTTTTAATAGAAATAACATCAATTGGGAACAAGGATTTGAACAGGACCTACTCGGAGCTACATGCTTTCGAAGATTTTGGGGAATTTGCCGACCTTGTCGAACGAAACGGACGACGCGAAGTCACTTTGGTATATTTTATAGCGACGTCATAGTTATGGTAGAAGTCTTTAAGGGTACCTTGGTCATAAATGGTAACAAATTGGTCGGGCATTGCTGTTCAGTCGCCGCTGACTTAGACTAATGGCATGACGTGTCTTGCATTCTCATTATTATAATGTTCTCTGTTGGTGACAGTGCAATTTTGTTGGGAAAGGAATTTCTTATTTATTTTATAGAGGAACAGGGTGTAAAGTTCACTCATACTCTATAGAAAAGGGAGGATCCTCAGACCAGACAGGTGTCGTGTCTGTGTGTGATGTGGGAAAGTTATATAGGTCGATCGCGCGGTAAGGCTGCTTGCGCGATGCATGATTTGTGTGACGTCAGGTCTTTGACGTGTAATTCGCATGTGGCGCTGTAGATGCCGCCATAGTTTCACCTTGATAAGTTCCGTTTGGGTATGAAGTTAGCGTTACACGCTTAATTTAATGAAAATCTTACCTATTCCATTTTTTTTTTGCGAGATTTTGGGGGTTATTTTTGTTCTGTCCATGCCATATTTTGTTTTTATTACGGGTAACTTCACTTCTTATTCAATGATAAATGATAAATGATAAATGATTTTATTTCTGTAAGTGGGTTTGGACAAAACACTTTTACACGTCAATCATATTTTTTAAACTAGATGAGGTCGGCGTTTCCTATCTGACTACTCCGAGAAGAAAGGCCGAAACAAACTCAAAGGTCACAGTCTCTTTTAAAGTCCAGACATAATCTTGGTCAGATCATGTGAAGATCATGTAGATTGGTGTCTGAGATGGTCTTTTGAGGAAAGAACCACACAGATTGAGAGGACCTGTCCAGTCAGTGCACGCATTTGTCAGTGACCGTGCAGCTCAACTCAGGGTTTAAGGAGCTCAACGATTCGACGAACAATACCAAAG
The DNA here is from genome assembly GCA_916701695.1 of Agrochola macilenta. NCBI lineage: Eukaryota > Metazoa > Arthropoda > Insecta > Lepidoptera > Noctuidae > Agrochola > Agrochola macilenta. Next base: position 10,687,967 of record OU753578.1, on the reverse strand, counting down.
AAAGGACGTTTGGGTAGGCCGCATAAATTACTCAAGCTGCCAGACCGTGATAAAAACTAAATAATAAAATAAAAAGAATGACCCACATAGTCTTCACATTCACAATTATTAAAACAATATAATACTTTAAAAAGTAAATATTCATGTCATTGTATATATAAAATTCATTAATGTCAATGTGTATATAAAACCCAGAAATAGTCTTGGTCAGATCATTGAAGGACCATGTAGATTTGTGTGTCGAATGGTCTTTTGAGGATAGTATTATACAGATTTGAGTGGACCTGTCCAGTCAGTGCACGCATTTGTCAGTAATCGTGTAGCTCAACTCAGAACTTAAGGAGTTCAACGACTCGACGAACAATACCAAAGAAAGGACATTTGGGTAGGCCACATGATGTCTGGTGTCTGGGTACTAGAAAAACATGAATAATAGAGCTGTTTTGAGTTCAAAACTAGTCGAGCAACCCCGAAATAAACTCGTGATGACGTGATTAAAACCATTAACATTGTTCACGCAAGTTAAAAACATTAAAATAAAACTGTATGTTTTATAAAAAAAGAGCTAAATAAAATAAGTGTCAGCCAGCTATCCTCCGTAGCGACTCGATATTAAATATTTACTATGATATTATCCATTTCTCTTGGACGTCGGAAGTTTTCAGAATTGGCTTTATGCAGATTTCAGCCACGGAGCTCGGGAACTGAGAATTTTAATGCTAAAATATTGAATGTACATTTTTTATTATCTACTAGCTTCCGCCAGCGGCTTCGCTCGCGTGATATTAACATAGGCTATAATTTATAAAGATAAATTATAGCCTATGTTACTCAGTGATAATATAGCATTCTACTGGTGAAATAATTTTTAAAATTGGTTCAGTAATTTTTGAGTTTATTCATTACAAACAAACAAACATATAAACAATCTAATGTTTATTTAAAATATTAGTTTAGACTAGCAGCGCCTCGCGGTTTCAGCCGCATAAGTCTCGATCCCGCTGAAAAATCGGGATAAAAAGTATTTTATGTCCTAACCTAGGTCGTGGTCTACCCATGTGCCAAATTTCATCCAAATTTGTTCAGCCGTTTTAGTGTTAAAGCGTAACAAACAAACATACAAAAAATCAATTTTTTTTATTTTTTATTAATGTTAGTTTAGATATTATGTTAGATAAGCTGGGCCCAGTCATCAGTGGCGTTTTTAGTTCCTCAGAAGTTCAGGTGTATGGGCAGGCGTCCGGGTAGCAGGTACATCTGGGGCTGGACGAAGTTCTGATATAAATCGTGCCAATACCAGAAGAAAAGAGGATTACCGAACAACCTTTTTTACAAATACTCGTAAACAATTTTACCACTAAAATCAAGACATATTGACGACATTTCGGTCAACGATATTCTTTTTTACGATATGATTCAATCACAAACATTTATTTTTTACGGCTACCCTCAAATTGTATGGCATTGTTGCAACTAGTTGTAAAACTTTCGTCAGTGATGTAACCGTAAAAATTCTATTACATATCGCAATGTGGGGTAACGATAGTGCTGTTTGCAAAGGTCGATAAAATAGTGATGTTCTTTTATATCGCTCTACAGATTACAATCGGATAATTGATTATACAGAAGAGAAAACAATGTGGAATTGTGTATATAAAAACAACTGTTACAAGTAATAGAAAATCACTCTTTTTCATTAGACTGGGATTCTGGGAAATAATCATAAAAAGTAATAAAAAATTTAGTGAAAAGAAAGAAAGAAAAGAAAGTTTTTTTTTTGTATTTATATTTTTTTGTGTGTATTTAAAGTGTTTTTTTTTGTATGTTTTATTTATGTTTTTTTTTTAAGTATTGTAGTGCTACCAGGATCTTTTGGCGCCTGGATGACATTGACAGGTGGGCGTTGTTGGTAAACATTTGTGGGTCACGCGCCAAAAGAGCCTTGTACCGTACTGAGTTCGATTTCCATTATTTTAATAATTTAATTGCAATACATTTCAATTAAGATAGATAGATTAATACTAAGGGTTTCAAGTTCGACTTGCAATTAGTTCATATTTGACTAAACACAAGGCTGATTTGCCACAATACGGTATCAATCCCTATTCAAATGTTATTGAAGACGACTAAAGCAAATTACAGATGAATCTGTCTATGTAATATTGTTATAATATTTGATCGAATTATACAATCGGTTATAAGGAGATTTGCGCTGATCCGATTTCTGAATTGAGAATTTCAAGTTGAGAACTCTACTTTAGCACTACTTAAGGTAATTTCTTAGGAAAAAAGAAGTTATAATTTTTTATTAATTTCGCGGGCTGCATTGGATTTATCTTACGAAGCGACGCGTACTTTACTTGTGGTAACCGTTTCTTCATGCCTTGCTAAATAGTGTATGGAGGTACGGAACCCTTCATGGGCGAGTCCGACTCGCACTTGGCCGCTTTTTTATTTTAATGATTCAACAGAAGGTCACATCTGTGTTAATCTGTGGCAATACGCACGAAATCGTTTCTCGCGCGTGTGACAGGCAGCCCGAGAATTTGCAACTTTAAATCGCTCTGTGATTATAAGGGGCTCGTGGCTATATAATAACAGCCGCACGGGTCAATCGAAGGTTAAGTTACGCTTGCCGCGGTCGATTCGTGGATGGGGGACCATCCATTACATATCGAGATCTCTCCGTGCCTCGTTAAACACTTTAAGCCGTTGGTCCCGGCTGTCATTCGTAGATCTTTGACAGTCGTTACGCTTACGGGTCGTCAGAAGCCCGAAAGTATGACAACCAGTCAGGCAGGTTTGGAAAAAATCATGTTCATTTTTTATTTTATGGTACAGTAACTATATTTCTGCGTAAAACGGAGCGCGCCCTTGGGTGTCAGAGAAAAGGGGAATCCCCGCTAAGTGTTTTACATGTAGACTTCGCATGCAATTACTAGTAAATTAAGAAACCGACTGGGAGTTTTTTTTGTTCAAGTATTTTTAATGTTAATGATATTGATTTTTCAGATGTAAAAGACCTTAGTCTTTAATACGAATACAGTTTCTAAGTAAATCTGTTTTTATGTCGATTTCTATGAAACAAAGTAAAATTAAGTAAACACAATTTGATTAAATCATTGCATTTTATTGAAAAATCTATCAAAATGATTTAATCGTGCCAAGGGGTATTGTGTTACCCAGTAACTGGGTCGTTTAGTGTGCGACTGCCTATCTAGGCAGTACCTATTCACCCGTCTCCGGATAGACTGGAAGCCGACCGAGAAAAGGAAAGGCAGATTTTTATTACCGTCAACTGCCCTAACTTCGCCTGGCGTCCTAAGTTTGCCTATAATGAAAAATATGTAATATCTTTTTCATGTTACTTGTATGGCAATCGAAACCTTGAGTTTTCATAGAGAGCTTTAAGTTTTAATTGCCATACAAGTAAAATGAACAAGTTAATAAGTACATCTTTTTCATTATAGGCAAACATTGGATGCCAGGCGAAGTTAGGGCAGTTGACCGGTACTAAATAATAATGACCTGGACTCTAGAGCAACTCCAATAAATTCTAGACACGAGTGCCCATTCAAAATTGACTAAGGTATTGATACTCACATAGAATCCCAAATTTTTAGATACGAGTAATTGCATCGAAATTAACAAAGGGTCTCAAACAGAATTATTAATGAACTTGTTTCAAACTTATTTATCAATATTAATTTTATTCTGTTGGACATTCGACATTAATATTAACGATTTACTTCGTAAATAGGACTGACTTTAAATATTGTCAATATTACTGTAGATAAATACGAGTATGTACATTTTGTAATGGTCTGTTGACAGCAAGATAAAACAAGCGTGACATCAAATCTAAACCTGGTCAAAGATTAAAATCATTAGATTTGCCTTCTCCGAAAGGAATTAAAATCTATGTCGCCTTTTAGAGAAATAAAATATGGTGTCCCGCAGGGCAGCGTCCTCGGACCTTTATTATTTTTATTATATATAAATGACCTACCACGATATTTATTTTCTTTCACTTTATCCTATGATGTTATTAGCTGATGATAGCACATCAATTGTTTCATGTGTCAATAAAGAATCATATGTAAATGACATCAACAATACAATTACTAGTTTAATAAAGTGGCTTGACAGTTATAATCTAACTATTAATCTCCAAAAGACTAAAATCATGCACTTTTACCAACGAATATCTCCGAGAGATATGGATATAAACTACAATGGTCAAACTATTGAAAAAGTAAACAGTACAAAATTTTTAGGAATCATAATTGACAGTAAGTTAACATGTAAGCCGCAAGCAGAAGATATATGTAAACGTTTAAGCACAGCCGCGTTTATGTTACATAATCTATCAAAAAAAGTTAATTTACCGACAATATTAGTGGCTTACCATGGTCTAGTAATTTCCATCTTAAGATTTGGTATAATATTTTGGGGTCACTGTAGTGAACGAGAAAGCATTTTCAATGCGCAAAAGCGCTGCCTGAGAGCTATATTTGATCTTAAAGTAAAAGACAGTTGCGTACCTATATTTAAATCTCATAAATTCTAACCTTCCCATGCCTATATATCCTTGAATTAGTAATATTTGTAATAACAAATCGATGTCTATTTGCAACTTTAATAGAAACTAGAAAACGAAGTACAGCTATGAGATCTCAATACCAGAATCTATTATGCACGGGCGTATTTAAAACTAGCTTATTAAAAAGAAATGTGATCTGTATGGCTCCTGTAATCTTTAATAAAATACCTGTCAAATTAAAAACATACCGTTGCAAAAATTTAAAAAACGTTTCACAGCATTACTTGTAGACAAATGTTATTATTCTGTGCAAGAGTTCTTAAATGATATTTTTTTTTGTAATATATTTATTTTGTTACATTTGCATGCTATAAGGCAGAATGTACACGGATTATATTACATAATTTTACAACTTATTTTTATGTACCTACATTCTAAGCAAATAAAGACCTATTGTATTCTATTCTATTCTATTCTATTCCGTTCTTTGGTCGCGCAAAAAAGTGGCCATAATAAGAAGAGTGAGGTCACACATCCTGCATGGAACAATAGATACGATTTTCATTAGAAAGAGCGAGACAATACTATTCAAATGTCAACGAAACAGAAACGTGACCATATTTTGACGCGGTCGGGCAAATCTAACAATTTAAATCTTTGGGCCTGGTTTAATCTGTTTAAGTGTAAATTTACTGTTGATTATTGACCGTAGATTCAACTTTCTTCTTCTCATAGCTAGATGAAAATAACTAATTCCGTGGAGAATAGTTTAGTCAGTCAATCAGTCAAAAAAGTTTCTAGCAAGCCTGCAGTGTCATCATCATCTGACCTACACAACCCACTGGGTCTACTGGGTAATACGATACCCCTTGATAAGACTGGATGTTAGACTTTCAGAAGTGTTACTAACCGTAACGGCTGTCAAAGAACTACGCCTGCAGTGTTACATCTGTCAATCTTCATCTCGACCCATTATTTTCCGTCTTTATAGCATACTCAGCCTATAATGTTCCCACTGCTGGGACCCAGGCCTCCTCTCTGTGAGAGGGAGTGGGCCGTAATCCACCACGCGGGCCCAGTGCGGGTTGGTAGATGTCACATGTCTTCGAATTTTTTGGTTCTAGAACATGCCGGTTTCCTCACGATGTTTGCCTTCACCGTTTTGAGAGCAAACCTTCTTTATAAAATTATAAACTACGTCTAAAAGCTGGTCCATTACACAGACTATAACAATCATCACTTATTACAAGAAGGCTCCTCACTTTTTACAAGTATTTAGTAAATAACTACAATTTACTTGACAAATTCTACCACAATTTGTTGAAGACATTTTGTGGGCCACTTTGTTTGATGAATAATTTTGAATAGTACCTAAAGTTTATTAGTAAAATAAAAAGAATAACATTAAATTGGTTTTGTGGCCAAGAGTGATGAGGACTTGGGTTTGAGATCCGAGTTGGGTGTCAATAAAAGATGCTTAAATAATTTAAGAATAAGGATTTGTTTTTGTACTATTATTATTTATTTATTCAGTTCAGACAACAATATGGTCCAAAAAGTTAGTAAAATACCTTATCACTATTGTTAGTAGTACAACAAAACAAGGATAAGAAAGCTGGTGACTGCGGCAGGATGTGCAGAGAACGATAAAGCAAGGAATATCTACCTGACCATTCTCCCCACATAGTGCCTCAGAAAAGTGGGGTAAGGGCTCTCCACCACTGTTTTCAGGATGCTATTGTCACCAAGGCTCGGATACCGGTTAAATTTTCAAACCGTTATCATGTACTTGACGCAAAAACCTATACATTCGGTTTCGTTCGCATAAACCGGTTTTTTTAAACCGGTATTTGGAAGAGTATTTGCATAAAGGTTTTTTCGGATTAAACGGTTTAGAACTACAAAAACCGGTTAATACGGGCACGATAAACAAACGTCGCGCGCTGTTCGTACGTCTACATACCGCGGCGCTATGTACAGCATCTTTACAAGTATTCACAAGTTGCAACGCGTTTACCGACATGCTGTTCGTCAAATAAACCGGTTAATATAGGTTAAAATAAAGTTCTTAAAATGTTCACGTTCTTAAGAAAAGTTCGGAGGAATACCGAAATAAACCGGTATTTCCTAAACCGGTTCCGAGCCTTGATTGTCACTGGTCCACGTTCTACGCATCAGTGATGCGATTTTTTTGCGAATCACAGCATGGAAGCCGTCAGTTACGAAGCAACCGCGTCTATACCAAACACTCGGCCGGAGGGGACGCCATACTAGAAGGACATTATATTGGACCATATTGGTGATTCGCCCGAAATGGGCGAATCATCTCAGATTCGTTTTTTTATTTGTCGATTCGCTCGTTTCGGCCGTTTAAATTCGGGCGAATCACTAATTAGCCTTATCGGTGATGTGCTTCAGTAAAGTCAGGTGCGTAGTACGCTAAACGGCGTGCGTGTATGACCATAATATGTATGGCTATGAAAGTAAACGAAGCAAAAAAAGTTTGTAAGGACCGTAGCTGGTGGCGTTCTATAGTTTCTGCCTACTCCCATAGGAAGTAGGCGTTAGTTTATGGAAGTGTGTTCCTAACACAAAATCAATGTTGTAAGGTGTTAACAGTAAAGAACATTACCAAGAAGGCTTATTGGTTGATTCACACGAATTTATTCGCCCATAACGAATCGACACTTTTACACAATATTATATTTTCTTGAGGCGATTCGCACGTAGTTAATTTATTTGTGGGCGAATCGACAACTCCAGAAATATGTATTTTAGGCAATTGGCACATTTTTTATTTTATGCAGTAAAGTTAGTGTACTTTTTAGAGTAAATTCGTGCGAATCAACCATCAAGCCACCAAGAAGGCCTTAGGTATTCCACTAGAGTTTCTTCATTTACTTTAAATCTGTGTGAATAACACTTGAGAGGTTCAGGCCCGTAATAGGTTACATTCTTTAGGTTTATTGCCTTTATGTGAATGTAGGTTACAGGCGATTAAGGGTGAATTTCACCAAAATGAACGCGGTCAGAACATCTACACGGCGTTCAAGAGCTATCTATCAGTGTCAATATTCCTCAACAATGTTGACACTGAGCTGTCAGTGTCTTCTTCAACGTGGTTTTGATGTGCAGATCATGTTCAGATTCATTGGTGAAATTCGCCTTAAGTAAACTTAAGCGCTAGTAAAAAAACGAGCGAGCCTTACATACAGTAATCGCATATGATGTGTTACATCCGACATCTCACCTTTGTAGTGATAATAAGCATTAAAGGGGCGGGGCCTCGTCAAGGTCGTTTCTGACTAACACTAGCAACGCGCGCGCTCATTGGTCAAATCAAATAGCGCGCGCTTCCTGTTACACACTTCCGTCCCTTTTCACGATATCACTCCCATATATTGCAGGAAAGTAAGATGTAACACATCAAAAATGTGGTAAATAAAGACAAATCGCTCGGCCTTGTCAAGTTTATGATACGATTCTCTGAAACTAACGTTCTCAAAGAAGAATCTAGACTAAACTTTTGGACTTTCTGATTATTCTATCCAGAATAATTATTCACAGCCCACTTTGCTTGATTTAACTCTAAAAAGTTTTTAGAGGGTAGGTATGCTTACTTAATATTACTTTTGGTAGTCAAATTATTTAGATTTCTAAGTAAATATTAACTTTGACAGTTCTATAGTAAATAGGCTAGGGATGAAATATGAATAAATAACCTTTTTAATGATTTACTTAATGGTTGGATAGGTAAGTACCTTCAAAGAAGTTCATATCTCACCAGTTTGAAAACAAAATTCCGTGAACACGATGACCACATCTGTTACCGGCCCGGTTCTATAGCTGCCGAGCGCTGCAAGCAAGAGTAGTCCTTACGGTGGTTAGTAATGAATTTCTTTGATGGACATATAAAGAAATGGAAGTGACTGAAAAGCAGAAAAGACACGCAGCTTTGTAGATTGTAAGAAACGGTTACAATTTGATGCTTTTTGTCTAGACACCTTACTTAACACACAGTAAATAATAAAACATACCATTGATAAAATAAAATAAAAAGTGTAAAATAAAAACCTTTTACAAAAAAAAAAACAACCGACTTCCAAAAAAAACCACTACAAAGTAAAAAATAACTTTAATTTCGGATGTGCTCTTTGGTATTGAATTTTCGTTTTAAACAACGACTTCCGAAATTAAAGTTATTTTTCATTATGTAGTGGTTTTTTTTTGAAGTCGGTTGTTTTTTTTTTGTAAAAGTTTTTATTCGCCACTTTTTAGTTGTGGGACCTACCCCAAACAAATTCGAATACCACTACCTGCTATGTAAATAACACTGACAGGAAGATATCATGTCATCCACATATACTAAGTGGGAAAAATACGTATTATTGAAGCTTACTCAAAAACTATCCAAGCAAAGTTAATAAAATTTATATGGGACCAACTTGGGAGCATACCCTTTCTTACAAAAAAAAAAAGAATTTTCAAAATCGGTCCACAATTGACGGAGAAATCGGCGGACTACATAAAAAAAAAACATACGCGACGAACATACACATAACCTCCTCCTTTTTGGAAGTCGGTTAAAAATACATACAAATCCGCGGCCAGAGCTAGTTTAAAATACAAACACATTTTGCACTACCAATGAAAGTGCAACACATAAAATGCATTACTTTAACACTGACGTGGAGCATCTTTCGTAGCGTACTAGCAAATATGAGTGTCGTAAGTAGAGTAACTTTCATAGCGTACTAGCAAATGACGTCATATTCGCAAAGTACCCTCCATTCTCATGACTGTTAAGACGCGATTATAGGATTACTGCAGCATCTCGTACGCACCAGACGTGTCTCGTGTCGGCCATGAGTTAATGATGTCGTGGTTAGATTAGTCAGTCAGCAAGGCTGGTTGTAAACAGTGATCAGAGTGCTATAGTCGTACCTATAGTTTGTTCAAATACTATCTGATTAAAGTGTAAACGAACCCTGTTCCGGTTAAATTCTCACTCGCTAAAGGGAATTAGTAACACATTCATCTATATTTACAAGGCCTCTTCTTATGTATCTCTCCACTTTTATTCACATTATTAAAATGTATTTTGAAAACTCATCAACGAAAATTGAGGTAATAAAAAAAAAGCAATTGTCAATATGAAAAAAATCTGGTGATTTAAAATTAGAATTTCGGGTTTAAGTATTCAAATAATGGTTGATCGATTCTTCAGTGACTAGAGGCCTATTTTTGGCCAAAGAATCAGCATCGTCATACAACGTAGCAATGCTGCCAGCCTTTTGGGCCCTTTTCCTGTTGGCAGCGAAGCGGACGAATTTTTTGATGCCCTATGAAGCTTTCTTACACGTACGTACAAGTATTATTATTAATTTTCGTTTATTCATTTATAAACTTATTGAATACATTTTTAAATATTTTTATAAAAATCATTAAAAAATACATTAAAAATAAAAAAATGTGTTCCGCCGGTGTCGGGAGCAGGGTCCAAGCTACCGGTGGTTAGGGCTACAGAGACAGGAACCTCCTCACAATGCGAGCCGTATCGAGGGGTACTGTCTTCTGGATCAGGCCCTTGATCCAACCGCCTTACGAGAGCCTTGAGAGATGTTGGTCGAGGCTTTCGGCCATCAGGCCATTGGCCGTTACGACAATCGGCACAATGATAGCCGAGCTTACAGTCCACATGTCAACAACCTCGTGTGCTAAGTCGAGATATTTTATTTGTTTCTTTCTATTTCTCAGCTTTCACGAGGTTACCGTCATGTGGGATGGTAACATCGACTATCATTGCGAGGCGCGCTAATCGGCCTATCACCACTATATCAGGCTTATTGGCAACAATAGTCCTGTCAGTAATGATAGACCACCGATAGATATTATTATTACGAGTATATTAATACGTGAAGCAAAAACTTTGTACCCGTTTTTACGAAAATTACGTGGACGTAGGAATATGAAATTTGCCACAGTTAACGTTTGTATGGAGAAGGAGTGCAGAAAGCTAATTATTTTTATATATTATACATTAGAAATAAATTAAATAAATAAACAAAAACATTACACACACTAACATGCGTTTGACACAAGATGGCTACCTTAGAATCATGACATGGCAGCATGGAATTAGTATGTACTATACAACTTAAAATTTAAATGAGCTATGGTCGAATTTCGACCTCTGGGCGACAGAAAAAGTCACAGTTCAAATTGTGAAAAACAAATGTGTAGGCGGTACCTAAGGTCTATTTTGAGGACTAATCTAATCTAAAATCTACTTATATTAAGCTAATCTTTATACGCATTAGCTACCTACGCACTCAGTTTGCCCTTAAGGCTGCAATGTCCCTTTCAAAGTCATAATTCAAAGTAAATTATTTGATTAATCCGATCCAGCTTGTCCCTTGCTGACCTCCCCCAGCGACGCCCTAAGCCGAGGTCCGTACCTCAGAGGGGTTGCCCTGAGCGTGTAGACGCTTTGTTTCAAAGTTTTATGCCCTGCCTGGGGGCCTTAATTTATTGAAAAGCCACAGGAAATTCCGGTTAAGAGGCCGACAACGTCCTAGGTCGACCTGCAAGATGCCATAAAAAAAAAGTCTATTATTTGCCAGAAATACGGTAAGTACATAGGATGTTCATACATTTTTCTTCTTAGCGTGTGGCAATGGCAATCTAAATAGACTCGGCCTGGAATTCGGCCACGTGTTTGGCGTCATCACTAGCGTCCATCAGTTCCTGTAACGTGCAGCTGAAAGGACACGCAGGACACGACATTAAGCGTCACATCGTTTGTGGAACAGCACCACATTTACACTCCAAGGCGGAATCGTCTATGAATCTCCACCTGAACAGATTTTCCCCGATTCGGCCAACCTGAGTACATTTTACTAGATATTCGAAATCTGAAAAAAATACAATAATATGCGATAGGTACGATATGATTAGATGTCTTGTTCATACCTTTTTAGTTGTAGTTGGGTTTAAGTCTTAAACTTTTTTTATTATTTTGAAAAAAAAAAAACAAATGAGTTGTTTTAGACGCTATGGTGGAACATACCTACGTAAATATACACAACACAACTTACCCGATGTGGTTAAAAAAAATAAAAAGCTATATAGGTACATAGACTGCTAAAAATAGGTCTACAAATTTTACCATTATTAAAGGCAACTTCTGCAGACAGGCGCGACGGAATAGCGCGACGCGACTCTAATAGAGCAATTTCTACCAAAATCGCGTCGCACCATCGCGTGCCGGTCTGCGACAGCCTTAACTGGTATACAAATAGTAGTTATAAGATTTCAAATAATTGATTCCATAAGGATAATATCGGTTAGGTACTACCTAATAATTGATACAATAAGGATAATATCGGTTACTACTTAATAAATTATTCAATAAGGATAATATTGGTTACTACCTAATAAATTATTCAATAAGGATAATATTGGTTACTACCTAATAATTGATTCAATAAGGATAATATCGGTTAATACCTAATATTTTAACTCACGCGATTCTATTAAAAAAATGAAGTTAACTGTTTCGCAATATTTTAGTGATTTCCGATTCCTCTAAATAAGGTAAAAACGCGTGAGTGTGTATACAAAAAGATATTATGTTACATTACCATATAAAAGAAGTATCGGAACCATTTTGTCATCGGTAACCCCACGTATCTATACCATAGATAAATATAGATGGGACACTGCGCAGTTTAGGTATGAAGCTACAAGTACGCGGCGGGCCCGTCTTGTTGGGCCAATCGGTTAGGGCCGTCTTTTCCTTTGGCCACTCTTTGGCAAGTGCCCCAGGGCCCCGCGATCCATGTGGGCCCCCTAGTTCCTGTTAGAGGTTGCAGAAAACCTAACCTATCTGAGGCGCGTGGCAATAAGTTTAGACGGCCTTGTTTTCGGTCAAAATTGAAAATTGGCGGGACGACAGAATCAGGGCTTCGTTGAAATTGATAATAACTGAGTGCCTCATTAATTTGAACTTAGAATTAGTAGTCTCGACTTCTAGAGTAGTACAATTTTATTATAAAATAAATTAAACAAAACGTTGTTATAATCCGCAAAAAATTATGAAAATTATATTTTAAAAATAACAGTTACGAGTACTACTCTTTCTTATAAGTCTGTACTCTATAATAATTAATTACCCTCTCTGAAATCAGAAATATTTTATTTCTTCAAAACATAATTGGTACCCAGTAACCGGGTTAAAATACCGGTATTCAGCTGCATTCGGTTAGACTGGAAGCCAACCCCAACATAGTTGGGAAAAGGCTAAGCAAATTTAGGTATATCAATATCTTCTTCTTTTCGTGTGGTTAGTGACTAACCTGGTGTCAGAGTTTTAAAGCCGCACATGGGCCTCTGACTTGGCTTCACATGCCGTCGAGAAATATCTCTCAGGCATGCCGTTTCCTCACGATATTTTCCTTCACCGTTTTCGAAGCAAGTGATAATTATACAATACGCACATAAATCCGAAAAATCAGAGGTGCTTGGCTTGGGTTGGAACTCGAGACCTTTGACTTGGCAGTCCGACGGTCACACCACTAGGCTATCACTGCTCTTTATATCAATATTGATATATTTGTATTACAGTGATTAGGTCCAACTCAAAGCAGGCTCGCAGAGTGTTAAGTCCTAGATTTGATATCCAGATAAGGTAAAATTGTAGAGAAATCAAAATGGCGGTCAAACTGCGTAGGTTATATCTATTTAGTATTTATTAATCTTAGAAGCTAAGTGCACTATTACAAATTATAATTCTGTTTCTGATTTTAGATTCTCATAGCTATGATTTATTGTGGGTTGAGTTTAACCTGCTAATTGGGTCAAGCCTCTATCTTATTTTTATAGGAAAACTCATAAATAAACAGGTATAATGATTTCTAATTTAAGAAAACGGCCAAGTGCGAATCGGATTCGCACACTATACAATGTCGCCCATGGGCATGTGATATCTCGTATTTTTCTGAATATTCATGAAAAATTTAAATTATCGAAAATTTACTTTAAAACTGTATCTTTAATATTTTTTTTATTTTATGAGTAGCGTTTGCCATATATCCGATGTTATTGGCTCGATTTGGATTCTGTTTATGACTCTTTAAGAACAGTTAAGCGGATTAGGTTACTAAATATATGTCGTCTATTGTATTTTATTCTGTTTATTATTTCTAAAAGGTTATGAGTTATTTTATCGGATTAACTCACATTTTTTATTAAAATTTGTCGACTATGGCAGAACGACTTTTCGTAAATAAAACAGGTTTTATAAAAAAAACACAAGTGAAATGTAAGTCCATAAAATCTAGGTGACTCTAAAAAAAAAAAAAGATACTGAGACACTTACTTATCGTTTTTTAAATAAAAACTGTTTAGACCCTCTCTTTTATAGTATATTTTCGATAACATGCCCATGGGCGGCATTGTATAGTATTTAAAACTACATATATTTAATAAACACGTTTCTTGTACGGAATTGAATTTTATTTAATAAAAAATTTATTATTTGAAGTTTTTTATTTTTATTTTTTTATTTACCATTAAAAATATATTAATTACAAAGTGTTTCAGCAGAATAGCATTTTTAAACCACTAAGGTTTGTGCTTAATGCTAAAAGTTATAGCGGCCGTAGTAGTTACACTCTGTGACAAACGCTCGGACAGCGGAGCATTAGTAATAGGTTTCCGTTGGCATTTCACTATGTAATATAAACATTATCTCAAATATTCTTTTATTAAATTATTAAGAAAATGCTCTAATTTAACATATTTTTTTTTCCAAATCATTAACACACTACTTGTTTAGGCGTGATCTTCAGAATAAAATCATTAAAAGACGGTTATCATCGCCTTAATTAAAGCCCGTATGACAACTACTAATAACGCAAGATGACAAGCTAAAAACACCACACTTTCCTAATTGACATTGCTACCATATTGTCAAAAAACAAAACCCCGTCTCACCTTTTACAAACCTTTCGCTATAACTTGTCCCCCTGCGGTCATGTTATCACCATTGCTTGCCAAGCCATTTTGAACTTTATTAGTATTGAAACTAAGCTTGACAAGCAATGCTGCTAACATGACGGCAAGGGACAAGTTATAGTGAACGGTCAGTACCAAGAAACTAATTAATCAAAATAAATGGCGATAAAACAACACGTGAAAGTCGCGTGACTGTCACGTAAAAATACATTTCATTTCTAACACACAGCAATTTCTGAGAATAGGATACACAAACAAATACATGTTTCCATTATATAATTAGTGGTGTTTGGACTGGACTGCAGTCTGCAAAGAAGGTGAAAACAACACGGCAATTTCATGGTGGAAACGTGGTAGAAGTGAAACCTTCAAAAATTTTGGCTTTAAGATGATGAGACGAATGTAAAATTTCGGGAAGAGGATAATTGTAGGTTTTAGTAATGATCATAGTGATACAAAGTTTGGGTTAACAAACGCACAACGCTGAGGCCCAAGCAAACTCCCACTATGCCTTGGTAAACACGAGTAGAGGGGGTACGAAGCAGAGCAGAAAGAGAACCACGAATGTAAGAAACACTGTGTAATGCTTCCTATCTCATTTTCTCCCACATTAAATCTTAAGAATTTATGTGTCTGTCTCTTTTTACTGTTGCTTTTTCGTTTCATCGACTTCAAATCACAACGTTGCTAAAGAAGTTTTCACTTCAAAAATTTAAATATGTACGTGGATTTCTTCTTACATTAATTATGTCATAACTCGCAACCGAATTCGTCAACGGTAAACGCGGGATCAAGCAATATTTCTAAACAAATGAAAATATAAGCTAAGCATCTCTTACAATAAAAGCTGCAACAATATTTACCTCAACATCAGATTTACTACTCAAGTCAAGCCCAAATTGGATCTCTGCCAATAACACATAATAACTAACATGTTTCTGTCCGATGTAATGGTATGTAAACCACAAATAAAAACTTAGATACACTAAGCACACTACAGTAAAGTAACTTAAGATATAGAGATACTAGCTTTTGACCGCGGCTTCGCCAGCGTAGCATAATCAGCCAATAATGTTCCCACTGCTGGAACTCAGGCCTCCTCTCTGTGAGAGGCAGTGGGCCGTAATCCACCACGCGGGCCCAGTGCGGGTTGGTAGATGTCACATGTCTTCGAATTTTTGGTTCTAGGACATGCCGATTCCTTCACGATGTTTTCCTTCACCGTTTTGAGAGCAGTGGTGATGAAATAGATTCTTCATCAGTGTGAACTTCGGAAAATAACCCACGAGAACGTACTACCGTGATTACAAGTACCTGAATTAATACATAGGGTATTAATCCAGGTAAACAATGTATGTATTAAATATAGCGAGTTACTAGCGACCATACCTTGCTTAGCACGGTTCTTACAACTTGACAAAACATCGAGATTTCTTTATTAGTCCTTTTCTATTCGTCATCCTATCGTTCGTCGTTCTATTTCGTCGGATGCAGACACGCGGATTACATAATATTTTACTCTTCATTGTATTTCACACACCTTTTTATTTTTATTATATTTATTTTTCTGTATTGTATCTATCTATCCGTGACATCACTGCGGGCCCTATCAGAATACCAGCGCTGCGACATTTTTATTTATTTTTAAATGTCGCGGCATCATGCTGAGATAGAAGCCTTTTGGCCTCGTACAGGACTTCCTTCATTTTAATGTTACTTTGTTTTTTATTTATGTTTAATGTGTTTTTAGTTTAATGTGATTTCCTGTGCGAGTCTCAATAAATACTTTTTCTTTCTTTCTTTTTCTTTTTATTTGATGGAAAAATTCTTCTCTCAAAAAACCCATCAAAATTCGTTGCGTAGTTTAGTAGAACATTGCGGCCACACACACAGAAAAGCGACTTTAATTCAATACGTATGGAAGCATCGAGAGTAAACATTAAGTAAACCTGTCGGAGTAACTTGGAATAACTTGATTGGGATCTAGATAGAAGTTACCAATAAAACTATGAATTTTATCAGCTGATTACTATTCCTGAGGATTGCAGTGTGGGTAAAAGTGCAATAAGGTCATTGATGTTATAGCTAATATCAATATGATCGTTATCATAATAATACCAGCCTGTAAATGTCCCACTGTAGGTTAATGGCCTCTTCTCATACACAGAAGGCACGAGCATTGATCACCACGCTTGCTCAAGACGGGTTGGCGATTTCAGACTTATCTTACAAATAAATAAAATTGAAGTGCCTGCTTGTAATGTCAAAATAACAGCTTTTTACTAAATGCGTATGAAAGTTTATACGGTACTATATCAACTTTTTTCTTTTTTTTTTTTCTATGTGTTTGATCCTGCTAATCTCCGAAACGGCTGGACCTATATTGAAGAGATTTTCACTGGCAGATAGCCGATGTTATAAGGAGTAACTTAGGGTACTTTTACTTCAGAAAAATAACTAATTATTTTTCTCGGTCGTGCAGCAGCTAATATTAACTATAAGTCCAGGTCTCCTCACGCTGTTTTCCTTCACTGATGTCAGTAATGTCCAAGGTAAACTCTGAAAGTACATATGAACTCTGAAAAAAGTACATATGAAATCCGGGGCGGAACCAGTTTGACTTTTGTACTTGCCCGGATTTAAACCCATAACCACTGGCCCATCACAACATTATCTGAGGGGCAATACCCGTATTTTTAAGAACGTCAAACTGACAAAACGAAGCAATTTTTTTTTTTTTTTTTTTTCGAATTGTCAATGAAATTTTTGTCAATGTATGTCACTGAGATGAGATGGTGACAAAATTTTGTGCGATTTTAATTTCGGAAATCAGCCTTTCAGAGCAGTTACTGGTTGTGGAGATCAGATAGGCAGTCGCTCCATATAAACTGGTATTCAGCTACATCCGGTTACTGGAAGCCGACCCCAACATAGTTGAGAAAAGGCTACACAGATTGATTGAGGATTGCAGAAAAAAATCCGAATGCACAAATCAAATAACATTGTGATTAATGAGCCTTTAAAACAATCAAATATTTTGTCATGCGATAGATATTCAAAAACTCTACAAAAATATTTAAAACCAGGATTTTTTTGCACTCCTAATCATCAATTACAGCTATGCAAAACTAATTAAATAAATAACTGATATATTTTAACTCGCATTTGATAACCTGAATCCCTCGTGCTATCATAACAAATATATGTTTTATAAAAAAATTGGAGCGTCATGTCAGTACGAATTATTAGCATGGAATCTGTGCGATTCTGTTATCGACAGGATTTATCGATAAAAGCTATCGATAAGGCCCAACACTTGTGCTTGAAGAATGAAACACATTCAACTTTATTGATATTAGTAGGGAACTAAAAGAGAGTTACAGAAGGTCAAAGCAATGCTTGATTTTGTAGGACTAAGTAATAAAATGTGTACAAACACACACAAACTCAAACTCAACTCAAACTCAAAGCATTTATTTCAAATAAACCAATTACAGGCACTTTTGAATTGTCAAGGGGTCCGTCAGTCAGAAAGATGAAGCTAGATGCCCATTCCAAAGCGTAGTAGGTACCTATGGAGAAGAACGGGCAAGAAACTCCACGGACACTCTTTTAAATCATAATATGGTTACAAAAAATTGGTTACATCATTCATGTTGAAGTTATACATGTGAGAACGATGCAAAACGTTAAAAGCGTCCGTAGCAAAAATAAAAATAAAAATTCAAAAAACCAACACACCAACTGAAACTCAATATTATTTGGTCGTAAGCACTTAAATCTCATGGTGTCTCTGTCATTCTAAGGAGAATGGTAACCTTTAAGGCTTGTGCTGACCAGCGCGACTTGTCGCGCGACGCGACACCGGTTATTGTTATACCGTGAAGTTTTCTTAGAAATTGTATTGTTCAAGTCGCGTCGCGCCATTCTGTACAAGGCTTTATATCTAGGCAGTAACCTTGAAATAATAACCTACGGCCGCTCGGTAGATTAACCTTCCGCGTCCGTGCGAGCGTGCGTAACTGCCACGCAATCGATACTGCTGCGAACTGATGTGATGTACTACTTATAATTTTTTTGGCGTATTTCAAGAATTCGCCTTCTGAACCTTCACTGTAATGTCACGAATGAAATATCAATTTTATTGTAACACAGATAGAAGTCGTAAAAGCGAATGTAAACTTTAAAGTCATGGTTTCAAAGTTTAAAGTGAACTGGTTTAATGGTCTAGAGCTGTTTGACGTCTTAGCTCGCGTAGTTAGAACTAGGATTACTAAGGGCGTTTGCATGGGCATAAGCGGAGCGGGTTAAGTTTAGATTAGGAGAATACGGATGATGCCTGGGTAAAATAAAAGAAATTGTAATTAGTCCGTCAGTCATATAATAAAAAAATATTAGAGACGTATTTTTTACTTTATGATATCAATAAAACATTACTTCTAGGTAAAACGCATTTTAAGTTTGGGAGTGAGGGTCGCTACGTCACAAGTAAGTATAAAATCTACATACTCGTGACGTCATGGCACATTTAAACTCAATGTAGCGACGTAATCTTTAGATTACGTAAAAATAGAAAAAAATACGTGTCCAATATTTTGTAATAATCTCCATGACGGACTAAAAAAAAATTCAGTCATGATCACTATTGTACTAAAAATTCTAATAAGTACCTAAAAACAACAATTTAAAAAAAAACTTATTTGGTAAATCCCTTGAAGTAATAATTATTAATTAGGGTAAAAGTGGGAGCATTTTGAAATTGTTTTTTTTTTAATAGAAAATAAATGATAATTAACAATTGATTGGTCAATTGATTGTTGAATGATTGGTGTACAGACCAAGTAATTCTTCATCATGCTGGTGTGATTTGGAAGCTGGCGTTCCCCAAGGCGGTATTTTTTCTCCTCTTCTGTTCTCTATTTTTATTAATCTTATAACTTCCGAGCTTCAGTGTGCGTATCATCTGTATGCGGATGACTTGCAGTTGTACTGTCAAGGGAAGGTTGATGAAATACCTGACGCTATCGACAAGTTAAATAGAGACTTAGCTGCAATAAAAACCTGGGCTGATAGATTTGGTGTTGCAGTTAAACCCTAATAAGTGTCAGGCAATCATAATTGGGAGTCCTCGTAGTATTAGCAAGGTGGATGAGTCAATCTTGCCACCAGTTCTCTTCAACGGTACGATCGTTCCATTTAGCACTGACGTGAAAAACCTAGGCTTACACATCGATGGGACCCTGAACTGGCGTACTCAAGTCGCTAGGGTCAGCCAGAAGGTTACTGAAACGCTGCGGGCTCTGTACCGACTAAAAAATGTATTACCATCAAGTACCAAGACAATGCTTGTGCAGTCCTTAATTTTCCCTATCATCGATTATGGTGATGTGTGCTACTATGACCTGAATGCAGATCTCCTCGACAAACTAGACCGTCTTCTCAATAACTGCATTCGATTCGTTTTCAATCTTCGTAAATATGATCACGTCTCTGCGCATCGATCCCTTCTAAAGTGGTTGCCCATACGGCAGCGCAGAGAGCAAAGGGCGCTGACCACCTTGTTTTCATTTCTTGACTCTCCCTCTTCCCCTAGTTATCTAGCCCCCCACTTTCAGTACATTTGCGCAAACCACAATAGAACTCTACGTTCATCACACAATCGTCTTCTTCAATATCCCACTCACCGCACTGACTTCATTCACTCTTCCTTCTTCGTTCAATCTATCTCCTTGTGGAATGCGCTCCCCCAAGAAATCAGGATGGCAACCAACCGATTATCCTTTAAAGTTAAAGTCCGCGAGCACATTCGTAAGAAGCTGGCAGTATCATAACAACGGTAATGTTTTCCCATTGTTTGTCTTATTTGTTTTAGTATATCCGTGTATTTATATGTATTTATCTGTTCTTGTATTTACTTATATTTTATTATATATATAGGTTAATAGGTATATGTATATCCTTATATTTAAATAAATATTTATTCCACAATTTTCATATTGCACCTACCACTGTTTATCTCTGCATCACCCAAAGGTTGACTGGTAGAAAATGCCTATGGCATTAAGTCCGCCTCTGTACATTTGTGTGCTTAAAGTATTAAATAAATAAATAAATAAAGATAACACTTTTTAAGGCTTATTGCCAAAGTTTGTACACGGGCAATCTATGGGTCAATTGTACTAAGAGATTGTTGGATGTCCTGCGCGTCCAATATAATAATGCTTTCAGGATGTTGTTGAGGCTGCCTCGTTACTGTAGCGCGTCGGAAATGTTTGTGCAAGCCCGCACCGACGACGGCTTCCACGCAATTATACGCAAAAAAACTGCGTCGCTACTGAGGAGAGTGAGGGGCAGTCGAAACAGCATTCTGAAAACTGTAGCCGAGAGCTTCGGCTCTCCGATTGTACAGCAGTTTGTGCGGAGGTTGATTTTTACTAACACTAGGCAATAAGTTATTTTTTGTATGTTACTAACACTATATGGATATTTGTGTCCGAAATAAAGTTATTCTATTCTATTCTATTAAACAGTTTTTTCGATTTAATGGTACATTGGTCTATTATTTACTATATTTTAAAAAGAAATTCAATGCAGCTTACATTTAAAAAAAATAAGAAAAGGCACAGCACTAGGTCTGAGTATAGATGCCTCTTATATGGGCTAGATGCCCCGATGC
This sequence comes from Agrochola macilenta, assembly GCA_916701695.1. Taxonomy (NCBI): domain Eukaryota; kingdom Metazoa; phylum Arthropoda; class Insecta; order Lepidoptera; family Noctuidae; genus Agrochola; species Agrochola macilenta. The sequence goes on along the minus strand of OU753578.1, from coordinate 10,666,731 downwards.
TGTTATCACTGAGGATAGTTGCCCTTAGGTATAAATCAAAGCATATTTATAATTATCAAGTTTTATTTTAATATTTAGCAATGGAACATTACACTTTGATGTTTTTCATTTTCATATTCTTAGTCCTTACATCAATCTGTTGTTAGTTTTATGGGTCAAATCTTGCAAGCTGAATTAAACCACTTTCTTTTATCTTACGGAGTTGAAATTTTACATGTTGGTTCAGTTTCGAAGACAATGCATTTTTATGATGCATGACCTGATTCTACTCCCAGGATGGCTCCAGACGGGGGACGGGGGAACTCCTCAACGGTCAACATTTAATTATGATAGTCCGTTCTAAAGTCCACATTGACCTGGCTGCTGCTGTTTTCTTCTTACAGTATTTTTTTTTCTCATTTTATCCTTTTTTTTAATTTATTTTTTGGTCGTAGAACTTTATTACCTAATTTCTGGTTTTCAATATTTTTGTTTGCGAATCTTCTCCTTAATATTCTCGATGGAATCCCATATCTACGATGTTTCGTTGATGCCAAGAATGCTTTTCGAAATTTCATCCATTGTAGCTATTAATGCCTCTTGGTAATAGGTACATGCGAGGTATTTCTGAAAAGAAGAAATGGGAACATGATTATGCAAACATCAACTTAAGACATAGAGGATAGATGCCCTTAGATCTATCCTCACAAAAAACGAGGCATCTATCCTTTTCAATAGGGATAGATACACTAATTTTTTAAACAAAATCTCGTAAAAAAAATGTTTTTTTTTTTACTGACGGTGTTATTCAAACTATACACTTGCAAATAACAATAAAATAATATCACTTACCTTTGAAAATCAAAAGTTACACGCGTTGGTAAAACGATTGAATCCGTAATCCGCGATCTTTGTGAGCGAGCCCGTCGAACTTTCTGCATGAACACACGACACTTCGGATCAGAGCGGTTGTCGCTCGCACACTAGCGGGGTGCGGGGTATTCTTCGTTTTTAAGTATTAACTGCGATGATAATACGTTTACAAGTCTCAATTTGAATTTTGGGGCGTCTATCCTCCTAGGGCAACTATCCCATTTTTAACCTATCAAATGCATACGTGTAATTGTATCCTTTTTTTTTGTGGGTGTGGTTTTTGTGGTTGTGGTGGGAAATCATCAAATGACTTCTCCCGCTCTGGGCGGAGCGAGAGGGCGTGTCAGATTTTTACTGACTAAAACCCACCCGTGTTCCTTCCGTTGCCTGTGTGCCGGGGCCGCGATATCCCTTTCGGACAAACCCGCAACCCCAGCAGGATGTAATTGTATCCTTACGGCGTCTTCATCTTCACTAACACTTTTAAATTAACGCGTAAATATTATTGCAATGTTGGAGTTTCAACTCTCCGCGCCGAGCCGAGCGATGAAAATCCAACAGTGCTCTTTTAACCTCTTGACTGGGTATTAATTTAGTTGTCGCATAGTATACTGAAAACGAGCATTTGGGTTAATGTTTAGTCCAAAAATTACTCATTCCGTAAGAATTGGCAAAAATCGTAAGTTCCCAAACTATTGACTTCGTATTTTATTTTACTTGCTGACTTGTTTGATCTACCTTCCAAGTTCCAATATCGTCCAAATATAATACCATGTAATCTACAACGCGTGCATGTAATGATAATGACTATGCTTTCAAACTATACACCTTTTAGAATTCAATTATTTCGACCACAAATATTATTGAACAGGTAGAACCAATTGCACCTTAATTTTTTTTCATTCAAGTCCATTCAATAGTATTTGTACACAATGGTGATAGCTAGGGTTGCCATACGTCCGGTTTATTCGGGAGTCGGGATTGTCACCCTATTTGTATGACGTGTCCCGTATTGTTACTTGTTCCGTTTTCTTCAAAATACGCGTGTAAACACAGAACAGAAATAACAGCGTGTAAAGTATCAGTGCCGAGCAGTGCGCAAGAAATATTGTGCGCGGGAGTAGTTTATTGGTTACCCTTGATTATTTACCATTAACTTTAAAAACAACTTAAAAATCTGAATTACGAAGGTGATAAGGATAACCTACGTAATTTTTTCTTGATTGATGTTTCAGAGAGGCTGGCTAAGTACTTAATAACAGCCGCACGGGTCGATCGATCGGGTTAAGCTACGCTTGCCGCGGTCAGTCCTTGGATGGGTGACCATCTTAACATACCGCGACCTAGGCTGTCATTCTTGGAGCTTTGACAGTCGTTACGAGTCGTCAGAAGCCCGGAAGTCTGACAACCAGTGTTACCAAGGGGGTATCATGTTACCCAGTAACTGGGTTGTGGAGGTTAGATAGGCAGTCGCTCCATGTAAAATACTTAGATAAAACGCATTTTAAGTTGGAGAGTGGGGGTCGCTACGTCACAACTTCACAAGTAAGTATAAAATCTACATACTCGTGACGACATGGCTTACTTATTTTAACTCAATGTATCGCCGTAATCTTTAGATAACGTAAAAAAGAAAAAATACGTGTCTATTGGACACGTATTTTTTCTTTTTCTTTTCTTTTTGTTTTAATAATTAATCTCTATGACGGACTAAAAACAAAAATTTTGTCATCATCCCGGGATATTTTGGCAACCCTAGCTCCTGTACACAATGGTTGACTTTGGCCCATTATTACATGGCCATTGATGACATAGAAACTATTTAGATGAGGTTGCATGAATGGAGAGATGGTTGACAGAATTGTGGATACAGTACAATGGAATGCAAAGCTATGTGCAACAATATGAAGTAATTTAGAAAAAAATACCGAGTGAACGGCTACTGCAGTTATTGATCGAAAGCGAATTTTGTGGAAACCCGAAGAAAGTATCCATTTTGAAATAGGTCAAAATGTATTGATAAATGATAATGATAAATGATTTTATTTCTGTAAGTGGGCAAAACACTTTTACACGTCAATCATATTTTTTAAACTAGATGAGGTCGGCGTTTCCTATCTGACTACTCCGACAAGAAAGGCCGAAACAAACTCAGAGGTCACAGTCTCTTTTAAAGTCCAGACATAATCTTGGTCAGATCATGTGAAGATCATGTAGATTGGTGTCTGAGATGGTCTTTTGAGGAAAGAACCACACAGATTGAGAGGACCTGTCCAGTCAGTGCACGCATTTGTCAGTGACCGTGCAGCTCAACTCAGGGTTTAAGGAGCTCAACGATTCGACGAACAATACCAAAGAAAGGACGTTTGGGTAGGCCGCATAAATTACTCAAGCTGCCAGACCGTGATAAAAACTAAATAATAAAATAAAAGGAATGACCCACATAGTCTTCACATTCACAATTATTAAAACAATATAATACTTTAAAAAGTAAATATTCATGTCATTGTATATATAAAATTCATTAATGTCAATGTGTATATAAAACCCAGAAATAGTCTTGGTCAGATCATTGAAGGACCATGTAGATTTGTGTCTCGAATGGTCTTTTGAGGAAAGTATTATACAGATTTGAGTGGACCTGTCCAGTCAGTGCACGCATTTGTCAGTAATCGTGTAGCTCAACTCAGAACTTAAGGAGTTCAACGACTCGACGAACAATACCAAAGAAAGGACATTTGGGTAGGCCACATAAAGTACTCAAATTGCCAGATTATCATTAATAATTACTGAGAAAAAAAAATAAAAAATATATGATCCACATAGTCCTCACGTTCACAATAATATATATAAAAAAATAAAAAATATGTATATATTATACTTCACAAAGTAAAATATTCATAATAAATAATAATAATTAATTTAAAACCAAATTTCTGACTGTAAAAAAAAATTTAAATTGGAGCAGCTTAATCCCAGGCCTTTTTGTCCTCAACGTAATCTTTAATGGTATAAAACGCTTTCTGGCACAACTTACGTTTAATGAATGATTTGAATTTATTAAGGCTTAGATCTTGTACGTGGCTTGGGAGTTTATTGTAAAAGCGTATACATTGACATCTGAACGTGCTACCTATTTTCTTGAGCCTTGTTGTAGGTACTACAAATTTGTGTTTGTTCCTAGTGTTTATCTTATGGATATCACTGTATTTTTTATACAATCTTATATTTTTATGGGTATATAAAAGATTTTCAAAAATATACTGAGAAGGCACAGTCATTACATTAATTTCCTTAAATTTCTCTCTGAGAGAGTGTCTCGGGCTTAATTTATAAATTGATCGAACGGCTCTTTTCTGCAAAACAAAGATAGTTTGAATGTCGGCGGCATTTCCCCACAACAAAATACCGTACGAATTCAATAGAATTGACTCTAGTCGCCCCTTCCAAAAGGTAGATTTCGTATGGAGAAGAATGGACAAGAAACTCCTCCATCGAGATTCGCATGACCTAGTCATCATACCTGGATTTTAAACTCTGAAATAACATAACATCAAGCCTGTATTCCCCGACGGGTAAGGCAGAGATGTACCTATAGTACACACAGTTATGTTTAAGTCCCATGTAATCAGGGCCGAACCTATTGCCATCAACCGGGCACAAATCCAGACTCCGGACTGCTAATGAGAAATTCCAGATAGAAAAAGAAGGCAGAGATGTACCTATAGTACAGACAGTTATGTTTAAGTCCCATCTAATCGGGGCCGAAACTATTGCAATCAGCCAGGCACAAATCCAGACTCCGGGCTGCTACTGAGAAGTTCCAGATAGAAAAACCCCAAATACACTGCCCGACCCGGGAATCGAACCCAGGACCTCATGCTCAGCAGAAGCGCTTGCGACCAGAAGACAAACAAGGCAGTTGTTATGAGCTCTGAAACCTCCAACAGATCTGTTCCAACCGTAGTAGAAAATTAAAAAATGGCAACCCACAACAGTCCTAAGCGTTACAATCAAAATGTAACAAAAAAAAGGTAACAAATAATAGGCTGCTCACGCAAACCGCGGCAATCATTCTGTTAAATTGGCCAAATTAATACGGTACCAACCTCACAGAATAAAAAAGAATGTTACATGCCACGCGGTTCAATTTTCAAATCCTACGCATAATTGAGTTCCTCGTAAATATAAAATACCTTTCCTTTTTGTGGGTGTATGTTGTAAAGGGTGAAAAGGGATGAGGCGAGAGGCGACAGCATAATTTTCGCTGCTCAAAGTCATTCTGGCTAGCCTTTTCCCAATTATTTTGGGATCGGCTTCCAGTCTAACCAGATAGATAAAACATTTATTCAGTGCAAACAAAAGCACAATTAACAGACAACAAATTACATGAATATAATATAAAAACAAGATGCTAATATACAAAAAATAAAAACATAAGTACTTAAAGAAATGGAGTGACATTATGACATACTTTGTTTAAATGAAATAAGGAAAAACAAGGTGCGGTGTGCGTCTCAAGGTTGTACCAAATGGGAGTCCAGCTCAGCATGTGTCAGGCAAATATACCTGACGCTGATATTCTGCTGGATCCCTGCAGTGACATACGGAAGTCAAGCAGACGAGATAAATTAGTGTAGATGCAGCTGAATACCAGTATTTACATGGAGCGGATGCCTATCTGACCTCTACAACCCAGCTACTGGGTAACATGATACCCCCTTGGTAAGACGGGTTGTCAGACTTTTGGGCCTACCCGTTATGACTGTCAAAGATCTACGAATGACAGCGTGTTTTACGAGGCACGGAGAGGTCTCGGTATGTAATGGATGGTCAGGTCACCCAACCGCCCGCGAGCGTAGCTTGGCCTTCGATCTACACGTGCGGCTGTTCTTGTTTAGTCAGGAGCCCTTCGCCGCTCAAAGTGACAGGCCGAAATTACGCTGTTAGCATTTTGTTTTAGTGTACATTTGTCATTTAGTCATGAGAGCCGACCTAGAGACGACCTTCACCCATCTGTTTAATGGATATATATCAAATTAAGTATGTTAAAAAATATATCGCGAGTTGGCTAAAAGAATCTTAGCCAAATAATAAATTAATAAAAAATTAAAAAAGACTTTTTTTTTCAAGAAATGCACTCAGTCGTTTAACGATTAATTCGTTTTAGTTAAAATGTTTGTCTTAAAAAGCACTGTCCATTGATCACATACGGCTATTGGGCGCCAAGAACATTAATAAATTTAGGTGGCCAAGTAGTCACCTATTTAGGTCATTTATCTCCGAATTGACTAACAATTGGCAAAAATCGCGTTAGTAGCAAAGGTGCTCCTTGAAAAGCTCTTTGCATTGGTATTGGTAAGCAGTGTATAAAAAAAAACATTTTTGAATTTTTAAGAATCTGGCCAGGAATTTTTTTGCCAACCCACTGCGATATATTTTCAACATACAAAATTTTGATTGAAAATACTTTTCATCCATGAAACAGATGGGTGAAGGTCGTTCCTAGGACGGATCCTATACTATCACTCATTCCGAGCGATTCTGGGCTTATGTTCATTTGATAACCTAAAATAAATATTTCAAGACATTGAGTAACGTTTTCCTGTAGTAAATAGTGTATGTCACCAATTTTTTTGGCAAGGGTGGTGACTTTGTGACGTCCGTATGAATAGCATTGGACGAATATAGACTAATAATGTATCATATACACAATTAGAATTAAAATCTCCCTCCATTTAAGAAAGCGAATCAAACTGTTTACCCGCGTACGCGCCTAACATAAACACAGGCTTATTCCGTCAGACGATTAACGTTGTTAAGATTAGGGATTAAAGAGCAGATTCCCTTGACGTGTTATGCTAAGGATGTTGAGATAAGGACAGGAAACGCAGGCAGATGTTTTGATAAGAAACCTGTTAGTATGTCTTGGGAGCAAACATTGGAATACTGTGTTGCTTGAAATGTGTGAAGATTATGATGTTTTTATTTTTTATTGCAAAAAACGGTTTCTACAAAAAAAAAAAAAAATGTTAATGCAAAACAAATCCGGGTGTTCGATAGGCACTGCGTATATAATAGATATTTTAAATAATTTGTTCTTTAGCTTCGTGTATTTTTTTTTCTTTCTCGTGCTTAGGTACTGTTATTTTATTCTGTTTTTGTTGTTTTTTTCTTCGGCATTTTTTTAAACCTTTATCTACTAACCAAATTATTTACATTCCTCTTTTTTGGTGCTGTAATGACGGTGACATCTGCATGGCATTCGGTAAATTATGCAAATCGAGGGACATAATTTTTTGACGAAATTTTCTGTTTAACGGCAACGTTTACGTTGACATAAAAAAAGCCCCGGCTTTGCAAAACACATATTTAACACGCCAAAAGAGAAAATGTTGTCTTGTTAAAGGAATCCATATTTGGGTATATACTTTTCCTATACAAAAGAATCGTCTGATGTTTTCAAGATACAGGTAAACTTGGGTTATTGACATCAACAACGAAGTCAATAAAATAAATATAAAGAAACAAATTTATCGCACACCAAATAAAATAAAATAAACCGGTTATATGTAGGTATGATTAATATATCCTTTATTCCATTTAAAACACTTGTAAATTACATTTTTAAATATTAGAATATAAAAAATAAATAATAATATAAAAAATAGTAGCCCACCGGTATCGGGAACAGGGACCAAGCTAGGTGATTAATATTATTATAAATATGAAAGTTTGGATGTTTGTTACACAATCACGCAAAAATGGCTTGACAGATTTGGATGAAATTTGGCACACAGGTAGTTTATAACCTAGATTAGCATATAGGATACTTTTTATTCCAATATTCCTACGGGATCGAGACTTCTGCGGGTAAAACCGCAGGGCGCTGCTTAGCCTATACATATTATAAATTAAAGTCGCTTTTCGTGTTTGTCTATATGTCCGCGTTGTTCTTCTAAGCCACGCAACATATTTTCATGATGTTTTCACCATCGTTTAGAGAATTTATTCCGGAAGGTTTAAATGTGCATAACGTTAATATTAAAGTTACATAATTATAACTAAAAAATCTCGATGTTTTATCAACACGGAAAAACGGTGCAAAACAGGAACGGGTCGCTAGTATATGATAAAAACATATTCGAAGGAATAATCACAGACAGCAGAATCATTTACATTTAAAATCACGAAACACGAGCCGCGACGAATCAACATCAAAATAAGTAAAAATCCCTTCATCACAGTGAAAACAGACATTACAAACACAATAAACGATAAACTCTAAATACCGTTACCCTTCCCTTTGTTAGTCATTTAAAAATAGCTTGCCATACCATTCGAGCGAAAGTTTATTTATCAGTCTTTCATCAGAAAGCCCTATTTCTAACATGACCGGTTGCATAATAATAACATCTCAGCTTTCCCGGAAAGGGTAGGAGAGGTCGAAAACGAAAGCTGACCGAGTTACTCGACTTAAAAAATAAAAGAATAAACTCAAACTCAAAGCATTTATTTCAAATAAACCAATTACAGGCACTTTTGAATTGTCAAGGGGTCCGTCAGTCAGAAAGATGAAGCTAGATGCCCATTCCAAAGCGTAGTAGGTACCTATGGAGAAGAACGGGCAAGAAACTCCACGGACACTCTTTTAAATCATAATATGGTTACAAAAAATTGGTTACATCATTCATGTTGAAGTTATACATGTGAGAACGATGCAAAACGTTAAAAGCGTCCGTAGCAAAAATAAAAATTCAAAAATTAAATTAAATTAAAATAAGCCGTGGTAGCTAAGAGATGACCAGTCCCTACTGACGGCGCCCGTTCACGAACATGACGCATGATTAGCACCATTCAGCTCAACCATTTTGAAGGGAGCTAAATGATCCAACACACGCGCCACCGTCAGCGAGACATTAGAGTGAGCATGACATACTCTCAGCCGCCAAGGCACATTCAAGTCAATGAAAGACATATCCAGTACCTAAATGGTAGCTTTATAGTCGGTACATAGTACTCAAATAAATAATAATTTTACTTTTAACCTGTAGGGAAATTATTGTGTAACAAATTGAGTACGAAGTTCTAAAGGAAGGAAGGAAGGTTCTTTAAGTCTGGTAAAGAACCGGAGTTACCGACGCAGCTTGCAGAGTAAGCAAGCTGAAGTGGCAGTGGGATCCGGTGGAGCAGGAGAGTACTGGAGTGGAGACCGCGTATCGTAGTGGGACGCCTTTCAGCTAGATGGGCCGAAGACCTTTTAAAAGCTTGTGCAGACCAGCGCGACTTGTCGCGCGACGCGACACCGGTTATTGTTATACTGTGAAGTTTTCTTAGAAATTGTATTGTTCGTGTCGCGTCGCGCGACAAGTCGCGCTGGTCTGCACAAGCCTTAAGGCGACGCTATCCGACTTTTGATGATTTTACACTGGACATCACGTCTAAACGAGTAGTGTTAATTATTTCGAAAAAATATATGTTATATTAGAGCATTTTTTTAATAACTTAATATACGAATATTTTAGATTAATGTTTTTAATACATTGAAAAGTTAATTTGTAAAGTTATGCGGATAAAAAACAGAATCGCGCAAAATCTATCTAGCGTATTTTTCTGAAACCTTCACCATTTTAAAGATAATTTAATTATTAAACTTTCAGTAAACGCGTTTTATTAAACAACCTTTTGTTTTATGTATAATAAATTAAAATAAAATAAAACTGTCAAGCTTCGTGCAGACTGGCGCGACGCGACACCGGTAATTATTGTTCTACCGTGAAGTTTTCTTAAAATTGTTTTGTTAGACTCGCGTCGCGCCAGTCTATGCTAGGCTTTATTCTTTGTCAGTTGTACGAAATGGCTTTAAACGGCAAATTGACGTAGTGTGACAATTTGATAATCAATTAATTTCCTTGAATGTACCTGCACTACCAGTAAATAATCTCATAGAACTATGACATAGATTAGTCATCATTAATTCTTACACTATGCGTTCACAATTTGTTAAATGGCTTACATCGTCAAATAGGAAAAACTGACCGGATAATGACTGAGAATAGAACTGGAAGTCATGGGAGAAGGCTTTTCCCCAGCAGTGGGATGTTAAAGACTGACAATTAAAAGCGGTCTAAGCAGCTTCCAGCAAACCAGAACCTCACAATTACTGAATCATCGTTCGCGAAACGAATGGAATTGAAAAAACAGTTTTTTCGAATATTCTGTGGTTTCGCTGACATCAAAAATGCATCATACGAATTAAAATAATTATAATTTAATTATTTATTTTAATAATTAAGAGCTTTTATCATAAAAGTTGGCAACGTCGCATATATAATTAAATATTTAACTATTTTGATTAACTTGGCAATATTATTACTGTGTGAAATGAAATGTGGCTAACTAGCGAACTAGAATATTATAAATGAATTGCAATTAGAACACTGAATTTGGCGTTTTAGGTGTAAAAAAGGTATTTGGAAAGTTTCCAAATACGTTTTATTAAAACTAAATATCCGGTGTTACGATATTAATTAATGCATTTCATTATTAATGTTCTAGTTCGCTAGTTAGCCACATTTCATATTTTCATACAGTAACATTGCTAAATTAATCAAAACAGCGAAATATTTGACATCTATTTGCGACGTTGCCCATTTTCAGAATAAACGCTTATAAATATGTAATGCCAAACCTAAATTAACTTTATTACAGCGCAAATGACCAATCATAATATGTTTGTAATAATTGTTTGAATTATAATCGCTTCGGTTCATTATCGGAAAGTTTTAAACCCGAGGGTAGAAACAGCCGAATATAGGCGTTTTACAAAACTGCCGTTATGTCCGAAATTACGTTCATCGTTAAACCGGCAGCTAACGACCGATATAATGAGCTGCTACTTAATTTGCGTTCAACAAATTAAGGCCTTTTATTTTAAACGTTATAGAAATGCAAATGTTTTTTTTTATTATTTACATCGGTAAGTTTATATAACTTATAATAAGGGTGACGTCAAATTATTTTTTTAAGTCCGTCAAGGAACTTATAAAAAAATATTGGACACGTATTTTTCCTTTTTTTACATAATCTAAAGATACATTGAGTTAAAATGTCGTCACGAGTATGTAGATTTTATACTTACTTGCGACGTAGCAACCCCCACTCCCCAACTTAAAATGACATTTCTCTAAGTAATTTTTATTAACTATGACAAAGCAAATAGGTACGTGTCTCGTGAACTAATTAGAATTTCTTTTTTTTACTCAGGCATCATCCCTATTATCTGTGATTTTGATTAGAATTGTCCATCTTTTTATTAAACCGCGTAAGGAACGGTTGAAATTATAAAATTTTTGGCAATGTTGTAATTAGAAATTGGTCATATTTACTTATATTTCCAATTGGTCATAGAACGTGTCCTAAATTTTATTTTATTGTCACCCAAATACTACTGTAGAAATTCCAATATGCCTGTGATTTTATTGGCACCCAAACCAAAAATCTAAATCAAAACACAGAAACCTTGCAATATTCTAAATAAACAGGAATGATTTAAAATCACAAATTTGTATCACTAATGTATCCAATTAAAACAAGCTTAGTCAAAACATAACCTATTTCTGTCAAATCCCTCAAAAACTTCCGAAAAATAACAGACAGTCAGACTGACAATCCTGTCTGTCAGTCTGATAGACAAGCACGACGGTGCGCGATGTATGTTTTCACAATGACCGCGGAATTTTAACAATCGTGACCTACTAATCTTTGCTACTTTTTAAAACTTATAACAACCCGGAAATGTGCGTTTCTGGGTAGTAGAATAAACATGGGGGAAATAATCCCCCAATTATTGTTAGGAGAATATAATGATCCAAATTGGCTCTCATGACAACCAGTCAAAAGAAAAGTCAAAGCATTTATGTTAATTAGGTTTAGTTGACATGATGTTATTAATGTTTCATTTCGAAAAATAGATCCCATAGAAAAGAACGGGCAAGAAACATTACAAATTAGGTACCTATTATATACTATTTGTTTTTCATCAAATTAGGCAAGTGTGGAAACGTTGGGTTATTTTTAAATCTGGAGATAGTGTCACCCCTTTTTTCAAAAATCCCGGATTAATAAATCTGCTGACATATATTTATACATATATATTTGTAATCACGTTCTAATGATTTCGATGAAAGTTGAAAAATCGGGGTTTACGGGGCTAAAAATCGATCTAGCTAGGTCTCATGTCTGGGAAAATTCGTTTTCTCAGTACTTTCACCCAAGCAGAGCTCGGTCGATCAAGTAATTAATAATGTTAACTGTTGTTCTTGTTTGACTAAAATAATCATGTAAAAAATCACAGGTGACGTGACATTATTGTGATTACACAAACGATTTTAGAAACCACGAGAAAAAGGAATAGCAGTTCAACATTATAACCAAAAACCACAAACTGGGTGGCCTATTCTCCACCAGAGAAATGAAATCACTTTGAAAACAATTTTCTCCTAACAACTGTCGCTACCCATAAAAGCTAATTAATAGACATTTGCAAGCAGAACCAAATTAACATTAACAGTTTAATGGTTAGTGCCGCAACTTAAACTTAACTGCATTGTAACTTTTACAAGCGCAACGAAGGTTCATGCAAACAAGGCTATCAAAGTGTGAGAGATGGTATCTTATTTGAGCTTGCTAATTAAAATACGTGTCTCAGCAGCTTTCGTAAAGGTATGTGTTGTAGTGATGAGCAAATAGTTTTTTATTTTGATGATGTACGTGCTGTGTCTTCTCGTTCCACATTCCGCAGTGTCTCAAGACAAAAGTCTTTGACCAGTGCGTGTTGCCAGTGATGACCTGTGACACAGAAACGTGGTCGTTCACAATGGGCCTCATCAGAAGGCTAAAAGTCACCCAAAGGGCAATGGAGAGGGTTATGCTTGTAGTTTCCCTACGTGAAACGTCGAATCAGAAATGAAGAGATCCGTAGGAGAACCAAGGTAACTGACATAGCCCGAAGAATTGCCAAACTTAAGTGGCAATGGGCAGGGCACATTGCTCGTAGAACGGATGGTCGATGGAGCTGAAAGGTTCTCGAGTGGCGACCGCGTACCGGAAGACGTAGCGTTGGAAGGTCTCAAGATAGACCGATGACCTTGTGAAGGCCGCAGGAATCCGCTGGATGCGGGAAGCACAGAATCGATCGAAGTGGCGGTGCTTGGGAGAGGCCTACGTTCAGCAGTGGACGTATTTTGACTGAAATGATGAAGATGACGTGCTGTGTTACCTCAAAGGAGAATTCACAATATAGAGTCTCCTCAAATGTAAATATTAAAATAAAGGTTCGCGCTTTTCTTGCCGTTATCCCAATTTATCGGAGTCGGCGTCGGATCAAATATCTGGAAAAATGTCAGTATCTTCCTAAAATACTTTTTACTTAATTCGTTAATTTCTTTCTATTATTTAAGCACTCATCTCTATCAAAAAGCATCAATAAAAACTGCCAAGTCAGACTGACTCACTGAAGTGCAAATATCACCGACCGTCGTTTACTTTCGCATTCCGATATTTTTTTACCGGACCGTTTGAATTGGATCGATCAGTCGGCAGTCTTCGCCTTTTGCTAAGTAAGAAATTATATTGGGGTCAGCTACTATCTAAACAGATGGGGTGGAATATCAGTATTTTGACTGAGTAAATCCTGTCTGACCTCCAAAAGCGGTAGAAAATGCGGAGGTCCAATTTCTACTACTAAGCACAATTGCTGCGTTTGTTGAAAGGATAGTGGTGTAATTACAAGCAGAGATCTTTGGAGCATTGTCTCTTCATGACAGTTCAATATATCATTGATCACTGATTGCTCCCCGCAGTTTCACTCCCATAAGTTGCGATCTCGTGGGAATATTGGGAAAAATATCCTATGTTAGTGAGTAATTTGGCACATGGTTAGACCATGACTTGGGTTAGGAGGACCCAGGTTCACGGTCTAACCATGTGCCAAATTTCATCCAAATCCGTTCAGCTGTTATAGCATGAAAGCGTAACAAACGAACATACAAAAAAAGAACTGTAATTTTAACAACTATATAAATTTTGACGCATTTTTGCAATAGTTTTTCTTTATATACTAAACCTGAAACCGGAAAACCATTAACAATACAATAAAGAGATCATAAAAAAAACTTTTCTCTTTATATCATAATATTAGTTTAGATAGTTTAGATTTCACACCTAAGGCACATCCTATCCTAGATGGGCATGACTTTTCCTTGTCGGTAATGCGTTGAGTATAAAACCTCTAAAAATGAAGTGAGGTAATTCCATGGTTTACCTACAAGACTAAGAAAAACAAAGAGGCTCATTGTTTTAGGACAACCAATGCACCATCTGCAATGACTTTCATTATTAATAAGAATTGAAACGAAATAACACAAGTTTTCCTACACCGCCAGTTCGCACTACGGACAATATTCGGACGCCAACTATTATTGCACGCGGTTGAGGAAAACAAAACCATTAATGCTTGTAAGTAACCAGAGTGCTAATGTTACCAAAATTAATTTCCTGACATTGTAATTCTTTGACCCTCCATTTTCTATTTCCCCCAAATAAGCCAGTGTGCGAATTAAGTCACACAATTGAATTATAGGGATGTTTTATTTTAGCTCCTATTGCAAACCAAAAATGTTTTGGATACAGATTTTTTTTCTGTGCTTTATTGTAAGTGAGGTGGGTAGGAAAAACTACTTAAGTGCTGTACGTGAAGTTCCTGAGTTCGATAACAGGAAACTAAGCCTTATGTCTATATTGGTAAAAAATCTTAGTAACGGCCAATTCAAATTCAAATTCAAAAGTCATTTATTCAAACTAGGCTGAGAAATCAGCACTTTTCGAACGTCAAAATTACATAAGACAGTCCCCCAAAAACGCCCACCCTTCACCACTTCCTAGTGCATAAGCTGGGAAGAAGAAGTGGCGCAACAAACTCCCCAGCAGCACAGCTGTCTGTTCAGTTGAAAAAACTTGATTCTATATAATAGTGCATATTATTATGCTAAAATAATTAACATCACCACAAATTGCAATACAACTCATAAAATAAAAACATTTTAAAGAGTAGATTATGTCAACAATAAATGAAAACAAAATTAAAATAAATTGACTTACAGTCAAATAAAATAATCCAACAATTATATGCTCATATAGTATCGTGTAGTCTAAAATAGTCTAAAATAATTGTTTGTTCCTTGGGGTACATTGGAGTAGCTTAATTAGTCCCAAGCCTTTTTGTATAATAAAGCTATATAGCTATTGGGTTGACTTTATGTAGCCACATGATATTAAAATACAGTCACTGGTGAAATATGGAAGTAATCGGGATCCCTGTTAATCCCTTTTTCGGTGTTAATTGACACTCTTTTTCCTAAAAAAATAAAAACAAAGGACTTCATTTCAAGAGTCCCCCAAACTGATTTTAAGAGTCCCCAAACTGAATTACGCTGTCCCCTACGCATAATGAGGGCCATAATAACTAAGTTCAAAGTTACAATTTCTAAATCAAAATTGACACAGTCCGTCGTCCTCAGGGCCGGTTTAACAAAAAGTTATTATTTTTAACGTATTTTTATAACTGGGTCAAAGTAGAACACTTTTGTAGGCGGTCGTTATCAGAAATATTTCATGGAAGAAGTTTTAAAAGGATTTGAATTCAGTTTACGTCGTATTACTTAAAACTTACTTTAGAAACGTGGCTATGTACAACTACATTATTAAAATTGTAGCATTCAATGACGGAAACTGGGGACAATCGCCTGCACTAACTATTGTCGCCTTTAATAAAAAACGTATTAATATTAATTAATAAGATTTTTATTATACAATGAAGAAACTGACTGCTTTGTTGATCTGGTTTTCGCAAGCGCCTACTGCTAAACATGAGGTCCTAGGTTCGATTCCCAGGTCGGGTTAATTGTTATTTTGTTTTTCTATTAGGAATTCAGTAGCAGCCTGGACTCTGGATTTGTGCCCGGTTGATGGCAATAGGCTTGTCCTCTAAAACTAAAAACATCACTGCGAAATGTGGGTGTACTATAGGAACACCTTTGCCTAACCTTTCGGTGATATCAGGCGTGATTTTATGTATGTTGAATGTATACAATACTTATGTAAGTGTACCAGAATACCCGCGTTTCGCGTTGTTACATAACTTTTTAATGAGTCGAGATTTTTAATTCATATTTTGTATGGCACCTCTTTAGGTCATGAGCTATCCGAATATGAAAACATTTTGGCCTTGGTTTTAAGGGGGAGGCATGAAAATTGATTCGCTGTTACAATCTATATGCAGGGTGGCAGGAACATCGACCCGAAAACTGTTACCATGGATTCAGTACATGATTCTAAAACCCTCCAGTGTTGAAATATTTCGTCGGTTATTAGTTTATTTGACCGCGTAGGTACCTACGCGGTCAAAATGTATAGAACGGATAATATTTCATAGAAAAGTGCAATCACTTTTCTATGAAATAGCAGATTTAAAAAAAAAACCGACGAAAAATTTCAATGTAGGGGCGTTCAGAATCATGTACTGAATCCATGGTAAAAGTTTTCGCGTCGAAGTCCTTGCCACCCTGTACATAAAAATCAATTGCCATGCATTAATCTCGCAAAAACTGTAAAATGGCTCGACTGACTTGAATACTTTTTTGTTTTGTTTTGTTCGCCTCAATACCAGGGGATAGAAAAAAAAAAACGGAAAAAGGAATTACTTAGGAAGCCGAAAAATCGAAAAAAGAAAAATTGTCTCAAGCGGTACGGAGGTCATCTAGTGTACAATAGATTATTGAAGAAATAAATAAAATAATAACAAAAGACCATATTTAGTAAACAAAAGAAGATTATTTAGAACAAGTAATTTCCTCTCATCTTATCACATGTCCCAAAAACGGAGGCTATGAAGTCAATCTGCGGATAATAATATTCTTCTTGAACAACAAACCCTGAGTTTTTATCATTTAGGAACAGACGTACGTTATGGAGGAATGTCGCAGAAGTTTAAGTAATTTTGACTTTTGAAATATGATGTAAGTAAGTACCTACTAGGTAATTTCAGTCGAAAAACGACAACTGCTTGACATTTATTTATTTATTTATATACAATTTATTGTACACCAGATTATACATTACATAAAGAAAAAGTAATACACTACAAAATATACAATGGGCGGCCTGATCGCTTACTGCGATCTCTTCCAGGCAACCTTGGAATGGACAGTGATTTTCTGGAAATAAAATGGAGCTGTCTTTGGTGCAAATAGAAGGTATGACACACCTACACACACACACACACACCTATACAAACCTACACGGACATAGGGCGCACCGTCACTTCGACCGGTTCTGTGCTTCCCGCATCCAGCGGATTCCTCTGGCCTTCACAAGGTCATCGGTCCATCTTGTGGGAGACCTTCTAACGCGACGTCTTACGATACGCGGCCGCCACTCCAGAACCTTTCGGCCCCATCGGCCATCTGTTCTGCGAGCAATGTGCCCTGCCGACTGCCTCTTAAGTTTGGCAGTTCTTCGAAATACCTACTTGGTAAACGAAGCATAAGGAGTATGTAAGGAGGGATCGTACCAGGTGTCGGTCTGTAGTTTCTACCTAGCCCCATGGGAAGAAAGCGTGAGTTTATGTATGTGTGTACTAGGTAAAATAAAGCCTTAGATAGTACGAGTATCCCAAGGTCAACTTTGCTGCGATTGTTCGCCTCTTATCGCGCTGATAACGATCCTAGCCGAGGTGGACTGAGCAGTAATCCTATATAAGTTTGGTTGTCGGGCGGTGTGGCTCACACTGCGTTCGGCGCTTGGCGTATCCGGGTTCGCAACAAGTCAATCGTCATCCTGAGGATGCCTCATTGACAGGTGACAGGAAACACTAGTCGATTTCTTACAGGGTCCTTTTTAACTCTTTAAGAACAGTTAAGCGGATTAGGCTACTAAATATACGTCGTCTATTGTATTTCATAAAGCCTTAAATTATTTATTGGAAAAAAAAATATCGAGGGTAACTAGACATCTCAGAACATTCCGGACATCGTAAATGAAAGCTATTTGACGTCTGCAGCAACTCCTTTATCCACATTTACAAAACTACCACAGATTCAATAGTGACACTGCTAAAATTAAAATAAAGTCGGGGGATGTCGTGGGACAATCGGTTTGAAAGGAAGTTCCTTTCGCTGTATTTATACAATATACGTATAATATAAATTATGAATTAATACAGAGTCATCTAGTATAAGTTTTTAGTAGCTAAAACTTATACTAGATGGCTCTGTAGGTATTAAAAAACAAAAACTTTCGACAATTGAAACATGAAACCGACTTTTTCAGGCATAACGCTTTTTCGTTACGTGACGATTTCTCCTACCGCAAGCCGTGTTAAAAAACTTTGATCCAATTAACAAAAAAACATTATGAATGTTATACGGAATACATAAAGTCTCTGGTTTGTTTATCCTTTCTTCTAAATAAGTAACTGTCACTTATAAATCAATCACCTCAATTTTGCCCACCATGCAATTTATTAAACCGCCTGGGATACACGACAAAGATTCCCGACGACCTACATGTCAAGGAGAGCGTCGGCCTAGGAGCTACACCGTCGAGGAGCTCGATGCAAGGAACAGTACAAATATTGGTTCGGCAGCAGATAGGTCGTGCGTGTGATTCGAGACGGCTGTGGATACGGAGTCAGGGAGAGTGATCATGTTTGTTTTATTGAGTTTGGAAGTGCAGTGGTTTTTGTATTTATTGAATCTTTGTATTAGGTTTTATTGCATGGCAAGCCGTGTGCCCAAAAATGACAAATTTCCTTAAAACTTTCAACCCCTATTTAAGGATGTATTTTCAAAAATATTTCGTGGTTACTTTCGCTGTTAAGGAACTCGTTAAGGATATGCGTTGTCCCTCGGTGAATGAATGAATGAATGATTTATAAAGTAGATTGGAATGTCGGCTATCAAATTTGGCACACAATTAACTGGAGAAGCCCAGCTTAATTTTACAGTTTGTACGTTTAAAAGCGCAGTCAGCACCCGGAACCAAGAAAAAACGGAAGCTGCGTCTGCAATTATTTCGGTCCGTCATCAACGATACAAGTAACCTACTCTAGTCATTACTGAGTGATTGATCAACACTAATACAATGGCAGAACTAAATATAATTTGACCATTACCGAAGCGGAACAACGTTGCTGTAATATTTTTTTAACACAATAGAAAATGGTAAGTTATTAGTAACTCCGAGCCCATTGTTAATTCATGTTAGTTTTTATGACTGGAAGGAGTAGTCCATCAGCCATCACCATCAGCCTAGCATTGTTCCAACTATTTTGGGGTCGGCTTCCAGTATAAACGGATGCAGCTGAATACCAGTATTTTACACGGAGCAACTGCGTATCTGAACTGCACAACCCAGTTACTGGGTAAAGGCTTGTGCAGACCAGCGCGACTTGTCGCGCGACACGAACAATACAATTTCTAAGAAAACTTCACAGTATAACAATAACCGGTGTCGCGCCGCGCGACGAGTCGCGCTGGTCTGCACAAGCCTTAACACGATACCCCTTGGTAGGTATATCAGTCATAAGAAAACAACAATGTCATTCACTCAGCTTCCTTTCTTCAGCTAGAAATTAATGACGTCACTTTTAAATCTTTCGCCATTCTTTAGTTATAAAAGAGTGTCCGTGGAGTTTCTTGCCCGTTCTTCTCCATAGGAACCTACTACGCTTTGGAATGGGCAACTAGCTTCATCTTTCTGACTGACCGACCCCTTGACAATTCAAAAGTGCCTGTAATTGGTTTAATTGAAATAAATGCCTTGAGTTTGAGTTTATACTTCTGTTCTGTTAACCTGTACAGTGGCCAAAAGAGCCGTGGGATGAAAAATAGCCTCTCTGGGTTGAAGGTTTTTGTGGAGCGCGGGGTCTTGTCGACACCTTTTGTTTCAAAGGGGTTGACTTTTTAGGATAAGAAGGGTTGATTTGTAGGATCCCATAACCGGGGGCCAAATGTTAATGGGAATAAAATTGTGAACTTTTGAATGTTTAAATTGTGAGAGGTTTTTGTCGTTCCGTTTCGTTTTGAGGGCTGTTTTTTTTTTTCTTAATTAAATTCATATTTGCGGTGTGCTTTTATTTCTAAGTCTTTTTTTAGAAATTCGCGCCGATTCGAGAAAATAAGAAAACGCGATAACAAAGACTTTTAATTTCATCAATTAATTCAGTAAAGAGCTTTGAGTATGAATGTCGATGGCTATAAGAGTGGGGGAAGACTAAAGAAACGATGGATGGACTGTGTGACAGATGATGTGGATAGAAGGGGGTGAAAGAAAAGAAAAAGGAAGCGACGGCGATTAATAGAGAAGTATGGTAAAAATAAAAGGAAAAACCCGACTGCAAAAACACTTAACTGAAAAGAGAAAAACAAGCATTACGAGTATAATCAATACAAATTTGGTATCGCAGGCGGGACACCACACCAATCAATCTGCCTAGCCTTTTCCCAACTATGTTGGGGTCGGTTTCCAGTCTAACCGGATGCGCTGAATACCAGTATTTTACATGGTGCGACTGCCTATCTGACCTCCATAACCCAGTAACTGGGTAATACGATACCCCTTGGTAAGACTGGTGTCAGACTTTCGGGCTTCTGACGACCCTTAACGACTGTCAAATATCCACGAATGACAGTCGGGCCAACGGCTTAACGTGCTTTCCGAGGCACGGAGGAGTCTCGGTATGTAAAGATGGTCACCCATCCACTGACCAACCCCGGCAAGCGTAGCTTAACCTGAAGGATCGACCAGTGCGGCTGTTGTTACTTAGCCACGAGCTCCTCGGGGCGGGCGACCACACCATTAACCTGAAATATGGTGTAACTTTTTTTTGTGTCCGTCTGATTATTAAAAAATATTGGACACATTTTTTCTTATTTACCTAATCAAAAGATTAAAATTTTTGATTAAATTTTTTTTTGGTCCGTCGTTGAGATTATTAAAAAATAATGGACACGTATTTTTTATTTTTTTTCGTAATCAAACGATTACGGCAATACATTGAGTTCAAAATATGTGGCATGACGACAGGCCCGGTAGATTATTATGGGTACTGACTTGTGACGTAGCGAGTAGTAATGTCAATTAATGCGATTTCGCATAAATTTCATTAGCATGTGAATTCTTGAGTCTTAGCATGCTAATTGCTATTGCTATGCTATTCGCTAATATGATGATAATTGATAATAATAAAATATGTGATATTTGTTAATATGCGAATTCACGCATTCATTCAATATACAACCCTAAGTATGCGCAAATCAAAGATATAACATAACAATTGCTTAACCCATTTATTAGCATCTGCTAATAAATTTCACTCGCAACGAGGTCACGGTCAAGTGAAACCGATAGATTTAGTATTCCCGACTTCCCGTGGGTGTGAAGGAGAGCGCACACTACCGCTGCGTGCGTCGACGCTCTGACGTATGATAGTATAAAAAGTACTAATTTACTTATTTACTAATTTCGCAACTACATTTCATTTGCTAAATGAGCATTCGCATGCTAACAATGAACGCGAATGCTAATTAATCCATCACTAGTAGCGAGCCCCCACTCCCCCAACTTTGATGCGTTTTATCTAAACCATTTTTTATTAAGACAAAGCAAAAAATACGTGACTATTATTTTTTTTATTATCTGATTGACGGACTAAATTTTTATTTTTCCCAGTCGACATCACTATAAATTTGATGACTTAAGTAAAGAGTTTATTTAAATTAATTCCTTACAGAATTTAGATTTTACTAAGACAATATCAATACAATGAACGGATGCCCACACAAGCAGATGCCAATTAATTAATTTATGAATGAATCATTATCTCTAATGTCCTGTCAGTCAATGGCGGGCGGAGTTGCTTTAAAGTTAAATGTGGGCAAATGTCGACTGCTGTCATATTATGTATTTTTACTTTCATTAATATATTGTAAAATACAATAGACGACTTATATTTAGTAACCAAATGCGCTTAACTGTTCTTAAGGAGTCATAAAGAACCCTGTAAGAAATCGACACGTGTTTAACCTCTCAATGAAGCATACTCAGAATGACGATTGACTTGTTGAGAACCCGGACATGATGTGTTGCCACGCCAAGCGCCGAACGCAGTGTGAGCCACACCTTTTTTTTTTTTAGATATAGGGCATCTCGCAGTTGACCTCTGAGGGGGTCGTAGCTGCTTAACCGGACTTTCCCGTGGCTGCCATATGCTTCTACCCTCAAAGCCTCCAGCCAGGGAGTGAGCCACACCGCCCACAACCCCACTTATATAGGATTACTGCTCGGTCCACCTCGGCTAGGATGTCGTGTCCGGACACGACGTGTTTGCACGTCAAGAGCCGAGCAAATATCTTCACGATGCCTTCACCGGACGATTTACTCGGTCCACCTCGGCTAGGATGTCGTGTCCGGACACGACGTGTTGCCACGTCAAGAGCCGAGCAGGTATCTTCACGATGCCTTCACCGGACGATTTACTGAGTCTTTTTTTATTTTAATAGTATTGATTTTGGGATATTTTCAACATTCAGGCGAAGTACCCATTATGATAGGGTCATTTACAGTATGTATAATATTATGTACCAACGCGGCCACTGGCGCCTGACCATTTCTCGACCTTATTATTTAGGCCATAAGGTCGATAGTAAACGATAGTACCTACTGAAATATAAAATGAAATTAGATAACTGATAGTCATTCTAATATTTCGATAAAAAAATGTACTTTTGGATCCGGAAATGAAAAAATAAACTTATCTTAATAATAGATCTAGAATAACGTAATATTTTAGTAACGATTTTACATAGGTACATGAACATAATAATATCTTAGTATCATTATTACAGAAAATGCTATTAAAACAAAAGATGATCTTTCAATTAAGTCACATCCCACGTAGAACGGAATAACGGCCTACGAAAATTCTAGGATTGCCTATCATAATATTATTTGTAGGCTATACTAGGTTAATGTTATTTTAAATCTGTTGTTTACTGACAAATTCTTAAGGCGAAAGCGTCAGGGTAACCGCGAAATTCAAATTTTCTTACGTTTTTTGCAATTTGCAGATCCGTATCAAGGTTGTATGTTGATCTAAATATAATTTGCGGCCGTATCAAATCAACTCTCTATAATCCTTCCTAAAATCCTATTGAATGACTATTTCATGACATGACATTTTAGGATTATTCTAACATCCTTTTACGTATTGCTGATTCGAATGATTATATTTGTCTAAAGCCATATTTGTTACGGTTGCGAATCATATCATACAACCCGACACTGCAAATTGCAAAAAACGTAAGAACATTTGAATTTCGCGGGCTACCTTAGCGCATCCCTTAAGGGGAAGGAAACTCGTAAGGAGAGGCTTGAAATATGTGAGGACATGGGACATCTGCCAACCAACTGGGCCCGCGTGGTGGATTACGGCCCACTCCCTCTCACAGAGAGGAGGCCTGTGTGCCAGCAGTGGGAACAATATAGGCTGACTATTAGGTAGCAGATGGTGTGAAAATATATCATAATATCTCTTTTACAAAACTGTTCTCGAATGTGCAATTCCAAATTCCAAAATTTCAATTCCCGTTCAAAGAGAGAATGAATCAGAAAAGTGGGCGAGTTCATGAACTAAAAGAACGATAGAACGAACTCTAATTACATCATGTCCTGTGGAATTCATTCAAACGGCCAGCGTTGGATACATTTACTCGTAAATAATTTAAAGATGGAATATTAGTTTTCTATGGAAGATGGTTTATAAATAAATGATTAAGTGCCAGTGATTTTCACATAGACCACATAAAGGCTCTGGGAAAGTCGAATTCAGGTTCACTATTCCAATAAAGGTTCCATTCCGTACCCGACCGCAGGAGGCAACTGCAGGCGACGTGTCACTGCAGTCATGATTCCGAACCCGATCGCAGGCGACAACCGCCCCCTGCTGGGGTTGCGGGTTTGTCTGAAAGGGATATCGCGGCCCCAGCACATAGGCAACGGAAGGAACACGGGTGGGTTTTAGTCAGTAAAAGTCTGACACTCGCTCTCGCTCCGCCCAGAGCGGGAGGAGTCATTTGACGATTTCCCACCAAAAAAAAAAAAAAAAATGGTGACAGCCGCCCGTATTCCAATCGGTAGATAGAAGATAGAAAAACGTGATTATCGCTCGAGCGTTGGCGGCACTACTGGTCTGCGGTCGGGCTGCACGTGTCGCCTGTCACTCGCTCGTAACTGCCAAAGACGTGTAGCTAGCTACGGAAGGTATTTCATAGAAAAAAGTCGTGACGCGGCGACATGTCGCCTGTAGTTGCCTCCTGCGGTCGGGTACGGAATGGTACCTTAAGTAGATAGTTTCCTTTTAAGAAGAACGGGGAAAAAACTATACGGCTGGTACTTTGCTAGTTTTACTTGAGAAAAATGTGAAGAAACAAATAATATTTATAGAGTAACATTAATAATAAGAGCCAGACAAAGTTAAAATGTGTAATTTAATCACTCAATTAACAAGTACAGAAGCATTTTAAAAAGTAAATGATGATGGACGTAGTCAATTAAAGAAATAAGCTATTTTAATATAATTATGGGGAAACAAGTTTGTCGTAATAAAAACGAGAGATAAAACCATTAGGCTAAATAGTCACAATTGATGAATGTTAAAATGATTATTATTTTAAGTAGGTTATCTAGCAATGTTCTCAGGATGACTATGCATGACAATAGGGATGATGCCTGGGTAAAAAAAATGAAATTCTAATTAGTCCGTCACTCAGATAATAAAAAAAACATTACACTTATTTTTTGCTCTATCATATTAATAAAAAAATACTGAGATAAAACGCATTTTAAGTTGGGGAGTGGGGGTCGCTACGTCACTAGTATGTATAAAATCTACATACTCGTGACGTCATGGCAAATTTTAACTCAATGTATCATCGTAATCATATTTAATATCATACGAGTATAAAATGATATTAAAAAAAACTACTAGTTAAGTTTTTGTTTTTTTTTTGAGAATTCGGGGGTAAGTGTAGATTCTAGCAAGGAAAACGCTAACACCTCTCAATCCATGGGTATTGTAAAAGCGCCTTAGGCGATATCTTAATAGAACGCGATTAGCGACCATCGCAACTTCACACGATCCTTTTATTGAACTGGTTGCTGCTTAAGTAGATTTGATCTGCCAGTAAAAGCTTGCAAGTTTAGAACTGCATCTGTCAGTGAAGTTCTGTTAAGTCACATTGAATCCAATAAGTTTACTTAAAACCCTCCAATTAGCAGACTATGACGAAATGAGATAACCTAATTAGCGCGAAATCACAAACACGCTACATTTGCTGTAACATATCCAGAATCAAAGCTTGCTGACATCATGTTTGGCTTTGTCACTAATAGCTTATGGATTAGATTCAAAAGCATGATTTTATGCATGGATCTGTATCGGATGTTCATCATTTGAGCTATACATTTAGAGTATTATCATACTGACGGTTTGCCAGCTTGTTTCTAGCGAAGCGATTTATGAAAGTGCTAAGCGAGCGAGCTGCGACGACGCGGCGTGTTCTCCGCGTTACAATATTGTACAGTCGTTTGCGTCGCTCTCTCTCGTCAATCGCTCTCGTAAAGGCGCTCCCTCACCGGGAGCATTCGCCTGTGAACTTTATCTGTAACCTAGCCATGTTACTTCTACCTAGGGATGATGCCTGGGTAAAAAAAAAAATAATCTAATTAGTCCGTCGGGCAGATAATAAAAAAATATTAGACACGTATTTTTTGCTTTATCATATTAATAACAAAATACTTAGATAAAACGCATTTTAAGTTGGGGAGTGGGGTCGCTACGTCACAAGTAAGTATAAAATCTACATACTCGTGACGTCATGGCACATTTTAACTCAATGTATCGCTGTAATCTTAAGATAACGTAAAAAAATAAAAATACGTGTCCAATATATATGTATTTTGTAATCTCCAAGACCGACAATTTTTTTTTTTTATTGTCATCTTTATTATGACCTACTGGTTTAAATTATCTCTACACTACTTAGCAGTTGACGGCCTGCGCGCGCAATCTACTTGCATAGCCCTAGCCGTTACAGTGGAATCTTGAATTGTTACATTACAGGCGAATGCAGAGCACTGGTGACCCAGTGGTAACGGCCCCGAACTTGTAGTTGTAGGCGTGGGTTCGAACCCAGGCAGACGCTTGCTTTGTGTAAATAATTCCATCACCACTGCTCTCAAAACGGTGAAGGAAAACATCGTGAGGAAGCCGGTATGTCCTAGAACCAAAAATTCAAAGACATGTGACAACCAACCCGCACTGGGCCCGCGTGGTGGATTACAGCCCACTCCCTCTCACAGAGAGGAGGCCTGGGTCCCAGCAGTGGGAACATTAAAGGCTGCTTAGAGGCGAATGTCCCCGATGAGGGAGCGCCTTTACGTAAACGCGGCGAACACGTGGCGTGCTCGTTACGCTTGCAATTCACACTATGATAAAGCCCTTAGCCACTTCTGTGGTCTTAACTAATGAATTGAATTCGACAGAAGTGGTGAGCCGATTGAGTTTAGGCTTTCTGCCAACAATTGACTTTTATGATTTCGTGTTGAGTTCTGTAAACAATGCTGGTTTTGGTTGAAATCGCTTGGGTTAGATACAAATTAAAATGTAAATAATTTTAATTTGTATGGAAAAGGCAACAGACAAAGATGAATGGAACAGTATGGGGAGACCTATAATATAAAAAGGATTAAAATTTTCGTGCAGACTAGCGCGACGCGACACCGGTTATTGTTATACCGTGAAGTTTTAATAGAAATTGTATTGTTTGAGTCACATCGCGCCGTCACGTCGCGCTGGTCTGCACGATCCTTTAGTCTTTCTTTTTCGTGTAGTTAGTGACTAACCTGGTGTCAGAGATTTTATGCCGCCCATGAGCCTCTAACTTGGCTTCACATACCGTCGAGAAATATCTCTCAGGCATGAGGCATGCCACCGGTTGCCGGTACCATTTAAATACCCTATTGTTTAAAGGTTTCTTTACATTTAGGTATGTAAATATGTAGCATAATGTAATCACTACTGTTTTGAGGCAGAGGTGTATTGTATTATTATATTTTAACCGACTTCAAAAAGGAGGAGTTTCTCAAGTCGACTGAATGTTTTTTTTTGTGTGTTTGTTACTTGATTACTCCGCCAATTATGAGCTGATTTTGATAATTCTTTTTTGTTTGATAGGTCATATTTCAGAGGTGGTCCCTAATTTTTATTAACTTTGCTTGGGTAGTTTTTAAGTTAGTTTCAATAATATGTATTTTTCCCACTTAATCTCTATGGATGATGTTATAATACTCGTAAGTTTCTGTCACTGTTATTTGTTGTTACAGGTAGTGGTATTCGAATTTAAGGCTTATGCAGACCAGCGCGACTTGTCGCGCGACGCGACACGAACAATACAATTTCTAAGAAAACTTCACAATATAACAATAACCGGTGTCGCGTCGCGCGACATGTCGCGCTGCTCTGCATAAGCCTTATGTGGGGTAGATACCACAACTAAAAAGTGAAATATAAAAACTAGTTAAGACACCGACGATATTTTTTACTTTGCAGTGTTTTTTTGGAAGTCAGTTGTTTTTTTTTGCAAAAAAGGCGTATACGACTGATGGCAAAAAACTAAAATTCAAAACCAAAGAACCATGGATCCCATGCTTAACAGTCGCGCAACCATTTTACTAGATGACTAGAGTCGACCAGATCAACAAGGCGGACAAAGTATTTTTTTTTTTTTTTCTTGTCTTTTAAGCAATTTAGGTACTTACTTACGTTAGTGATTCAGCAGGTATTTTGTATTGCGTTCATTATGCATCACCTTGGCATTTCTATTTCAGGCATTTTTTTATAGATATTTGGCATGTCATGTCTGTGGCATTGAGGTAAGCGGTTCGTGTTTCATAAAACTTGCCGTAATTTTCTAAGCTATTGCATAATGAGGTAGGCATTATCAACCAGACAGAAATATAAGATATAATTTGAAAATTTCAGAACTGGGTATCGACAAAGGAAAACACTAATGAAAAGAATTGTTTTTTAGGGTTCCGTAACTCAAAAGGAAAAAACGGAACCCTTATAGGTTCACTTCATTGTCCATCTGTCTGTCTGTCAGTCTGTCGAGGCCCTGTTTCTCAGGAACGCGAAGAGGTATCAAGTTGAAATTAATATCAAATACAGTCTACAGTCCCGTGAAGCTCTATGTCAACGTAATAAAAAAATACGACCATTTATGCGACTTAATTTGATACCCGCAAATAAATCAAAACCTGGTAACTCCCGTTGACCTAGATTCATGAAATTTGGCAAGAAGCTTGGTCTCAGAGCACAAGTAAAGGAAAAAGTTGGAAAACCGTTAATTTGTAGTCACAAAAAAAAAAAACGATTCGAAAACTTACGGGAGAACATGTTTTTGAAATACAATACTAAGTTTTTTCTTGAGATAAATTCATGCCAACTACGGAACCCGTCATAGTGCGTGGTCCGACATGCACTTGGCCGGTATTTTATTATTGAGTCTCGCGTTTCAGGGGTCGTGGCTAGTCAGTAAAAGTCTGACACTCCCTCTCGCTCCGCCCAGAGCGGGAGGAGTCATTTGATGATTTCCCACCCAAAAAAAAAAAAAAAAGGGGGTCGTGGCTATAACAGCCATACGGTACGATCGAAGGTTAAGCCCGCGGTCAGTTCGTGGATGGGTGACCATCCATCACATACCGAGACCCCTCCGTGCTTCGGAAAGCACGTGAAGCCGTTGGTCAATGTCAGACTTTTTTGGGCATCTGACTACCCAGTCAGATGCCAAAAAAAGTCTGACAATGAGTCTTACCAAGGGGTATAGTATCACTGGCATGTAAAATACTCAGCTGTATCCAATTAGACTGGAAGCCGACCCCAACATAGTTGGGAAAAGGCTAGGTACATTGGCAGATTGATTGAGGTATCCGTTAATTCTTAATTTGCAAATACCTATTGTACTAGAATAATTTTATTCGGCATGATTGTATTTTTCGTACTCAAATATTTCTCATTTTGCGACTCTTAATAATGAATGCGCTCTTTTTGTGTAACTCAAATAATTCCTACTTTGTAGTTGTAAAAACACAAAAAATCCGAGTAGGTACCTACTGCAACAAACTTGGATGTTGCGGTTGAAAACCAACACAGTTAAGAAAAGGCTAGGCAGATTTTTTTTTATAGCCTCGCGTTTCTGACTATCTCTAATTGTGAGTAGGGTTATCATTTCGAAATTTCAAAAGTTCTGATAAATAGCCTGACAATTGCAAGTCTGGATTTAACTTTTTAATCTTACTTTTTTCAGTATTAATTTATCTTTTTTTAAAGAAAATCCCCTTAAATCGAATAGGCCGGACATAGTCCGGACGGGGGGCCAAAAAGCCGGCCATGTCCGGACAAATCCGGACGGTTGGTAACCCTAATTGTGAGCAACGTGGTCGGACAGAAAATGGTGATGAAGATTGTAGAGAAAATAGTAAAAAAATACAATTGTAAGTTATATTACGTTTGAACGCTTTAAGGCTCCCGCGCACAGGCGTGATGCGACAGTGCGACGACTAATAGGACAATTTCCATGACATTTTCATAGAAATTGTTTTACTCGAGTCGCGTCAATCTGTCTGTAGAAGCCTTAAATAAATACGCAAAATAAGTAATGTGTTCAAACTTTGCAGACATGCTCAAAACCCGCGCCACACATCGCGAATTCTGGACTATTTGCCTGTTTGGTATATCTGGCGCCGAAATAACACTAATGAACTTAAACCGCGGTAGATATTTACTTGTAAGTAACAGTGCGAGGTGTCCTAACCACTAGAGCTACGCCTATTGGTCCGGACCAGTAACACGTTTGAGTGCTGCCAACTAAATCTAATAATTTTGCTTCACTGGTCTTGCGGGCACGTGACATGTATTCGTCTGCAAGAAGTTGACGGATTCGGCCATTTTTGCTGACATTTTATATGAATCGTGTTTTACCATTTGTATTAAAATAGTAAATTAGTAAGTTAGTACATAAAAAAAAAAACGACTTCCAAAAAAAAAACCACTACAAAGTGAAATATAACTTAAATTTGTGTCATAGACTATGGCGGGGCCACCATCTGGGATTTTGTGGTTGATTATATCTTTTGAACCAGTGACCGACAAATTCTGATATTTGGCGACAAATTTCGACTAATTAACGACAAAATATGGGAGAAAACAGATCTTCGCTAGGTGCCTTAGTTTTTGAGATATAAATGTGGGAGACTCTCTCCAGATCGGCCACCTATAAACCCTTATATCTTTGGAACCAGTGACCGACAAATTCAGATTTTTGGCGACAAATTTCGACTAATTACACTAATTAGCGACAATTTTTTTTGTGTAATCAAAATTAAAATCCCTGATGGTGGCCCTGCCAGAGTCAATGACACCTTAAATTTCGGAAGTCGGTGTCTTTGATTTGAATTTTCTTTTTTGCCACCAGACTTCCGAAATTTAAACTATTTTTCAGTTTATAGTATTTTTTTTAGAATTCGGTTGTTTTTTTTTTTGTAAGAAAGTTTTTATCTCACTTTTTAGAGGGTCAGTTTGTATTTTATCGAAGTTACAATAGCCTAATGTCAACTACTCATCAACTTTTACAAAATATTGCTTTTCCCGATTCAGGGACGTTAATCGTTGAAGAGTTCTCCTGGTACTTCACCATCAGCTCCACTTCTCCACATGCTGTGTGACGAGTATAAATTGCTTGGTAACCATACTATAGTAATCAAACAAACATTTTTTTTTTTTTTGCAAATCCCTATTATGACGGAGTTATACCCAAACAGACATTATTTATTTTTTTATTGATAACCTCCTCCTTTTGGAAGTCGGTTAAAAAGGATAACCCTGTTAGGCGTTCGTTAAAACTATGTTTGTAGGACGCGTACGCGTGTCAGACGTACGTACTTACAGAGCTGTCGAACGTCCAGTGATTCATAATAACAGATGAAGGGCACAGGGAAAGAAGGGGCTCATCAATAATTAACACAAATTGAATTAAACGCTAATTTATTAACTTTTATCTGTCACATTATGTCATTTATTTCAAGCTGGCGGGGGTATGGGCGCGTTCTTGTTTTGTAAACGTAAAATGTGCTCCTTTTAACTCTGATTGGGATGCAATGAGCACCTTTTAAGCTAGTTCGATACGAAATGAGCTCTTTTTATTCCTTGACGTGCTTTTTAATATTGAGGATTACAAAGCAATGGGCCCTTTTTAGTTTGTTTTGAATATGTCATATCAAAGGCCTGTTCAAAATCTATCAAGTGCGATCATTTGTTTGATTTCGTATAAATTGTCGATGAGCCCCTTTTTTTCCTGTGCCCTTCAGATATATACGTCAAAGTCAAAGTCAAAGATTTATTTGCAGATAAATATGGTTACAAAAGTTCTTAAAATGGTATTATAATAGTAGCTTAACATATTCAATCATAACATAATGACATGCAAATTTTTGGTACATATACAATTAGATTTATTTTAATTTAAACTGAAGGAATTCCTTCACAGTATAGAAGGAATTCTCAATTAACCAACTGCGTAAGGCCCTTCTGAAGCGGACCATTGGAAGTTCTTTGATTTGGTTAGGAATCTTGTTATATATCTGAATACACATAGGACAGCAACTTCGTCCATATAGTTCCGTTTTAATTCTGGGAATAATTAATCTGTTAGGATATCTAGTGTTGAACATACATTTATCTCCCAGTTTTTCAAACATCTCAGGGTGAGATTTGGTAAATTTACATATTTCCTCAATATAAATACCTGTTAATGACACGATCCAGTTGATCGGTCCGGTTGGTTGGTTCGGTCGGTTCAGTTGGTCGGTCAGTTCGGTCCTGTTGATGATACGTGTTACAGATGTCCAGATATTAACAGAATTAAATACCGTACTTAAACAAAAAAAAAACCTCGATAATGATACTAATTGCCGTAGGCGTGAGAATATTCGTTTTTACAGTTGCCTTTTATTACTGAAGTAACTAGTTATTAAAACTTTCCGAATTACATAGTCTGTGGATTACAGTTCATGGCATTTATTATATTCGTTTATTAATATCGAAATGTCAAAATCGACATCAATAGGTAATTTTGTTTTAATTTGTAATATATATTTATATATTATTTATAATGCAGGTGTGGGTAGAGATAGTTTATCCATGATGATAGATTACCCATGTTAGTTGTTACCATAATAAAGTACTATTGCACTGTACTGGCTGCGCCCCGCGGTTTTACCCGCATATGTCACGATCTCGTGGGAATATCGAGATAAAAAGTATCCTATATACTAACCTAGATCATGGTCTACCCATGAGCCAAATTTCATTCAAATCCGTTCAGCAGTTTCAGCGTGAAAGCGTAACAAACAAACTCACTCTCGCATTTATAATATTAGTTAGGATTAATTAGTATTACTGTAGTTTTTATGCTGTGGCAATACTGAACGAACTATTACAGTTGTTACAGTGTTAACTTGTCAGTAGTACCTATTACTACCCATTCGGGTATATATGAATCCAAAGATTCATATAGCATAATTTATTCTTTATCTATACAAAAATGTAAGTGTCTGTTTGAAAATAATGTCAAAATAACAGTTTTTTACAAAATACATAATGAAAGTATTATACGGTACATAAACAAAAAAAAACAATACTTAAAAGTTTTGTCTGTCTGTCGGTTTGTTTTTTCCGGCTAATCTCCGAAACGGCTATAAGCTTGTGCAGACCAGCGCGACTTGTCGCGCGACGCGACACGAACAATACAATTTCTAAGAAAACGTCACAGTATAACAATAACCGGTGTCGCGTCGCGCGACAAGTCGCGCTGGTCTGCACAAGCTTTATATCGATTTTGACGGGAATTTCACTGGCAGATCGTTTGACAATTTTTTTAACTCATCTGACTAAACTCTAGACTTACATCACGTCTCTAAGAAATAGGCAGAAATTTATTATTGGGGGTGAGCCTATTGCCATCAACCGGTCACGAATCCAGATCCTGGGCTGTTACTGAGAAATGACTAATAAAAATCTCCACTTTCATTTTCCCGACTTGGGTAAGGAACCTAGGATCCCACGCTCAGCACTCGCACTTGAATCCTCAAAACCAACGAGGCAGTTAGCGAAAATAAAGCCAGGTTGAGAAATTTTACCTACAAAATATCCTTTTAATATAATAATCTCTAAAACGGATCGATGAGGTCCCGAGGGGAGCTCTCAATAAATTCAACAGCATTATGAATTGACCCGGACCCAGCTGATAACATCTCCCGACTGTAAAATGTGGTGTACAGGGAAAACGAAGGAAAAATGGTTGAAATAAAAATGCACGTTATTCTCTACATTGTAAGAAAAGAAAGATTTAGAAGTTTATCCTTGGAAGAAATGTTTGGTTCTCAAGTTGTACTAGTTCCGGGTAGGTGTTTGTGAGTGTGAGATTTATGGCACACGCGCCCACGATACCAGCAATACCACAGTATAAATAAGTACAGTATTCTATCTTCATAGAAAACGTCCGAAACGGCGCGGATCGAAATCTCAGTGTATATCAGTACGCAGCAGTATCGATTGCGTGGCAGTTACGCACGCACGGACGCGGTTAATCTACCGAGCGGCCGTAGGTTATTATTTCAAGGTCACTGCCGAGATATAAAGCCAGCGTTTGTGACAATGACAGCGCGACGCGACTCTAACAAAACAATTTCTAAAAAAACTTCACGGTACAACAATTACCGGTGTCGTGTCGCGCCGTCGCGTCGCGCGTGTCTGCACGAGGCTTAATACTGCGGCAATACGCAGGGCAACAAAAATAATCTGTTTAACTTTTTTCCAATTAAAAAGAAGCTTGTTATTACGATTTGAGGCGTCACATTTCAAAAGCCGATATACATTTTACCTTTTTTACAGAAACTGAATAAAGTGGTGTAAGTAAATATAGCCCAGGCCTGACAGAAAATATTCGAAATAATTATGTATTTGTAGGAATTTGATTAGATCAGCAATTTTCAATGTTGAAAAGGTTTTCAAAGTTTTCAGTCATTAAAGACGCGCCGCGACTCTAATAAAATAATTTCTGATAAAAATTCATGGAAATTGTTCTACCAGAATCGCATCGCGCCTGTCTGCGGAAGCCTTAACGGCTTTTGTTTCGTCACTCTTGATTTTTAGTGAGCAAGCTTACGAAAGCTTATGACAAATCAGCTCCGTATTATTAGTACCAGCACTTTCCGATAATCAACACGATTGTCGAAGAGATTGGTGATCCTAGGGAAAAGCCGTTTAACGAGTTCAGACAAATAGACCATCCTACAATAATAATATAGGCATAATTACCACGTTTGCCAGCAACAAGACAAGAAATCTTACTGCAGCGAATGAGTGAGACGCAGTATTTTTTATTTTGTTTATTTACACCTGAGTGAAAAACAGGTTTTATGCCCATCAAGCACGAAACCTATTTCCCATTCAATTTATTTTTACAACTGGCCATAATTACATACATGGAACTACATTATTAATTTATTTTTATTTTTTGTTGCCAGCTAACAATACTCTACTGCCTACCCCGTATTAGTCCTGACAATCATACTATTATTTAATACCTTACAGAGCCAATTGAATCAATTGTATCACTAAATATTGACCACCAATCAATTAATCATAATAATTGCTCCATTACAGTTGCCGTGTGAAAATTATTAATAGTTGATTCCGAAGAAACGAGTGTTCCATTTTATCCAGTTTATTATTATAGTACTTACTAACAACGTAGTTTCTGAGAAATAAGTATTAACTCTGTGTTGCCTACAAGTAATGTTCAAGGCAACAAATGGGAGGTCTCGGGTATTTTTTTTTTTTGTGTGGGAAATTGTCAAATAACTTATCCCGCTCTGCGCGGAGCGGGAGGGTGTGTCAGACTTTTACTGACTAAAACCCACCCGTGTTCCTTCCGTTGCCTGTGTGCCGGGGCCGCGATTTTCGGACAGACTCGCAACCCTGGCAGAGGTCTCGGGTTAAAATCAATTTAATATTACTTACTTTTTTATTTTACATTGATGCTCATAGCAACAAATAAACGTAAAAGTAAGGCGCTGTCCTAATAGAACGCTATTACGCGAGCATTGAAAGTTCGCGTAAATTTTGGCCTAATGTTCAGTTGTACGAGCACGTCGCGGATTTCAATTATATTGTCATTAGGTATTTAGAGTTGTGAAGTCGGACTCGTCTTTCGAACGCGCATCCGTATGATCTGTGGTCGCGTACTCGCGTTTTATTAGGACAAAGCTTTATACATGATACAATAGCAAACAATGATGACTAAGAAATACAAGAATAAAAAACTGATTGAAAACAATGGCACTGATAGTGCTGAACGCAGTAATTTATTTGATACGCCTGCTGTCTGCAAGGTACTTATTATAGATTTTTATAATTATAATAATATTTATAACGGTGATGAATGCCGAACATTATCCAGTATCCATAATTAATATAGCGGCTAAGTCAAGGGTTTGATACAGAAAGCAGTAGGTACTCGGCTCGACACGGCACGCGTAGTGAGGAGGTTCCTCTCTCTAGAGCCCTGACCACCGGCAGCTTGGACCGTGTTCCTGATGCCGATGGGCTACTATTTTATTATATTTCTAAAAGTTTATTTTTAAATGATTTTTATAAAAAATTATACAATAGTATTTTAAGTGAAATAAAGGAGATACTAAGTATTAAGGCTAGCAAACAGCGTCGCGACGTCGGTAATTGTTCTACCGTGAAGTTTTCTTAGAAATTGTTTTATTAGAATCGCGTCGCGCTGTCTCGTCGCACCTGTTCGCGGGAGCCTTTAAGGTTCGTGCAGACAAACGCGACCCGAAAGCGTGACGCGACTCGAACAATACAATTTCTAAGAAAACTTCACGGTATAACAATAACTAGTGTCGCGTCGCGCTGTCGCGTCACGCTAGTCTACACGAAGCTTTACAGTCAGTTCTTGCACCACGTGGCTAAGGGGTTAGTTTTTATCACGTTATTACAGTCAACGTCATTTATTTGCATTTACGCAGTAGAAAAGATCGAAAGTACTGTATATTAAATTGTTAGTGCAATGACACATCTTACCATAAATTGGCGTGCAAATGTTCAAATAACAACGTGCTAATTTCAATAAGCAATTCTGTTAAATTAATACTATTTAATTATTTCAAATTAACTCAGCTTCACCAAGAGAAGAACAAGTATAATGTATTTGAGGTAGGTATTATTACGTAAGTATCGCGGATAAAAAAAGCCATTTCATACGACAAACATCGCTCGAACATAATATGTACCTAAATGTTTTGATAACCTTCGCGAGGTCCTATCCTAGCTTCTGCGACAAACATCATAAAATTCGACCAGCTACTTTAGTCGTAAAAAACAGCAAACATGGAAACATTATTGTTTGTTTGAAAGTGTTAAACTGGTCTAGGAACTAACCTATGTGCCTAGAACGTAAGTACATTTAAATGTAAACCCAACCCCACTTGTCTGAACCGACCTTTTTTGTTCATAAGTATTGGAAGGTCTATTCCAACAAGTCCGTTGTTACAGACAGAAAAACTTCTGAAATTGTAACGACAGAGAATGGAATCGAAAAAAAAAAGAAATGCTAAAATCCTCTTCGCTTTTTTCCATTCTGCGTCGAAATGCCTAAAGGCTTGGAAAATATATTCCGTCGCGAAAAGTTTGGCTCTTCAACTATGCGTGACGCGACTACTCGCGATAGTACGTACCTAGATAGCTTTAGATGAAATTCTTAATTCAAAATATCTTATTTCACATAAACCTACATGGGCATTTAAATTACGGGCACAAAAACAATTTCGAGCGTCTGCGGCAGCCTTTATGAAACGTCAGAAACTAGATAGATGCACGGTTCCAATTGGTCATTTCGTATGGAGAAGAGCCGGTAAAAAAACTCCACGGTTACTCTTTTAATTAAAATAGGTATGAGAGGACAATGTAGGCCTGTCAACAAGTACTTCTGGCCTAGCCAAGTGGCAATCGCTTTCAAAGCGTTTCGTATTTCTAACTATCACCAGCACGCTTAAAATTACCACAATAGAAACGGGTTTTGTCGACGGAAGAATAGACAACATGACAGATAAACAATCAAAATCTGTCATTTTGTCTATTCTTCTGTCGACAAAACCCGTAGAAAACCCGTTTCTATGGTTTTCATGCTACGCGTGCAGGATTGAGCTTATAAGCTTTTCGGTAGTTTACGTCAGTCCCATATATTTATGACTTTTCCATCAAGGTTATCAAGAATGTCACTTTGCCTAAAGTTCGTTTTTTTATCTCAGAGAGAGACTAATTTGTCATTTCAAGTGATTGTTGTTTGTTTTTTCAATATGGAGTTTGACATTTGCACAATATTATATATCAAATTAGTCTCTGGGATTAAAAAACGACCTTTAGGTCCTCTAGTATCTACTTAACAACATTAAGTGCAACTGAACGCGATCTGCACATCTAAACTGCGTTCAAGAGCTATCAGTGACAAAATTCCTCAATAATGATGACACTGATAGCTCTTGAATGCGGTTTAGATGTGCTGATCGCGTTCAGTTTCATTAGTAAACTCTGTGCAAAAACTCAATGCACACTTCGCAGTCGCCATTTTAAGGACATGAGCTGAAAGGACGATAATAAACTCTTCGCCACTAATACCTAAACAGTTAAATTAAAAGTCTAGACACTCGACTTCAGAACACGTCATCCATTATGAAAATGCCTAAAGGGGCTAACGTGGGTATTTCTGTCTGTTTCGTACGCTTTATGCTAGCTTGAGATGCAAGCTTGAGATGCTAGATTACTAGTTTTTTCACTACTTACTACTAGCTTAGAAATGCAAGTTCTGTATACACGAAGCCAGGGTCACTAGCTTGCTAGCTTACTAATTACCATACTAGGTTGAGAAGCTAGCCTCGTGTATCTCAGTCATTATCATTATGGCTGAAATATCGAAGCGATTCTTGTGGAATTCCGACAGAGCAGAGGAGTGGTATATTGGCAACAAAAAAATCGTAACAAAAATTAAAAAGCTCGCCCAAGGACCCTTTTTCAAAGAGGGAGAAACAGACTATGAAAATCACTAGTGGTGGGGAGCATAAAAAATATGGCCTCCAAAAAAGGCGATATAAAATGTGCTGTAGGCTAGCCCTTAGGGCGGTCAGTCCTGCTACCTGCTAACTTGCTGACCCTGAGTGACTGAGTCTGATTGGCTTAATATTATTTACCTCGTTATGAATGAACTACCTATTTTCTGTTCAGAAACGAGAGAAAAAGAACCGGTAAAACTTGAAGGTACATAAGTAGTACATAGCTAGTGTACTTTTCCATGTTTTGTTTCTTTTTACATATTAAATATATTGATCTCGATCTAGGTACCTACAGTACGACACAACTTAGATGTAGCATCGGCAAAATTCGTAAAACCGATCACCATCCGAACTGAGTGCGTCTTCAAAATCACCAATCTTTATTACTGCTTTAGGTGAAAATGGTCTTTACCAAAACGCAATAACTTGTGAAGTCATTTAGCCAAATACATTCGTAAAATTTAAATGAATGAATGCAATTCTTTTTTTGTTTTTTTTTAATCGATGTTTTTTTTCGTCAGAATACCTAGGTACATTAAATAAAAGGGTTCCACGGACGGGCGACGCGACTCTGGTAGAACAATTTCCATGAAGTTTTCATAGAAATTAACTGGCGAAATGTGGGTGTACTATAGGTACACCTCTGCCTAAGCCTTCGGGACTATTACTGTAGAGACGGCAAGAGAAAAGATTTGTATGTTTTTTTTTTATAATTAATAAACTCAAAAACTACTGGACCGTTTTTTTTTAAGGTCAAGGTTAACCAGATTCTGCAATAAAATTGCAAGATTACCGAAAAAAAAAGTAAAAAGTCCCAATTTTTTTTTTTTTCTTTGCTGCTCATAGTGCACCTAAGCGTATACTCGCAACTACAAATCCGCCCCTAAGACGACCCAGTGACAACAGCAGAATGCTACGAGTTTAAGTATTATCACTGAGTAACATAGGCTATAAAATTACAAACATATCACACGGGCGAAGCCGCTGGCGGATAGCTGGCTAGTATTTTTTATGTTGATAGCATAGGATTATGAGAAACACTATTTCGAATTTATAAGTTCGATTCGACAACTCAGACCAAATAAAAAACCAAGACAGAGCGCTGCGAACAATACGGTGAAGCATGCCAAAACTACACCGCCGCTCTGTGCACACTTGCACAGCACACACGCTCACACGCATACATTTGCAAGCTCTTACAATGACACTACAATCAAACTACACCACACAAAGTGCACACATGTTTACGAACACGGCTTCACTTCACTGTTGACAGCGCTGTCTTAATTTTTTTATTTGGTTTGTGCCGAGTTTGATAGCTTAAGCATAGAGATAAACACTTATTTCGAATTTAGAAGATCCAAAATGATAGACTCGGCTTGAAGAGCTTACAGAGCGTGTCATCATTTAATACGATTTAAATCGTTTTTATAATAATATATTTTATTTTTGTTAAACGATCCGTAAATGTTAAGGGTCCCGGATTTGATCAATTGCAATTGTAGTAATATTGTCAATCGCTTCAATTTCATTATTGGAAGACGAGCAATTTGCGCATCAATGTGTACCTATCAATCACGTAAAAATTGACGATTTAAATTGATTGTTTCGGGGACACTTTACCTCAGTAGACTATTTATGAGACCCTACCTCTATTAAGTTTATTAGAACCTAGGCAATATAAAAACGACTAGATATGAAATTATACGAGTTATTTTTATAGCCTGTTTCCTACAAGAAAAGAACTAATGAGATACAATTAGGATAAAAAGGAAACTACTTACATTCTTCATAAAATGGAGGTTGGTATTTTTTTACTATTTTTAGTAGACCGAGAATACTCAATACTAATAGGTAAATCATATTTTTAAAAAATGGCAGCCTTTTCACAAGAGATTTAATCTCTTCTATATCTACTTACATAAACAATATATTAACTTACACATAACTCTTATTAATGACACCGTGTCAAAGAATCAACTGGCATTTAAAAATTATTTACCTATCTTTTTTTTTTTTTAAGATAACGTAACACTAGCCTCTAGATGTGCGTATCTGTTTCATTTGTAAATAATTTCCTTTAAATTAATCATTCTATTCTATTCTATTCTATTTTTTGATAAATGGCAAGCAAAGCCGATGTCGACTATTCAAACTAATCATTCATATTTAACGCTAAGAATATGTGACGTTGCCATATTTTATTTTTTTTAAAAAGAGAAGAAAAAAATTGTCTGAATTAAATGTTTTTTTATTTCACGTAAGGGTGTTTTACATAAAAAATCGTGACCTAGTCGAATTATTCTGAATAAAAAAAAAAAGAAAAAAAAAAAACAGTTTAAATTCTTTGACACGGTCTCATTAATACCCTTTTTTTTTTTTTTTTTTTTTTTTTTGGGTGGGAAATCATCAAATGACTCATTAATACCCTGAGTTCTGGGATATCAAAAGGAACACCTTGTACCTACATATTTAAATTAAAGTCGCTTTTAGTCTGTCTGTATGACCGCGTTGTTCTTCTAAACCATGCAACGAATTTTGATACTGTTTTCACCATCACTTAGAGAATTTATTCCGGAAGGTTTATATTATATAAATAGGTAATTTTTTTATTAAACTTGCACATATTTTTTGTCAAGCTGTAAAAACCGTACGAAGCTGGGGTCGCTTTATTATAAGTAATTTAAAATGGCAGCCGTTTCACAAGAGATAACATTTTAGTTAAAATAGATGCGATGAGGAAAAATACGATACGACTATTAAATTGTTAAACAAATTACATTTGAATAAAATAACGATTAAATGCATCTTTTATGCGGGCATCGAATTGTTTACTTAAATATTTGTTTAATTAATTAAACGGAAATTAAAGTTGGACAGGATTTCCGATGCTTCACCATTATTTTGAAATAATGTCGTTTTATTCTGAGGATGCGTGCGACCTACAAAACCTTACTAGTTTAGTACCTAGGTCGGGAGAACATACCTACTTAATAAATAGATGTCCTATATTAAGACAGAGATAATTTTTATTGAAAATAATGTTTAGCCGTTTTTGTTAAAAAATTACTTCGAAATTTCGAAAGACCGTTGATCGATCTCTATTTGTACGAAAACACGTACCTAACGGATTTATTTTTCCAAATTCGAATTGATATCTTTTTATACAAATGTAGGATGCCAGATATGTCTATGTAAGTATCTAAATAAACAAAATATCACGCCGACAATCTTGGTTCCCGTCTCTTATCGGCCAATACCTACCACCGATAGGCTATGTCCGTCTGCCGATGTGACGAGTTAGACAGGTAGGTTTAGTTTAGATCATTTACATGCCTAGCCCTACAGTTTAAAACCAATCAAACAAACTAACCTGTTTTATTGCACATACACCAATATTCCCTGAATTCTCGTGCAAGTCAAACACAAACCACACCACTATATTATAAATCTTATTTCACATAATCCCGTCACAATAAAACATTTTAATCACACACCAAACTCCATAAAAATGCCCCATTTGTGAGCTAAAACTTCAGACTGTTTAACATTACACTGAAATCCATCTGTATATCGTCAATTTTACGAGCGACGTAATTTTGGAGAGGGAGCGCGCGACGATCTCTCACATCCAAACGCCACGAGCGAGGAGGCTCAACTGACGCGCGCCGCAGCGAAATCGTCGTGAAGCTCGAACAAAAAAATAGAGCGGTGTTTGTCGATATTCCAAATTCGAATTTTTAATTAGGGTGTAACCAACTGTTGGCTTCCTGATGAATACAAGCTGTTAAATATTTTTAATGAATGAATTTGTGTACAATTTTTCTTGGACGCTTTGAGAATTTTAATAAAGATTTTAATATCGGAAGTGGAAAGTCTTATAAAGCTGTTATATTTTTAATAGCTGTCCCTAAAATAGCGTTGCGTGGTAATAAACATTGAAAAGCCAACTTTTTCATAGCGAAGCCTAGGCTTTAGAGTTGCCATTTTTCAAATACTTACCTTTGTTTTTGCGTTTTAATAAACTTATTTAACGAAAATAAATACTGAACAAAATGACTTTGTAAACCTAATTTATATTCCGTTTCTAACTTAAAATAACCCAAATCACGCTTGACGGGTAATCGATTGACACCGTGTCAAATTCGGTCCAGTAGTTTTGGCTGGACGAGGGATCATGCGAACTCTAATAGCTAAATATTTATAGATTACAAAGAAACTTCTTACACATTTTTTTTTCACTGGGATAAACGGCAATAAGTAAACGTATTTACTTCTCTTTTTTTTGGATAACAGCGACATTGCTAATAATCTTACGTGGAATACAAGATAAAAATGATATTCCTAAGAGATATTCATTTCTATAAAAATTATTGTGAAAGGAGATCAAACATTGTTTACACTAATTGGCGAAAAATATGAATTAAGACTAACCTTTAATAGAACTAGTTACCTTAGGAACCCCAGCTGTTGCAAATAAATTACCCTGTTACCCTGAACCCATGACCCACCTATTCTTACTACTTGTAGCCCATTTAACTTGTCGCAGGGACAACATAAACTCAAGTTTCTATTACGTATTAACGACATGCGCGACTTGACTCTAGTAGAACAATTTCTATGAAAACCTTAATGGAAATTATTCAACCAGAAGTCTAGTACCCTAATTGCGTACACGATCAATCAGAATCTGAATCGATTTGAAATAGGTAGTTAATCCATTACTTCATAAGCTCCAAAAAAAATCTGCTTAACAACGTAAATCGCAATGAATGTTGTTGAACTGTCAAAATGAAACAGATTAGTTGTAATCGTTTATGAAAATGTTTTGCGTAATGAGATAGCTGATTTGCGTCACACCGTCGCGTCGCGCCGGTCTGTGGGAGGCTGTAAAGCGTCGGACAGACCGGCGCGACGCGACTCTAACAAAACAATTTCTAAGAAAGAACAATTTACGGAGTCGCATCGCGCGACAAGTCGCGCTAGTCTGCACGAGCGTTAAGCTAGTAGGTATAAAGTTGTACACATCGACAAGAATTAATTTAACTGTCTACAATTTGTGTTTTATAAAGGCTTGTGCAGACCAGCGCGACTTGTCGCGCGACGCGACACCGGTTATTGTTATACTGTGAAGTTTTCTTAGAAATTGTATTGTTCGTGTCGCGTCGCGCGACAAGTCGCGCTGGTCTGCCCAAGCCTTAAATAAGTACTGAGCAGGTTAGGTAGAACAACTTACTGTTACCACTTTAACATTGTAATTTTATCAGAATACGTAGGTATTGTACCTACGTTGTCGGTAGATCTTATCAGTACCTACGGTGGGGTTGAAACCCTCGGGCCGTGGGGTCCGAGTGCTCACGGCCTCTTTAATGAAATCTCAAAACGGCTATTCGACACTTCCCGTGACCCAAGGGCTGGTTTTTACCTTGGCCAGAGGCTACGCATTGCCAAACAACGCGACAAGTCGCGCTGGTCTGCACAAGCCTTAATTCTGTATTTTATAGCCACAAAACATATTGCATACTTAATTATAATAATAATAGTCCTGCTGACCGAATTTCCGCCATAGTGAGCAATCTCATCGGAGCCAAGCCATCGACCATATAATATTAGTCTGTGCCATCGACGCGGGAGATATTATAGTGCACAAGCCATGTCAGGGTATAATAATATACTTCGCCAGGTATGGCATTCCGAAACACAGTGGTCACGTGGGCAACACAAGTCTACGTCATCATCACAGCTGTGTTCCCAGAAGTTTGTAATAATAACTCCCCAACCACCTTTATTACCTGTGCGAATCCGATAAAACAATGAGGTTTGAATTAACAATTACGTTGGTTTATGTTTAAATTGAATTGTTTTGTTTGATTAGACACACGAAACGACAGTTTAAAAGCTTTGTACATATTTTTTAACAGAATGATTTTTGAAAATCTTTCCTTAATCGTGTTTTGTTGTAATAGAGTGGCAACTGGATAGGCTTACGTCAGTAAGCATGTGTTAGTCCCGGAATGCCAGACCTTGTTTTACTAGACCATGCATCAAGTATTCTATTCCATTTTTTATAAATGGCAAGCAAAGCCGATGTCGACTATTCTGCCGAATGTCTAAAGTGCATTGGAAAAACAAGTGTGCATGATTTAAAAAAGCATCAAGTAATAAATAGGTACACAAATTGATGACAGTTATATGAATTCTTGTCGATGTTAAATTTTTTTTTTTGAGGCTGACTTTTAAACCTGTGACCTATTTCCAAACAACCCATTCTACCTATACGGTTGCAAATCGTACAATTAAACTAAATACCTACCAAGGCAAGTTATTTTGTTTACTAAGTAGTCTTCAGTTGAAACGATAACTACAAAAATATCGACTGGCTAAGTGCAATACTATCGACTTTTGACTGACTCTATTTATGTCAAACGATGTTTATAATGTTTTTGTTTTGGTTCGTTTTCCGTGGGTAAATGAGGCGATTTTTTACAGACTTAAAAAAAAAAA
Source organism: Agrochola macilenta (assembly GCA_916701695.1). Lineage (NCBI taxonomy): Eukaryota > Metazoa > Arthropoda > Insecta > Lepidoptera > Noctuidae > Agrochola > Agrochola macilenta. The sequence goes on along the minus strand of OU753578.1, from coordinate 10,622,019 downwards.
ATTAAGCAGTTCTTTTCGCGATCTTGCAAATTGAAAGTGTGTGGAAAAGGAAATATTTTCACTTATATTTATTTAAAGGAAGGCGTGGCCCAAAAGGAGAGTTGGTAATGTATGTAATATTTTTAAGTGTACGTACTAGTCCGCGGTTTATTTTGAGGCGGCGACGGTTGACGTCGAACGACCGCCGCGCGCCCTCTGCCTAGGGTTACTATCCAGCCGGATTTATTCAGACATGTCCGGCTTTCTGTCCCCCGTCCGGACTTTGTCCGGCCTTGGCATCTGTCCAGACTTGGCCTAAAGGATATTTTTAAATTAGTCTTAATGAAAAAATAAATTTAAATGTCCTGACTTTTTTTGCAAATGACCGTTGTTTGTTAGGACTTTTCAAATAATTAAATGGTAACTTGGTAACGTTACGTCTGGTAGCACCCAATCATGACATAAGTAATTAAATATGTGGAGATAAAAATAACATTTTCTTATAGTACTGTACAGTTATCATTAAAAAGAAATAGGTAGCTTCAGCTAGATAATACATAATATAGACGAGTACATATAAATAAATATAAGAAAGAAACACTCTGTACACGCGTACCTGTCGCACTTGTCTTTCCACGTTGAAAGACAATAGGGATGTTGAATAGGGGAAATAATACTATTTAGTCCGTCAGTCAGATAATAAAAAAATATTGGACACATATTTTTTGCTTTATCATATTAATAAAAAATGGTTTAGATAAAACGCATTAAAGTTGGGGAGTGGGGGCTCGCCACGTTACAAGTCGGTCATCTACCGGCTAGTGACGTCATGCCACATTTTAACGCATTGCCTACTCAATGTATTGTCGTAATCTTTTGATTACGTAAAAAAAGAAAAAATACGCGTCCAATATTTTTTAATAATCTACCTGAAGGACAATTTTTTTTTTATTGTCAGTATCCTCATTGCGCGTGTACAGTCACGACTCACGAGACATGTATCCACTTAGCAAAATACAAAAGCGATTTCCTCATGGAATAACGACTGCAACTTTGAGATAAGACCTATTTCTTATTAGTGTGGGTTCCAAAATACTATCATAATAATTATGTTCATAGTAACATAAAATTGCAATCACCACAGTAGGAGAAAATCATTTTTTAAAGTTCGTTCGCTCGTGACTGTAGAGAGTAGTGTGTTTCTTTTAGGTACCTATCAATTTTGTGAATTATATTTCAATAATTACCTACCTAAAAAAAATAAAATAAAAATATTTTTTTATTTTAGCATGTATGGACGCTATACTATTGCGGGATAAGCCTCGTGCTGACTGGCGCGACGCGACAGAGCGAAGCGACTCTTACAAAACAATTTCTAAGAAAACTTCACGGTAGAACAATTACCAGGTGTCGCGTCGCGCCCTCACGTCGCGTTAGTCTGTACGAGGCTTTAACGGGAACGTTAATTAACATACTGTATATTTATTATTTTACAATAAATGTTCAGGTACCGGATAGTTTATTACGGGCAACGTGTGTGTTAGAAAAAAACTTAACCCTGTCTTTGCTGACACTGACAAAAAAACAGTTCTGCCTAAGTAATCATTATCACACGTTCATGATACTAGTTTTTATTACCCAACAAACGAGTACCAAAGAAAGAACACAGTCATTAAACGTTGTCTAGGTATGGGTAGTAAGTAGCATTTTTTGTCAATGATTGAAAGCCATCAATCTTCATGTAGATTAACTTTTTGTCTCTGATATTGATCCATTAAAAAGAAATAACATGGAATTACTATCGTTGTATTATTTTTTGCTGGCAACTTTAATAGGCTTAGGTATTTTAATTGGCACGGTATAGGAACAAATTATATTGGGTGGTGGAGGCGCCAGGGCCTGTGGCTAAATAATAATGGTGGATGATCATCGATTACTTATACAGGGTGTCAGGGACATCGACGCGAAAACTGTTACCATAGATTTCAGTACATGATTCTGAACACTGTGACTTGTCGCGCGACGTGACACCGGTAATTGTTCTACTGTGTTACACCGTGTGCAAGTTTTCTTAGAAATTGTTTTTTTAGAGATGCGTCGCGCCGGTCTCCAAGACGCGTTAACGTAAAATACAGGGTGTCAGGGACATCGACGCGAAAACTGTTTAGTATCATGGATTTAGTACATGATTCTGAACACCCTGCGTTGAAATTTCTCGTCGGTAATTTAAAAAAAAGTCTGCTGTATCATAGAAAAGTGCAATACCTACGCGGTCAAAATGTATGGAAAAGCTGATAAAAAAAAAAATAACCGACCGAAACTTTCAACGCAGTGGGTTCAAAATCATATACCGTACTTACTGAATCCATGGTAACAGCTTTCGCGTCGATGTCCCTGCCACCCTGTATATATATTATAATACTCGTAGTTGTAATAGCATAGATACATTTCGTTTCATACATACCAACCTAAGTAATTACGCAAGTTGTCAATCAATATCGAGGTAAACGCTGTTCCTCCCTACCCGTATATAATTGTATTTTGTATTTACAGGTAAAATGCAGTAGGTAAGTTCAAATAACAGAGTATTAAGCTGTCGACTGTGAGCTTCATATAATACATCACCTCAATCAGTTGTCAATTACAAATCGTGTGGGAAAGGTACCAGCGGGTACAGAGCAGAATAGAGAGGAATATGTGAAGTTTAGCGGCGTATATACGAGTTAAATATTTTATTAATTTAATATAAATGATGACTGATGAGATGATTGATGGCACAGTGGTTAAAAAAAAAAAAAAAAAAAATTCAGGCAACGCCCATAAAATAAAATTTCACAATATTGCAACACAATATAATAAAATGTCAATGAAATTAAAATAGATGCAAATTATAAAGGTCACAGAATTAAAATAAAATGTCAAATGCAATTAAAATAAACCAATGAGTAAATCAAATTATCACACACAAAATGTCACAGAAATCAAAATTATATGTAAAATTAAACGGGTCACAGGACTAAAATTTAATTCAAAAATAAAATAATATCTTCATCAATCAGATTAAGCCCGGCTATACATGTGTGTTAAGGCCTCGCCTCTCATGTACGAGGTTGTGGGTTCAAATCCGGGCAAGTACCACTGTGACTTTTTCAATTCATATGTACTTTCTGAGTTTATCTTGGACATTACTGACATCGGTGAAGGAAAACATCGTGAGGAAACCTGGAATTATAGTTAATATAAGTCTGAAATCACCGACCCGTCTTGAGCAAGCGTGGTGATTAATGCTCGTGCCTTCTGTGTATGAGAAGAGGCCTTTGCCCGACAGTAACAGGCTGGTATATTATTATTTAATATAAAAGAATAGGTATGTTGATTTTTAGTCCGTCAGTCAGATAAAAAAAAAATATTAGACACGTATTTTTTTCTTTATCATATTAAGGGGCATATGCTAAGGTAGCCCGCGAAATTCAAACTTTCTTTAGTTTTTTGCATTTTGCAGGTCAGTGTCAGGTTTTATATTGATTAAAATATGATTCGCGACCGTAACAAATATGGTTTTACATAATTATAATCATTACAATTAGGAATACAACTCCTTATGTAAGCACAATGGTCAAATGTCATGATTTCATGAAATAGTCATTCAATGGAATTATATGAACTTAGAGAGTTGTATTGATCATTTTTATGATTACAATTCTATAAATATACATTTGATACGGCCGCGAATCATATTTAAATCAACTAACAATATGATACTGACCTGAAAATTGCAAAAACGTAACAAAATTTGAATTTCGCGGGCTACCTTGACGCTTTCGTCTTAATAAAAAATGGTTTAGATAAAACACAGTAAAGTTGGGGAGTGGGGGCTCGCTACGTCACAAGTATAAAATCTGCCGAGGAGTGACGTGATGCTACATTTTAACGTGTTACCGTAATCTTTTGATTACGTAAAAAAATAAAAAATACTTGTCCGATATTTTTGATTAATCTACCTGACGCGAAAAAAAGAATTGGCTACAGCCCTATTTGGAAAAAAATAAAATCAAAGCCAGCCCAGCTGTGGGATGATGCAGGCTAAAAGTAATATAAGAATAAGTGACAATGAACATAAGGATTGAGTTTTATATTCAATAAGACATAATTCGAAATGCCTCGGTCCTACACCTTAATTGCGTAATACACGATCAATCACAACTATTTCATTTTGACAGTTCAACAACATTCATTGCGGTATTTACGTTGTTGAGCAGACACATTTTTCGAACATAGAGCACTAGCTTCTGCCTACGACTTCATATGCGAGCTTAAAACCTTCCTCAATAATTGGACGTGTTTTATTTATTTAATAATATAAGAATAAATGGGATCATGAGAGTAAGTTTTACATTCAATAAGAAATAATTTAATGGTTGTATTTTTCAGCAAAAAAAAAAGTTTAATATGCTGCTGACAAAAGGTGCTCCCACCTTATGTAGCATCTCGTGTGTTGCCACCCTAGCCACCACAGAAGCACAATACTAATATGTCTATTGTGACAGAAGTGTCTATGGTTCGGTTTCTAGAGTTGGCTATTAATTTGTACATAATTTTGCCTAAAATGCAAGCTTTATGGCGTCTGTACACTCCTGTCCGAGTGCTCTCACTTGGTCTCGCGAAAAAGTCCCGAGCGAGGGGCTTCAGTTTTAAGTTTAAGTTTATTTTATTTCATAATCAACAGGATTTAACAAATATATTTTAGAGGCCTTCTCTTAAGTATGGAGATACCTGTAACAGAAGACCTCCCTCTTCAATGTCTATGTGTACACATACAAAACCTGTTAATAATAATATAATAATTAACGACGAGAACCTCGTGAAAGCTGAGAAAGAGAAACAAGTAAAATATCTCGACGTAGCATACGAGGCTGTTGACTGTTGTGAAATGTGAGCTCAGCTATTGTGCCGAATGGCCTGATGGCCGAAAGCCTCGACCAACATCTCTCGAGGCTGTCGTTAGGCGGTAGGATCAAGGGCCTGATTCAGAAGGCAGTACTCCTCGATACGGCTCGCATTGTGAGGAGGTTCCTGTCTCTGCAACCACCGGTACCACCGGTACCACCGGTACCACCGGTAGCTAGGACCGTGCTCCCACAACTGGTGGACCTGTAGTTTTTATATTTTTAATGTCTTTTTTAATATGTAATTATGTATGAAAGAAAATATATAAACGACATCAAAAAAGGAACAATAAGTAAACTAAAATAGAGAATAAATCAGTTGAAGTTGTGAACCCCGAGATCCTTTCACTCGGGTACAAAAACCCGACACGGGACGGAGAGCGAACGAGGAACGCCGAGGCGGGCCGAGCGGTCTCATCTACATTCTCGCACTCGGCCTGTCTCGGTGTGCCTCAGCGAGAGTGTATGTCCGCCATTACGTTCTCCCTAGTTTTAGAACACCTAGGGTTCATAAGGGTGGATAAGTCGTTTCCATACCATGTATCGTTAAGTGGGGATTTATATTGAGAAAAAAAAATAAGAAACCGCGGCTAAGAATTTCTTAACCAAAACTTTACTTTAGGTAAATATGCATCAGATTATCCGATCTCTGCATAAGATGTATAACTTCGAAGGTACAAGTCTCTCTTTAAAAAAAATAGGATAGTGATACCCTTCCCCCTAGTTTTCTTCTATTTAGAAATAACTAACATTCAAAGAAGCACACAATAGCAAAACTAGTGTAAATAAACACACGAACACACACACACAATACATACACTGCTGTAGGTATACGTGCACGTTGCTGTACTTGCGACTCTATTTCGCGCTCGAACGCTCCCACACTGTATCTCATGAATGTCATGCGTTCGAAACGCGTACATTTGTGGAATTAAACTTCCGATGTTTTTCTTGAATTTCTTGTTACTGGAATAGTAAGTATTCTAGTAGTATTTCCTCCATTTTCAATGGAGAATGAAAGAACTTTACACCCTGTACACAGGACACAGACACACATACACACACACACAGGACACAGGACAGTCCTGTGTTTCTCACATCCAGCTAGAGGACTACATTTAAAATTAGAAGAAAAATCAGCCTTTTAAACTCTAAATTACGATATCTACCAAGCATGCATGTCTTCCCTCAACCCCATACCCGCTAAAACTTTGCACTAAAGTTCAATGCTTAAGTTTAAGTCCTTAGGAACTTATCCATCGGGAAAGTACTACTGGGATAAAAAAGTACTACTGGGATAAAAAAGTACTACTGGGATAAAAAAGCACTACTGGGATAAAAAAGTACTACTGGGATAAAAAAGTACTACTGGGATAAAAAAAAGTACTACTGGGATAAAAAAAGTACTACTGGGATAAAAAAGTACTACTGGGATAAAAAAGTACTACTGGGATAAAAAAGTACTGCTGGGATAAAAATGCACTACTGGGATAAAAAAGTACTACTGAGATAAAAAAAAGTACTACTGGGATAAAAAAGTACTACTGGGATAAAAAAGTACTACTGGGATTAAAAAGTACTACTGGGATAAAAAAGTACTACCGGGATAAAAAAGTACTACCGGGATAAAAAAAGTACTACTGGGATAAAAAAGTACTACTGGGATAAAAAAGTACTACTGGGATAAAAAAGTACTACTGGGATAAAAAAAAGTACTACTGGGATAAAAAAGTACTACTGGGATAAAAAAGTACTACTGGGATAAAGAAGTACTACTGGGATAAAGACATCCTATGTCCTCAGGACATTAGACATTGTTCATGTTCTTCCCGTGTGCCAAATTTCATCCAAATCTACTCAAGTTAAGGCGTTAAAAGGTAACAGACAGACAGAGTTTCCATCTAAATTTATAATATTTAGTAAGTGGTTAAGGCCTCGCCTCTCATGTACAGTCACGAGCACCAATATGTATCCATTTAGCAAAATTCAAAAGCGATTTTCGCATGGAATAACGACTGCAACTTTGAGATAATACCTATTTCATGTTAGTGTGGGTTCCAAAATACTATGTTCGTAACAACATAAAATTACAATCACCACAGTAGGAGAAAATCACCTTTTTAAAGTTGCTAAGTGTATACATATTGGTGCTCGTGACTGTACGAGGTTGTGGGTTCAAATCCAGGCAAGTACCAAGGTGACTTTTTCAAGTCATATGAACTTTCTGAGTTCATATTGGACATTACTGACATCGGTGACGGAAAACATCGTGAGGAAACCTGGACTTATAGTTAATATAAGTCTGAAATCGCAAACCCGACTTAGCAAGCGTGGTGATCAATGCTGGTGCCTTCTCTGTATGAGAAGAGGCCTTTGCCCTGCAGTGGGACAATAATAGGCTGGTATTATTTTTAAGTAAGTCGTTGGTCCCGGCTGTCATTCCTGGATCTTTGACAATCGTTACGGGTCGTCAGAAGCCCGAAAGTCTGGCAACCAGTCTTACCAAGGGGTATCGTATTACCCAGTAACTGGGCTGAGGAAGTCAGATAGGCAGTCGTCGCTCCTTGTAAAATACTGGTATTCAGCTGCAACCGGTTAGACTGGAGGCCGACCCCAACAACTACGCAGATGATGATGATAATGAGTAAGTTTAAGTAATTATGGATTTTACATATTAAGGTGCTGATAGAATTGAGCATTCACTTGTAACAGAACATCGAGCATTCGCCGTTTTTAAATTTGTCGAACGAAATGAACAACGAACAGAGCCAAGCATTGAGCCAAACATTGCTACGAACATGTTCACGATATTTCTAGCGAACACTCGTCAAAAAACATTCTTCACGAAGATGTCATACTTGACGGTCGCGAGTGGGGAACTGCGGTACTGATACAATAACAGAATGGCTCGGCTCGCATAAAAAGCTCGTAGTAAATTAACTGTCCTTTCGCTAGAATGCTCGGTAGAACGCTCGCTGGAATGCTCGCTAAAACGCTGCCGTGTATATTTTTCTGTAATACAATGTCGCCCATGGGCATGTGACCGCCCGTATTTTTCTGAATATTCATGAAAAATTATCGAAAATTAACTTTTAAACGGGGGTCTAACTTTAATATTTTTCATGTTATTCATTTTTTTATGTTTTTACTCGTAGTAGCGTTTGCCATATCTTCTATGTTATTGGCTCGATTTGGATTCTGTTTATTATTTCTAATAGCTTATGAGTTATTTCATCGGATTAACTATTTTTTTTTAGTTTAGTCGACTATGAAAAAAAAACGGCGGTGAAGATTATTTTTCCAAAAAAAACAGTATTTATTTTAAAAAACACAAATGTAAATCCATAAAATCATAGCGGGATACCGAAAAAAAAAAAAAAATATATATATTAAAAAATAATAAAAAGAATTAAAGATCCCCCCCCCCCCCCCTTTTTAAGTTTATTTTCGATAATTTGTCATGAATATTCAGAAAAATACGGGCGGTCACATGCACATGGGCGACATTGTATAACATTCGCTAGAATTAACTCAAACTCAAACAAAGTATTTATTTCAAATAAACCAATAACAGGTGCTTTTGAATTGTCAAGGGGTCGGTCAGTCAGAAAGATGAAGCTAGTTGCCCATTCCAACGCGTAGTAGGTTCCTATGGAGAAGAAGGTAAAAAACTCCACGGACACTCTTTTAAATCAGAATATTGTTACAAAATATTGGTTATATCATTCATGTTGTAATTATATAATTATGTGAGAACAATGTAGAAAGACGTGCACGTTAAAAGCGTCCGTATTAAAACAATAAAAACAAAAAAAAACAAAAAAAAATGGTTGTCTGTAAAGTCGGTTTACGGACAATAGTTTAACGTGACAACGTCATAATAAAACATTCCCTTCCCTCGCTCCGGTCGTAACGTTACAATGAGCATAACGGGACAATGAGCGTAACGGGACACTTTTTCGTGCGTGCAGTCGGCGCTCATCGATTTATTAGACGTTGTCACGTCAATAAATTCAATGTTGATTACAAATTACAAGCGAATGCTCAAGTCAATCAGCACTTTTAGATTCTATCAAAACATTTACATTGAAAAAATAAGAAAAAGCTCAGGCCGTTTATGACCAAAACTAAGATATCTACCAAGTAAGCATGTCTTCCCTAATACCCATATCCGCTAAAACTTCACACTAAAGTTCACCGCTTAAGTTTAAGTCCTCTTGATAACTTAACCAACCGGTAAGTTTCAAGTCACGAGCTCACAACTTCAGAATTAGGACGTTTCTGTAACAAAAACAGGATGGTAAATAGTTTTATTTTTCAGGGGGAAGTAAGCTAGTAGTACTGTCTGCTCTCTCCTCTGTGCTCCTCAGAGGGACGGAATCCATGAGGACTTCCAACAAAAAAAATAGGTACTTACTGATTTGAAGCTTAAAACATTAGAATATTTTTAGGAACCAGTAGTGGGTTTTTATTTTGAAAAAAAGAAATAACGGCTTCGAACGATTTAAATGATAATTAGAACACTAAAATAATTATGAGGAAAATCTAATGCAAATCTGACTAAAATACGACACAGCTGAGACGTGTGAACGCTCCGACATTTGACGAGCGAAAAATAGGTTACCACATTTTTCTTTTGTCTAAGGCATCTCGTAGAGGACCTATGAGGTCATGACTACTTAACCGGGTTTACCTGTGGCTGCCTTAATCTACCACACTCAAGGCTTTCAGCCAGGGGAAAAACTATGCTAATTAAAACTAGGCAAGCGCTCGCTACGGGGCAAAATGACACCAATGGGATAATGGCACCTGTGGGGTACGAATATTGGAATTGGAATACGAATCTTGGCTTAGGGCGTCGCTGAGGGGAGGACAGCAAGATGGGACAGGCTGGATCAAACATTATTAACCGGGGAATTTAAAGCTACAGGCTCTGCATCGACGCGGGCTGGCGCATCGTCGGGCAAGGGGGGGCGGACTGGCGCATCGTCGGGCAAGGGGGGGGCGGGCTGTCATCTATTTGACACTCCTTTTAAAGGCGTGATACTACCCGCTACTGTTCATAATACGAGTCTAATTATTTAATTGTGACTGCAAATCCTTTAATCAAGTAATTAATAACGTTGTGCCATACCTAAAGCAGTGTTTTTCAACCTTTTTCATGGCGCGACCGACTACCCTCCACTGTTTCTAACTTGAAATTCAAGTCTTACCTTGGGTACCTTTTGGTTAAACAGAAAAACAGAATACCCTCAATTAACCACAGAAGTTTTGGAGTGGTTGATTCCTTTTGGTATGGCACTCAGGGGTTGCAGCTGAAAATCAGCGTCAGGTGGTACACTCTGTGTTGCCATCTGACATTTATGCTGAGCTGAGGCCCTATTGGCATTATAATCATTGTTTTCTGTTTTTTTTTGTTATAAGGTGTATTTTTCTGCTGGAATGCCAATAAACGCATTTTTCTTTACTTCTTTTTTTGTTTGCAAATCGGACAAAATTATGCTGTTTTTCAGTACATTTTGTGACTAAACTAAACCGTATCAAATATAACTAATAACTACAACTTATAATGTGGGTTCTTCATCTTCAAATGATTGCAACTTTTTGTTCAAAATTATAGTTTTTTATATTGTAAAAACGATCTTGCGTTGCCATTTTCCACAAAATTAACGATACCAGGTTGAGTTGTTTAGGTACATTTTTTGTAATATTATCAATATATTTTAAAATTTCCATAAATACTATTTAGTAGGCAGACATATTTTAAATCTAAAACTTTGGAAAAAAATGTTTCAAAATGTCACAAATAGCCGCTAAACAAAATAAAAACCAAAACTAACTTTTTCACATCTTTTGCTATTACGGATGAATCTTAATCGATTGCATTAAGGGTTATTTTATTTTTGGTCTGACGATTTATTGCACCAATATTTCGAAAGAAACCTCAGTTTTGAAAGTTATTATAAACAAGATAAACGAGTAGTATTCATACTTACTAATAGAAGCATTTAGCGAAGTACACTTTCAGGTCACTCCATCAAGTCCGGAGGTAAGGTCTCATCATAACTAACAAAACGAGCTCATACTCGGCACACCTAGTTCTACTCGTCAAGGAGTTCCAGTAGCAGTCACCGAAGTACACCTTCAGGTCACTTCATCAAGTCCGGAAGTAAGATCTCATCATAACTAACAAAACGAGCCCCAACTCGGCACACCTAATTGTACTCGTAGAGAAGTTCCAGTAGCAGTGACCGAAGTACACCTTCAGGTCACTCCATCGAGTCCGGGGAGGTTAGTCAAAATTTAAAGAACAGTACGAAATATTTTTTGGAGGTACCAGTGTATTATAAAGAAATAAGAAAAAAAAAAACATTTTTCCAAAGTATCAAAATTAGTTCACTTGACTACTATTCCCGCAGCTAACCGAGCGTACACTTGTGTGTGTGACCCGTGTCAATGTAGTAGTTCGAATAGAATCGAACTACCTATCAATTTTGGAAACGCATCCTTAATCCCAAGAACAAACTTCACATTACAACTACAATATTGAGAGATTTACTATGTTATTTTAAGACCATACAATTCTTATAGGTTTTCCTGTAATCTCTGAGTAAAGAACCATTCTCTGTATTTTTTTAAAAAAAATTGGCTCAATAGTTTCGGAGATAAGGGGGGGAACGGTCAATTTTCATCAATTTTCTTAAATATCTTTAAAAGTATTTAGTTTAAAATTATAAAAAATAAAAATTGAGATCCTCGCAACAAGTCCTTTCATTTGATATATCACACGGTTCTGTTTGCAAAACTTTTTATTTTTATTTTCTATTTTGCCCCCCAAAAGTAACCCCAAAATTCAAAATTCATTTATTTACGTTACACTTCCGTGTTTGGGTCACATAAATACATATGTGTACCAAATTTCAACTAAATCGGTCCATTAGATTCGGAGCAAATTGGCTGTGACAGACGGACAGACAGACAGACAGACACACGAGTGATCCTATAAGGGTTCCGTTTTTTCCTTTTGAGGTACGGAACACTAAAAAACTATTTGGAAACTTTCCAAATGCGTTTTTTACACATAAAATGGGTACAACATCAAATTCAATGTTGCAATTCATTATTAAAATTCTAGTTCGCTAGTTAGCCACATTTCTTATTTCTATTCAGTAATATTGCTTTAAGAATCAAAACAGGTAAATATTTGACAGTTATTTGCGACGTTGCCAACTTTTAGGATAAACCCGCTTAATGTGTTCAGGGGCGCCTGTTCCTCGTCACATAATTATTCATGTGATTTGTAGGTATCATAATTAATATAACATTTTGGGCTACGAGTAGTATAGTTTTATATTTATTAGCTTTAAATTTTAAAATAACGGTGACCCCCTTTTTTTTTGTGGTTGGGAAATTATCAAATAACTTCTCTCGCTCTGGGTGGAGCGGGAGTTCGTGACAGACTTTTACTGACTAAAACCCACCCGTATTCCTTCCGTTGCCTGTGTGCCGGGGCCGCGATATCCCTTTCGGACAAACTCGCAACCCTGGCAGGCATTGGCCCTTACGGACCCCGTCAGTTGGTGCTGACATCTCTTTGAGACGCGCGTGGAACACAACGCGCCGTCGACCCGGGCCTGGTCCTAATCGGATGGCGAGCTACCCATTGCTCACCGTCCGCAAGCCCCCCGTGTTCCCGTGTCCCCGTGTTGGTCGCGACCAAGGGGGTCAAAGAGGCTTGGCGATGCCCTAGGGGGTCGCGGCCAACACGTTGAATAACACTATGCCATAAAGTGCATTCGCGATTTAGTTTCCAAACATGCAAACATATGTGGTACTGGAAAAACCACTACCTATAAAGTTCACTGGGCGCTACTTACAACTTCAAATCGTTTTATAACTTTTTCAATAGTACTAGTCATTCTTAAACCAACTTAATTTACACAAGCATAAAGTTGATATTCATTTGAATGGAAATAACGTCAATTGGAAAAAAGGATTTTGCATATACTTTAGGTAGGTACTATGGCAATATACCTAACTTTAAGAGGATCTACATAAAGCCCCAAGTACGAAAAAGATCACACCTTTAGTCCTACATTTGTGAGCTCATCTGTTTGTTTAAGCCTAGCGCACATTACGACCGCAGTGTAACGCATTTTCATACAAAACAGTGCGGTGCGGCCCACCTGTAGAAAATGTACGAAAGTGATACAGGAGGATATTCGCAATGCGTTGCGGTGCGTTTCGGCGCGGTCCGCCCCAATCTGCGCTAGCCTTAAGAGTCAACAGGCAAAGTCAGCAGGTCGGAATTGTAACGTCAAATCATTCGCATATCAAAAACAGCTGAACCATAAACGATTGAAAATAAACACGATAATAAGTTATTATTATCGTGTTTCAGTTCGCGACTAAATATAAACATGAGTCTGTTCCGTTTTATTATTGTAATGTGACTAGTTACAGAGCTAATGTAATTATTTATATTATGACTAATTATGGAAATTATAATTATGTTAATGTAAATAAAAAGTATCAAACTGTGTAGTTAGCGTGTTTGTGAATGTTAGTTTTTGTTGCTATTGTTGTTGTATTAAAATTTTCTAATTTGAAATGGTTTTGTTTGGTGTGTACAATATTAAAGTCATTTTCATCATAATCTTATCCTTTTCACAAACTTTATCGGCGTCGGCGCAAGCATTAGCAATTCAAATTAAGAGCGTTTATCCTAAAAGTTGACGACGTCGCAAATAGCTGTCAAAAATTTATTTGTTTTGATTAATTTGGCAATAAATTACTGTATGGAAATAAGAAATGTGGCTAACTAGCGAATTAGAATATTAATAATGAATTGCAATTATAACATTGAATTTGATGTTGCACCCGTTTTAGGTGTAAAAAAGGCATTTGGAAAGTTTCCAAATATTTTATCTACATTTAAAACTAAATATTCGATGTTACGATATTGATTATTGCGTTTCATAACCAATATTTTATTTCACCAGTTAGCCACAGTAATATTGCCAAATTAATAGAAAAAGCGAAATATTTGACATCTATTTGCGACGTTGCCCACTTTTAGAATACACGCTCTTAAAGCTTTTTTTCCGTACATGTGTCACAAACCGCTATGTTTTCGAACTCGTCCGTCCATAAACAAACCTCTGGAGCGGACTGTCACTATCGTGGTAGCCCGACACAACCCTGAAAGGAGCTTCACTTTGTGTAAATTATTTGATCACAACTGCTCTCAAAACGGCGAAGGAAAACATCGTCAAACGGTATGTTCTAGAACCAACATTTCAAAAAGATTCTACCACCCGCGTGGTGGATTATTGCCCACTTCCTCTCACAGAGAGGAGGCCTGGGTCCCAGCAGTGGGAACAACATAGGCTAATTTATAGTCTGCTCAGTCCTGCAGCCACAAAAGTGTGTCCTGATTTAATAAAGATAAAAGAATTTGAAAACTGACGAAGATATAAAAAACTTGCATCCATAGTTATATTGTTACTTAGGAATACTGCCCTCGAAAGCCCACCAAAACGACCAATACCCCCCTAATGGTATCTTATTGTAGCTAGTATTTAGCAGTTCTATTCTATTTTCGGTTTCGGCTAACCATCCCTTCACAAAGTATAAACTACACAAATTGTGTGCCTTCGGCAGTCAGGTGCTGAAACCCGCTGAATGTTTCATTGGTTTCGTATCGAGCGAAACAATCGGACGCGCTGATTTGCGCTTCAGCGCTTTTTGTTGCTTTAGTAAGCCAAACTTTGAAGAGAGGATTGGTTTTGTACCTACCTAGCGGTAAAATCGATGTACGGGTGACCGTTTTTATCTGAATTCAAAAATAGAAGGTTTTTTTTTCCTGTTATTCTTTTCAGAGTCGGTTAGAAACACCGACCTCATCTAGTTTCAAATTGTTTTATTTTTATTTATAAGTGTTTTTAAAACAGATTTACAGAAATCAAACTAGCGTAGGTACCTTTTTTTTGTTTTCGGGGGGAAACCTTCAAAAGGCGCCCGGGCTCTGGGGAAAAGACCGGGGAGTGTGGGATTCCTACCTCACTAACATCCCGGTGGTCACCATCTACACATGGAAGGGGCACCGTTACCTCTCAAAAGACCAATCCGGAACCCCCTCAGGGCAGCGCCTGCTAGGGCACATCTCTGGGGAGACTGTAAAGGACCCCGAAACCTAACTGTGCAAGTGTGCAAGGCAGCACGTGACCACTGTGCGCCGTCTTCCCTGAGGTCACTTAGGGGGCGGACAGAGTCCCCGCTCTGAGCACCCGTGATCCCACATTTTAAGATTCCGTAGAGAATGGCACTCTTCAATCAATGACTGCTAAACAGCTGCAATTTTACAATACATAGTTAGAAAAAAAAAAATAAAATGCGTTTATTGGCATTAAAGCAGAAAAATACACCTTATAACTAAAAAAAAACAGGAGACAATGATTACCACCAAGACATGGGTTCATTCTATTTTCTTGTAAATTTTTCAAAAGTGCCTTAAATGTGCTAATTTGACATAAACGATTTGACTTCGACTTTGAAATTCAGTTGCAGTTTCAAAAAATCTGGAAAAGCACACGCTGACATATTTTAATTTTTTTGAAAAAAATAAATTCATTTTATTCCTTGGGTTTCAGCTGGGATTAACTGCCGCTATGACCTTTAAAGAGCATAAATATTTAATAATAAATGAAGTGAACTTTAACTAAATAGTTTGTCTTTTTTTCACCTTCTTCAACGAATTACTTAGATCTAAAAGTGTGAGTGGCTGTCAACCTACTCCCTCAGGGCACGGCGCAATGATATGAATATTTTAATGATCCTTCAGAAGACAATGATTACTACCAAGACATTGGGTTCCTTCTATTTTCTTGTTAATTTTTCAAAAGTGCCTTAAATGTGCTAATTTGACATAAACGATTTGACTTTGACTTTGAAATTCAGTTGCAGTTTCAAAAAATCTGGAAAAGCACACGCTGACATTATTTAATTTTGAAAAAAATAAATACATTTTATTCCTTGGGTTTCAGCTGGGATTAACTGCCGCTATGACCTTTAAAGAGCATAAATATTTAATAATAAATGAAGTGAACTTTAACTAAATAGTTTGTCTTTTTTTCACCTTCTTCAACGAATTACTTAGATCTAAAAGTGTGAGTGGCTGTCAACCTACTCCCTCAGGGCACGGCGCAATGATATGAATATTTTAATGATCCTTCAGAAGACAATGATTACTACCAAGACATTGGGTTCCTTCTATTTTCTTGTTAATTTTTCAAAAGTGCCTTAAATGTGCTAATTTGACATAAACGATTTGACTTTGACTTTGAAATTCAGTTGCAGTTTCAAAAAATCTGGAAAAGCACACGCTGACATTATTTAATTTTGAAAAAAATAAATACATTTTATTCCTTGGGTTTCAGCTGGGAATAACTGCCGCTATGACCTTTAAAGAGCATAATATATTTAATAATAAATGAAGTGAACTTTAACTAAATAGTTTGTCTTTTTTTCACCTTCTTCAACGAATGACTTAGATCTAAAAGTGTGAGTGGCTGTCAACCTACTCCCTCAGGGCACGGCGCAATGATATGAATATTTTAATGATCCTTTATGTAAAGAAGACGCCTACAGTAATATTTTACTTGAATAAATACTTTGTTTTTAAGGTAAATAAATTCAATTTCATTCATCCAAAAATCTGTATAAACCCCGATGAAAAATAAGGGGTGTTCTCAAAAATCTTTACGTTTATGTCTCTCCATGTTGGCATCATATTTTAAATTCTTACATTTTTTATTTTTTTTCCTTAACGAATATCTAAGCAGTACCTTTGTACTAAGAATTATAGTTAAGTATGTCGTATCTGTATGTATTTTACTGTGTACATAAATAATTCATAGTATTCGATTTTAATGCGATATCTTTTGTTTGTAGCTTGATTTACACGGTGCAATTTAATTGTCTGTGGCCACAGCCTGTAGCACCATAGCTAGAAGTAACAAAAAAGATGCACTGCTTAAACAGTGTGACATTTGTTGCTAATGTCATCATGTCATTTCGTTTAAAATAGGTTTTTATTTTTATTATTATTTTATTTAGATTTTTTTCTTTTTTGACAATGTGAGATCTTTGTAGGCTTAGTGAACTGTAGATTTGTTGACCATTTTCTATTTTGTTAAGTACCTGGTACTTGTTGAAAGACCTACACTGTCCTTCCATACCTATTAACACTTATTTGAAAATATTGTTAAAGCCAATTATTTTTAAAAGAGTAACCGTGGAGTTTCTTGCCGGCTCTTCTCCATAGGAAGCTACCAAATTGGAACCGTGCACCTAGCTTCTGACGTTTCATAAGTGCCCATGTAGGTTTTACTGAGAAATACAAAACGCGAATTAAATTATTTACTTTCTTTATTCAAGATATTTACAAAATGGCTGTCTTTATTGGAACGAAGTTCTATAACGCGGCTTGCGGTAGGAGTAAACTAGCAGAAATCGTCACGCGAAAAACCGTTCATACTTGCGACTGTCTTCTTCTAATTCGATAGAGGGAGAGAGAAAGTATAAATTTGGTCAAAATGAAAATCCAAGACGGCGGCGGCTACAAAATTTTTCTCTGTTTTTGTAATGGGTGTCGTTATTAAACCCGCGGACGAAGTCGCGGGCAGAACCTGGTACATTATTATAACGCAAAAAAAAACTATCATAACAGATAGACCGCAGCCTAAGCAACATAGCGACAGCCGCGGTTCTTTTGATTTTAACGCAGAGCTCATAATTAACGTAAACTAAAACCCGAGACCTGAACATTGGGTCGTTTCAAATAATGTAAACTTGAACCATAGACGTAAATAAATAAAAATAATAATAATAAATAAAATTCTTTATTTCACCAAAAGCCATCACATTACAAAATCAAAGACTTTGAGCATATAAGGCTTATAACTAGGTCACAATAATTGTAATACTCTGACTCCTAAACTAGGTGTATGTGCCTGTGACTTAGGAGTCAGTGATTCTCCGTAAACAACAAAGCCATAATTATTATACTTAAATAGGACGTTTCAACAATAAGCAAATTGTGTAAGAGAAAACAGGATATAATTTAAGTAAACAAAACACAAAATTAAAACATTTAACTGTATGGTGAATAAAAGTATGGGTTGAGTGTGTGTAGTGAGTGAGTGTGGGATATGTGTGTGTGTGTGTATGTGTATGTAGTAAGTAGGTGTGTGTAGTAAGAAATAAAGGCATATAACGAGTACATATCCGTTTACGTTTAGATTTAGTTTTACATATTTCATTTTCATTTTAAATTACCCAGCAGAAGATCCTCAGTGTTGTCATAACTTAGTGTTTGGAGATAATCTCTAATTACGGTTTTGCATTGATATTTAGGGCACGAATAAATTTTTATCTTTTTATTTAGGAAGTTGTACATTTTAACGCTACTAACATAATATTGACTTGGAGATTTGTACTTACTTCTACGATGTACTTTCTTACGACTACGATGATTGAGGACTAATGAATGAAATAGGGTAACAAATAATAATTGGCGCTTGCATTTCATTAAGCCCTGTTGCCCTGGCGCCTGTGTGTGCCGCACACTTCGCACATATGGGCGGCAAACCCATAGCCACACACTATGTGAAAATTTCAAGTGTCTACCTATTACGGTTCAAAAGATACAACCTTTTAAAAGACGGACGGTCGGATAGACAGCGGAGCCTTAGTAATAGGGCTCCGTTGACACCTTTTGGGTACGGAACCCTAAAATTATCCTGAACAGGAATGGCATAAACTCGTGACATTACGTAGAGCAATGTGTTGGCTGGTAGTTTTTTGTTATGTTATTTTTTTATCATCCTATATCTTAATTATTCTTGTCTATCAAGTAACCTTTTAATTAAATTATTATATGATAACTGCGTCCATTTTTATTGATAATTTGAGATATATTTTTATCTTAAACTATAAAACGTAGGTTTATAATCTTTAGAGTTCTGTTGGCACCAATCGTGTATTTAATTCAAAACCTATAAAAGAACTTACTGTGAGGACTAGTAGGGCTTGAATATGTACCGGTAGGTAGCTCTCTGTTTCATTTAAGGGGACTACAGGACCTAAACGAGCCTAAACGGAAGTTTTATGCTTAATGCCTAAAAGTAATCCAATGAAGGAAACAAAACCAAAAAAAAAAAAATCTTCAGGATATATTATGCTAGTAAGATAGTGAGTTGAAAACATAATCTAACTCATTTGATACGATAGAAAAAAAATCAAGGAGATAACACAAAAAAAAAATTATGTTTAAAAATCATATTACATACATAATTTTTTGTCAGATTATTCTACAAGCAACATATTACGCGTATCGTAATAGTGTTTTAATATTTTTGTCCAATCAATAGATTTTTTGGAAATAGATAATTGCTTCATATTTTTCAATAAATTACCTGCGTTCTGTCATCGCACTTCTCTTTTTAGGGTTCCGTAGTAAACAAGGAACCCTTATTGTTTCGCATTGTCTAGCTGTCTGTCTGTCTGTCCGCGGCTTAGCTCAGAGACGGTTAGTACTAGAAAGCTGTAATTTGGCATGGGTATACATATTAATCACGCCGAAAAAGTGGTAAAAAAATAATTGAGGTCATTCCTACACGTAAAGTGGAGATTTTTTTTTCTCGTTTATCCTATGGTGTGGACTGTCGTTGGGAAGGTCGTTCAAAAATAATGTGGATGTGTGAAAGCCATATTTCAATTTAGGGATCCGTTTGCGAAATATAAAGCAAATGCTAATTTTTGTTACAGTATAACTTCCCCCCTTGCCCAGCTAAATGGTTGTGCTTGGATTTATGAAAATATTCACAGCAGCCAGATATATAACAAAGTTAAAAGGAAAACTATCACAGCTAAGTAAGCTTTACAGGTTACCGAGTAATAATCAACCAACTTGAATTTGCTGTTTGAAAAACATATTCTCCCATACACTCCGTATGTGAGAACATGTTTTTCAACTACAATGTTAAGTTTGTTCTTGGGATAAATTCATCCCAACTACGGAACCCTTCATTGTGCGTGGTCCGACACGCACTTGGCCGGTTTTATTTTCTATGCAGTCAAACAGTGACCACTCTTTAGCAGTTTTAAGCCTCGAAAATCAAGTTTTCTTACTTTTTTTTGCAATTTGTAGGTCAGTGGTGCCGATTCTCTTGTACAACGAACTAAACCAACTAAACTATCACTAAAATTCCTTACTTTATTAGGCTATGAGAATCTTAGAGCTATTCTGTAAATAAAATTCTCTAAACTAAAAAATAATTTTGACACAACTAAAATAGAATTTGACAATCGCGAAACCACGTGGTACCCGTGGTTTGCCCTCACCCGTGATTTTTTTTAGAGCCGTAGGCGCGCAGGGGGTGCCGCCTCGACGTGTTTTATATGGAATTTTTCACTTTTTGTATGGAAAACATGAAAAAATATTACTTACATGTTCAGGTTGAGGGGTTTAAGGGTTTCTTAAAGGGGGTCGAAATTTTCATTATTTTTGCGATAGGACGCACCATTTTCGAGATATAAGCAAAAGAAAAAATAAATACAGTACTGTTTTTGCACGTGAAGTCGAGGTGTTGGTGTGAATTTTAGTTCATGACAACTTATTTTACACCACACCTTTTTAATCGCGATTAAAAATTGTCAGAATTAGTCTGGTTTGGTATTTTACAATCAAAATTTTAGGTGAGAAATTTAATTTTCAGAATAGCAAAATTGCCATTTTCACTAAACTAAAAACTCAGTAATACTATCTTAGTGCTGTCAAACTAAAATATAGTTTAATTGTGTCACTTTAGTCTATTTCAGAATGGGAAATCGTCGTTTGACAGGATTAAACTTAATTTTAGTGATTTTTTGTCTAGTTTAGAGGCATTTGTGACAAGAGAATCGGCACCAGTGTCAGGTTTGTATCTAGATCCAAATATGATTCGCGACCATAACACATAATTATGTATTTTACAGAATTATAATAAATAGAATTCGGGAAGTTACGCAATAAAAAATAACAAAATACTGACGAACATAGAACCTCCTCCTTTTTAGAAGTCGGATAAAATATCTATTGTTAAAAACTTTTCGAATTTTTCAGGTAGTCCCTAATCACGGCGGTAAAAATGGGGCATTTTTGTTATTTTTGGAGGGTTTAATTTTCTTTACCAATAAGTTGCTGAAAATGGAAATAACAGGGATGTGTCTACAGCAGACCTTGATTTTATGAAAAAAATAATGATTGCTCTAGAAGAAAAAAGGGAAATACATTAAATGTATGGAGAATCGTAGGCCTTGGGGGCCTACCACCACCTCTAAAGCAGTATTATTTTAATATTACTTTATTGTGGAAAAGAGATGAAGCTCTACAGGACGTATAGCCCATCTCTTTCCCCCACTGAAGTAAGATTAAAATAATACTGCTTTAGAGGTGGTGGTGGGCCCCCAGTTCCTTCTTAACTAGCCGGTTTCCATAGTTCACCTAGCTGGTGCGACCAATAGTCATTGTCGTGGCCGTCTAGTGCGCGTAGGGTTTTTGGTTTCTCGAGGTTTTTCATTTCTCGGTTCTCGAGAATTCTCAAACTCGATTTCTCGGGACTACCCGGGAAACCGAGAAATTTTCATTTATGTTTAATTTTGTTGTTTAAATAAAGAAAGGCGTCATTAATACACATAGTGTTTATTTAAATTGGACAACAATCAATAAAATCTCTTGTCAATAACAACAAATTACAGTATATTTCTTCTGTTCATAGAATATAATCAAAATCAACTTTTTTTATAAACTTGAACTACTTTCTTCTTTCTGATAAACTCTGATTAAATATAAATATAATCAAAAAAATTAAAAAGTCTTTTTATGAACTAATAAGGATCTCAACTCGATTATTAATAACTATGTTAATAATCGCAGCACTATGTTTGGCAATTGTGTGTTAATTTAACCTGTGCGTGTAGTAATCACTTTAAATTTCGAATGAATTCTGATAAATAGCATCCATAGTGTTGTCAAACAGCCGGCTCCTTATTTTGCTGACATCATTTCCC
Organism: Agrochola macilenta; assembly: GCA_916701695.1. Classification (NCBI taxonomy): domain Eukaryota; kingdom Metazoa; phylum Arthropoda; class Insecta; order Lepidoptera; family Noctuidae; genus Agrochola; species Agrochola macilenta. Next base: position 10,599,982 of record OU753578.1, on the reverse strand, counting down.
GTCATGGAAAACACTTGTTCGTTTTCAGTTGAAGCAGGCTTGACTGAAATTAGTATTCTGTATTTTTCCAGTTCTTTCAAATATTAAGAATTTATTTAATTATTTTTATATGATAGTTTTTGATAACGCCACAGTCGCTGGGTCATCATTTCTCAAAACACCTATAATAGCTTTCTCTAATTGAACACCAAATGTGTCAGGTTCAGGTCCTGATTGGCTTACGCTTATTTCAACAACTTCTGATTAATTTTCGGTTAAAGTTGCGGTGGTGGCTCGATATAACCGATTGAATCCGTATTGCATATCCAATTTAAAACGTCTTGCTGTTTCCGAGAAAATACTCACTTTTTTGTATTCAGGATTGTTCTGATAGTTCAACAGCGTTATTAGTGATGTGTTTCAGCGATCTACAATTTTCAGTTCAAGCAAATCTGCTAATCTGAGAGCCAAATGACAATTCTCCCAGCATACGCTTAGTCTTAATGGTTTGAAGTCGCTTACACGTACACGTAATGAAACTCTCACTTCAATTATTTTACTCGTATGTAGTTCAATGACCAAAACAACATTCATTATTTATGTTAGACCAAACAGCGACGCTAGTTAACAAAATAAATTGCCCATGAAATATCATTATACGGGCAATTTATTAACAAAACTAAAACACACATGTTTTACTGAACAAAGCTAGTTTTAAATACATACATGTATATTCCGTGTTTAAGCGTGGTAATAAGCAAATCTTTAGTTATGGATGTGGAGGTAGCGACAGTAGTGCATCGTGGTATGCAAATACGGTTGAAAATGGCGATGCGTTTGATTTTTGTTGAATCTTGTGTCCGCCAATCAAATGAAAGATATTTCGCAGTTTTAAGTTAATAAAAAATACCCCAATAACTTAAAACATTTTTTCATATTTCTTTAGTTGACAAATTTTACTTTTTTATAGTTAAGTACAAAAATATATATAGTTTTGCTCAAAATATTGACCATTTCGAGACGAAAAAGATTTTTCGGGGTCATTTTGGCGATTTTTTTTTCAAGCTAATTTCTATTAAATGTCTTTGGATACTTGTCTTTTTTTATACCCTTGACTATACAGGGTTTTTTTTTTGGGCTTGTCATATGTAGCGTATCTAACAGTGCGACGAAAAAGTGGACGTTTTATGGTGTCTCTGCTTGGACAGCGCTTAAGTTACTGTCCGTCTAATTGAACCACGCACCGCCTAAACAAGTGGTCGGCAAACTCATTACTCATTAGAGCAAAATATCAATACTATAACGACTAAGATTTCTTATGAGAGCATTTCCTTTCTGTTTGTCCAAACTGTCTCAATACACTTCTCTTAATCCTTGAAACTCCCATCCTCTGTCACTCCACAACACTTCCTAAAATTAACTTGCTAAGAATTAGAATGCCTTCATCATCATCATCATATTGGCTGATAATAATATGATAAAACCGGCCAAGTGCGTGTCGGACCACGCACAATGGAGGGTTCCGTAGTTGGGATGAATTTAACCCAAGAACAAAGTTAACATTGTAGTTGAAAAACATGTTATACCATACGGAATTTATGGGAGATCAGGTTTTCAAACTGCAAATTTAAGTTGGTTGATTATTACCCGTTAACCTGTACAGCCTACTTAGCTCTGATAGTTTTCCTTTTAATTTCGTTATATATACTACTGCTGTGAATTTTTTCACAAATCCATGTATAACCATTTAGCTGACAGACTCTAACAAAAAAAATCAGTTATGTAAAAGCTTAATAATTCGCAAACGGATCCCTGAATCCAAAAATAGTTTTCCCAAACTCACAATATTTTTGAACGACCTTTCTAACAATACCCCACAACATGGTGTAGATGAGAAAAAAAAACATCCCCACTTTACTACGTAGGGGACTCGTGTACTCTAAAAAAAATATTTTTCTTGATTTTATTTTACCACTTTGTCGGCATGATTAATATGCCAAATTACAGCTTTCTAGTACTAACCGTCTCTGAGCTAAGCCGCGGACAGACAGACGGACATGGCGAAACTATAAGGGTTCCTTGTTTACTACGGAACCCTAAAAAGGCATCTTACTTATTAACAAAAACTTTGAAAGGTACAGTAAATGATAAATTTTCAAGGTCCTAATTTTTTATGAAAATACTTCGGATATAAATATTTGAGTTTGATTTTGATTAAACTTTATATCTTGCTTAAAATGATCGAAACCCTGACGCCCGGGCGTCTACGCTTGTACTCATCGACATTTGTACAGTACAGAGCTGCACTCTATATGCTAAAGAGCCGGCTGCGGCTCGCGAGCCGCGGTTTGCCGACCACTGGCCCAAACCACTGAAAAAATACAAACATTTACTTATGTCAAGAGAATAAACTTTCAAAGCAAATTTTTCGTAGATGTGTCTCTATAAGTAGGTATAAACGAACAGGCTATTAGGTGCTTAATTGGTATACCTATAGTCAACAATACTGAAACTTCGTGCAGACTAGCGCGACGCGACACAGGTTAGCCCAGGTACGCTCGAGCGATTTTTTCCCGCGGCGATTTTTTGTCGTGCATTGGATTTACAACGCTCTGCATAGCGCCAAGAGTTGACAATCCAACAGTGTATTTGTTCAAGGTGCTGTACGAGAGTGCGTCCCAGCGCGTTGGATTCTCAACGCTCGGCTCAACACCGAGAGTTGAAAATCCAGTGCGCGATAAAATCCCGCCGTGATATTTTTACGTCCGTATGAACATGGGCTTATTTACAGAGAAGTTTTCTTAGAAATTGTATTGTTCGAGTCGCGTCTCGCTGGTCTGCACGAGCCTTTATTCTTCTTACCACTACTCTGCCAATTCATTTTTATTGTGTGCGTAAAGGATAATAACTACTCAGAACATTCACACCAATGCTGCCATATTTAAAACTAGCTGCCTGTATGCTAAAAGCTTGAAAAATGATGAAATATTTCGGTAAATTGGTTCAATGGAATATTATTTACACGTCAATTTTAAATTACATTTTAAAACTAGGTGAAGTCGAAGTCGCTACAGAACAGAACAGGCAACTGAAGGAACACGGGTGGGTTTTGTAAGTAAGAGTCTGATACGCCCTCCCGCTCCGCAGAGATGTTATTCGATAATTTCCGACCCTAAAAAAAAGGTGAAATCGGTGTTTCCTATAGATACGACTAGTCTGAGAAGAACAGGCATAGGCCAGTCCCTTTTAAAAGTTTTAAAGTCCAGACATGATCTTGGTCAGGCCATCATACGAGAACTATGCATATTTCTTCTCAGATGGTCTTTCGAGGAAAGAACAACACATGTGTGACTGGACCTGTCCTGCATGCGTAGCTTAACCACCATAGAAACGGGTTTTGTCGACGGAAGAATACACAAAATGACAGATTGTGATTGTGAATCTGTCATTTTGTCTATTCTTCCGTCGACAAAACCCGTTTCTATCCGTTTCGCGCGTGCAATTATAGAACACATTTGTCAGTAATCGTGTAGCTCAAATCACTTATTTGACTGTTCTGGAATATAGTCAAACACCAAGCAACAGAAGTCAGGGCAAATACAAGTTGTAATAACTAAAACACATACAGTTATAAATGTTATGTCTCAGAAATTATTATTCATAGATGCAATGCAATTACACTCACGCTTGGGTCTCAAGGAAGTGACGTTATTACAAAATGGCGCCGCGCATCTCGCTAAGCTACTGGGTACATAAGTGTCAGGAAATTTTGAGTTTACATTTCTGTAAGTACAGTAATAGTTTTTGTGCATATCAAAAGTTAACATCACGCTTGTCACAGAATAAATAAGTAGCAGTATTATAATTATCTCGGCAGTGAACTTGAAAACTTACCTACGGCCGCTCGGTAGTACATAAACCTTCCGCGTCCGTGCGTAATTGCCGCGCACTCAATACTGTTGCGTACTGATATACACTGAGATTTCGAAGCACGTGGTTTCGGCCGTTTTCTATGAAGACAGAATACTGTACTCATTTATACTATGCGCTTGTATTACCAGAAGGAATAGGTATACTTAGGTGTATAGTAGGTATCTACATATAACCACATTTCACCAGTTACAGTCCGACCGTCGAGAGAATGCGTTTTTGACACCTGTCAGTTTTATACAAACGAATATGTGTTTTGCGAATTTGATCCAAATTACTACTAGAAATTGTCCAACTGACAGGTGTCAGAGACGCATTCTTTCGACGGGTGGACTGTGCATTCTGAAAGTTGGCAACGTCGGATATAGCCGTCAAATATTTCACTGTTTTGATTAATTTATTAATATGACTAAATGAAATAATGAAATATCGCTCTGTAGTGCACTAAAATATTTATTATGAATTGTAATAATCCTATAAAGTCCCATTGTAATAGGAGGCAAAGCTATTACAAATGCGGAGTAAGAAATAGCGATGATGCCTGGGTAAAAAAAATTAAATTATAATTAGTCAAAAAAATATTAGACACGTATTTTTTGCTTTATCATATTAACAAAAAATTACTTAGATAAAACGCATTTTAAGTTGGGGAGTGGGGGTCGCTACGTCACTAGTATGTATAAAATCTACATACTCGTGACGTCATGGCACATTTTACCTCAATTTATCGCCGCATTTATCTTTAGACTAGGTAAAAAAATAAAAAATACGTGTCCAATATTTTTTTATAATCTCAAAGACGGACTAAATAAAAATGTTTAGTCATCATCCCTATTCCTGATAGAAAAACCAAACAGCACTGCCCAGCACCCAATGCGCATTTTTAAGAAAACTTCACGGTAAAACCCGGTGTCGCGTCGCGCTGTTCGCGTCGCTCTAGTCTGCCCGAAGCTTAATGCTGCGGTTGCGACCCTATGCGAGACAGAGCCGCAGCGCTGGTTATCAGTGACAGCCAGCGTTGACGATATGACGTCGACCGGTGCAGCATACAATAATATACAAATAAGTAGTCAAATCCAATATTTTTTTAATGTAACCTTCAGCTAGAAAAGACCATGAAACTGGTTGTTCTACATTCTGTGATTATTTTAACTCACACTGATTCATTGTTTGTTCAAATTTGATTAATAATCGTCTATAGTTCAATGTATCTGTTATTGAGGAGCTCGTGGCAGTAATAACAGCTTGGGTCGATCCATCAGGTTGAGCTACACTTGCAGGGAGAGGTCCGTGGATGGGTGACCATCTTTACATACCGAGATTCCTCCGTGCCTCGAAAAGCACGTTATGCGCGTTAAGTGAAATGAAATGAATTTATGAATGTATGTATTTATTGTGTATGTAAATGGTACACCACTGACTACCTGCAGTATTTGTCTCTCCTTCTCCCTTTAATCCATCCAAAGGTTGTCTGTAAAAGATCGCTTTTAGCGATAAGACCGCCCATTGTGTCATCCTATGTAAAATGTCTACATTTATATCTGTATTTTTTATGGTGTACATAATAAAGAATATTCTATTCTATTCTAAGCCGTTGGTCCCGGCTGTCATTCGTGGATCTTTGACAGTCGTTACGGGTCAAGGCCTATCGTATTATCCAGTTACTGGGTAATACGATACTATCGTATTATACAGTTACTGGGTAATACGATTGGGATGGGTGGAGGTCAGGATGTTGATGGGTTAGGCAGTAGCTCACTGTAAAATACTGGTATTCAGTTGCATCCGGTTACACTGGAAGCCGACCCCAACATAGTTGGGAAAAGGCTACGCAGATTGGCAGATGTATTCATGTATCTGTTATTTCCTAATTTGCAAATACCTATTGTACCAGAGTAATTTTATTCGGCATGTATTTTTTTACATACTCATATATTTCTCACTTTGATTTTCTAAAAAAGTTAACTCACAGACTCTAATAATATAATGAATGCGCCTCTTTTTCTGAGCCTCAAATAATTCCTATTTTGGGGTCATAATAATACTAAAAAAGCCAAGTCGGACTGCGACTAACTTGGATGTCGTGGTTGGTTCTAACCTAACCCGTTTGAGCGGGGTACCCTAGCTTAGTTACTGCGACCAACTTGGATGTCGCGGTTGGTCACAGCTCAAACATAAAATTCTATTATACGCTCATTTATAAAAAAATGTGATACGCTCATTTTTAGCCAAGCAGTTTTAGAGGATCAGCTATATATTTCCCAGTTTATTTTATATTTTTTTTTCGATTTTGTTATGATTATATTTTTATTTTATTCTTCACATTATGATTAGATATCTACTAATTAATGTAAGTAAAATATATAAACCCATTTTTTAAGAGTAATTATGGCGATTCTTGCCCATTTTCGTCCATACCAAAACTATTTATTTATTTATATATACTTTATTGTACACCACAAGAAAACATTTAAAAAAAGTACACTAAGTACAAAATATAAAATGGTCGGAAAAACAAAAAAAAACCTATCTTCTGGAAGGGGTTTATTATTTTACAATTTGATTCAATTCTTCTTTGTTCTTATAAATTTTGTCTTTTAAAAGTGTTTTTTAATGATCTACCTAATTGAAATAAACGATTTGACTTTGACATGATTATTTATTTATGTGTAAAATGGTGTATCGGCGCGGTATTTAAGTTACCGATTATTACCACATAATCATTTTCCCAGCTATAGGTATACTATTTTTCAGTTTAGGCGTCACAGATAACACTTATACTCAGTTGGTTTAAGTAATTCAATATAGGTAAACAAAAAAAAAACCAAGTGACAGGAGAGCTGTCAAGTAATCGACTAAACGTAATACCTGTCCTCTTCAGTTGTCATGCTAGAGAACCTGTCTTTTTGGGGTCTTTACAAATGACAGATAACAAAATATTATATCCAAATTATAAATAAAAAAAAAAAAATGTGTTCAATGAGTTTTTTTTTTGTTGTTTTGTGTGCGATGAGTAGTATAAAATAGATCATAAATTGTAACATACATAATAAAAGAAGATACTAATTTGATTATAACGTATTTTTAAAACAAGAAAGTGTCATTGATAACACGTGAAATTAATTTTAAATTTTAAAAATCCCCATCTCAAACATTTCCTCATTTCTCTTTCCTACTCTATCACCAGACCCTGTTCATCATCTATCTATAACCTATTCATTAAGACCATTCCAATAAGCCCAAACACGATACCTGTGCTGTAAGTTGGTAAGGGAGTTGGGTATCCTGCAAATTCCAGGTGATGCTGCAGCATCAGTTCAAGGTTACTATGTTCTTCTAATATCATTGAAGTAACAGAATACCAATTTTTTTTATCAATCAGACCTGTGGAAGATGCTTACATCCATTCATCAAATAGAAAAGAGCTGACAATCTTCAAACGGCTGAACCGATGAAATATTTGAACATTTGATAAAAAAATATGTCTAAGACACATCGCTAGAAAATCTGCTTTCAAATAAATAAAAAAACACATTCTAATCGGTTCACCTGTTTAAGAGCAACGGTGTAGACAGACACGCGGTCATAGCGGTCAAACTTATAACACCCCTTTTTATGTCGGGGGTTAAAAACCCCTTTTACGATTTGTTTACCTTTATTGAATTATTTGAACCAATGAAGTATAGTTATCTATTTATTAATCGTGTACTAAATCGATAGATTAGTCGGTACTGTACTATTTAGTGGCGCTAATAGGCCGATTCTGGCTAGAACCGCAAGCCTTAGCTAATATATCGATTTGTGCTTCATCAAAGCCTATTTAAATAGTATACACATAACATCATGCCTGTATTTCCGAAGGGTTAGGCAGAGATAAACCTATAGTGCACGGGTACATTTCACGAGTTATGTTTAAGACGCAGATATATGCCAGTAACCTTGAGTAGTTAGCTTGCGTGTTCTGTACTGAGCTCACGCAACGCGTCGTACGTCCAGCCAGTAAAAGCACTCGCCCATCAAGGAGCGCTGTCCCAAATTAGATGCATTATTAATTTATTATACAAAACGTATTTTAATAAAACCCAAAGTATACCAAAAGATCAATAATTAAATTATCTTTAAAATGGTGAAGGTTTCAGAAACATACGCTTGATAGATTTTTCGTGATTCTCAGTTTTTTATTCGCGTTAGACAACTTTACTAATTAATTTATAATAATAAATATAAATATAAGCTACAATTTTCATATATTAAGTATTTAAAAAATGCTCTATTCAGTATTTCAAATCACCCATAATGCTGATGGCTGTTCTTCTCAATGAGACAACTTAAATACTCGTAAGTAAATATTTACGGGTCACGGGGCCCGAGTGTGCGTCTCCTTTTTATGGAAAATTCTCGTCGACTGGTCGACACTTCACGTGACAAGGGATCTGGCTCGGTCTTTGGTCAAAGAATTAGCATTGTCATTCAACGTGGCAATGCTGCCGGTCTTCTGGGCACGTTTCCGGATGACAGCGATGTGGACGAGTACCTTCTCCTTTTCTTTTTATAGTTAGCTAGTATAAATAGTTGTGCTAAATATTGCAAAATTTGATATTTTCAGCTTTAAATCCAGTTTTAATATAACACTCATTAAAACAAATATTGTAATGAAACCAAAAATAACTATTCGACCGTGACAGGACTCGAACCTGCAGTCTTCGGATCCGAAGTCCGACGCCTTATCCATTAGGCCACACGGTCCTTCTGAAATAGGTGACAATACACCTTTGTGTCCAATACACAAACACAAAGTAAATGGATTTCAAGAGGACCTAATTATCAAGGGATAATTCTTTAATTAATTCTCTCATGTATTATAATAATTAGTTGAGACTTTCTGACTTGCAAAGTGTTTTTCATACATACTCGTATTTACAATAATAAAATAAATCATATAATTTATCATTTGACGTTCAAAACATGCGATTTGTAATGAAAAACTGTGAAATATCTAATTCATAAATAAATAAATAATTATTTTTATTAAATTAAGAATTTTGACGAGTTTTATGCGATACTTGTGTAGATTCATTTTGTTTTTCAATGTAACTACGCCTTTAAAATTTTAACAGCAAATTAATCTATTTTTTTACTCTAACACCGTATTTTCACGAATTTCTTTTCAAAATTTGCTAAAAGAATTGTGCTTCAGATAATTTGGAGATAACCTAATGTACCGTCTACATATTATTTGAAACACAAAGGCCTCTATTGTCACCAATATCACAAGGACCATGTGGCCTAATGGAGTCGGATGGCGTCGGACTTTGGATCGGAAGACTGCAGGTTCGAATCCTGTCACGGTCGAATAAGGCCATTTATTTTTAAAGTCTATCGGTTTTATAGCTTTACACCCGAAAAGACTGGCCCACATTAGCAGAGAATAGAAGTGTGACCTCTGTCCTGTACGCTTAGCATGACCACATTAGAAACGGGTTATGTCGACGTAAGAATAGAAAAAATGACAGATAAACAATCACAATCTGTCATTTTCTCTATTCATCCGTAGATAAAACCCATAGAAAACCCGTTTCTATGGTTTTCATGCTACCCGTGCTGTAGTGGGACAATACACGCTAGCTAAATGGTATTTTTACACCCTGTAGATGTCAGCTTTTTAATACTTTTGCTTTTTTTTTTAGCTTTTTGATTTCTTTTTTTGCGCAGATAATTGCTCTATCTATCTGCGTATTCTGTACATGTCCTAAGTAAAAATATTGTTGTGGATCGACTTTTATTTTTTGTTTGAAAAATCACTGTTTACGGCAGTGCGCAATGTACGCAAACATTGTGCTTTTAGGCCTAGCCCGCACTGCGAAATCTCAACTAATAAGAAAACAAAAACGAATAAAAACTACAAATTCAATTACGATTTGCGTGTAAATATTTCGCAGTGAGTTGCAGTTTTTTTTTTGCAGTGCGGTTTAATCCTTAGGTGCCTGCAACGGTACAGGACTTCTAGGGGTGTTTTAAGTAGAGATATAAAATTTAAACTTTGTTTTCGTGTAAATAAGTTTAGAAAAACGTTGGGACTTAGGCCTTCATAATTCACCTTCGTAATATCTCCGTAACCAGAAGGTTCTCAAGAATTCCCCAGTAACTACAAGAAAGTGATCACAATGACGGGGACTACAAGTTAGTGACTTTAGTTATTTATTTCTTACGAATTCTCTAATTTGAGAAAATACTAAGGATTGTGGTATTCCATTATTTGGAACCACATCTTTTAGTTTGTTTACGTAGAAACACGTTAGTCTTTCTTTATATTATTATACTAAACAAACCATCTTTTGATTTATTTTTACCTATTGATATTCTATGACACATGTACTTAACTCACTTTTATATTCTTAACTTTCCCTTTTGTAAAAACTTTAGAATATTTATATTCTGACGTTTTCATCTTAAACTGTCATCTGTCGTAATTTACTTTTCTAAAACATAGACAGAACACATCATAGATAAGTACACTCTACCTTCTCTCATAAAGTGGGTGTACACACTGAACCTTCGCAATAAGCGTAGATCTAAGATTTCTCCTCTGTAAGCCGTTTTTATTAGTGCTGGTCATATCTAAATTAAGAATTAACTTGAATATGTTTTTAAAACGTTTAAAATATGACACAGAACGATAAAAACGGTCTTCATATTTTACAGTCTAGTCTTGTCTTTAGCTTCGGAGAGTCGTATTTTTTTACTTGAGACAGTCGCTGTTTTTCTGCCCTTAAGTCTGATTTGTCGAACTGTTAGCTACTCGAATATTAGTCTCATGTAACTAGCATAACTAGCGTGCGCGGGTTTTCTAATCATACTGTGTAACTTGAACTATCGACCCTGAGTGTATTATAACAATAAACATTCTAATACTGTGTAATACCTGTGTTTAATTCGCTCGGCCATCCTGCCTAGCCCTGTAGGAGGTGCTCACTTCTAACGAACTCTTAACCACGCGGCGTGAAACGCCACGAGCACCCGCACACAAAGGCCTCCGACGCTAGACGACGTTCCTCTCCGAGAGATACCTCCGCCGTCATCTGTGACGCTAGCGCGGTCCTCCCGCTAGGTGAGGCGCCTCAAAGCGCCTCCGATATCTACAACCTCTCACAACCTCCTCTCCGTTCCACAGGCTGGAGTGTATCTCCAGGGTGGATAATCCTCGGCCCAGCCTCCTCCACGCTGCCTGCGGCCTGCCTGCCTGCCTACCTATCTACCTGCCCACCTGTTCCACTGCCTGCCTGTTCCTGCCTAACCCGAGCCTGTCCTGTGTCCTAAACTTACCTTTACTTTTACTAATTTTAACTTTTAATTTTAATAGCTTTTTAAAATATAATTTAATTTGTGACTCTCGTTTCCCTCCACGGAAGAAAACGTTACGTTACAGGGTGTGTATCCATTGACGCGGAGACGAGCGCAAAGCACATTGATTGTAAATTGACATCGCACATCTTCAGCCTCCACTCCTTTCCACCTCATTGAAAACGTAACTTTAGAGAGGATCTTTTATATCAAATATAGTATTTTCGAAGCTATTGCCTGAAAAATACAAAGGTTAGCAAAAAATAAGTTACTGGTTATTTTTTTATGCATATTTTTTGCTACTTTGAGCCTTCATTAACGGTTACTTATTTTTAATAAATGTCTCATTTAAAATAATAATTATTACACTCTAAATGATTGTTACAAAATACTGAAAATACCATTCAACTTTTACGAGATTGATACTGGTCCTATTGCGGTTATCTCGTCGTTTTGTATTGAAATGAAATTATACAACGTGTCCCAAAATTCAACGATAAGCGGGCACCAGACGGTGGACCTGCTCATCACTACCCTAGAAAAAAAAATGAAAAAAAAAAAAAGTTTTTTCTTGGAAGTTACAAGAAATACATTGAAATCCTTCGGAAATTTACACCCCTTAAGATATTTTTAACTACCATGACCACAATTTTTCTAATATTTCTGTTTTTTTTTCCTATCGGCAACCTAAGTAGCACTGCTATCCACCACAACCCTTAAAACTCCCAGAATGCCTGAAGCTTTTACACAAAAATCAATCCAAATTATTTTTTTCCTTAAAATTTTCTAAGTTTATTACTTTCAGTCCACTTCAGTCGTCGTGGTGTAAAAAAAAAATTGAACACTACAAAGGCAAGTTTAAAAAAAAATTGACGCAACTAATCAAGACTCCAAAATGGTATAATACTCTTGGAAAAAATGCCTATATCATTTTGATTGACACCTCTTAAGATATTTTGAACTGCTATGGTAGTTCAAAATATCTTAAGGGGTGTCAATTTTGCGGTCCATGGCCCTTTACGGGGCACCGGTGTGGGCGCGTTCACTGAGGCTGCGACCGGCCCAGCGGTTGAACGCGTCCCAAAGGGTCGTGGCCATCAGGCTGGTCCGGGGATACCGCACGGTCCCCCGCGAGGCGGCGAGCCTCCTTGCCGGACTACCGCCATGGGATCTGGAGGCGAAGGTCCTCGCGCACATGTGGGAGTTGCGCGAGGAGGCGAAACGCCGGGGTATAACTCCGCTGCCGCAACAAATCGCGGCACAGCGGACAGAGCTCCGGCGGGATCTCATGGCGGCATGGAGTGTGCGATTGTCGCAACCCAGCGCTGGGCACGCCACAATTGCGGCGGTAAGTCCCCTCTTTGGGGAGTGGCTGGAGAGGCGCCACGGCGTCCTCACCTTCCGCCTGACGCAGGTCCTCACCGGACACGGTTGCTTCGGGAGGTTCCTGTTCAGGATCAAGCGGGAGGAAACGCCCGGGTGTCACCATTGTGTGGATCGCCCGGAGGACACGGTGGAGCATACGGTGGAGGTCTGCCCGGCTTGGGCGGAGCACCGCCGTGTCCTCACGGAGGCGATCGGCGGCGGCGATCTCTCGCGTCCGGCCCTGGTTCAGGCCATGGTCCGGAGCGAGAGTGCATGGGAGGCCGTCACCTCCTTCTGCGAAGCAGTTATGCTCGCGAAGGAGGAGGCGGAGCGCGCGAGGGAGATTGAAGCTGCACGCCCTCGCGCCCCTAGTCGCCGCAGGAGACGCCCCGGGCGTCGGGAGTCACAAGCTGACTTCTGGCCACCGTAGGCGCGGGCCTGCGGACGGTGAGCGATGGGCAGCTCGCCGTCCGATAAGGACCAGGCCCGGGTCGACGGCGCGTTGTGTTCCACGCGCGCCTCAAAGGGATGTCAGCACCAACTGACGGGGTCCGGAAGGACCAATGCCTGCTGGGGTTGCGGGTCTGTCCAAAAGGGATATCGCGGCCCCAGCACATAGGCAACGGAAGGAACACGGGTGGGTTTTAGTCAGTAAAAGTCTGACACTCCCTCTCGCTCTGCCCAGAGCGGGAGGAGTCATTTGATGATTTCCCACCCAAAAAAAAAAAAAAAGGCGTGTCAATTTCCGAAGGATTTCAATCTATGTTTTGTAATTTCCAAAAATTAATTGTTTTTTTTTTTCATTATTTTTTCTTGGGTTGTGATGACCAGGTCCACCGTCTGGTGAATTTTGGGACACATATATTATGTAGTAGGTTCGCCAATTTTTTTATTTTTTTTACTTCGTTTTCTTATGGCCTGTAATGTAGCAGGATAATATATTTTATATTAGGGTAGGCAGCCCTATTTCTTATATATCTACAGCATGGAGGTATGTGCTCACGAGTTAACTGGAATAAATTTGTACTAATCCTTACTACCTTTAAATTATGATGTCGACGATTACAAGTCAACGATTAGATTCCATTGCAATAAAATTGCAAAAGAGTCCGTTAGCAATCTAGTGAGTTCATTAGAATGTATGTAATGAAACAAATGTGTGTTATTATGATTCCGCAATCATAGTGAGGTACATTTTACATAATTGTTCCGTGTGTTTTTTGTAATTTGCAGGTCAGTCAATCAGGTTGTATGTTGATCTAAATATGATTCGCGGCCGTATCTAATATTTAGTTATATAATTACTAGCTACGCCTCGCGGCGGCACCCGCATAAGTCTCAATCCCGTGTGAATACTGTGATAAAAAGTATTCTATGGCTTAACCCAGGTCATGGACTACCCAAGTGCCAAATTTAATAAAAATCTGTTCAGCCGTTTCAGCGTGAAAGCGTAACACACAAACTCACTTTCGCATTTATAATATTATAGTTAGGTTAATCATAAAAATCATCGATACAACTGACATCCCCCTTAAGCTGCTAGGCGAACGGTAGTCGCCTTAAGATTAATTACTACATTTATAATATCTTGAATCCATGTGGTGTATGTACATAATGAAAAGTATTCTATTCTATTATTTTCTGATTTCTCAGAAATGTGTTCAAGAAATACTATATCTAAGTAAATCTAACATAGGAGTACTATAAAAAAAAACGATTTTCGTGTTTACCTGTGTCACTGCTTACATGTTCTAAGCTACATAATTTTATTTATTTATTTATTGGGCACTCGACTTTATCACTAATACATTTTTTGGGGTACTGTAACATTTATACTTAAAATCTAGAGTGAACTTGTCACTTACAGGTGTGCACAGCACTTACATATTTCAAGTTTTATAATATTACATAGAGTACATATAGGCTAAAAAAAAGAAACACAAAACTACATGAAAAAAAAATTTAAAAGAAAGAAAAAAAAAAAAAATAACAATCTATTTTGTTGCTCTAAAGAAAACACAGTCAATGACAAATAATAAATAAGTTAGTAATAATATTATTAATAGAGATATAGATATGAATATTAACTGTGGCCACTGTGGGTCAGTAACAATTGTTTGCGAAATTGCGATAGCTTGTTGGCGAAAATGTCAATGCTATTGGAACGTGTATGGAGCTCATTGTACGTCCTCATCAACCTGTTCATTGGTGCCGAACGTCCGAGGTTAGTTCTGGTTGGGCATGGAGTGAACACATATCTAGGATGCGTTCAGATCTGGGTGAACTGTGGCGAGGGACAGATATATTTATTTCGACGAGAAGCTTCGGAACTTATATAGATCCATTAATGATTTTGTGAAGCAAAATCAGGTCGTTATTATGCCTTCGCTGTTTTAAAGTTATCATAATGGATTTTAAGAGCGTTTATTCTGAAAGTGGGCAACGTCGCAACAACAATAGATGTGAAATATTTCACTGTTTTATATTAATATTAATTTGGCTATAGTACTGTATAGAAATATGACATGTGGCAAACTATCGAACTAGAATAATAATAATGAATTACAATTAGAACACCGAATTTGATGTTGTAACCGTATTAGGCGTGAAAAAGGCATTTGAAAATTTTCCAAATTTTTACATCTAAAACTAAATATTTGGTGTTACGATATTTAATTATTGTGTTTCATAATCAATATTTTAGTTCGCTAGTTAGCCACATTTCATATTTATATTACCAAATTACCTAATCAAAACAGGTAATTTTTTTTAAATGCGTTTTTAACGTCATTTGCAGCATTATTCCAGAAGGTTTATGTGTATTAAAATAATAATAATAATAATATCAGCATACAACGGTCCCACTGCGGGGTAATGGCCTCTTCTCATACACAGAAGGCACGAGCATTGATCACCACGCTTGTTCAAGACGGGTCGGCGATTTCAGACGTATATTAGCAATAAGTCCAGGTTTTCTCACGATGTTTTCCTTCACCGATTGTGTTACATGATTAATATTGAACCTGCGTATAATCACAGATGGGACGCATACGCATTTTAGGTATCAAGCTACAAGTAGGTTCGCGGCGGGCTCGACTTGTCGCATTCAGTGGGCGTAACGTAGTCAGAAGATATAAGAGTGAGGTACGCGATGGAAAGAGGGGCAACTTCTAGGTGAATATAACTGAATTGAATTGGACTTTATTGTGTTGCAGCAGGAGTCGCGTTTTATTTAAATAATTTTGCGGAGTGTGCATCTGTACTAATCTGTGGTATGATAAAAAATCTCGAAGTTTTGTCAAGCCGTTAAATAAAAGCATGCGAGGCAGGGCGGGTTACTAGTCTACACTTCAACACTAATATAATAAAGAGAAAAGATTTGTATGTATGTTTGTAATGAATAAACTCAAAAACTACTGGACCGATTTAAAACATTCTTTCACCAGTAGAATGCTATATTATCATTGAGTAACATAGGCTATCCTTACATTATTATAAACCAAAGTCCCTCGTTCCACGTCTGTCTGTCTGTCTGTCTGAACGCGATAAACTCAAAAATTAATATTTTGTTTACTTTTTTAATATTTTGCATTCTTTAATAACATTTTACAATTTGACATTTAATTTGATATACGTTTCTAACATTTTTATAATTATTTTGACAACGTTATTTATTTTTATGAATTGTTCAATATTTAAATTTAATGAATCACAATTTTATTTGGGTGTTTGGGCAGTTTCATTTAAAATAGATAATAATGTTCGTAGGATTTTCAAACGGTTTTCACCAATAGACGGAGTGATTCATGCGGAAGGTTTTTGTGTATAATTCATTAAGGTTTTGTGTAAATTGGCTGAAATATGACGATTATTGTTGAAGATGTCGGAAAAAATCATGCCGATTGGGGGTTCTACTGACGTGCGCCAAGTAAGCCGTAAGAGATACATCTAATTTATGTTCCACAGAACTGTAGATCTTAAAAAGTTCAACTAAAAAGTCCGCAATAGCATCTGTCTATCTTCTAAGGATGACCTACAGTAACCATTTTTACCTTTCAGAATTTTATAAAAATTACATCGTTATTTCCGAAGCTATTTTGACCGGTATTATTTGTGTATTCTTATTCAATAAAATACGTTATTAAATTGGGCATTTAATTTAGATTAGAATATGCCTTGATATCATACCATTAAAATTAATACTTTAAAAGATATCACAGATTCAAAATTACGCGTAACAAAATAATTATGGTTGATGTAGGAATCAATGACTTTTCCTCGGCTATTAGGTATGTAATCCCAGAAGTACGTACCCGTGGGATATTTTCCGACATCATAAATGGTAGAAATCATGAAAGGCATAGACAGACGAATAATAAGATTCTAAGATAAGTAGGAAAATTAATATTCAGCCCGTGATCAGCACAAGTAAAAGTAACTGATATTACTGATATTTACCGTTAAATATTACTGATATCAGATTTCTGTGAGAATATATATCATAAAGAACAGATATTACTCGTATACAGGGTGTATAGAAAATAAATGAATTGGTTGTGCCCTCATTAGTTGGGATCAATTTATTCATCCCTTGAGTACCGGATTTGGGATGGGAATGGGAAATATCTATTAATGGAAGGATTTACTTTATTCTTTTTAGGGTTCCGTACCTCAAAAAGAAAAAACGGAACCCTTATAGGATCACTCATGTGCCTGGCTGGCTGGGTGTCTGTCTGTCCGTCTGTCACAGCCAATTTGCTCTGAATCTAATGGACCACTTAAGTTGAAATTTGGTACACATATTATTTCTGTGAACCAAACAAGGACGTGTAACGTAAATAAATAAAATGTTAAATGTGGGAGTCACTTTTAGGTGGCTAATAAGAAAATAAAAAAAATCAGTTTTGCCAACTGTACCGTGTGACATATGGAATGAATAAAGAGGATTTCAAATATATTTTTTCATACTTTTTGAATGAATATTTTTAAAGATATTTAGGAAAATTGTTAAAAAATTGAGCATTACCTCCGAAACCACCCTTATCTCCGAAACTACTGAGCCTAAATTTGAATAAAATACAGAGTATGGTTCTTTACTCATAGATTACACAGGAAAACCTATAAGAAGTCTATGGTCTTAAAATAACATGGTAGGTAAATCTCTCAATATTGTGCGTACAAACTTACATTCATTTGCAGTTGGAATCTATGGGAGAACATGTTTTTGAACTACAATTTTAAGTTTGTTCTTGGGATAAATTCATCCCAACTACGGAATCCTTTTAATATGCGTAGTCCGACAAGCACTTGGCCGGCTTTATCCTTACTGTCGATTTTTATTTATTTAATAAATAAATACGTTTAAAAATATAAAAAATACTTGTTTTTTTTAAACCTTTCAATAATAATAATACTAGCCTGTTACAGTCCCACTGGATATAGGCCTCTTATCATAAACAGAAGGTACGAGCATTCATTATCACTTGTATTCAATTTTTAACTTTATTACATGCTTGAAAAGGTGCAGTCTTCATTGAAATTTTATTGTTTACATTGAATAATTACTTATTTGAAAGGCGGAAGAAGTAGGACATAATTCGTATTCTTCCTCAAAGCTAAGGGTATGGAATTATCCATGAGGATTTCCCCACGTAAAAAGTAACTTTTTGAATCTTTTTTCCGTCTTCACTTGACTGCAATGCAAAAGCGAGCTATGTAAGTGAAACTACCGTGTGACTGAAAAAACCAACTGAACGTCTCAAAAGAGTTTCCTCGAGACCTCGATTTTCTGCCGTTTGAACAAAGGTCAGTTCATAGAATGAAGAATCTAACTTGAATTGAAAGAATCACCCTGTATATGCATTGTTTGCGAGCCGGTAGTAATAGTGTTCTTAAAATGCATATTATATTTTTATGCATGAACCTAGATATTTGTGCATTTATGAAAGAATGAATATCTTAGGGATTTTCTAAGATATGGAAATAATAATAGAAAATAGAGTTTATATCTAACATAAGATTTCAATAAAGCTCGAGGAGCTCGTGGCTATAAAAGTAACAACAGCCGCACTGGTCGATCCATCAGGTTAAGCTACGCTTGCCGGTTGCTTGGCAGGTTGGTCAGTGGATGGGTGACCATCTTTACATACCGAGACTCCTCCGTGCCTCGGAAAGCACGTTAAACCGTTGGTCCCGGCTGTCATTCGTGGATCTTTGACAGTCGTTACGAGTCGTCAGAAGCCCGAAAGTCTGACACCAGTCTTACCAAGGGGTATCGTATTACCCAGTTACTGGGTTGTGGAGGTCAGATAGGCAGTCACTCCATGTAAAATACTGGTATTCAGCTGCATCCGGTTAGACTGGAAGCCGACCCCAACATAGTTGGGAAAAGGCTAGGCAGATTGATAAGATTTCAATAAAATAGCCTTGTTCAGACGAAAGCACAAAAACATATCATAACAAAACATCGCGCCTGTAATCCGCTAAGGGTTAGGCTGAGGTGTGCCTCTAGTTACATTTGGCCAGTTATATTTAAGTCCCATGTAATAGGGGGCGAGCCTATTGCCATCAACCGGGCACAAATCCAGACTCCGGGCTGCTACTGAGGAATTCCTGATGGAAAACCCAATAACACTTTGCCCGACCCGGGAATCGAACCCAGGACCTTATGCTCAGCAGTAGCGTGACGACTATCCTAACGAAGCAGTATTCCAAAAAAAAAAAAATGATCAAAAACATTTCAATTATATGAGATTTAAAATAATTCATAAAATATTTTTCGTGATTTGCTCCAGTGTAATCAAGTCTTTATCATGTTTCTAAGCTCGGAATAGTCTTCCAAGAAAAAGAGAAGAATTTTCTTTTTCTTTTGATGGGAAAGTTACGAGATGTTTTCTCTTTTATAATTAAAATGAATGAACCGACTACGGAAGTTTTTAGGGTTCCACCGTTAGTAAGCGAAAAAAAAAATGTAACTAAAAAATATAACTCTGTAACATAAAAATGTGTATTATTATGTGTTTCACAAAAAAAATTGACAACTAGGAAACCGAATCTAGGACACTGAGCACTCGCTCTTGAGACCAAAGCAGTTAGACTGATGAGTTTAGGAAATTGGAAGCTAGCCTTTCCCATCTATTTTACGGGTTAGCTTCCAGTCTAACAGTACGCAGCTGATTACCAGTATTTCACATGGACCCACACCTTTTTCCAAAACTCTCACTCATCTGATTTTAGAGAGCAGTGATAGCCTAGTGGTGTGACCGTCAGACTGCCAAGTCATTGGTCTCGAGTTCGAACCCAAGGCACGCACTCTCTGACTTTTCGTATTGTATAATTATCACTAGCTTCAAAAACGATGAAGGAAAACATCGTGAGGAATATTGAGAGATATTTCTCGACGGCATGTGAAGCCAAGTCAGTGGCCCATGGGCGGTTTTAAAACTGTGACACCAGGTTAGTCACTAACCACACGAAAAGAAGAAGAATCTGATTTTAGAACAAATTGTTTTCACTATCAATTCAATTCAATTCAATTCAATATATTTTATTTCACATAAACCTACAAGGGCACTTATGAAACGTCAGAAGCTAGGTGCACGGTTCCAATTGGTCGTTTCCTATGGAGAAGAGCCGGCAACAAGTACCAGGTACTTGTTGATAGTAGCATAATAGTACTAAAATGGTCCACAGATCTACAGTCTGTTAAGCCTAAAACGTTCTCACATTCACAAAATTATGAAGAAAAGAAACTATATAAAAGATAAATAAAAATAAAGACCTATTTAAACCAAATGACATGATTGCCACTACAACTGTAACAAAACAAATTTAATTTAAAAAATCATGATCTTCTTCCTGATGCTGTCCCATGTTACTTGGGGTCTTCGTCACACCATCATGCACTCCTTCTCTTTCATAACATTCCTCACACAATCCATCCATCTCATCTTCGACCTTCTATTCCTCTCTGTTTTGACGACCATACATTCCATATTCGACGTAGCGTATTTCCAATCTATACAAGGCCAGAACGCAACCATAGGAAACTGCTCGCGTATACATTGTAATGCTATTTTTAAATCTGTGATTACAATGTATACACGAATTTTGCGTACTGCTCGTGTATAGTTTGTAATGTGGACGCGCGCATCCTGGTTCCAAACAAACACAAACACTACATCACTTACGCTTGACATGAGTTTTAATAATATAGATTAAAAAATAAAGATAAATTGAACTGGGTGAAATGGAACAGCTAACAGATAACGGAATATGAAATGGGTTAGGTTAGGTTAGAATTGTGACCAACCGCGCGTGAGCCAAGCGAGCGCTACTTCCGAGTTGCTCGCAGCCAGGCAGTCTATTTAGCGCAAGGTGCATTACGTCGCAAATGAGTTGGTAGTTCACAATTTGTCGCAATCTATACACGATTAGTCCGTATGCGTACTGGCACTGTATATTTTGGAATAAGTTAGTTAATTAGGTCACTACGAAGTATACGCGAGTATTTGCGTACTACTCTTGAATAGTTTGGAAGACTTTAGTAAAAAAGTGATTTCCAATCTATACGCGATTAGTTTCACACCCTTGCGTTCTGGCCTTGTATATAATGGAAAGTCGCTTCGACGTAGCCAGAATCTCAGTTTACTACAACCAAAATCTAGATTCCGGAATCTAATCTAAGGTTACTGACAAACAGCACTCTCACGTAATTCTGAAGATGCTAATTAAGACAAAAGTTCCTAAAATGTGCTTGTATAGTTCCCAAAGTCTGAGAGATAAAGTTTTCTTGTGCCCTTGACTTTCACTTGGTAAAATGCCAAGAATACTAGCATAGATAAACAAATATCGTATAGATGTGATATTGCCGGTCCGAAAGCGTTCTAAATGCCTACAATTTTAGATAAACTCTTTCAAAGTTGGTCCCATACTAAAAGTACAATTTGTTGGTCTAAAGCACCTCTTAAAGTTTAATTTTGAAACATCCTATATAATGTTGCCCATGGGTATGTCACCGCAAAAATTCTCGAAAATTAACTAAGGGGGCTATCATTAATATTTTTCATGTTATTCAATTTTTTGAGTAGCGTTTACCATATCTCCGATGTTATTTGGCTCGATTTTTATTCTAGATAATTAAAAAAAAAAAAAAAACAGTATTTATTTTAAAAACACAAGAGCATAAAATGAAAGTAGGAAATTGAATTAAAAAAATAGAGAAAAAAAAAAATAGATTTCCCCCATTTAAAGTTAATTTTGGAGAATTTTTCATGAATATTCATAAAAATACGAGCGGTCACATACATAGCCCATGGGCAGCATTGTTTAAGCAGCATCAGCGCACCTACGTATGTACAAAAAAAAAAAAGTATATTGAGTGTCGCTTCTATGCGGTTTTATTACTCTATGGCTCTGGTGTCTGTAACTTTTTCTTAATCCCGCTCTGTAGTGGAATAAAACGCTTGATTCATATCAGTTTAGTTAAAGAGCTGACCTCTTGGAGATGTATATTCTGTCTTCGTTATTTTCTAGAACTACTTTGGTCTAAAAGATTGGATATAGTTTCTGTACTCTGCAGTTGTGTTTTGTTTTATTTTTGTGAATGTCAAGACACCGAATACGTAATATGTGCAAGTACAGAAGATTTACGACTCTTGATAGCAGTGATAGCCTAGTGGTGTGACCGTCGGACTGCTAAGTCATAGGTCTCGAGTTCGAAACTAAGGCACGCACCTCTGACTTTTCGGATTCATGTGCGTATTGTATCATTATCACTTGTTTCAAAATTGGTGAAGGAAAATATCGTGAGGAAACCGGCATCCCTGACTGATATTTCTCGACGGCATGTGAAGCCAAGTCAGAGGCCCTGAGCGGCTTTAAAACTCTGACACCAGGGTAGTCACTAACCACACGAAAAGAAGAAGAATACTCTTGATACGATACAATAAAGTGCAGTTCAGGTCGCACAGCGCTAATGACCTCCATTTATATTCACCTAGAAGTTGCATCTCTTTATATCGCGTAATTCTTATATCTTCTGAGCCCACTGAATTGGGCCGACAAGTCGAGTCGCCGCGTACTTGTAGCTCTTATTTAGAATGCGGACTGCGTCTGGCCTGGTTAAGAGGGATCTGTGGTGTTACATGAATGGATAGAATAAGAAATGAGTACATAAGAGGAAGTCTGAAAGTGGCACCGGTGACTGAAAAGTCACTGTCATGGCATTGGCATGTGATGCGGAGGAATGTGGAAATTGTCGTGAGGAAAGTTTTGAGTATGAATGTCGATGGCTATAAGAGTAGGGCAAGAAAGAAAGAAAGAAAAGAAGAAAAAAAGAAAAAAAGAAAGAAAGAAAAAGAAAGAAAAGAAACAAAGAAAAAAAAAGAAACAAAAGAAAAATAAAAAAAATAAAAAGAAAAGATGAATGAAAGAAATAAAAAAAAAGGTGGAGGTGGTGGGTGGTGGTGGTTAAAAATGATATGGCTAGAAAGGGGGTGACTACCTACCGAAATGACGACTAATAGAGAAGTATGGAAGAAAGGGACATGTTGCGCCTACCCTTAATTAATTGGGAGAAGGGCAGGTGAATGATGATTCTGCAGTTCTGTTTAACTTTTACCACATTTCACCAATACCTATAACCTCTCCAAATAAAAGGGGCCTATCCTTTAGGTAGGTACGTATCTATTTGTGCAATCAACAATTATGAACTATTGACGAAAAAGAGAACATAAAAATGCATAAAAATATAAACATTTTACAAAAAAAAAAAAAACAACCGACTTCCTTTAAAATTACTTTAATTTTAGAAGTCGGTGTTGTGGTTTGGTTTTGAATTTTTATTATTTTTTGCCACCGACTTCTAAAATTAAAGTAATTTTTCACTCTGTAGTGTTTTTTTTGGAAGTCAGTTGTTTTTTTTTTTGTAAAGTGGTTTAATTTTTTACTTTTTAGTTGTGGTACCTACCCCACACAAATTCAAATAACACTATCTGCTATGTAAATAACAATGACAGGAAGTTATCATCATATCATCCACAAATACTAAATAAAGCTTACTCAAAAACTATCGAAGCAAAGTTAATAAAAAATTTATGGGACCAACTTGGGAGCATACCCTTTCACACAAAAAAAAAAAACAAAATCGGTTCACAAAGACGGAGAAATCGGCGGCCATTCATTAAAAAAAACATACATACGCGACGAACATACAAACCTCCTCCTTTTTGGAAGTCGGTTAAAAATGTGGAGATTTGATAAATAATAGCGTTTGTCTCTTAGGAAATAGAACCAAAATATATTTGGATTATATTTATCTTGATAAAAGTAGAAAGTACGTACTGAGCAACTAGCAAGTCAAGATTTATTTATACCCCCGCCCCACCCCAGGTAGACTTAAGAGCCGCAAGATCTTCCTCCGCTGTGCACAGGCAATCTAAGACCAACCGCCTAAGGTGAGAAGAGACCTGTGGGAAAAATAGTACCCGACTTGGCCCAGCCCCAGGTGAACCTGCCACCCAGACGTGACCTGCAGTGGCCTATATGGAAAGCAATCAATCTACTGCGGACCCAAGTAGACCGCTGCAAGCATAATCTAGCAAAATGGGGGATAATAGATCCCACCGACATCCAGTGCGTATGCGGTGCTCCCGAACCACGTCCCATATGTTGGAGTGTCCAAAGTATCCATACACTTGCACTTC
Organism: Agrochola macilenta; assembly: GCA_916701695.1. Classification (NCBI taxonomy): domain Eukaryota; kingdom Metazoa; phylum Arthropoda; class Insecta; order Lepidoptera; family Noctuidae; genus Agrochola; species Agrochola macilenta. The sequence continues at coordinate 10,575,662 of OU753578.1, read as the reverse complement.
TGAGTATCTAAAACACGCCTGTTGCTGCGTTTGACGTGGCCACATAATGGGCCCAGTTATTTTAGCAAAATAATTAGGTACATATTTTTATTTTTTTTATTTCGAGGAGCTCTTGGCAAAGCTCAAAGTAATAACAGCCGATCGGGTGGAAACATCATGTAAAGCTACGCTTGCCAGGGTTGGTCTGTGGACGGGTGACCATCTCTACATACCGAGACTCCTCCGTGCCTCGGAAAGCACGTTAAGCGGTTGGTCCCAGCTTTCATTCGTGGACCTTTGACAGTCGTTATGGGTCGTCAGAAGTCCGAAAGTCTGACAACCAGTCTTACTAAGGGGTATCGTATGTCCCAGTTACTGGATTGAGGAGGTCAAATAGGCAGTCGCTCCATGTAAAATACTGGTATTCAGTTGCATCCGTTTGGACTGGAAGCCGACCCCAACATGGTTGGGAAAAGGCTAGGCAGATTGATTGATTTATATTTTTACCATCAACTCAAAAAGAAAAAGAAGATCTATTATTATGTTCTGTAGAATGGTTATTAGAATTTATTACCCGTTCATTAAGAACTTTCAATCAATGCCTATATAGACTTTCAAACTGAATGCCTGTTAAAAGATATATTTATATTTACATGACGTTTCCCCAGTTTCAACGCTAAAGATTGCTAGTGCACTCTACGGCTTTCAATATTCAAAGTGAAACTAATTAAAATGCAGGAAACCATAGTCTTAAAGGTGACAGTAAAAGCTCGACGCCCACGGCTAACGTTAGGGCCTGTGTACATGACCACGACGTCTTCTCTACGCGCGATTTTTTGAACGCGCGTCATCCTCTCCGAAAACTTTATAAAACATCGGCCATATACGGGTCGGAGTTGCACACGAAGGGTTCACCGTACAATATTCAACGTATTTAAAGAAAATAATACGTTTCTTGTATGGGACTGGTGATTCCCAGGTACGGCCCAGTACAAAAAATATATTATAATATTGGTTAGAACAAGTGACTGTCGGTTTCGTTAAGGGTATTTTTACAACTGTTATACCACAACGTATATCTCGTTCGTAACGTATATCTGTATCTATGCGCCGCACTGTGGATCGAAAAGAGGCTCTCGAAGACATTGGAGCTTAAATTTTAAAGTGACGATTTTTTTCTTGAAATGGCCTCTAATAGCCAATATTATGCATAAATAATTAAATATATCATATGATACAATCTGGTAGGCAAATTGGCAACTTTTCCTTATCTTTTTTGCCAAAAAAATGCATGGAGCTAATGGTTATATCTCCGGAACGGAGCCGTTATATACTTGCACACGGTGCTGTAACTATTTATTTATGATTTTTTGACATGCAAGGATATAACGGCTGTTCTCTCCGTTGCGGAGATATAAGCATTAGCTCCATGATTTTTTTTTGCAAAAAAAAATATAAGTTGCCAATTTGCCTACCAGATCATCCTATGATATATTTATGCATAATATTGAATATTAGAAGCCATTTCAAGCAAAAAATCGACACTTTAAAATTTAAGCTCCAATGTCTTCGAGAGCCTTTTTTCGATCCACAGTGCGGCGTTCCGTTTAAAATGATACAAACCCATATGTTTACAAGTTGCAAAAGTATTGCGTTTCTAACTCAGTTGCGTAAACGCGCGTCACGCGTCTTCTGCGCTTTGAAAATACGTGGTATGAACAGTCCCTTAGAATTCAATTTCGCTAGCTTTTACCACTTTTACTCGATACTCACGAAGTAGAAATAAATTAAAACCAGATACAGTGCAAGGTGCACTGTATCTGGTGTCCATTGGTTGGTAGTAACTGGGAAGTGATTTCCATATGAATGCTGATGGTAGTCGAGTAAATTCAATATTTTACTATTGCACAATTATCTAGCAGAATATCACTTTTCAGATGCCAAAAATCCAATATATACATACACACACACACACATAATTTTTTTTACCTTAAAATTATTTTATTTTCACTTTTAATTTAACGTGTCTTAAACTTTAATTGTCCATCTCAATACTCCAAAATTGTAACAGTAACAGTGTATTTTTCCCGAGGGTCATATATTGGCGAAGAAAGAAAGAAAGAAAGAAAGAAAGAAAGAAAGAAAGAAAAATATTTTATTTGGGACACGCACAGGAAATACAAACAGTAAATAATAATAAAAAATTAAAATACAAACATAATGAAATCTCAGCGTAATGCGGCGATATTTAAAAATAAATACCGCAGCGCTGGTATTCTGATAGGGCCCACTGTGATGTCACGGACACATCTACGGAGTCACATAAATCCCATCCCAAATAATAATAATACATAAAGCAACAATAATAATAATAAATAGTACAAAAAAAACGAAGAATATAATACAGCACTAAATCGGTGTATTTACCGTTTATTAAATTACTGCAAGTTACATAGGCTAACAATAAATAAAAAATCAATCCAACCAAGGTAAATGCCGGTAACGAAACCATAGCGAGATCTAACTCGACGCCAACGCCATCTATCGAGCAAAGGATCAAACCTAAACACTTATTGAGTTATTATTGTTCTCGCCATGATTTCGTTGCATCTCCGAACAAACAGCACAAGCACTATGTAACCTTTAGGTCATTATACCTTAGGGGACCGGACTGCTTCTCCTTAACACAGGTTTTCATAACCTAGCTAGGAGAGCAGTGCTCACCCACACGTTCGTAGATGTAGTACTTATTTTGTAAAACTGTTTTTTTTTTCATGTGTAGACATTTTATAAACTTATTACGTATATGTATATTATACACTTACAAATAAATAAAATTTAAGTGACGGGTTTTTGTATCCACCGAAGCTGTGCTGAGATGCGTACTGCCTAGACTGGAGACGGAGATGTGTGCTGGCTAGAGTGGAACTGATCTGCGTGCAGCGAGCGTTGGATCCCGCCGCGCGCCGTCGCCAGCTTGCGAGGCAGCACAGCTCACATGTCCGGTTTGTACCGCCGCCGCCCAGCTCAATCTCGGCGAGGAACAGCTCACATCTCCGCTTCGATCGTGCCATACAAATATGATACATCTTCGCTCATTGAAGCTGAGTGACTGTGGAGATGAGATGTGATGTGTGAATAACGAAATTCTATTGGTTGTTTACAACACATCTCCCCCGAGGAGATGTGTTATAAACAACCAATAGAATTTCCGGGTCTAACTTGTATGAACTTAGTTCGAAACAAATACCTCAAAAACTTACTACTTAAACATACTTACATTGTAGAGCAATCGATTAAACTACGATCAAAACTCTACCGTGTGACTCTACAAAGTATCGAATACTAAAACTTGCTCTAACTTTAACTTAAGATCGCGTCAAGTAAAGCTAAGATTGTCTCTACATGTGACGCAGGTTTATTGTGTTAGATTACATCATAATTGGTAGGTTTTGGACCATTTAAAAATTACATTGAATCATCACTCGTTTATGTAAGAAAAACACTACTTGCTATTCCAAACGTAATATAACAAATTACAACAAGAAGGTACATAGTAGCGTTAGTGCATTTTAGAAGCATTTTATTTTTTTTGTAAATGTGAGTACCATGGAGCCGTTTGTTAAGATGTATGTTGACTTGAAAGAGCATGGCAGTTGAGACTATGTCATGCTCACATAAATGTCTCGCTGATGGTGGCGAGTGTGTTGGATCATTCGGTTCCCTACAAAATGGTTGAGCTGGATGGTGCTGAACCACGCGTCATGTTCGTGAACGGGCGCCATCAGTTGAGACTGGTCATCTCTTATCTGCCATGGCTTATTTTTAATCTTATATTTTGAATTGTATTGATTATTTTTTGTACATTGTTCTCACTTAAAGAAGCAACAAGAATAATGTACCCAGGATTTTGTAATTTCTATATTTAAAAGAGTGTCCTTGGAGTTTCTTGCCCGTTCTTCTCCATAAAGATCTACGTTTTGGAATGGGCAACTAGCTTCAACTTTCTGACTAACTGACCGACTATTTGACAATTCAAAAGTGCCTGTAAATGGTTTAATTGAAATAAATGCTTGGAGTTTGAGTGAATGAGCTACCCCCAAAACTGATATCGCATGTCAAGTCTAAGGACCAACTTAAAAGAGTTCTACATAAACATTATCTATCATTGTGTACATAGCTATGTTTGTAACAAACATCACGTTTTCTATAATGCTTTTTTGTTAAATGTGAGATTTTTGATCTCGACTGTAGGTATATTATTTTATAATTTACTTAGTTAAGTTTTACATTAATTTTCAAACATTAATTAACGAAACTACCAAAAAAATTGAATTGTACCGTATTAGAAACCGGTTTCATGCTCAGGCCACAACCTTCTATATATGGGTTGTCCGGGACATCGACGCGAATCCGGTTACCGTACTTAGCCGGCTTCGCGTCGATGTCCCTGCCACCCTGTATATTTTTCTTCGTGTCTGTCTGTGTGGCCGCTTTGTTTTTGTTAAACTACGCTACGGATTTTGATGTGGGTTTCCCCATAATTTAAATTTATTCCGGAAGTTTTATGTGTCTACATTATAGAACGAAGTCACGGCGGGGCCGAGGTCTGTCTGTCTGAATACGATAAACTCAAAAACTGCCAAACAGATTTTCATACGGTTTTCACCAATGGACGGAGTGATTTATGAGGAAGGTTTTTAAGTGTATAATTCATTAAGGTTTTGTGTAAATTTGTTGAAATATGACGATGTTTGTTCAAGATGTCGGAAAAAAACATGCCGACTGGGGCTTTACTGGCGTGCGCCGCGTAAACCAATAGTTATAAAAAAACAATGTATTATGGAATTAATACATTGTTTGTCTGGAATCTGAGGAGTTGGTGGCTAAGTAATAACAGCAGAACAGGTCGGTCCATCCGGTTAAGCTTAAATATAATCTTTAATAATCCGGTTAAAATTCAAAAGTCATTTATTCAGAGAGAATCAGCACTTTTCGAACGTCAAAATTACATAAGACAGTCCCCCAAAACGCCCACCCTTCACCACTTCCTAGTGCGTTAGCTGGGAAGAAGAAGTGGCACAACAAACTCCCCAGCAGACTAGCTAGCCCAGCAGCTACGCTTGCCGGGGTTAGTCTGTGGATGGGTGACCATCTTTACATACCGAGACTCCTCCGTGCCTCGGAAAACACGTTAACGTGCTTTTTTGTTGTTAACGTATGTCTCGGTATGTAAAGATGGTCACCCATCCACGGACCAATCCCGGCAAGCATAGCTTAACATGAGCGATCGACCCGTTCGGCTGTTATTACTTAGCCACGAGTCCCTCATACAGGGTATATATTGTGAAAATTCAAATACCTATACCTAAAACGTTAAATGACACCCCAGGCGAAAAATGCGTAGGTTTAAACACCCTCCACACAATATATTCTATATGCCTTTATATGCCGTAAAACCGACTAAAATGGCGCACATAATATTCTCTCGAGTTTCCCATTCTTTTACCAAAGCCAGCATATTATCGTTTAGCCAGCTAAAATGTTCGAGTACTCCCTTTTAGTAAATTAACTCCCTCAGAACAATTTTACTAGGTTACAAAAAAGCTGGGCAAGTGTGAGTCGGACTAGTGGAACCGGTGTTCCGTACCACCGCACAAGTCTTCTGTGAAATAAAACTTAAAAAAATGCATTTTGTCGAGGTTTTTTGTTTAGGAAACTTCTTCGGATTTGGAATATTTATCGCTCGAGTTCTTTATATTCAGCACTTTATACTCTGAAAAAAGTTTAACATTTTGCTAAGGCTGCGCTGGGCTGGTTCCGTGTGGTGCCGGACGTAAAGAATAGTACCATCCCATTTCTTCCCGCGGGTTTCGTAAAAGGCGACTAAGGTACTCACTAGAGAATGGGCAGCAGCGTTCTCTATGTATTTTAGCACCATACTGCGATCGCCAACCCGCCTGCCAAGCGTGGCGATTATGGCAACCTCCCCCATTTGGGGGAGGCCTATGTTCAGCAGTGGACGTCTTTCGGCTGAAATGATGATGATGATGATGAACGCTGCCTGTCCATTGACGCGGAGCGAGGGAGTAATGCGGAGCGGAGTTTCTGACTGTGTCTGTCCATTGATTCTGAGTGAGGTAGTGCGGAACGGAGTTGCGGCAGGTGCGGAGCTAGGCCGAGTTCACGCGACGAGTAATTTGAGCGGGCTGCAATATCCCGCAGCCGGTTTTTTCCGCTTCTCCGCTTCGCTTCCTCGCTCCGCTTCCTCACTCCGCTTCCCGGTTTTGTATGAATTTTTAGTTCGCAAATCCCTGTCCACTGAAGCAGAGCGGAGATTTTATGCAATTCCATTGGTTAATATTGGCACAGCTCCGCTCCTCTCCTCTCCTCTCCGCTTCAGTGAACATTCAGTGTATAACAAAAGTGTCGTGCTTTTGTTATATTACCTTTATAATTGGGATCATGTAAAATCACAGAGATGGGACACTCCGCAAAATCATTTAAATAAAAAGCGACTCTTGTTACGACACAATAAAGTGCAATTCAGGTCGGCGCTGTCACCTAATCACCTACAGTTATATTCACCTAGAAGTTGCCTCTCTTTCTATCGCGTGACTTTTAGATCTTCTGACTACGTTACACTCACTGAATTGGCCTGACAAGACGGGCCCGCCGCGTTCTTTTTCACTTTGTAGTGTTTTTTTTCGGAAGTCGGTTGTTTTTTTTTTGTAAAAAGTTTTTATTATTTAAATGATTTTGCGGAGTTAACCATCGGTTTTCATTTGTGATCGGGTGTCTACCGACACCTCTCGACTTCTTATTATTTGTCATGATAGTGGCAATAGTAATTGTGCGTCTGCGAACTTTTTAACTGGCTAACTAAAGCCTCATGCAGACTAGCGCGACGCGACTCGAACAATACAATTTCTAAGAAAACTTCACGGTATAACAATAACCGGTGTCGCGTCGCGCCATCGCGTGATCGCGTCGCGCTAGTCTGAACGAAGCCTAATACGGTTCTAAAGGTATCTGACAGATGGACCGTTAGATTTACTAGAGCCCCGTTGGCACTTTTTGGTTACGGAACCCTGAAACGAGAATAATCTAGTGCAGTAAAACTTCTAGCTTGAGCCTAGATTTTCCTGTGCTAACACTAATCGAGCTGACGTCATGTAGGGTGAATGCACCAATTTCTATGCCACCCGATATTTTTTTTCTTTTTACTTGTTCAGAAGCAAAATGCAGAACCTTTCTCTCAATCTATGAAGCTAGGTACGGGTTTAGTTTAACGTGGTCACAGATTAGATAATAGTTGCAGCGTACGCGGTGCTTTTATTTTGATTATGTAATTCGCATATACTCGTAAAATCAGCAGTCTTGACATTAATACCTGATAGTGCAAGTATTGTTGATTGAATGAAATTCTGTAATATTTTAACTCATTTTACGATGTTAATTCAATTTGTCAAAGTAATTTGGTAGCAGCAGTTAAATGAAGTGAATTGTGAAGCATAAACTGTGACGAAGTTTGTATTCATAAATCTTATACTTTAACTTTATTTTCTAAGATATGTCAAACAAAGCGAATAGTTACTTTTCATAATTAGCTCTAAAAGTTTTACTACCTAAATGAACAAATATTACGCCAGTATTTCTCCGCAGGGGTTGGCAGAGATGTATGGTAAAGTCAGGGAACTTAAATTGTCTGTATATTCAATTTTCAGGCTTGGAACCGGTACCATAAGTACAAGTTCTATACCGGTACTTAGCGGTTCTGGCCATTTCACCTGGGTACAGGTTCCAGACGGGTATCGGTCAGTGCCGGGTACCGGTTCCGGACGGGTACCGTGTCCAAACGGCTGCCGGTTCCAGACGGGTACCGTTTCCCAAAAATACCGGTATTTCAAGCCCAGCACAGTTATATGAAACGGCTATATCTCGGCAAATTGATGAAGGCTGACAATTTCTCCAACTATACATTTTTCTGACCTGCAAGCACATTTCCATTTTGGGGTTCTGTACCTGAAGGGTGCCAAATGGAACCCTATTACTAAGCTCCACTGTCCGTCCGTCTGTCTGTCAGCGGTCTGTATCTAATGAACCCTAATAGGTAGACAGTTAAAATTTTCACAGATTGTGTATTTCTATTGCCGCTATAGCAAAAACTAATAAAAAAGATGCAAAATCTTGGAACTCTTGACTCGCACTTGGCCGTTTTTTTTATGTTGTAGGTACTCTAACAAATTAATCACCAAATCGGGTCTATCAAATTGTTTTTCCACCCTACCGACACAATATTACATCGCATTTTGAACCCGCCTCGATCCTGCATGGAGCAACTACATTTAGGTTCCCGATTCATACATTTTTAATGAGATTATACTCCATCTACGCTTAGTCTAGTTTTCACACAGTTCGGAAAGTTTTCATCGCTGTTATACCTACTGTTTATGTAGTGCAGGTGTATTTTCGGGTGATAGGTATTTCTATAGGAAAATCACTAGCGACTTTTGTCCAATAAAAAGATATTTCTTTATAATATTTAAGTTAATTATGAATTAATGATAAATTTAAATTTAATAATGGTGAAAAACTGCGTCAAAATTCGTTATAAGGAGAATTAAGTGGTCACACAAAGACATTTATAGATACGCAACCGACGGAGTTTTCAGAGGTTTAATTAACTCACGTTTATTTTTTGTTAAGGTTTGTATAAAAGCCGATCAGCCGTCGCCAGCCGATGGCCCAGGTGGGGGCAAGTTGATATTGGAGGATGGGAAAAGTATGATTTGTAGGTCAAGTGCACAATATGAAGTTTTACACTTGTATTATGAGTCTTACCTCTACGGCGCACAATAGGGCCAAAATGAAAAAAGGCCAAGACGCTGGTGGACATGGACTCTATAGTCCTATAGGAACTGAGAAAAATAACAATTTCCATTTTCAATGTATGGAATTGGAAACGGACCTTTCGGGTCGATTTTCCCAAAACTATTCAGAACTGTAGAGCTGTAATCTAATAGGTATCATGACTGGGTCTACCACCAACACATAGAAATGAATATTACGTCTCCGGACTCCGGATTAGACCTCTTTTAGGAGATCCAAATAAACAAAATTGGCTTTATAGATAAGTAGTTTCTTTACATTAAAATACCTTGTATTTGACAAATTTCTTTTTAATCTTTAGGGGCATGAGGAACAGTGTGTAATGTTCACTCATCCACCATAGAAATGGGAGGATCCTCCGACCAGACGGGTGTCGTGTCTGGCGGGCGACTGCCCAGAGGTTGAAGTTGGGAGATTGTATACCATCGCGCGGTAAACTCTAATTGCGAGATGCAGGATTTGTGTGACGTCAGGATGTTGTGTGACGTCAGGTCTTTGATGTGTAGTTCGCATGTGGCGATTGTAGATGCCGCCACAAATCACTGGGGGGTGGGGGGAGGTGCGGCAGCCTCTTTACTCCCCCTTAGCAACGCCCTTGTATACAAGTAGTCTTAAAAACCTTGTTTTAGGTGTAAACAATAAATGATAACAGTACACACGACATGTAGAATACAGGTTTCATACAATACGACACAACTTAGATGTAGCATCGGCAAAATTCTTAAAACCGATCACCATCCGAACTGAGTGCCTCTTCAAAATCACCCATATTTATTACTACTTTAGGTGAAATGATCTTTACGAAAACGCAACAGCTTGTAAAGTCATTTATCCAAATACATTCGTAAAATTGAAAAGAATGAATGAAAATTTTCAAATTTATGCTGTACGTGTCGGATCACGCACAATGAAGAGTTCCGTAGTTGGGATGAATTTATTGCAAGAACAACTTTAACATTGTAGTTGAAAAACATGTTCTCCGATACATTCCAACTTCAAATGTAAGTTGGGACACACAATACTATCTCTTCAGTCAACATAGTTTGAACTCTTTCAACTTTACGTTAATGTAATAAAAGGCCCTTTGTTCAGACTTTATATGATAGAAAAGGATTTTGAAGGAAGTTTGCATACAGGGTCAAATCAAATTAGCTAGCGAAACTCAGCAGACGTGATGGGTAACGATATCGGAATAAGATAAACAATGAAAAATCAAATAAAAAAGTTTTATTTTTTGTCGTCGTCGGTCCTTTTTAGTGATGTGAATGATGTTTTATCATGTTTAGATATCGATCCTCATCACGTCTGCGGAGTTTCGCTAGCTATTTTAAGACCAGGCCCCATGCACCCGCCACTCCACTATGTGCTAAAGTCTAACACATCAGTAATAAAGTTGAATATTGCATGCTTGTGCTCTTCAAAGGAATTCGCTGGATGCGGGAGGCATAACGACCATTGCTGCGGTCGACATAGATTCCTGGTCACCACTCCTGGCTTCATTATATACTAAAAGAACTGGAAACAAACGCAATTAAAAAAAACCCATGAACAGATGTATAAGACATAATTATATTCTACGAGACTACTCTAAAGTAACCACATACAGGAAATGTTTTTATCCACTGCGCAAATTTTGACAAATTAAACTTAAACGAGTTTTATTGAACATACTTTTTTTATTATGATACGTCATAGTACAAAAAAAAAAGTTATCGTTAACGAAAGATGTTTACATTAAAAGTGGTTGCATGGCTACCCGGCGGCGAGCGGCGAAGCGGAACGCGCGAAAGTACCTAACTATCAGCTGTGTTTCAACACACACCTAGTACACACATAGGTAATACACATTAATGTGTGATCGCTCGATTCGCCGGCGTAGGTATTTACGTGGGTTACAATACTTACAATGTATTGATCGCTAATTTTATAAGATTCGAACTAGACTTTTTTATGTTTAGGCCGTGACCTGAAGTTATTTGAAGAGTAATTCCAATTTTTCCTTCATACTTTAATGGGCTTAGGACCATCAAAATACAGAAAATAAAGCATTATTATCAATTAAATTTACATTACTTAATACCTTATGCCGCTAAAATGGTCTTTTCCTTTCACGGGGTTAAGGATTCCATGGGCTCGCATTCGAGGTATGCTCTGTGAGCTGCTCGCAAACTTTCACCACTCAGTACATACACTATCCACACCATCCACCATCTCATAAAACTCGCGGTTAGTGAAGTCTGACATCGCGACCGGTGGGTCTGTACAAGTACGACACACGTGCAGCGCGGGAAAGCGATTAGATGCGACGTCACACCACAGCGCGTGCGATGAGCGAACTGTCGGTCACAGCTGCACAGCACCCGGCGCGCGGGCGTCGCCTTGCCGCCCGGGGAGGGAGGGGAGGTTCAACACCGCCGCTTGGGCCGGCCGCCGCGCCGCGCGCGCCCGTTGATTATTACGAATAGATTGTGTCCATATTTTGCTGATTTAAAGTAGGATAAAAAAATAAAATAAAATATTGAATAAATAATGGAAATGTGTTCTATTACTGATTTTGAACCACCAAAAAAAATTTGCGAAACTGGTTAAAAACTTTTCCTGTATAAACTCGAATCATCAATGGGTAGTCAGAATGTCACAGCATTCGTTTTTCAATGGCGGTTCAATTCAAACTTAATAGCGGCTCTGAAGTGCGCTACTCGCTGCGCAGTACCCCACCAATCACCCCCGCTGACCCATGAATTCGTTACTGCGCAGTGTTACCATTGGTAAGCAAAAGGATTCGTTTTTGTTACAGGTAATAGCAATGTTTACCTGTGATAGTTACATTCATGTGGGAGGGTCTACTATGCAAAGCTATGGGGTCTTCGCTTCATTATTGGTAAAGATGCAGGAGTCTTAATATTAACCATTAACGGTCCGTAAATTATAGGAATCGACCATTACAAACGCGTTTTTAACAACTTTGTGACTGGTTGCATCGTGGAGGTATGAACCATCCAGTTTTGTAACATTCTGGCTACTCATTTGTGACTGGGCTTTAGTGTGTTGCACGTAAATTCCGGTTTCTTCAAACCGTATTTTCGTCCGTATCAAGAATCCGTATCCGAATAGTTTTAGCTTACCTACCTATGTGGTTTCAAAAGCTGCATTACGCTAGATAGGATTTCTCTAAGCTGGAATAGAAACGGAAGCTGAAATCCTAACCATGTTTAATGTGAAATTGAGAACACATTGCAGTCTAAGGTATATTTATAACCTAGTTTCCAATTGATGTTATTTCCACTTAAACAAACATCAACTTAATGCAAGTGTAAATAAAGTTGATTTAAGACTAACTAGTACTGTTGAAAAAGACTAAAAATATGAAGTTGTAGCGCAAACTGAACCTTACGGGTAGGCTTTACGGTTGTTTTTCCTAAAACTCGTGTTTGTTTACATTTTTGGCAAAGAAATGGCGAACGCAGATTAGCAATTTTATTAAGTAAAGTGGTAATTATTTTGTTTTATAAGAATTGGTCGTCGTTGTATAGCGGTCTCCAGAAGTGGTGTCGCATTTACCAGAGCTGTATTAAACCATTCGAGTTTGTTGATGTTAAGGATAAAAGCTTGGAAGATGTATGATATTTTGCTCTATCTGGCGTTCTGCCAGAATCCGCTTTGTTGAGCAAACTGTTTTGGGGAACGGCTCTTTTGAAAGGGTAGCACAATATTATTCAATCAGGTTAAGCGCATAGCTACAACTTGAAGTTGAGGATAACTGACGGCTGTATTCCGACGATAATGCTAAGGTGCCCGAGAAGAGCGGTGGCCGCCATGTAACGGCCACAGTGACAGCTGTCATGTTAACAGCGGGGTTTGACTTTACGGTGTAACGCAACGTTTTCCTCCGTGGAGGGAAACGTAGGTCACAAATTAAATTATAATAAAAAAGGTATTAAAATTAAAAGTTAAATTAGCAAAAGTAAAGGTAAGTTTAGGACGCAGGACAGGCTCGGGTTAAGCAGGAACAGGCACAAGACAGGCTCAGGTTAGGCAGGAACAGGCAGGCAGGCAGTGGAACAGGTGGGCAGGCAGGCAGGCCGCAGGCAGCGTGCAGGAGGCTGGGCTGAGGATTATCCCTCCTGGAGGTACACTCCAGCCTGTGGAACGGAGTAGAGGTTGTGAGACTTTGTAGATATCGGAGGCGCTTTGAGGCGCCTCACCTAGCGGGAGGACCGCGCTAGCGTCACAGGTGACGGCGGAGGTCTCTCTCGGAGAGTAACGTCGTCTAGCGTCGGAGGCCTTCGTGTGCGTGTGCTCGCGGCGTTTGACGCCGCGTGGTTAAGAGTTCGTTAGAAGTGAGCACCTCCTACAGGGCTAGGCAGGATGGCCGAGCGAATTAAACACAGGTATTACACAGTATTAGAATGTTTATTGTTATAATACACTCAGGGTCGATAGTTCAAGTTACACAGTATGATTAGAACACCCGCGCACGCTAGTTATGCTAGTTACATGAGACTAATATTCGAGTAGCTAACAGTTCGACAAATCAGACTTAAGGCCAGAAAAACAGCGACTGTCTCAAGTAAAAAATACGACTCCCCGAGGGCTAAGACAAGACTAGACTGAAAAATATGAAGACCGTTTTTATCGTTCTGTGTCATATTTTAAACGTTTTAAAAACATATTCAAGTTAATTCTTAATTTAGATATGACCAGCACTAATAAAAACGGCTTACAGAGGAGAAATCTTAGATCTACGCTTATTGCGAAGGTTCAGTGTGTACACCCACTTTATGAGAGAAGATAGAGTGTACTTATCTATGATGTGTTCTGTCTATGTTTTAGAAAAGTAAATTACGACAGATGACAGTTTAAGATGAAAACGTCAGAATATAAATATTCTAAAGTTTTTTACAAAAGGGAAAGATAATAATATAAAATCGACTTGGATGCTAAAACAAGAGATAATTAAAAGTATGCTTTACAGAGGTAAACAGTGCTACAGAATATAAAAGTGAGTTAAATATAAGTGTCATAGAATATCAATAGGAAAATATATCAAAAGGTGGTTTGTTTAATATGATAACATAAAGAAAGAGTAACGTGTTTATACGTAAATAAACTAAAAGATGTGGTTCCAAATAATGGAATACCACAACGGTGACATTAAACGCTCTCTAGGAAAAACACCAAGTTACTTTCATAAATAAAGTATCAGTGACGTCATTCGCCGGTAAATGGCGGACGCTATGTCGCGGCCACCAGTCCTCTGAGAAACCGAAGCCGGATTTATATTACTGTGTTGTGTCGTGACGCCTTCTGACGCAGTGTTAGCCAATCAAAACCCGTTGTGATATGACGTAGTCCTGAACAGATTCGTTTGATTGGTCTATCCCGCGTCACGACACAACACGACATAGTAATGTGTCGGTGGCTTTATAGACCAACGAGACAAGTGCAAGTGTGTTAAATATCGTCGTCTGATGCGCGTGAGCATTTGTCATTGCATTAAAATGTATTTGCTTGCTCTCCTAGGCATAGAACGACTGTGGAACGCAGATAAAACGAACCACACTTTCGATATTTAAGCCTCAAACTATCAACGTAACAGTAAGCCATCCAAAAATAACTCAAATTCCCAAAAACTACTTTAATTCCTACCTAGGCCGAAAATATCCCTAACACCAAAATTTCGTAGGTAAAATACTCTATGTAATATTCATAAGTGGATAAACTTGTAATACCTACGCTGTGTGTCACGCGGCACAGAATAAATAAATACAGAAGATTCGGCTGGAAAGCTCGTTTAGCCGTTGGTCCCGGCTGTCAACAGCCAGTTGTGCTACTGGATAGATTGTTCCGCCATTTCTTTATCCCAGCTAAAGCATTAGGGCGGGTAATGCAGGGGATTGTCTTATGTAATTTTGACGTTCAAAAGCTGCTGTTTCTCAGTCTAATTTTGATAAATGACTTATGATTTTGTCATTCCTAGATCTTTTACGATTTTTCTGACAACAAGTCTTGCCAAGGGGTATCGTGTTACTCAGTAAGTGGGTTGTGGAAGTCACTTTGGCGGTCGGTCCATGTAAAATACTGGGAATGGATATCAGCTGCATTCGGTTAGACTGGCAGCTGACCCCAACACAGTTGGGAAAAGACGGTAGGCTCCATAAAACGAGCGTAGACGCGTCTACAGTGCGTTCATTATACCTTGTCCCGTGACTCGACTGGTAGCACTGTTCTGTCAGTCGCCATTTTGAACTCTATTGGTATTGAAACTAAGCTTGACAAGCAATGGTCCCAGCATGACGGCAAGGGACAAGTTATAATGAACGGTCTGTAGATACATTTAGCTTAGAGTGCAAGCGCACTCGCGACTAGCATTTGTTTTCAGATCGTCGTGCGTACGCGTCTATGTGTGCGTGCGCCTGTTTTGCTCGATGTATGGAGTTGACCTTCTGTATTCAATTTGATAAACACGTAGTCAAATAAGTCACTCTTACTTCAAACTAATAACTTCTGAGAAGTAATTAGTAGTATGAGAAAACTCTTGCGTCCTATTTTGGCAGAATTTGGTTGGAATGTATTAAGTATGATTATATGGGAAGGTGTATAAGGCCCTGATGTATGTGGGGGGGGGTTTGTGCGCTCCAATTTTCAACGTAGTAGGTGGATATCGTTTGTGATTTGTACTTGGCAAGTTAAATTAAACATTAACACTCACCAAAGTTTCTTTGATGTCTCATATGTCTTAGGTTTTAGGCTATAAGTAAAAAAATACAAAAAGAAATAGAACAAGTGTTCCGAAAATAAATAGTTTCGAAGACAACTTAATACTAGACTCTCGATGTGTGTATCTAAGTTTCATTGATAAGGAAGAGTAAATAATTTTCATTGAATGGAAATGATTTACTCATCCTTATGATTTCATTTTTAAAGCTAAGAAAATGCGATGTAGTCAGACTTTTTTTTGAATGGACGAATATATAGTCTGAACTATATGTTTTTCTTTTTAAATATATATTTCACGTAATGGTGTTTTACATAAATAATTGTGTCAATGTGGAATAAATTTGTATGAAAAATTTAAAAGAAAAAAAATACAAAAAAAAACTGTTGATTATTTGACATGGTCTCATTAATACCCTAGAGATATGGGATTCAAAATCAACTTGTAAAATAAATCATGAGGTGGCTGGGACGGACTGGATGCGGAAGGCGGAGGATAGGGTGTTGTGGCGCAGCCTGGGAGAGGCCTAGGTCCACCAGTGGACTGCGATAGACCGAGTTGATTGATAATGTTGATAATAAAAATGTATTATGTGTAAAGGTGTTTGTACAAACCCAGTTACAAAAATAATTTTCATTAAAATTCACCTGAAAGTTATCAAAAGTGGACGATTTTTAAGTTATTAAATTAACTTTTTTTTTTTTCACCCATATAGACTAAGTGGAAAAGACACTTGTTATTGAAGCTAACTCAAAAACTACCCAAGTAAAGTTAATATAATTTTCATGTGACCACCTCTGAAGTATGAACTACCAAACAAAAAATAATTATCAAAATCATTTCATAATTGGCGAAGAAATAGCGTCACAAAGATACAAAAAAAAAAAAACATACAGACGAGATGACAAGCTCCTCCTTTTTGAAGTAGGCTAATAAAATCAATATCCTTGCATTCCATAAATTCAAATGAAATCTAATGCCTATAGCCACACTTGTGTCATTTTGGAGTATCCAAATCTCCATTGCGTGGCACCGCCTTGTATAATGTAGTAGTTTGAACGCAAAATAACTCACATATTCGTGAATAATTTTGAGTTCAAACTACCGATAGTAAAAATCTGGACAAGGCCTAAAGCTACAATAACTAACAACTTCTATCTTACGCAAGAAGATTCTTCACTGCACAGCGTTTCAAGACGTACATTGATACTCTTGTAACATATTTCAGTTCGACTAAGAAAAGCACAACGACCTCGGTACAAACGAGCGCAGATCCGGTTGCGTGCTTCCGTGATCACACGGGGCTAAGATCAATGGAAGTTCTGGAAACGGCAGGGCAAACAATAGCTTTATTATACAATCGGCCATGGGCATGTGCCAGCCCGTATTTTTCTGAATTTTCATGACAAATTAACTTAAAAAGGGGGGTCTATCTTTATTTTATTTTTTTTCAACAATCCCCTATGATATTTTTTATAAAAAATGTCTTCACCTCCTTTTTTTTCATAGTCGACAAACAAAAAAATGTTAATCAATCCGATAAAATAACTCATAAGCTTTTATAAATAATAAACAGAATCCAAATCGAGCCAATAACTTAGGAGATAATGCAAAAGGCAAACGTTACTAAAAAATAATAATAAAATAAAATAAATAACATTAAAGATATTTCATGAATATTCAGAAAAATACGGGCATACATGCCCATGGACCACATTGTATTTTAAATTATTATGTTTTTTTATACATTGAGGTAAAATGTGTCATGACGTCACGAGTATGTAGATTTAATCATACTAGTGACGTAGCGACCCCTATTCCCCAACTTTAAATGCGTTTAATCTAAGTAGTTTATTATTAATATGATAAAGCAAAAAATACGTGTCTAATATTTTTTTATTATATGACTGACGGACTAATTAGTATTTTTTTTTAAATCCCTATTCGATGCGATATTAATTAAGGCTTGTCCGCTCACGGAACTTTGCTATTATCTGAGTTATCCTGTAAAGTCACTTCTAGCATACTCGCTACGTCTTGAATGATAACTAAGAGAGAAAAAGATCAAATATATCAGTATGTCCGATGTCTGTGAGCGAAAAATGTCTTATATGTGCAGCATTACGTTATTCTAGCGATTTCTATTATTTCTTTTGACTAATAACTAGATATTAGAATAATGGAAATTGTACAACTAGTACATAATAAATGTATTATGAAACTCAACGTTTCTCATAAGCTCAATGACGGATCCGTCATTCACATTTATTCGAATTTTTATTTCTAGACAGTGAACATTTCTAGAAAACAGTGAAGGCAAAGAGGAAACCAGCATGTCGCTGGTTTCCTCTTTGCCTTCACTGTTTTGAGAGAAATTTACCTGGAAAACCACTAATTCGATTAACGTGATTTTTTATTTAGTAGGTACAATTATTAGTAGTAGTAGTTTAATTGTGCATTTATGTTTTGTGTTTCTTTTTCTTCTGAGTAGCAGAAAAAAAAAAGAAAGACATTTCAAGTAACAGACAACCGTTCCTTGAGATCAAAAAAATAAAAAAAATTCTTCCATTTTTTTTTTGTTTTATCGTGTTTAGATATCGATGTCAGGTCTTAAAATGAACGTAGACAAGACAAAGGTCATGTCAACTGCCTATGTAGCACCCAGTTTCATGAAGATCGGAGACGATAAACTCGAAGTTATGTTTACCTGGGACAAACAATCGTCGAATCCGACTCAGCTAGGCAGCGTTCGGGAAGCCACGCAATATCTTCTCGTCCCACATACCGCAGTGTCTCAAGGCGAAAATCTTTGACCAGTGCGTGTTGCCAGTGATGACTTATGGCACTGAAACGTGGTCGCTCACAATGGGCCTTATTAGAAGGCTCAAAGTCACCCAAAGGGCAATGGAGAGGGCTTGCTTGGAGTTGCCCTACGTGGTCGAATAATGAGGATATCCGCAGGAGGAACAGGGTAACCGACATAGCCCAAAGAATTGCCAAACTTAAGTGGCAATGGGCAGGGCACATTACTCGCGGAACAGATGGCCGATGGGGCTGAATGGTTCTGGAGTGGCGATCGCGTACCGGAAGACGTAGTGTTGGAAGGTCTCCCACAAAGTGGACCGATGATCTTGTGAAGGCCGCAGGAATCCGCTGGATGCGGGAACCACAGAACCGGTCGAATTGGCGGTGCTTGGGGGGGGGGAGACTGCTGGGGTTGCGGGTTTGTCCGAAAGGGATATCGCGGCCCTGGCACACAGGCAACGGAAGGAACACAGGTGGGTTTTAGTCAGTAAAAGTCTGACACTCCCTCTCGCTCCGCCCAGAGCGGGAGGAGTCATTTGATGATTTCCCACCCAAAAAAACAAAAATGAAAAAAAAAGGTGCTTGGGGGAGACCTATGTCCAGCAGTGGTCATCTTTCGGCTGAAATTATGAGATATCGATATCCATCACGTCTGCGGAGTTTTGCCAGCTAATTTAATTTGACCCTGTATTTCCTCTGGCTACTTTTGGACTGGTTAAGGTTGAAAAATCGTTACACCATGTTCTGTAGTACCTAAACTCACACCTTTTCGCCAAAGAGGTAGTCAGCTACCTCCTTGGCGAAAAGGTGTGATTATTAATATATTGTATATAATATCATATACCGCTATCATAACATAACATCACACCTGTATTCTCCAAAGGGATGGGCAGAGGTTTACCGTTTATAGTACATACACATTTCGTCAGTTATGTTTATATACCCTATCGATAACACTAATGAAAAAAACCTATGATTAAGTGGACCCTCTCAGCAGATCAACGTCTCAATACGGTCAGCAAACACAACATAAGTCTCGTCCATCTTGTGCGAAATCCTGACAAACAAATGATTCAACCCGGCGCTGACCGACCGGATAATAACGTGTTTCTTTTTGGTGTCAGCACTATTTTGTTTTAGCTTGGCTTTACTCGCTATAAACAAAAATATTAAAGTTTTATTATGTTACTATCTCTGTCTTTTAATTTCAGTGCATAGGTACAGTCACGGGCATACATTTATAACTATGAATGAGTCGGCAATAATATCTGAAGGCCAATTCCTGTCCAAGGCTCCCGAGCAGACAGGCGCGACATGATTCTGGTGGAACAATTTCTATGAAAACTTCTCGAAAATTGTTCTATTGGTGTCGCGTCGCGTCGTCGCGTCGCGCTTTTTCTCATCTCAGCGATAATCAATGTCAAAAACTTGTCGGAAATGTTTGATACTTTGAGGTATTTTTGATAGATTCAGATTAGAATGCGAATGTTCGATATAAATATGGGAATTGCCCCTCTGATTTCATGATTCATCAAATGTCATAATTTGTGGATGGCTTATACAAGTGGCAGCATAAATATGTGACATCGAAGGAGCACCAAGACTATATGGCGAGACATGCGACGCCAAAATATAGGATGCTGCATCGGCTTCAAAAAATATGTGTCAATGCAATAATATCGGAGATGTCTTGCGTCAAAAATATCTGCCTACTCGGTTAAATACTTTGTTGTGATTGAAAATATCGGACATCACTTTGGCAGCATAAAATCCTGTGCGGATGGATTGTAAAAAGATTTCATTGGTTTTGTTCGTAGATTTTTGACAGTCGTTACGGGTTGACTACCCGTAACGACTGTCAAAAATCTACCCGAAAGTCTGACTACCAGTATTACCAAGTGGTATCGTGTTACCCAGAAACTGGGTTGTGAACGTCAGATAGGTATCTATAGGCTCTATGTAAAATACAGGTATTCAGCTGCAGCTAGTGAGACTGGAAGCTGACCCCGACATAAGTGGTAAAAAGCTAGACAGATAATGATGCAAGTAAATTGACAAGCACATATTAAATTCAAAAGTACACCAATACCTACTTTACGCTGAACGGTGACAGGTATATTAGTTAGAAGTACTTTCCACGACGTTCTATCACAAGGATACTATTACTATAACTTATGTAATCCAACATTTCACCTCATCGTCTCCACCGTTATTGGGTACATTTGTCCCCCATAGTTCGCTTAATGTAACTAAGTACGTCGTCGTGGTTCGAGACTAGTGGGTTACAAATGTCCCCCTTTCTTGGAACGTTTCAGCTCAGTGGTTTGCACTTAGAATTGCAATCGCTATCCGTTTCTGTTACATTCAATTTTAAAATGGAACCTTGCAAAAATCTACAATTTATTTTTTCTAATAAATAAATTTCCCTACGCTAAGAAATTCTAATGTATCGTGAGAAAAGTCACATACGCAAACCATAAATCAACTTTCTAAAAAATACAGCTACTTATCTACTTTTTTCTGTGCGGAAGTTGAATTTGAGACCCGTAGCGCAGAAAACATGGCTGACATTGCATTAATAAAATTATCCGCGTACCTTTGGTAAAATAAAGATTCTTAATACATTGTATGTCATGGAGAAACCATCAACCATAATACAATAACCATTCCGTTTGTCCATAGGTGAATCACCTCGTTACTTATTTTGGTATAGTGACTCAATACCATATCACCTAAACCATTTATTTTGAGAACAATGTCACTGAAAACCAAGAATTTGGAAGCCTGTACCAAACTCTGCAACCAGAATAGGTCATCAAAAAACCATATGGTGAATCCGCAGTTGAAGCCCGTGTGAATTACAGAATTAAAATCATTAATACATATGAACACACAAAAACACTTACAAACACTTATAGCACAAATCTAACATAGAGATATGTATTAATGATTATAATTCTGTAAATACATATCTGTTAAAGTCACGCATCATATTTTGATCAAGATACAACTTGACACTGAGCCGCAAATTACAAAAAACGTAAGAAAATTTGTATTTCGCGTGCTACAACTGCGGATCGATCTTAAGGTCGAAAATCGCTACACAAACGGACAGAAACACAGACAGATTTCTGGATATTTTGTATCATGTGTTGACTAGTCCGTGTAAATAATACTAATCCGGATGATCCGTTAGACCAATACCTCACGCGGCGACACAACGGCGGCCGACAGAACTAGCCGGGAATACTGATAATGTAGTGTGGAAATGGGGAATGATAAAGAAAGTTCAAAGTGGAGAATTCATAAGCACGACAGTGCTTAATACCATTTTAAAATATAGCATTTTAATAAAATAATACCGAATACGAATAATACCCGCATACCGAAAACTTAAACAAAACAAATAACATCTCATATTACAACCCTAGAGAGTGATGGCCCAGTGGTTAAGGCCTCGCCACTCATGTATGAGGTTGTGGGTTCAAATCCGGGCAAGTACCAATGTGACTTTTTCAATTCATATGTACTTTCTGAGTTTGTCTTGGACATTACTGACATCGGTGAAGAAAAACATCGTGGGGAAACCTGGACTTATCTATCTATATATATAAAATGCTTTGTCCTGAATGACTGACTGGCTGACGGATCAACGCACAGCCTAAACCGCTGATCGTAGAGACCTGAAATTTGGAGGGTGAGTGAGTTCTTTGTATTACGTAGGCATCCGATAAGAAAGGATTTTTCGAATTTCTACCCCTAAGGGGGTGAAAAAGGTGGGCAAAGTTTGTATGGGAGAAGGTGATTCTTTGGTCCAATCTACTTCAAATTTTGCATAATCATTCTATAACAGAATTAATGGAAGACCTATTTCGTATTTTATTGGAATTCATTTTCTATTCGTTAAATAGGGGTAGAAAGTTATTTTGGGAGAGATTTGCTTCGAAGTTGATATCAATACTCCTTAGTGCTTTTGATTTAAATTACATTTTATTTTGACACATGTTTGAAAAGTCAATCCGATTTTATTCAAAAAAGGTTGAACTCACTTAAAGGCTTGCAATGCAAATACTCTTTAAAATTGGAATGTCTCGAAAGTCACCGTACTATACATTATTAGTACCGCATTTGAAGGTTTCTAAGCTTTACAGAGGTCTGTATTTATTCTTAGGATTCCCCTAAAACCATCAAATTAACCACTTTTTTTGAAGTTCGTATATTGTCAAATAACTTCTCCCGCTCTGGGCGGAGCTGGAGGGTGTGTCAGACTTTTACTGACTAAAACCCACCCGTGTTCCTTCCGTTGCCTGTGTGCCGGGGTCGCGATATCCCTTTCGGACAAACTCGCAACCCCGGCAGGCATTGGCCCTTACGGACCCCGTCAGTTGGTGCTGACATCTCTTTGAGGCGCGCGTGGAACACAACGCGCCGTCGACCCGGGCCTGGTCCTTATCGGACGGCGAGCTACCCATAGTTCACCGTCCGCAAGCCCGTGCCTACGGTGGCCGGAAGTCGGCTCGCGACTCCCGACGCCCGAGGCGTCTCTTGCGGCGACTAGGGGCATGAGGGCGCGCATCTTGCCTCTCCCTCGCGCGCTCCACCTCCTCCTTCGCGAGCATTACTGCTTCGCAGAAGGAAGTGACGGCCTCCCATGCACTCTCGCTCCGGACCATGGCCTGAACCAGGGCCGGACGCGAGAGATCGCCGCCGCCGATCGCCTCCGTGAGGACACGGCGGTGCCCCACCCAAGCAGGGCAGACCTCCACCGTATGCTCCACCGTGTCCTCCGGGATCAAATTACCCCTTCGAATTCAAGAGAGTGCAGTTTCCCAGCAAAGTATGCTTGGCAATGACTATAAACAGAGCTCAAGGTCAAACTCTTAAGGTAGCGGGAGTAGACTTAAGGGAAAGCTGCTTCTCCCACGGCCAGTTGTATGTGGCATGCTCCAGAGTAAGCGCACAGAGTAGCCTGGTGATTCTAGCACCCGAAAGAAAAACAAAAAATATTATTTACAAAGAAATACTGCGGTAGGTGTAGTATTTCGATTTCGTTGTAAAAAGATAAAACACCCGTGTAACTTTCGCCAGATCAAAAGCCGAGCTTCATGTACATAATTTTTTTTTTTTTTTTCCAGTTTTTTTATTCTTTATATCTCTACACTACGAGTATAATAAAGATTGTTATATTTTATAATTATTCAAACATTTTAACATAATAATTTATATGTTATAACAAAATTAACATAAAAAGCAATAAAAAAAAACAACTTGAGAGGTGTCAAGGGACACCCGGATGGAACGAAGTTCCTTTCGATTAATTAGTGAAGGAATTGTAATATCGACTTCGACTTCGACTTCGACCTCGACTTCGACTCCGTCTTCGACTTTGACTCCGACTTCGACTTCGACTTCGACTTCGACATTGACTTTGAGAGAGAGACAGACAGAGAAACACGCGCACGCCGCTCGTCAAATTACGGCAATTTTTTTCCGTCTAGCCCCCTTTCGCAACGTGCGATAAGGAACATCGTTCCAAAAATACTATTAGAACTATTTTCGACTTACGCGGACGAAGTCGCGGGCAAAAGCTAGTAGGTAATATAAGTCTGAAATCACCAACCCGTCTTGAGTAAGCGTGGTGATCAATGCTCGTGCCTTCTCTGTGTGAGAAGAGGCCTTTGCCCTGCAGTGGGACAGTAACAGCTTGGTATTATTATATTATTATTACAGCCATATCTTTAGACTTTACAATGAAATTTCAAAAAACATTAACAGTATTGACATCTTCATCTTCAATTCTTGTGCCACTGCTTTCAAAAGACATGATTGTACTCCTTTTTTAAATAATGTAACTTTGAATGGGCATTATCAGAAGGCTAAAAGTCACCCAAAGGGAGAGGGGTATGCTATGCAATGGAGAGGGCTATGCTATGGAGTTTCCCTATGAATCAGAAATGAAGAAATCCGCAGGAGAACTAAGGTAACCGACATAGCCCGAAGAATTGCCAAACTTAAGAGGTAATTGCTCGCAGAACAGATGGCCGATGGGGCCGAAAGGTTCTGGAGTGGCGACCGCGTACTGGAAGACGTAGTGTTGGAAGACCACCCACAAGATGGACCGATGACCTTGTGAAGGCTGCAGGAAACCACTGGATGCGGGAAGCACAGAATCGGTCGAAGTGGCGGTGCTTGGGGGAGGCCTATGTCCTGCAGTGTACGTCTTTTGGCTGAAATGTTGATGATCATTTTTGTATGTACTTTTTATCTGGCGTGTTTGGTCTCCTACACATTCCCTGCCTAAGTATAAAGAAGCCGAAGTGAAGTAGATCAAGAGCAGGCCCATTAAGCAATAACAAGTAATAAAAAAAAAAAGCACCTTAAAAAGGCAAATTAGTGCACATTCGGTTTTGACTGTACCATCCTAAGCATATACCTTTCGCAACCACTCCCGGGTTAATAAGCGACTTAAGACTTAAATGCTTACATATTATAAAACAAAGTCCCCCGCCACGTCTGTCTGTCTGTCTCTCTGAACGTGATATACTCAAAAACTACCGAACGGAACCAAATAGGTTTCACCAATGCACGGAGTGATTCATGAGGAAGATTTTCATTAAGGTTAATTCATTAAGGTTTTGTGTAAATTGGCTGAAATATGACGATTATTGATGAAGATGTCGGAAAAACTCGTGCCGACAGCTTTACTGGCGTGTGCCGCGTAAACCGTGAGAGATAAATAAAATGTATAATCTACAGGATTGTACATCTTTAAAAGTACAACAAAAACATATGTCTATCTTCTAAGGAGTCATCCTTCATCATCCACAGTAACCTTTATTGCCATTGAGAATTAGATAAAAATGTAAGTGTTATTTTCGAAGCTATTTTGACTGGTATTATATTAATCCTTATCCAATAAAATATGTTATTTAAATTGGGCATTTAATTTAGATTCAAATATGCCTTGACATCATATTATCATTTAAATTAATAGTTTAAAAGATCACAGATTCAAAATTTTCGACAGCAGCGGTAGGAGTCAATGACCTTTTCCTCGGCTCGTCCCATAGGATATATTTCGACATCCACGCGGGCGAAACCGCGGGCAAAAGCTAGTGTGAACTTAAATAAAACGAATATGTGTTACTATAGGCATTATTTAAGGTTCAAGTTAAAAATGAACATACGATTAATTACACTATTTACAGAAATCCATATTGCACACAAAATCCAGATCAGCTGTTACAAAACCCACATGACCCCGTGAACCAAAGGCCACATCCTTGGTGGCCTGGTCACTCAATTGGCTCAATGCTGCACGCTCCGACGCTCTTCAATGGACACGCTCTAATAAAATTGTGTGTTCACCTACTTGTGACATATTAGGTATTGTGTAGGTATTATATTGAGAGGGAATATGTGTTTGATAGCAATCTATACCTATTGTGTGACGGACTGATACTGACTGCCCTTCTAACGCACAGTTGAAGGTAGAAATTTCAAAGAAAACGTGTGCCCGACAAACTTTCATCCCCTGTTTACGGAATGAATGAAGAGTGTCCGTGGAGTTTCCTGCCCGTTCTTCTCCATAGGAACCTACTACGCGTTGGAATGGGCAATTAGCTTCATATTTCTGAGTGACTGACCCCTTGACAATTCAAAAGTGCCTGTAATTGGTTTATTTGAAAAATGAAAAATGCTTTGAGTTTGAGAATTTAACTTTCGTTATAAAACTAACTTTGGTGCCTTTGACCCAGAGGTATAGGCTGTGTGTTGTCTGTCAGTGAGTGAATTTAAGATTTTTACTATAGTTTGACCGAAACCGCTATTCTGCGTCTTAGGAACGTGCTGCGAGGCGGTAGCTTTGACGAATGAGCGGCGGGATGCCATGAGCGTTGACGAATGAGTGACCTGCACTGCCCCTCGGCTCGCTGCGCACTTACCTAAAGCGCGGCCCAGTTGTCTCGGTCAAACTATAAGTAGATAAGTCGTTTGCCCCATGGGATATCTCATCGGCTAAAATGAAGAATTTCCATACAAACTCTCTTCCACTGTAACCCCTTTAAGGTAAGGATTGAAAAAAAATCCTTTATTTATTATTTATTTTATTATTTATGTACACACAGTAAAATAGATACAGATACGACATAATCATAATTATGAATACAAAGGTACTGCTTATTTCTTAAGAAATTTCTTCCAGCAGACCTGCGAAAGGAGAAATGAGAAAGAAATGTAGACAATAGTGTGTGAGAACAAAAAGAGAAAAATATAAATATGCGAAGTCTTAAATTTAAATATCAAAATATACCTACACGTATATCGTAATAAATTAACATATACTTAAATAAATACATAAAGCTTAGATATATAAACATACATACTACAGGTATATAAATACTCACAGTTGAGAGGAAAGGTAATGTTCTTTTACTCTGTAATTAAATTGAGAAACAGTTTTCCTTTCGTTGTTGTCCTTTCTTCGTGTTCACCTTCGTTATACAGGGACAAATTAAATTAGCTAGCGAAACTCTGCAGACGTTATGGGTATCGATATTTAAACACGATAAAGCAAAAAGTTTATTATTATTATTAGTATATAAATTGATGTTTTTTTGGGGTTATCAGCCGCAGTGTAGTTGAAATATCTGTTCTTTTTGTGTAAATTTCATAGACGTAATGGGTATCGATATTATCTAAACACGATAAAACGAGAAAAAAACGTATTTATCAACTCATAATTCAGGTAACAACACTACCAACGGTCGTTGACCCAAAAAAAAAAAAACAATCATCAAATCTTTTGTTTTTTGTCGTGTTAGATATTGATACCCATCGCGTCGGCAGAGTTTCGCCAGGTAATTAAATTTGAACCTGTCTAAGGAACTGTTTCGCATTTTATGCATGCACCTAGAGGTTTGGACTGTGAATTGTATGTCAGATAATGAATGAATTTAAGATTTTTATTTAGTTGAAGATTGGTTGCTCCTCTTAAAGAAAATAATGTTGCTGTCTTACAGCGAAACTTTACGTAAAGAGGAGTGCCAGCTTCCTTTTGCTTGTCGATAACAGCAATGTGATTCTGGCTATTCCGCTTTAGACCGTTTATTGTGTTGATCATTCCGAGAATTGACAGAATTCTCGGACACAGACGTCGGGTCATCAATAAATAATTAGCATAAAATTGTTCCCAAAATAACTGTTTTTGGGTAGTAACAAGTACCGACCTAATAAAATCTTTCGTTTCATTCAATATATTTCCCTCAGGTACCTTTACTTAGGCGACGATAACCGACTTTTAATGATTTTATATTGAAGATCACGTCTAAACGAGTAGTGTTAATGATTTGTAAAAAATATATGTTATATTAGAGCATTTTCTCAATAACTTAATCTGTGAATATTTTAGAATATGTTTATATTACATAGTGTAATTAATTTGTAATATTATTTCTAACGCGGTTTCTAACTGTGAATAACGCAAAAACTATCTAGCGTATTTTTCTGAAACCAGTACACGTTGTTTAGTATACGAGTTTTATTAAAAAACCTTTTGTTTTATCTATAATAAATTAATAATGCGTCTAATTTGGGACAGCGCTCCTTGATGGGCGAGTCCTATTACTGGCTGGACGTACGACACGTTGCGTGACCTCAGCACATAAAACGCAAGTTATATTAAGTAATTTTTTGTAGAATTCAGGATTACCGAAGATACAGTTTCAAAGGACCAAAAACGCTTTTAAAAGGACCAATTCACAAAAGTTACGATTTGTTAAGTAAGTATTAAAACTATCTGTTTTTGAACTCTCTACGCATTACTCGCCCTTTACGGCGACTATGTTAAAGATAAATTCTCCATACGATTTATTGTGAGTAATTCGGAAATGATGGGTGCATCACCAATGCATCATTCGGGTCATTTAACCGACTTTGATCGCTTGATTTACTACTTGTTATTTATTACCAAGTAATTTTGAAACGATGTGTGGAATGCAGCCGCACCTAATACTTAAGACTATACGCCAATGGCCTTGAGTGGTCCTTTTCGTATCCGTCTGTGTAACAGCATTATTCTTCAAAACTACGCAACGGATTATGATGCCGTTTTCACCATAATTTAGAGAATTTATTCCGGAAGGATTATGTGTATAATACTTTAATATTAAACGAACAATTAATTAATTAATCTTGATGTTTTGTCAAGTCGTTGAAACCGTACGAATCAGGGGCGGTTTGCTAGTTATGTCGGTATATGTAACCTGCCGAAAAGTTTATGTCAATCCCATTGAAGTATGAAACGCTTTGAAAGTTTCCACTTGTTTAGGCCTATCCTATTAAAACTTTAAAATGACGAAAGAGATATGAATGCTGTGTCTATTTTGGCGAAGATTAAAGTGCAGTTTGAGCCAATAGGTACCGTATAAGTATCGAACTTTTCTCAAACTAGAATTTAAAAAACCAGCATAGCAACGCTAACGGGTAGTTACCTGTTAGCGTTGATATGCTGGTTTTTTTTTTTTTTTTTTTTTTTTATTCTAGTTTTAATGACTATCTTTCTCTATCTATCTATCTATCTTTTTTTCTTTTTCTTTATCTTTTATCTTTTTTTTTTAGTTTAGTTTGCTAACATTTAGGTATTTTTAACCATTAAAATAGTCGTATAATGATGTGTAACATCTGACATCATGGCTTACAAGATGTACCAACCTCTCGGAAAGTGCGTCGGTAACATCTGAGGGCCAACTCTAGAACCACGCGTGCTCATTGGTCAAATCAAATAGCGAGCGCTTATCCGGCTTCCTGTTTACACACTTCCGTCCCTTTTCACGAAATCATTCAAACTCAAAGCATTTATTTTAATTAAACCATTTACAGGCACTTTTGAATTGTCAAATAGTCGCGTCAGTTAGTCAGAAAGTTGAAGATAGTTGCCCATTCCAAAACGTAGATCTTTATGGAAAAGAACGGGCAAGAAACTCCAAGGACACTCTTTTAAATATAGAAAATTACAAAATCCTGGGTACATTATTCTTGTTGCTTCTATAAGTGAGAACAATGTAAAAAAAATTATCAAAATAATTCAAAATATAAGATTAAAAATAAGCCATGGCAGATAAGAGATGACCAGTCACAACTGACGGCGCCCGTTCACGAACATGACGCGTGGATCAGCACCATCCAGCTCAACCATTTTGTAGGGAACCGAATGATCCAACACACTCGCCACCATCAGCGAGACATTTAAGTGAGCATGACATACTCTCAACTGCCATGCTCTTTCAAGTCAACATACATCTTAATAACATTAAAAAAATATAAACGGCTCCATGGTACTCACAATTACAAAAAAATTAAAAATGCTTGTAAATTATACAAAACTAATTTGCAATGTATTTGAGAGATTAATAGAATGTTACTACCAAAAAGAAAGAAAATCATTATCCATTGGAGTATTCAACAATTAAAACTTGTTTAAATAAAAAATAAACATTGAAGTTTGTAATGTCAGAAAAAATAAAAAGGGGAAGCAACTCTTCCAAATATTAAAATTTTTAACTAGTGAGCCCAAGTGGCTGTGGAGCAGGACCAGCATTAAGCCAAGCATTTTTATCTATGATATAATCATCCAACTTATAATATGCTTGTCTACATAGTGTGCGTTTAATGCATGTTTTAAATTTCTTCTCATTCAGTTGAAGAATATCGAGTGGTATTTTATTATAACATTTTACGCAGTACCCCATAAAAGTAGTGTGCACTTTAGACAATCTGAAACGTGGTTGATCTAATTTGTTCCTATTTCTAGTGTTAAAATTATGCCTGTCACTTATCTTACTAAAAAGATGTAGATTTTTCCGAACATACATAATGTTTTCATATATTACGTATACTGACAAGGTACCGTCATGATGTTAATTTTCTTTACTCCCACAGATTGCAGGACAGAGCGCGAGGAAAGATGTTACATATCAAAAAGAAATCAAAGAAGCTGATTATGAAGAAATCATTTCTCTATACATAGAATCCTTTTTGACAATTATCTAAATTCTAATTAAACCACCAAACCACTGAGTGACTATTCTATAATACTTAATTTAATAACGATAAAACGGTCGAGTAATGATGTGCTTGTGCTCTATTTGTTACTCGATATTTTAATTAAACTAAGTCATTATTATTAAGCCGAGACCTCTGACGCTCTTGCAAATAATCTAATGTTGACAACATGTCAACTATTTGCACACATGTTTCACATGATTAAGAACTATGTAGCTTCTGCCCGCGACTTCGTCTTCGTGGAAGTCAACTACACACATCAACACGGTCTAGGGATATTTTTAAAAAAGCTAATTACTATCAATGTGTTAATTATTTATATGACATGTATATATTTAAAAGATACGTTATTTAATATTCTACCATTTTTTAATAATGGTTAAGGTACTTCGATTAAAATTTCAGGATTTTATGGAAAAAAAATGAAGCATAGACGGAAACCGTATATGAATTAACTTTTAATTTATGAGTAAAAACTGAAAAAAATAGAAAAATCATTTAATTTGTGTTTATAAACTTGAAGTTAGTAGTCTGAGAAAGCGCCCATGATGTTCATAACACATCGGCAACGATTCGGCATGCTCAGAACAAGGTTGTCAATGTCTTGCTGCGGAATATTGTCCCATGTCCTTCTGAGGTGCGCAAAAAGTTGATCTTCTGTAGCCAGATTTTCAGGAACTTCCTTCAGAGCTCTTCTTTGCAGCATATCCCACGCATGCTCAATGGGATTTAGATCTGGCGATTGAGCAGGCCAGTCTAAGGCCCTAACATTGTGTGTATGTAACCAAGCTGCTACCGTTCTCGCCGTGTGAGCCCGGGCATTGTCGTGCATGAGCAGGAAATCTTGCCCCATTTGTGTTCTGTGGGGCAAGATTACGGGCCCCAGCACCTGTTGGACGTATCGTTTTGCCGTCATATTGCCCCGCACCCAAACGAGATCCGTCCGTCCTCCAAGACGAATTCCTGCCCAAACCATAATTGTTTCTCCTTGGTATGGGTGAAGTTCCTGAGGGTTCTGAAGACGGCTCCATCGTCCAGGAACTCGCCAAACACGCGTCCTTCGTGAATCTGGATGGAAGCCGAACCTGGATTCATCCGTGAACAGCACATTGGACCATTGCTCACGGCCCCAGTCCAAGTGGTTCCGAACCCATTCTAATCGTCGTCCACGATTGCCTCTCCGTAAAGGTGGGACCCGGAGTGGTCTACGAGAGCGTAGATTGCTTTCATGCAGTCGCCTTCTTACAGTTTGGTCACTCACAAGCACTTGGTGTTCCACTCGCAGCCTTTGGACCAATTGAGTCGCCGTTGCATTTGGTTGAGCTCGCGCGGTAATTTGCAAAAATCGGTCTTGTCTGGGGGTAATGATGCGACTTGGCCCCCGGTGCCTCTCCGCTACTTCACCTGTGGCACGATAGCGTGTCCACAATCTTGAAATTACATTTTGGTGGGTCCCTATGGCCTCAGCAACATTACGCTGAACAGACCCAGCTTCCAGCATTCCCACAGCTCGTAACATCTCCGCCCTCGTCAAATGTTGGCGTTGCATGGCTACAATACTTCAATTTTAACTTTATCTTTCGTTTAAAAATGAAAAAAAACTTTAACTAAACGTAATTCGTATTGTTTTCTAAATTTCGCACAAATGAAAATTCCCTCTCCTACACATTAAGACATTTTTATGCCACTGAAACAAAAGAATTTTCAAAAATTTGAATTTGGAATTAGTCTGAGATAAATTACAAACAAATCGGTGTATAAAAGATTCCAATGCGGCCAGTACTTTTCGAGTTATTTAATTGAGTATGAAATATCCCTAGACCGTGTTGATGTGTGTATAATCAAACATGTCCTTTGGTTCTCGGCATGGTATAATAATATACTTCGCCAGGTATGGCATTCCGAAACACAGTGGTCACGTGGGCAACACAAGTCTACGTCATCGCATCTGTGTTACCAGAAGTTTGTAATAATAACTCCCCAACCACCTTTATTACCTGTGCAAATCTGATAAAACAATGAGGTTTTAATTAACAATTACGTTTATGTTTAAATTGAATTGTTTCGTTTGATTAGACACACGAAACGACAATTTAAAAGCTTTGTACATATTTTTTAACAGAATGGATTCTGAAAATCTTTCCTTATTCGTGTTTTGTTGCAATAGAGTGGCAACTGGATAGTGACGTAAGCATGTGTTAGTCCCGGAATGCCAGATCTTGTTTTATTAGATCATGGTTCTCGGCAATTGTTTAGCTTTCTATTCTAGAAATATTTATTGTAATTGGAACTTCAAGAGATTACCTCTGTTCTTCTTTTCGTGTGGTTAGTGACTAACCTGGTGTCAGAGTTTTAAAGCCACCCATGGGCCTCTGACTTGGCTTCACATGCCGTCAAGAAATATCTCTCAGGCATGCCGGTTTCCTTCCTCCATGCATGGTTTCCTCACGATGTTTTCCTTCACCGTTTTTGAAGCAAATCATAATTATACAATACGCACATGAATCCGAAAAGGTGCGTGCCTTGGGTTCGTACTCAAGACCTATGACTTGGCAGTCTGGCGGTCACACCACTAGGCTATCACTTACCTCCTACAACCATGACCTCACCTCTTACAACCATTTTTTTCTTTCGACGTTTCTTCTCAGGATTACAGACGAAATAATTAATTGATTAATTTCTTTCTTATTTTTAATATCATAAATGAGTATTAAAAAAAAATGGTAGAGTTTGGGATTCGAGTACCAATAAAAATCAACTTAAAGCTAAGACAAACGTTTATTTGCCGTTTTTTTAAAACTACACAGCTGCCCAACACCGCACTATAACTATTGTCCTCACACACCGTAGCCATATTGGTTCTTCTAGACTCCCTCGTTCTCTCACTCATAATATTAGTTTAGATCACAAAAAGTAGTGCATAGCAACAAGTTCTCCTAAACTGCTCAGTGGTGAATGCTAGCTATTCTATTACCTCAAAAAACATCATGAACCAGACGTAGCGGGGCTAACGTTATACGATTAAGCGATTTAAGGCTTGTGCAGACCAGCGCGACTTGTCGCGCGACGCGACACCGGTTATTGTTATACTGTGAAGTTTTCTTAGAATTGTATTGTTCGTGTCGAATCGCGCGACAAGTCGCGCTGGTCTGCACAAGCCTTTATAGTGACAAGACAAGATCGACACGCCCAACACTGTCACACACTACTGTCATCTTCGACCAAAGCTGCGAGTATATAAGTCGAAATCACCATCAATTTCATTCATCAGACGTCAAACAGTATTTGCTAACTATCCTACATTACTCCAAGTCACAGTATAAATGAGTAACAGTATTATGTCTTCATAGAAAACGGCCGAAACGACGCGCTTCGAAATATCACAGTAGGGTCTCAAGTGGACGGCAGTTAAGCTCATCACACACATTGATGATAATATATATTATAGCGCCTAAAAATCTTTTAAGGTAAAATATATTATCTTCACTGTGTGTGGCGGTCCATTAAATTGTATGGTGAGCGATATGTCGAAGATAATATACATATATTTTATATTATCTTCAAAGTGTGTGACGACCTTTACGCACCGACGCGGAAGGTTTATCTAACGAGTAGCCGTAGGTAATTATTTCAAGGTCACTGCCGAGACATAATACTGTTACCTTATTATACTGTGTCCAAGTCAAAATGGATACCATGAAGATACAGTAGTAATTATTATCCCATTGATTTTGACTTACGAAGCATAAACTTTACTGAGCTCACCGCAACAGGAATGGAGATGGGAAATAATTGTATCGATATATTAAAGAAATATAAAACGAGTGGAAATTTTATGGATCACGTTTTAAATATCGATAAATAATGAACAGCGTTATTATTATTATTATTATTATAAGGAAAGGATTTTATTGTAAGTGTCACTTGTTTATTAAAACTTCGAGCTTTTAATTGTATTTTGGTTAAATAAAAGTTGAATGGCGTTAATACTGCAGGGGCTTTTGTAGATCTGAAAAAACACTAAAGTGGATAAAAGTGTCAACCTTATGATTGGATGTTTAACAGTTTAAATTGTTCGACCTCAAAGAGGTGAAAGTTTTTTGTTTTAATGTAAATAATTGCAACTTTTTCACAAATAAAATGAATCCTCCAATCTTCGATCAATTGATCGAAGCCTCCAATTGAAATTATATTCTCATGTCAATGTGTATATTCTTTCTTAAAAATTCTATTATGTCAGTCAACAATTTGACACGTTAAAACATATCCATTTTGTTGACCACCAACGTGTTTCATTGGTTTTTGGTTGAAGTCCCTGAGTGTGGCAATTGGTGACTACATCATTATATTGGGTTCCCACTTGTTATAACAAATATAAACATGATAATAATAATATGATAAGTGTGATGATACTAATAATGTTATTTTAAGTTAAAAAAAAGATAAATAAACGGAATAATAATTCTGGGTCACCCAGATACAGGCTGCGCCTACTTTGGGAAAATAAAAATTATATCTGTCTAAGTTTTCTGTTGGTTAGAATTTCTATGTAAGTTAAATAAATGAATTTGAATAGTCAATAAAATAAAAATAATAAATTGTAACTCCTTTAAAATAAAAAAAACATCGATATTAAACTTAATTTCTACAATCTCCCCCATCTCTAAACGGGCGTCAGCTAGACTGACCACAGCGTTTCCTCCTAGACTGTTCCGAGCTCTGATTATAAATTGCGGGCCCTTTATTGTCCTTAAATAGTGCTGTGCCTTGTGGTCGCCTTAGGTGACACTTTGTGGTCTTTGCAGTCAGTTTGTCGTCTTTTGTGCTAATAAATTGTTGTGGATTGTGAAGATTTGTATGTGCTGTGATTGTTTAGTGGGATAATAAAACATTTTGGTTGTTAGTTAGAGCAGCAAAATATATTTGCAAAATGTCGGATTTTAATGAATTCTTCTTTAAAATGGTTGTGTCTTTCATAGACAAGGAGTCCAGCTTACTTAACATAATTAACACGCTAAATTAAAAACTGTCTTTATAACTGACAATCTTCTTGCCTAGTTAAAAGTGCCTGCAAATATATTTATTGTAAAAATACTATTAAACTAAATAATTTAACTTGACTTCGTAAAAGTCACACGGGTCCTCGCAATATTTTAAATCTAGAAATATGGCGCTTCAAAATCAGGGTCCTAAACCTTGGGTTTTGGTCTTTCAAAACATTTGATTTATTTACATAATTCACATTTCACAATTCGGTTGAAAACTTTCTATGAGATATTTAGTGTCTACCTCGTTGGTGTAGTGGGCGCAAGCGGTACTTCTGAGCATGAGGCCCTGGGTTCGATTCCCGGGTCGGAAAATATGCTACTGAGATTTTCCATCTGAAATTTCTCAGTAGCAGCCCGGAGTCTGGATATTTGTCCGTTTGATTGCATAGGACTTTAACATAACTAGCGAAATATCGGTGTACTAAAGGTGCCTCTCTGCTTATGACCTTCGGAGAAAATAAGCGTGATGTATATGTTACTACGAAACTAAATAATGTAACTTGACTTTTTTAAAGTAACACAACGTCCACGCAATATTTTAAACCTAGCAACATGACGGTTCGATTTTAGGCTCAATTTTAGGCTTTAAACCTTCGGTCTATCGTAATGTTATAGCAGTGATAGCCTGGTGGAGTGACCGCCCGGACTGCCAAGTCATAGCTCCCGAGTTTGAACCCAACTGTAACTTTTCGGATTGTATAATTATCACTTGCTTAAAAAACGGTGAAGGAAAATCATCGTGAGGAAATTGGCAAGCCTGTGAGATATTTCTCGACGGCATGTGAAGCCAAGCTAGAGGCCCATGGACTCATGGGCATTAACACTCTGAAATCAGGTTAGTCACTAACCGTAATATTTAAATTATTTACATTTCACAATTCGGTTGAAAACTTTCTGTAACATGTACCTATCTACAGAGTTCTAATTATACACAACAGCTGTCGGACGCCGCAGTGAGCAATGTGGTCGCTCTAGTTGACTTTATGTGGTCATACAAGTTGGTTTATTGTCTTAACTTGCACTAAATTCCACTATGAATAATGTTACTTTTTTATCTCGACGTGAACCATAATATGCATGTGAAATCTGTAATAAATAATAATTTATCTAACACACACACATACTACTCTTAATACTTTTGAAAAGCTGGTCCTTCGAGCCGTATATTTCTTTTGGTGTAGAATCTAACCACTATTTAGTAAACTGGCCCGTCAAAAAAATATAACTTTATCTTCTGTTTCTTTCTTTAAATTCTCACTTTAAATATCATGATATAATTTAATTTATAATTAACTTCTTTAAAAAAATATACCTATTTGGTCTTTCAGTTGCTCTTTTTGTCTATACAATTTTGTTACTCTAACGTAATTCTACATTCATGAATATTCAAATTTCGGTCTCCGACTCACCGCGTCTCACTCGCTCGCTCATTCACTCGCATCGCATCGCCCGCCCGCGCTTTTACTTCGATTGTGTGTGTTTTTCTTTATGCTCGGCTTCTAATGGTTGTAGCGCGATGTGACATTCCTTCCTCAAGAATTGGGCTAACCGATGCAGAAATAATTTTTGAAATCCAACTGACAGTTCCGGAGAATAAGGGGTATTCTCCGGAACTGTCAGTTGGATTTACATACAAACAAATAAATTATACCTCTTTATTCTTTATTATATTATATTAGTATTACTAGCGATGCTTAAGGATTTGCTTGAAGGTGCTTAAGCCTCAAATTTTTCAAGAAGCGGTAGGTTTTCTATATTTTTTGTTCTTGTTTTTTTTTTACAATTTTCCCTATTCCTTAAGTCATAAGTTGCAAACAAAGTTTTAAAATTGCTTCTTACTCTAATAATTAAGGTGATGTGTTTTTTGTTTTCGTTTTTGTGCTCACACCATAAATTATTACTATATGTCTATACGTGAGGATTTGTAATTGGCTTTCTGGTGACTATGGTCTCCTTTTTTTTGTCCGTTTTTATTGGCTGTAAGTTTTCCATGTACTAAATAAATAAATAAGATGTAAGTAAACGCTAGTCACAGTGAACATACTGCGGTCATTCATGTTACTTAATCTTGAGTAGGTACTAGTCTAGAAACTTTAGTAATAGTACTTCAAAGGTACTGCACATTAAGTGGAGTTCAGTTCGGAAAGAGTTTTATTGCCTTTCGAAATAGCTTTGCAACGTTAAAGAGGGTCGGTTAAAGAAAATAGAATATTTATTCGACTCAACATAAGGTTTAAGAGAATAAATTATGGGTCAGGATGGAATTAAAAGTAGCAGGTTAATTCAAAAGTCATTTATTCAAACTAAGCTGAGAATCAGCACTTTCGAACGTCAAATTTACATAAGACAATCCACCAAAAACGCCCACCCTTAACAACTTCCTAGCGCTTTTAATGCTTTCTAGTGATGTTATGCGGTGGCTCAGTTTGAGCATGTAACTTGAAAATATTAAGACACCCAGAATTCATTACTCACTTTGTTGATAATTCTGTGTTAATCTGTCAATGGATAAAGTGATTCGGGATATCAGATGCAACAGAGAGTTAGTCTTATTTTCATAAGGGGATATTACAATATCATTATTTATCTACGATCATAGATTAATAAATGGCAATAGTTAATTGACTCAGGCGTGACTTTTCGGAAATCCTTTATATATTACAATAAATGACGTATATTTACTAACCTAATCCGCTTAACTGTTCTTAAAGCGTCATAAAGAACCCTGTAAGAAATCGACAACGACGACGGAGCTCCATTCGCCACTGCGCTCGGCGCTTGGCGTGGCAACACGTCGTGTCCGGATTCGCAACCAGTCAATTGTCATCCTGAGAATGCCTCGTTGAGAGGTGAAACACGTGTCGATTTCTTACAGGGTTCTTTATGATTCTTTAAGAACAGTTAAGCGGATTAGTTTACTAGATATACGTCGGCTATTGTTTTTTTAAATATTTAGGCAATGTAAAATAGACATATGCATCATTTGTGAGCATCATAGACAGATATATGATAAATATGATAATTTTTAAATATGGTAATGTAATATCTGCCATAAGAATGTGAAAACTGTAGTAATTTCAATTAAAACAATGAATGCCTGATTTCAATTCTTCAATACCCATATTTAGAGCTACAAATTACGACATTCTTCAACACACCATATTTAAACCATATCCTAATTCTCCTATTATAGCATATGATAAATATTTACCTTTAAAACTTGCGCGTGCGCCGACCGCGTAAACCGAGATTAACTACGCGTATATCAATCTTAACCCTTTGTAGTACACGTTATAAATTACCCAGTTAACCGTCGTTAACTGTTGTTAAAGGTTAATTTTAAACTGGTTAGTGTAAACTAGGTATTTTTGATACTATTGAAGTTTAATTCGTTGTTATAGGAGTAAGCGTGTGCGCATGTTTGGGTACTAATTATATTTGATTTAATAGTTGTGTAATGTATTCTTTTCGAGAAATGTTCTTGTAAGTATGAAAAGATTCTTAATGTTACGGTTTTTCTTACAGTTAGTGATGATATGTAAAACTAGGGACCCGCCCCTAATTCGCACGATGTATGCGTGATTTCTTTTTTAGGGTTCCGTAGTAAACAAGGAACCCTTATAGTTTCGCCGTGTCCGTCTGTCTGTCTGTCTGTCTGTCGGTCTGTCTTTCTGTCTGTCTGCGGCTTAGCTTAGAGACGGTTAGTACTAGAAGGCTGTAATTTGGCATGGGTATACATATTGATCACGCCGACAAAGTGGTAAAATAAAAACAAGAAAAATATATTTTTTTAGGGTACTTCCCCTAGATGTAAAGTGGGGGTACTTTTTTTCTTTTCTCGTCTATTCCATGTGGGGTGTCGTTGGAAAGGTCGTTCAAAAATATTGAGGGTGTGTGAAAATCATTTTTCAATTCAGAGATCCGTTTGCGATATATTAAGCTTTAAAGTGCAAATTTTTGTTAGAGTCAAGTGTCCCCCCCCTACCAGCTAAATGGTTGTACTTGGTTAAAGGAAAAAAATCACAGCAGTAGTATATATGACGAAATTAAAAGAAAAACTATCACAGCTAAGTAGGCTTTACAGGTTAACGAGTAATAATCTACCAACTTTGCAGTTTGAAAAACATGATCTCCGATACATTCCGTATGGGAGAAAATGTTTTTCAACTACAATGTTAAGTTTGTTCTTGGGATAAATTCACCCCAACTACGGAACCCTTCATTATGCGTGGTCCGACACGCACTTGGCCGGTTTTTTATTTATAAGTTTACCATTTTGTACATAAACCTACCGGAATAAATTAAAAAATATATAAACCCGCAATAAAATCTGCTTGGAAGAATAATGCGGTCACACAGACAGACACAAAAAGCGGCATCAATTTATTACTACATAATAATTATAAAACAAACTCACCGCTTCTGTCTGTCTGAACGCGATAAACTCAAAAACTGCCTAACGGATTATCATACGGTTTTCACCAATGGACGGAGCGATTCACGAGGAAGGTTTCAGTGTATAATTTATTAAGGTTTTGTGTAAATTGGCTGAAATATCATGCCGACTGGGAACCTTATTGGCGTGCGCCGCGTAAACATTAGATGAAAATTTACTCACATATAGTTTATAGCCTGGATTAACACATAGGGTTCTAATCCCGACAGTACCATTTTTTTTTTTTTTGGGATATTTTCCGACATCAACGAGGGCAAAGCCGCGGGCAAAAGCTAGTATAAAGATTATTGTAAGTTTAAAAGAAAACTATTCAATCGACTGCTAAAATGTTGTCCTCATTTTCACCCGGGTTACACGAGGCTAGTTTTTGAAGCTAGTACAGCAAAATTGTGCTAATGAGTTTATTCTGCACAAACAAAACGCAAAAATAAAGACAAAAATACATAAAATACATACAAAAGTAGCCAAAGGCCACGTATTCAACAAATAAATAAAAAATAAAGCAATGTTGTTCATTGGTTGATGTCAAGGCCACGAACGTCACCTGCTGCGGTCCTTAAAAACTCCTTTTGAATCGTTTAATTTCCCATCTGGTCTTCTCAACTGACTTTTCTGAAGAACATGACCGACAAGGTCTCTGTATGACCTTCTAGAGCGTCCCCTCCCGGGATTACCACTCACATCTGTCTTGTAAACACTTTTTGTTAGTAAATTAGATACTTGGAATGTAAAAGCCGCTTGTATTTAAAATATTGCTCAAATCTAGTAACAAAAAACAAGTAATATTCTTATAATTTATTTGCTAACCAGCTTAAAAGTTCGTTGTACTCCTGTCGTAAAATTTTCAAGAAAATTACAAGCGATTACCGTAGATTTACTTGTTATAAATAAAGCGGATTAAATATTAAGATTACGGTTAAGTTTTACATCAAAAGATTGCGCCGTTTTTTCAGAAATGATCCATGTTCTTTGTCATTGTCATTCTAGTACAGTCGGAAGGACAAACCAACAAATGAGGAACATTCAAGAGCCTAGACAGCATAAATATTTTTAAAAGCAAATTAAAGACATATTTATTGGGGAAGGGCTATTACAGTATTGATGAGTTTATAGATGACAAACGACAGCCATAAATGATAGATTTGTGAATTATTATTTTGTATTTTTGTGTTGTTTTGTTATTGTTTATTGCTATTTTCTTTTAATACCGGGAAATGAATTTGATAAGTTGAATGGAATGTTGGTGATAATTAAATTTATTGTTGCTGAATTATTGACATTAAATGATTTTTAGTAAGTATTAGTGATATTGATATGTTTTAAATGCGTAATGAATTTTAAATATGGATGTTATGGTTATGTTTATGCTTTTTATTTTATTATTTTACTTATCAACTTACTGTAATATTTTCAACACAATGTATTTTGTTATGAAATAAATGACTTATGACTTAAGAAATACACTTCGCAGACGATACTTAAAGAAAATAATAGTTTTTCCCGCGGTTTAGCTCGCGTGGAAGTCGGAAATTATCCCATGGAAACATACTACCGGAACAAAAAGTATCCTAAGTTAAACCAGGTTATAAACTATCTGACTGCCTCATCCAAATCCTATTAGTAGCATAACATAATGATTGAATACTATCTTGAATTCATGCAAGCCTTTTGTGCCAAGTTTCAAGTTTACTAACTCAAGGATTATTTTTTCCATACAAACGAATTCCCCCCCTTTTCGCCCCTTTTTTTTTTTTGGGTGGGAAATCATCAAATGACTCCTCCCGCTCTGGGCGGAGCGAGAGGGAGTGTCAGACTTTTACTGACTAAAACCCACCCGTGTTCCTTCCGTTGCCTGTGTGCCGGGGCCGCGATATACCTTTCGGACAAACCCGCAACCCCAGCTGGCATTGGTCCTTACGGACCCCGTCAGTTGGTGCTGACATCTGTTTGAGGCGCGCGTGGAACACAACGCGCCGTCGACCCGGGCCTGGTCCCTATCGGACAGCGAGCTGCCCATCGCTCACCGTCCGCAGGCCCGCGCCTACGGTGGCCGGAAGTCGGCTCGTGACTCCCGACGCCCGCCCTTTTCGCCCCCTTAACACCAATTTTCGAAAAGCCCTTTTTAATGCTCCGCTAAATTATAAAAGGAAGCTGTGTGCATAATTTCACGTTCCTAGTTCCAGTAGTGTCGGCTCTGCGTTGATATGTCAGTCAGTCAGTCAGTCAGTGTCTCCTTTTATATATATACCTAGATAGATAGATCAATTAGTAGGTTATAGTTAGGACAAATTCGTTTAGGATAACATAACATCACGCCTTGTTTCCTCGAAGGGTTAGGCAGAGGTGTACTATTAGTAGGTACACCCTTATTTTGCCAGTTATATTTAAGTCCCATGTAATAGGAGGCGAGCCTATTGCCATCAACTGGGCACAAATCCACAATCAGGGCTGGTACTCAGAAATTCCTGGGCCAGGTTTCTACATAATCGAATTCAATTTCTTATTGATTTTTACTATTTTTTATTCAATCTAACAAAGATATATTTAACACAAAATAAAAAGAAACCGTCAAATTGTTTATAAAGTTCGTAAAATGCTTGTTTTCTACTTTTTCTCTTTAAAACAATTTATGACCCCACCCTAGGGGGTAATGTGGACGCTTTGTTTTCTATTAAGTGGGCACACTCCTTTATTTATTGGGGGAACGCGCTTCAAATACTTTGAATTTACATTTTTAAATGGCCGTT
The DNA here is from genome assembly GCA_916701695.1 of Agrochola macilenta. Classification (NCBI taxonomy): domain Eukaryota; kingdom Metazoa; phylum Arthropoda; class Insecta; order Lepidoptera; family Noctuidae; genus Agrochola; species Agrochola macilenta. The sequence continues at coordinate 10,532,957 of OU753578.1, read as the reverse complement.
TGGAAATGAAAGTTGGAAGATATTTTTATTTAATGGCTGTGGTTGGGAAAGTTATTATTGTTCTGATTTTTATGTAAAAGAATCTTGGTTTTTTTGATGGTGGGAAATCATCAAATGACTTCTCCCGCTCTGGGCGGAGCGAGAAGGCGTGTCAGAGTTTTACTGACTAAAAATCACCCGTGTTCCTTCCGTTGCCTGTGTGCCGGGGCCGCGATATCCCTTTCGGACAAACCCGCAACCCCAGCAGGAGGCAATCTTAGCCTCTGTTTTGAATTAACTGCATGCAAACTAATACATTTCTTGAATGAATAGTTAAAAAATTTGCAAGGCATAAGAGATCTATGCTTTTTTAACCTCTACGTGGATGCTCCCGATCTTGATATTACCTAATGGTAAGTGATAATCAGGCCGAAGGTGAAAGCTCGCTTCCACCTTCGGCTTGGATTTCGATCCTCATCCACAGAGGAACTGGCTATCTTACCTCTAACTGCCGAAACACAACAATGCTGTTAACATTGTTGTTATGATGACAGACTTAGATAAAATGGTGGTAGCCAGGCTTACTTTGAAATGTCTTATCTTTAAGAACTTTCTGTACCTTATTAACGAAAATAAATGATTTTGGTAGGTACTTGGAATGTTCTAATTTTCGAACTCAAACGAAGCTGATCTATTCTTGAGCTGATCAATCGTCAAGCTGAACGAAGAATGTTTTAAGCAAGGTTTCCTGTCTTCTATTTCTATATCTATGTTTAGGTAGGTACATATTATAAATTAAAATCAATAGTTTCTCGGTTTCTCCATATACCTACACAATCTATACCAATATATCTAATCTATATTATAAATTACTTTTTACTGTCTATCTGTGTGACCGCGTTATTCTTCTAAACTACGCAACAAACTTTGATGCGGTTTTCATTTATGAAATATTATTTATAAAAAATATAAAAAAAACATCTTTTTATATATATATATATTTTTTTTTCATTTAGGAAATTTATTACGGAAGATTTATGTGTACAATACAGCAATATTAAACTTACATACAATAAAGCAATCACGCGGTTTTGTCAGTCGTAAAAACTGCGAAGCAGGGACGGATCGCTAGTCTTAGGGCCGAATCACACCGGAATGGCAGCGGCCGGCAGCGGCCGGCAGCGGCTGCCAGCGGCCTCCGGCGTCACTGCTGGCTGCCTCGTGCGACCTCCAGATCCCACGTGCCTATCTCCTCTTGACAAGTTTAGTTTCTACATTTCATACGCGCGGCCGCCCGTGTTGCCGTGAGCGGCCTCGCGACGCCGCTGGCAGCCGCAGGCAGAACCACCGACAAGATGCGCGTGGCGCGCGGCCGCTCGCGTCACCACGGGCTGCCTCGAGACCTTTCAAGCTTTTCAAGCGATACTGGTCTTTTAAGTATGTAGATAAAGTTTAAAATTATTTCACACTGAAAGTGCTCGCCGCGTCGCTGCCGGCCGCTTCCATTCCGGTGTGACCCGACGCTTATAATAAACTTAAAATATGATGACTGACGACTTCCTTGACCATGTAGTTGTGTTTTTATTTTTTTTATTTGGTAAAAAGGTCCTAGTACAATCTAGCCTATAAGGCCTACGTACACGTTTAAGGACATCGCTCATTATAGCAGCAAGCCACCGACATGGCAAATAACTTGTCTTTCAAGTTAGGACTGCATTAAAGTCCATTTTACGATGGCTATACAGAATAGTGGACGGCTCGCGGGCAGTAAGCGGCCGGCAAGCCGTCACACATCGCGCCGAAAGCACGTTTCTAGCGAGGAGCCCGCTCCTCGGCGAAGAAACGCCTGCAGGCGGTATGCAAGCCAGAGCCTCGCCGTCCGCGGTTACGCCTCGTCGGCCGCGTGGTGACGCCTCGCTTGTGAATGAACAACAAGCTGTCACCTCACCGGTGGCGTGCCGGCAGCGAGCAGTCGCCTTGCTTACGGGTTGACGACTAGATTTTTCGAGGCGTAGTGCCATAATTGGCGATGTACTTTAGTCGGGTTAAATGAACAAATGTACGTAGAGTTTTTAAACTCGGAATTAACATTTGCCACCAAATAGGCACACCGGGGTAGTTAACCTGATATTTGAGTTTTTTGAGTTGGGAACACTGCGGTTCAATCGACGAAACATAAAATAGAATTGCAATGTCTGTGCCCTGATACGTAATCCGATAAAAAATGAATGAGCGAAAAATGAATGAAGTTCATGAATATATTGCCTGCTGAAAAAGTACCGAGCTTTCACTTAGTATAACGTTGAACAATATAAAATACAAAATAAGTTATCAGAGGTACGTATATCATAACGTTAATTAATTTTGATATTACTTACACTAACCCAGAGTGTAGCGACTTAACTTTCCCACGTAAGTGGGTTAAATATTTAGAAGTTTAAACCTTACCTCTAATTCTTGGCGGCGCAAGATAAATTATTTGATTAACCCTGAATTAGTTGATAACTTCGAGTTATTTAGGGTAATCGATGAATGCGTAATGGAGCTTTTTTTTTGTTTTTTTTTTGGGGTGGTAAATTATCAAATCAACTACCGCGCTGGGCGGAGCCGGAGGGTGTGTCAGACTTTTACTGACTAAAACCCACCCATCTTCCTTCCGTTGCCTGTGTCGCGATATCCCTTTCGGACAAACTCGCAACCCTGGCAGCCTGTTGGCCGTTAAACCATTTTTTATTAACATGACATAAAGCAAAAAATACGTGTCTAATATTTTTTTATTATCTGACTGACGGACTAAATAGAACTTTTTTTTTTTTGATTGCTCATAACACACGTCCGTTCTACTTTCTTAAAGTCAAATCTCAATCTGCCTAGCCTTTTCCAACATAGTTGGTTAGGGTCGGCTTCCAGTCTAACTGGATGCAGCAGAATACCAGTATTTTTACATAGAGCGACTGCCTATCATAACCCAGTTACTGGGTAACACAATACGCCTTGGTAAGACTGCTTTTCAGACTTTCGGGCTTCTGACGACTCGTAACGACTGCCCAAGGATCCATGAATGACCGCCGGGATCAACGGTTTAACGTGCTTTCTGAGACACGGAGGAGTGTCGATATGTAAAGATCACCCATCCACGGACCAACCCCGGCGAGTGTAGCTTACCTTGATGGATGGACCCTAGCGGCTGTTATTACGTAGCCACAAGTCTGACGTAATAATATACACACTTTGTTCATGTCATTGTTATTTCTACACTTTTTACACTACACTAAGGGCTCATAAACACGAGGACGATTCGTGTTTTTGGACGAACCGTCTTTTTCCACGATTCGTAATTTTTTTTGACGACGGCAATGCTTTTTAAATGCCCGTGTTCACACGCATCATGAATCGTGAAAAATGACGGACAAGTCTTAAATCACGTAAAAATCACTTTCGTCAAATAACATGAATCGTAATTTTTTTTGTGACGGATCAATTCTGAATCACGAATCAAGGAACACCTAACAAACGAACATCTATGCGGATATTTTAACGAATCGCGAAAGAACTCGTTTCCGTATGCAATGTGAACATGCATCCGTCATGACGTTTCGTTTTTTTGTGACGAATCAAAAATGAGGGGGGGACTGTTAGTAGCTCTGGCATACTTCATGTGGATGGTAGGTACTATTAGTTAAGGTTTTATTACAAACCTATTCGCATTTCCGAACCCATTTGTACTCATAAAAATCTGTGTCAACGTTAAATTCCTAGGTCTCAACGATTCCAGAATTTATTGCCTAGGTTTATAGGCAATAATATTTAATACCTAAAGGTCGGGATGACAGTCAAATACTCGTAGGGTCTTCAAATAGTAATTGGTACTTACAAATAAGCCGGTTCTACATTTCATACATAAATATTTATTAGTAAGTATCTATTTTTATTGTAGCTAAGTAATAACTGTCGCATGGCTCGATCCATCAGCTTAAGCTACGCTTGTCGGGGTTGGTCTGTGGATGGGTGACCAACTTTACTTACCAAGACTCCTCCGTGCTTCGGAAAGCACGTTAAGCCATTGGTCCCGGTCGTCAGAAGCCCGAAAGTTTGACAACCAGTCTTACCAATGGATATCGTATTACCCAGTTACTGGGTTGTGGAGGTCAGATAGGCAGTCGCTCCATGTAAAATACTGGTATTCAGCTGCACCCGGTTAGACTGGAAGCCGATATAGTTTAAAAAAAGGCTAGGCAGATTGATTGATCTATTTTTATAAGTTTTTCATTTTATGTAGGTAACTCTAGAAGTTAATAAAAAAATAACATAAACGTACCTATTATTGTCCCACTGCTGAGCAAAGGCCTCTTCTCATACAGCGAAGGCATGAGCATTGTCAGAGTTTTAAAGCCGAAATTTTTCGAACATATGAACAACATCCTTCAAAATGATTCAGATTGTGATTGATCGTGTGTTACGCAATTAGGGTACAGATCAGGTAACATGGACTTCCAGACTGCTACTAACTTAACTGTCAAATTCCTGTTGGAAAAAAAACCAGTTTGCGTATCCTGAGAATCGAATCCAGGACTCTGTGGTCAGTAGACTCAATTATATGTACCTGTAGAAATATTACTAATGATTTCAAGAGGTTTATGTAAACATATATATCACAAATTTTATTAGATTTTTTAATGACAACAATATTTTAATATTCCTATTTACTGCATTTATTTTGAATCATACTCATATTTTTTTGAAGTTGTTGTGCCCGAAAGGGTCCTTTATAATAATTATTAAGACCTTGTAAACATATTTATGTGGTAAGCAATAACATAATTATATGGGTTAATGCATAACAATAATGCATTCAGGGTGTTGATGGGGTTGCCGCGCTACTGAGTGCTTTTTTAAATTTATTTTTTAGGTGGGAAATTATCAAATAACTTCTCCCGCTCTGGGCGGTGCGGGAGTGCGTGTCTGACTCTTACTGACTAAAACCCATCCTTGTTCCTTCAGTTGCCAGGGGCCACGGTATCCGTTTCGGAATTTCCCGCGACTCCGGCAGGCATCGGCCCTAGCGGACCCCGTCAGATGTGCTGGGGATCCTGCCGTTTTACCGAAAAGATTTTGCGCAAATTTCACTACCCAAACAAATTTTAGCAACCTTTTTTTATACCAATGCAATGTTTGGAATGACTTTAGTACGCACATTTTCATTTGGTCAAATTTTTACTTGGCAGAACATTATCAAGGATACTGTCATTTAGCCATTTGGTCTTTAATCAAATGATTTATTACAGCAAACAATCTTTCGACAATAAACGTTTGGTCAGTTAGTTATGGAACTAGTTAGAGTAGGTTAATTATTTAAAAAAAATGGTTAGGTTAGGTTAAAACTGTGACCTCCTACGCACGAGCCGAGCGAGCGCTGCCGCGGCAGCGGCCGGCGAGTGCCAGAAACGACTAGATTATATTTAAAAAAAAATGAAAAAAAAACAGGCTACCCGAAACTGAACTAGTTAGACGAGATTAATTATTTAAAAAAATGCGACTAACTAAAAAAAAAAAAAAATATATTATTATTACCTGTTTAGAATTTTTCCCAAGTGGAAAAAACACCCTTGTAATAAAACGTCTTTATTTTGCGTAAAATGAGTTATTCCAACTGAAATATTTGACTAAATAAAAATTGGTAAAAGTACTAGTTGGTAAACAAGTTATTGTTTAAACGTTCACTTGTAAAAGATTAGGTTTGCGTTACAATTATTTGGGAAGAGATTTTAGGCTAAGTAATAATTTGGCAAATGAAATTATGCGGAAAATTGTTTGGGAAGTGATAATTTGGCAATTTCTTTTCGATGAAACAAGGGAGACCCGTTGTGCTGACATCTCTTTGAGGCGCGCGTAGAACACAACGCGCCGTCGATGTGGTGGCCGGTAATCGCTACTGCAGTGCTTCCGGCATGTTCGCAGAGGCGAGAATAGACGGCTTTCACGCCGTCATGCGCAAGCGTTGCGTTTCCATTATGCGCAGGGCGTACCCTGCACATAATGGAAACGCAACGCTTGCGCAGCCCTTGAGAACTATAGCTGATAGGTGAGACAGCCCCTTATTGGGACATTGGATACGCCTCCATTCCACTGTGGCGTATTAATGAATAGTTTGTGTAGTTTTTCTGGTAGACGACGACTTAAAAACTAGTGTTAGTTCTTACTACTAACACTAGTTTTTAAGTCGTGTGTATACTAACGAAATGGAATATACTTGGAATGGACTATACTGTCCGTATTTTTTTTTTTTTCATAAAGGTTTGATTTAAATTTAATTAAATGGAGTAATCCTTTAATAATGGGTAAATCATTATTCGTGGTACTTTTAGAACTTCATGCAGCATATAAAGATCGTTCTACCAACTAGGTCAACAAATATACCTGAAATACAGTAAAATAACTAATAATAGCATGGAAATAATAGCTAAAATATTCAAATGTACTCCGCATATTTTAATGAACCGTCTGTGAATAAAATTTTATGTTCTAACGCTATTGAAAATGTTACATATTCCTTTTACTGAAACTGTTTAATATGTACAGGAATATTTAATCTACATATATTTTAGTTCATTTTTGGAGTGTAAAGAGCCTCCACGTGTGACGATATTTACATCTACCCAGTAGTCATAACATTGGTGCCCGCGTAATTAGCACTGAGCGCAAGTTTCTGTTGTCACAGGCAATTAATCAATCTGCCTAGCCTTTGCCCAGCTATGTTGGGTCAACTTCCAGTCTAACCGGATGCAGTAATGAATACCAGTATTTTACATAGAGTGACTGCCTATCTGACCTCCCTGATACCCCTTGGTAAGACTGGTTGTCAGACTTTCGGGCTTCTGTCAAAGATCCACGAATGACAGCCGGGACTAACGGTTTAACGTGCTTTTAGAGGCATGGAGGAGTCTCGGTATGTAAAGATGGTTACCTATCCACGGACCCACCCCGTCAAGCGTAGCTTAACCTCATGGATCGACCCGTGCGGCTGTTATTACTTAGCCACGAGCGCCTTCGGCTGTTACAGGCATTAGCAGACTTATCAAGGGCCGTCAGTTTCTATGAGTAAACTGTGACTGCCAGTCAGCCTAGCGCAGTCTACTGCTGGACATTGGTCTGTCCCAAACTGCGCCGCGACATCCTGTACTCCACCTTCCACACCCAGTCGGTACCGGCCACCTTTTAAAGGTGGATGGTTTCTGGAAAGTGTTGACAATACCGTCTCTAACAGCAGCCACAGAGGCGTCTTCGTGCTCAGTGCATTTATCACGTCTTTAGCGACTGCTAACCGCTACCAATTTTGCTGAGTGGTTAAGCTTTTATGTTTTAAAATATACGTATACATCACTTGTCTAACCCTGTATCAAGTCATAACCAAAGCGACCGGTCGTGCGGATGGCGCTGTGGCTCTGTCTCGCATAGCGCCACAGAATTATGTTGAGCGATGGCCGTTTTACGAGGCTGAGCCGCATATTATCCCCAGCTTGTTTTTTTTTTATGTTTGTGTTCTTTACGCGTCAAGTTTAGTGCAAACAAATGTATTTTTAACCGACCTGCAAAAAGGTGGAGGTTCTATGTTGGTCTATATGTATGATTTATGTATGTTCTAACCCCGTGTCTCAGACCAAAGCGACCGGTCGTGCGGATGGCGCTGTGGCTCTGTCTCGCATAGCGCCACAGAATTATGTTGAGCGATGGCCGTTTTACGAGGATTAGGAGCCGAATATTTTGCCCAGCTTGTTTTTTATTATTTGTGTTTTATCGTTACGCGTCAATTTTAGTGCAAATAAATGTATTTTTAACCGACCTCCAAAAAGATGGAGGTTCTATGTTCGTCTATATGTATGTTCATCGATTTCTCCGTGATTACTGTGCCGATTTTCGTGTTTTTTTTTTCATATGGTAGCGGAAGCTCACACCGTGGTCCCATATACATTTTATTCTTGAATTCGCGATTGCCGCATGCATATATGCAACTGGTTTGTTCGGAAAACCGAAAGGCGCCCTCTGTCGACGTGACGACTCGTACGAGTTTGCTGAACAAAATGAACGCGACAGTCACGTGTTCGAGCGACGATCGTATTGGTTAAGAGGCAGATATATGCCAGTGACCTTGAGTGGTTGGCTTGCGTGCTCTGTACTGAGTTCAGGTAATGCGTCGTACGTCCAGCCAGTAATAGGACTCGCCCATCAAGGAGCGCTGTACCAAATTAGACGCATTATACATAAAACAAAAGGTATTTTCATAAAACACTTATACCTAAAGATCAATACTTAAATTATGTTTAAAATAGTGAATTTCAGAAAAATACGCTCGTTAGATTTTGCGTGATTCTCAGTTTTTTATCCGCGTTCGACATGACTTTAAAAATTAATTTAACTTTATAATATAAACATAATCTAAAATATTCCTTTAAATTATTAAGAAAATGCTTTAGTTTAGCATAATATATTTTCCAAATCATTAACACGACTCGTTTAGACGTGATCCTAAGTAGAAAATCATTAAAAGTCGGTTATCATCGCCTTAAAACTCAGCCTAAACCTCACCAGCAGGGTCCCACAACTTGACATCTTCATAGCAAGGTCAGCCACTATTTCGCCATGGCATCATCGTCATCCGTTTTCATTGTTAACACGTGTTCCGCCATTAACTCGAAGTCAGTTACAGACGAACCTCCACATTATGTACTGTTCTGTCTATAAGTTTGGTTTCTACCATGCAATCAAAATCAAAAGTCATTTATTCAAGGCTGAGAATCAGCACTTTTAGAACGTCAAAATTACATGAGACAGTCCCCCTAAACGCCGCCCTTCACCGCTTCGTAGTAAGCTGGGAAAAAGAAGTGGCGCAACAAACTTCCCCGTAGCACAGCTGTTTGTTCAGTTACAAGAATGATACGCTCCATAACCCCTTTTGCGACTTTAATTTCGTGAAAACTTCCATTGGTTACAGTTAGAGCTTCAGCGTCATAAATTAGGGTAGGGTAAAACACAATAAATATTGTAAACTAACTAAAACTAAATAAACAAGGCCTTTCCTGTTACCCTCAGACATTAATGGCCTATTCCCTCTGGGGTAAAAAATCGGTTTTCAATAGTCTAGTGCCTAGTTTTAGGTAACGATACCTGGAGCGGTTTCAGGAGAGGGATTGTATAATAAGTTAGTGAAACAATGTAGACAATATGGAGAGAACTGACAGAAGTAGAACTTTATATCATTACTTTATTCTATGGAGATATAGTCAGGTGTCCTTCACCCCACAATTCTCACTTATGAAAAGTTCATGAAAATCAATTTTGAAAACGCCAAAAAATAGTCAAGAAATAGTCATAAATTGTCACCAAGGTTAAAAAAATAGTCGCATTATGGTTCCGAAGATACAGCTATAAGTTGGTGAGGATTGTGGGGTGAACGTCTCCACACAATCCTCACCTCAGTGCAAGCAAACGTCTGGGAGTACCGACTTGGTTTCAATTCCAAAAAATAGTCAATAAATAGTCATAACGCTATGCCAAATCTCGAAAATAGTCATTAAGGGATTCCAGAGATATAAAGGGGTCTTGGTGAGGATTACGTGGAGAGCCTTTCTCGCCACAATCCTCACCTGATTACCGCGGAACGCCTATGTTTTTGAATTTGAATTTGGTGTCAAAAAATTGTCAATAAATAGTCGTCTCGAACCATGATAATTTTGACTTGGTTTACTATGTAGAAGTATGTTAAACTTCCACGTCAACTTCTACATACATTTTGTTTTGGTACAGTCGCGAACAGTAAAATTGTAAATCTATTTTAATAGTGTTGTGTTGTTGTGTGTAGTGTTGTGTTAATTTAAAACAGTAATAAAATATTGTAGTTACACTTACGTATAATTTTTTTTTCTGTCAAAGTTTAATAAATACCTACCTAGCTGTACATAATATTCCTTCAATTTTTCCAGTTGACTTTATTAGACCAAATAAATGTCTTTATTTCAGATAAATTTGATTGTAGTATGAGTAATTAAGACTGTCTATCTACTTATATATTATGTACAGCCTGGTAGGTATTTATTAAACTTTGGTTGGTGGGTGGGTTGGTAGTACCTTGGTTGGTGGGTAGGTTGGTGGGTGGGTTAGTAGTATCTTGGTTGGTGGGTAGGTTGGTGGGTAGGTTGGTGGTTAGGTTGGTTGGTGAGTAGGTTGGTGGGTAGGTTGCTGGGTAGGTTGGTGGGTAGGTTGGTGGGTTGTTTGGTGGGTTTGTTGGTGGGCGGGTTGGTGGTAGCTTAATTGAAAAGTAGGTTGGTGGGTAGGTTGGTGGATAGGTGGGTAGGTAGGTTGGTATGTAGGTTGGTTGGTGGATAGGTTGGTAGGTAGGTTGGTGGGTAGTATGGTGGGTAGGTTGGTGGGTAGGTTGGTGGGTAGATTGGTTGGTTGGTTGGTGGGTAGGTTGGTGTATAGGTTGGTGAGTAGGTTGGTTAGTGGGTAGGTTGGAGGTAGGTAGGTTGGTAGGTAGGTTGGTGGGTAGTATGGTGGGTAGGTTGGTGGGTAGGTTGGTAAGTAGGTTGGTGGGTAGATTGGTTTGATGGTTGGTGGGTTGGTTGGTGTATAGGTTGGTGAGTAGGTTGGTTAGTGGGTAGGTTGGAGGTAGGTAGGTTGGTGGGTAGATTGGTTGGTTGGTTGGTGGGTAGGTTGGTGGATAGGTTGGTGGTAGGTTGGTGAGTAGGTTGGTTGGTGGGTAGGTTGGTGGGTAGGTTGGTGGTAGGTAGGTTGGCGGATAGGTTGGTTAGTGGGTAGGTTGTGACAAAACAAGCCGAAACAAAACAAGTCTATCTTGTTTAGTAGTTAGTTGTTAGGTACTCCTCAACTAAATAAGATAGAGTCGTTGAGTTTGAAATCGTTGGTTTTGTCTTGATAAGAACTATATCCCAAGATGGTGTCCAGGGTCTAATGATGGAGCAGGTAAGTGGCTATCGAAACTCCTCAATCAAATACGATAGCACCATCGTATTTCATTGGTTATGTATTGAGAAGTGCTATTACATTAGGTGGTGTCCAGGGTCTTTTCGGGCATTTGGAATTGTTTTAACAAGTAGGTACGTTATCCCAGAGTGTAGTCCAGGATCTGATGATGGAGCTGGTATTAAGCTCGCCATACGATATCCTCAATTAAACAAGATAGCCTCCTTATGTTTGGGTTAGTTTGTACCTACCAACCTACCCACCAACCAACCAACCAACCTACCCACCAACCTACCTACCACCAACCTACCCACCAACCTACCTACCACCAACCTACCCACCAACCAACCTACTCACCAACCTACCACCAACCTATCCACCAACCTACCCACCAACCAACCAACCAACCAACCAACCAATCTACCCACCAACCTACCTACCTCGAACCTACCCAATAACCAACCTACTCACCAAACTACCACCAACCTATACACCAACCTACCCACTAACCAACCCACCAATCTACCCACCAACCTACCTACCTCCAACCTACCCACCAACCAACCTACTCACCAACCTACCACCAACCTACCCACCAACCAACCTACCCAACAAACAACCTACCCACCAACCAACCTACCCACAAATCAACCTACCCACAAACCTACCCACCAACCAACCTACCAACCAACCTACCCACCAACCAACCTACCCACCAACCTACTCACCAACCAACCTACCCACCAACCTACCCACCAACCTACCCACCAACCAACCTACCCACCAACCTACCACCAACCTACCCACCAACCTACCCACCATACTACCCACCAACCTACCTACCCAACAAACAACCTACCCACCAACCAACCTACCCACCTATCCACCAACCTACCCACCAACCTACCTTCCAATTAAGCTACCACCAACCCACCCACCAACAAACCCACCAACCAACCCACCAACCTACCCACCAACCAACCTACCAACCAACCTACCCACCAACCAACCTACGCACCAACCAACCTACCTAGCAACCTACCCACCAACCTACTCACCGACCAACCTAACCACCAACCTACGCACCAACCTACCCACCAACCAAGGTACTACTAACCCACCCACCACAAATTCTCAGCACCCGACGACGACCCGATACTGGTTACCGCCAAATGTACCAAAATCATGCTGGACCACAAGATCCTTGAAATGGCGCAATCCATTTTGGAGACTTCAGACAATCCAGCATCGCAGGAAATTTGGGCGGTGCCCAGTATCAGGTGGGTAAATGGAGTTCCGGGTTGCGGCAAGACAACCTGGGTGGTAAAGAACTTCGACGAGGAGAAGGATGTTGTAGCCACCACGACGACTGAAGCTGCCAAAGATCTCCGGGAGAAGCTAGCGCACCGCTTAGGAGACCGAATAAAGACACAGGTGCGCACTATGGCTTGAGGCCATAGTGCGCACCTGTGTCTTTATTCGGTCTCCTAAGCGGTGCGCTAGCTTAGCCAACGGGTTCAAAACACACGAGAAATGCTACCGCCTCACGGTAGACGAGGCTCTAATGAACCATTTTGGGGCCTATGGCCCCAAAATGGTTCATTAGAGCCTCGTCTCAATCTCGTCTCGTCTCATGGCAGTAAAGTTGTCTGGAGCAAGCGAGGTTGTCCTCATCGGAGACGTAAACCAGCTTCCATTTTTGGACAGAGAGAACCTTTTCGAATTAAGGTATACCCGTCCAAACCTGGTGGCTGGCATCACCCAGGAGCTGCTCTGCACACACCGCAACCCGATGGACGTGGCGTTTGCGCTGAGCGAGATATACTCTGGTATATACTCCTCCAAGTCGTCGCTGTCGCGGGTCCACTCCCTGGAGGTGAAAGGTTATGCAGGAGCGCAAATACCGAGCACCGCCCCTAACACCCTGTTCTTGGTTCATACGCAAGAGGAGAAAGCTTCTCTTGGGAGCCAGGGATATGGGTCCGGCGAAGGGTCGCGCCTGTTGACCATACACGAAGCCCAGGGTTTGACCTACGACGGCGTCGTTATCATCAACACAAGGTCCAGGAGAATACAGGTTCACGACAGCATCTCCCACGCGGTAGTGGCGGTGTCCAGACATACCATCAGTTGCGTCTATTACACCGACGACGCCGACGACGCCACGGGCCGCTTTGCAAAGAGGGCGATGGATGCGCCGACTAAAATGGTCGTCGAGTACAACCTAAAGACGGCCATGCAGCATCGAGACACACCTGTCGTGGAAGCCCTGCTAGGGCTAGCAAAATCCCTGGTCAGCAGACCCCACTAAAACATTTCCAACAAGTCCCCATCCAAACTCCAAGTCATAAAACAAATAAGCCCACCAAAAACTCCAACATAAATCCCTGTTCTGTTAAGTAAATTGTAAATGTGCATGGCGGTGTGAGTCAGTCATACTCACGTAAACGTCCTGCCGATGGCGGCGCTACACGTCCGGTCGCTTGGTTCCCTAAAAAATGGTTGAACTAAGCGGCGCGGATGTGTACGTCATGTCCGTGAACGGATGCCGTCGGTCGGGGCTGGTCGTCTCACACTGCCACGTACTTATCCCTTAAAAATTGTGTTAGTAAATAAAGTAAGGATTAAGTAAATATAAGTAATTAAATCGTAAAAAGTAAATTCTTTCAGTATCAAATAATAAAAATTGTATCCATTCCTTTTTTCTCATATATTTATTGTAAGCCTGTGTACATATAATAATAAAAAAATAAAAATAAAATAAAAACTATAAAATATGTATGTGCATGCGCATGACTATATTTATTATATATATTATAAAAAAAAAAAAAAAAACCCACCCACCAACCTACCCACCAACCAACCTACCCACCAACCAACCTGCCCACCAACCAACCTACCCACCAACCTACCACCAACCTACCCACCAACCTACCCACCATACTACCCACCAACCTGCCTACCAACCTATCCACCAACCAACCTACATACCAACCTACATACCCACCTATCCACCAACCTACCCACCAACCTACCTTCCAATTAAGCTACCACCAACCCGCCCACCAACAAACCCACCAACCAACCCACCAACCTACCCACCAACCTACCCAGCAACCTACCCACCAACCTACTCACCAACCAACCTAACCACCAACCTACCCACCAACCTACCCTCCAACCTACCCACCAACCTACCCACCAACCAAGGTACTACTAACCCACCCACCTACCTACCCACCAACCAAGGTACTACCAACCCACCCACCAACCAAAGTTTAATAAATACCTACCAAGCTGTACATAATATATAAGTAGATAGACAGTCTTAATTACTCATACTACAATCAAATTTATCTGAAATAAAGACATTTATTTGGTCTAATAAAGACAACTGGAAAAATTGGAGGAATATTATGTACAGCTAGGTAGGTATTTATTAAACTTTGACAGAAAAAAAAATATACGTAAGTGTAACTACAATATTTTATTACTGTTTTAAATTAACACAACACTACACACAACAACACAACACTATTAAAATAGATTTACAATTTTACTGTTCGCGACTGTACCAAAACAAAATGTATGTAGAAGTTGACGTGGAAGTTTAACATACTTCTACATAGTAAACCGTCGAAATTATCATGGTTCGAGACGACTATTTATTGACAATTTTTTGACACCAAATTCAAATTCAAAAACCTAGGCGTTCCGCGGTAATCAGGTGAGGATTGTGGCGAGAAAGGCTCTCCACGTAATCCTCACCAAGACCCCTTTATATCTCTGGAATCCCTTAATGACTATTTTCGAGATTTGGCATAGCGTTATGACTATTTTTTGGAATTGAAACCAAGTCGGTACTCCCAGCCGTTTGCTTGCACTGAGGTGAGAATTGTGTGGAGACGTTCACCCCACAATCCTCACCAACTTATAGCTGTATCTTCGGAACCATAATGCGACAATTTTTTTAACCTTGGTGACTATTTATGACTATTTCTTGACTATTTTTTGGTGTTTTCAAAATTGTTTTTCATGAACTTTTCAAAAGTGAGGATTGTGGGGTGTGAAGGACACGTAGTCAGAGCTGAAAAGTACACCCGGGGGCTTATTTAAAAATGAACAGGTGACAGGCGACATTCTAACAATTTTGTAAGTTTTTTTATAGTTTTCGTGCTTTATAATATAGTCGTGGAAAATTTGACATTTAATTTGTGTAAGCTTATAAATGGCAATCGTAAGCGCTATTGTACATACTAAATATATACTAAAGATATTAGACTGTAAGCTTTCCTAAGAATAAAAAATAAAAAACAAATAGTTAATTGATTCAGGCGTGACTTTGCGGAAATTCATTATAAAATACAATAGCCGACGTATATTTAGTAACCGCTTAACTGTTCTTAAAGAGTCGTAAAGAACCCTGTAAGAACAATGTAAGCTGTGGTTACCTGTAATTGAGTGTGCATTACAGGATAAGGGTTATTATGTTGTATGGTTTTTAAATTGTAAAAAGATAATTGTAATGTACCTCGTTGGTAATCCTTAAATAAATAAATAAATAAGAAATCGACACGTGTTTTACCTCTCAGCGAGGCTTGACGTGTCCACACGTCGGGACTGGGTTCGCAACAAGTCAATCGCCATCCCGAGGATGCCTCGTTTAGAGGTGAAACATGTGTCGATTTCTTCGTCGTCTATTGTATTAAATAAATAATGTAATTTTCATGTCAGGTAGTAGTATTATCTGTGGGAGTTGCGCGAGAAGGCGACACGCCGGGGTGTAACTCCGCTGCCGCGAGAAATCACGGCACAACGGACAGAGCTCCGGCGGGATCTCATGGCGGCATGGAGAGTGCGATTGTCGCAACACAGCGCTGGGCACGCCACAATTGCGGCGATAAGTCCCCTCTTTGAGGAGTGGCTAGAGAGGCGCCACGGCGTCCTCACCTTCCGCCTGACGCAGGTCCTCACCGGACACGGTTGTTTCGGGAGGTTCCTGTTCAGGATAAAGCGGGAGGAAACGCCCGGGTGTTACCATTGTGTGGATCGCCCGGAGGACACGGTGGAGCATACGGTGGAGGTCTGCCCGGCTTGGGCGGGGCACCGCCGTGTCCTCACGGAGGCGATCGGCAGCGGCAATCTCTCGCGTCCGGCCCTGGTTCAGGCCATGGTCCGGAGCGAGAGTGCATGGGAAGCCGTCACTTCCTTCTGCGAAGCAGTAATGCTCGTGAAGGAGGAGGCGGAGCGCGCGAGGGAAATGCAAGATGCGCGCCCTCGCGCCCCTAGTCGCCGCAGGAGACGCCCGCCGTAGGCGCGGGCTTGCGGACGGTGGGCAACGTCCGATTAGGACCAGGCCCGGGTCGACGGCGCGTTGTGTTCCACGCGCGCCTCAAAGAGATGTCAGCACCAACTGACGGGGTCCGTAAGGGCCAATGCCTGCCAGGGTTGCGAGTTTGTCCGAAAAAGATATCGCGGCGGCCCCGGCACACATGCAACGGAAGGAACACGGGTGGGTTTTAGTCAGTAAAAGTCTGACACTCCCTCTCGCTCCGCCCAGAGCGGGAGGAGTCGATGATTTCCCACCCAAAAAAAAAAAAAAGGTAGTAGTATTAAACAGGGCTCTGATTTCTTTATTTATGTTCAAATTTGTACGTATTTAAGTAGAACATGTTCGGCTGCAAGTCTAGTGGTCACAAACGCGACTGCTGTGGGTGAGGTCCTGGGTAATGCACTTCGTTTACTGTTGTTCTTTTTTTATTTTAAGAAATTCTCAGTACCTTCCTAAAGTTTTTTGTTTTTGGTTACTGGCAATAGAATCGGGCTCTTTTCCACGGGACTTATGATTAAACTGGCGTGACTTTGCAGTTGAAGAAACGAACTTGAACTTTTAAAGCTGTCATTAAATACAAATCTTCCATTAACTTGTTTTAACTTGTTGAGGAAAGCAACATAGACTCGATTTATGGTACTTTGATGAAATTAATGAAATCATCAGCGTTAATGATCAATAGGGATGATGACTAAACATTTTTTTTGTCCGTCTTTGAGATTATAAAAAAATATTGGACACTTATTTTTTCTTTTTTTACGTAATCTAAAGATACATTGAGGTAAAATGTGCCATGACGTTACTTGTATGTAGATTTTATACATACTAGTGACGTAGCAACCCCCACTCCCCAACTTAAAATGCATTTTATCTAAGTAATTAAGAAAGCAAAAAATACGTGTCTAATGTTTTTTTATTATCTGACTGGCAGAGTAATTAGATTTTTTTTTTTTTTAAAGTCAAAGTCAAACAATTTATTTCAATTAGGCACATAAAAGGCACTTATGAACGTCAAATTTACAAAAAAATAGAATTGATTCTAGTCGCCCCTTCCAAAAGGTAGTTTTCGTATGGAGAAGAATGGGCAAGAAACTCCACCGTTACTCTTTTAAAATGTTTTTACAATATTTTGTATACATTAATTATATAATTATATGTGAAGACGATGCATCTAGAATAAGATTACTATACCACCTACAGGTAAAAAAAAAAAATGAAAAAAAATAAAGCAATTGCAGATAAATTAATTATGATAGATAGATACATGGTGCTCACATATTTACAAACATTGCAAAATTATACGATATTCCTAACATTTTAACAAGTAATACTAATAAGTCAGTGTGTGAGTTCAAGAAATCACAGAATGTAAAATCAGAGTTATAAAAAATAACAAACTATATAATTAAATAAGCAACCAGTTTGATTTTGTCTAGACTCTAAATTGTCCTATGGAGCAGGACCAGCATGTTTCCAAGCATTCTTATCTTGGATATAATCCTCTAATTTGTAATATGCTTGTTTACAGAGTGTACTTTTAATATGAGTTTTAAATTTTCTTTCATTTAATTGTAATATATCACAAGGTATTTTATTGTAACATTTAACACAGTACCCCATAAAAGATGTATGTACTTTAGATAATCTGAAAAATGGTTGATCTATTTTATCTTTATTTCTAGTATTAAAATTATGTCTATCACTTATTTTATTAAAAATATGAAGATTTTTTCTTACATACATAATATTTTCATATATGAATTGGCAAGGTACCGTCATAATATTAATCCTTTTAAATAGTTCCCTGAGAGATTCGCGACGATGTAGATTATAAATGGCTCTGACAGCTCTCTTTTGTAAAATAAATATGGATTCAATGTCAGCAGCCCGACCCCACAGTAAAATGCCATACGACATAATACTGTGGAAGTAACTAAAATAAACCAAACGCGCGGTTTCTACATCTGTTAACTGTCTTATCTTTCTAACAGCATAAGCGGCCGAGCTTAGCCGCCCCGCAAGAGATGTTATATGAGGTCCCCATTGTAATTTCTCGTCTAGCGTGATTTACCCAGGCATCATCCCTATTACGTAATGGGGCATTAATGTTTGTGTTTGTGGGTGTTAAATGACTAAATAACATCACGCCTGTAATCCTTGAAAGGTTAGGCAGAGGTGTACCTATAGTACACATTTCGCCAGTTATGTTTAATTCCCACGTAATAGGGGGCGAGCCTATTGCCATCAACCGGGCACAAATCCAGACTCCAGGCTGCTACTGATAAATTCCGGATGGAAAAACCCAATAACACTTTTCCCGACCTAGGAATCAAACCCGGGTCATGCTCAGCAGTACAGCTTGCAACCACTCTTGCGATATTACTAAATGTGGTTGAATTATACACCTGAGCTTACCCCCTTGGGAGTATAGATATGTTATGTTTATGTATCTTGAATCTTAAATGGGTGAGATATATCTCAAAGGCATGTGAAGCCAAGTCAGAGGCCCATGGGCGGCTTTAAAACTCTGACACCAGGTTAGTCACTAACCACACGAAAAGAAGAAGTGGGGCGTGCGAACATAAAGTACGCTTTTAAGTTCGCGAACTTACTCGGCACGCTGTCGGTGACACACGTGAAGCTTGCTCACACTGTATCGCGATCTTGTCGAATTTCTGAACCAAAATAAACAAACATTACACAACTCTCTCGCTTGCGACTCGCGGCGATGGCAGACGTACAAAACTAAGAACCAAGGCAGGCTACGAGTATAATTTCAAACCTGTTGGATCGTCGACGAACTTACTCAGTGGTCTTAAGGTACGCGTACTTAGTATGACACACGGGCGAGAAAGGTCGCCGAGCCATAAGTACGCGTACTTGCTCGTGCGTCTGTCACCCCTATAATACTTAAACTACTGTTATATGCCTTTACATTGACGAGGCTTTCCCGAAATGAAGTTTTTATGGAAATAGCTCTTGTATACAGCTTACATAATATATCTTTTGCTCAAATAAAATTGCTCATGTGAACTGTGAGTTATTATCTTCATTCATTGATAAATAATGTAAAGGTATTTTCATGTTTTATAAAAGGGATCATGTTTTGAAGTCTTGTACTAAATATAGGATATCAAATTTTTTGTTGATGTTTTAAAGGTTTTGGTTTTGTTTTTGCTACTGCTGAGCATGAGGTCCTGGGTTCGATTCCCGGGTCGAGCAAAGTGATATTGGGTTTTTCCATTTTAATTTTTTTAGTAGCAGTCTGGAGTCTGGATTTGTGCCCGGTTGATGGCAATAGGCTCGCCCCCTATTACATGGGATTTAAACATATAGACATTTGTATGTTTATTACTGCTTTTGCCCGCGAAGTCTGCCTGCGTGGAGGTCGGATACTATCCCACGGGAACATACTTCCGGGATAGGAAGTATTCTATGTGCTAAGCCAGGTCATGGTCTACCCATGTGCATAATTTCATGCAAATCCGTTCAGCTGTTTTAGCGTGAAAGCGTAATAAACAAACAAACTCACTTTCGCATTTATGATATTAGTTAGGATTACGCATAAACGGTTGAATATACTCGTATAGAATGTGTAAAAATATCCTGTCTGATCCGCACATAGGTTCTGCAATAATATTACCATATATAACATACAACAATCAGCCTTTAACGTTCCACGCGGGCTCAGTGCGGGTTGGTAGATGTCACATGTCTTCGAATTTTTGGTTCTAGGACATGACGGTTTCCTCACGATGTTTTCCTTCACCGGCTTGAGAGCAGTGGTGATGAAATTATTTACGCACTAGTAAAGCGCCTGTCAGGGTTCGAACCCACGAACTACAACTCGTAAGTCGGGGCCGTTACCACTGGGCCACCACTGCTCTCTAATATTCTATAATATTACCAAATATCTATAATATTAACAAAAAGTGATTTTATAATTTTACCAAAAAATACAAAAGTTATTGCTAAGTATTTAAAATTCACATTTTTAGTACCAAGATTATCCCAATTGGTATGTAAAAAGGTGTAAATAGTACAATAAATCCTACTTGCTAAAATCTTATTACCTAACCTAAAGCTAACCTTACTTAGCTAAACTTAATACAAATACAATTTATATTTAAGTACAACAAAAAAAAAAATCCTTATTGACAAAAATGTGGCTTTTTTTTTTCTTTTTTTCTGAGTCTTGCCACATAACTAGACACTCAGTACGATATCTAACAACACCCTTACCGATCAGACAGGGTTTTTTTTACATGTTGTATAGATACAATTTGGCACGTACATAGATCATGTCTTGGATTCAAACTTCCTAAGATCATGTCTTGGATTCAAACGTCTCTAGGTTTTGACTTTTATTTTTATCAGGGCACACGAAAAGTGATTTAATTAGTATACGATACCGCGGGTAACAGGTACACTAAATTGTCATTAATATAAAACCCAAATTGGTTTCCAGTTCAACAAATCGGTTTTCAATATATTCAATATACCTACATAAAAACTGCTCGTTCATCCGTGAAATGCACGCATAGTGTAATGTATGTGCGTAATGAATTAAATGTCACAACCATGCGAGTTACACAATAAAGGTATTTACATGCTTTTAGTACGGAATTGATTTCATTGAGTACTAGTTGTTGGGGCTCTTAAAACGGCGATAAGCGTAGTAGTATTTTGTACCTTTGCAACCACACCATATCATCGACCACAGCCTGAATTCACCCTCTGCTGAGCCTCTCGTTTCCGTTCCTGTGCCAGCATCATCCAGGTTCTACTCGCAAAGGTAACAATTTCATCCGTCTATCTCGCCGCTCCGGACGCACTTCGTTTTCCACTCCTTGGACGCCACCCGGTCACAGCCTTACTCCACCTGTCATCACTGAGCCTTGCCAGGTGTCCCGACTAACTCCATTTGAGTTTTATAATTCGTTTTCCGATATTGAAGACCTTCGTACGTCTTCGGATCTCGTCGTTTCGAACTCGGTATATAAGCGTTATGCCAAACATGGTCCATGGCTCTCTGTCAACACTAGGAATTTGTATTTTTTTTGCAATGCTGATTTTAATTTAATGGTTTTTCATATGCACCAACATGATTTAAACAGTTATTAACAACCTCAAAGTGCTCTATTCCACATTTATTCTTAATATTATAAAGAGGTATAAATTCTGAGTTTGTATGTATGTAGGGTTAAACTTGGGAACTCCTGATCCGATTTCGGAAATTATTTCACTAATAGGAAGCTATAGTATTGCCGGGTGTCATGTGCCATAGGATACATCATATACTATACTCGTATCAGCAAATTTTTGTACATTTATGTAGGATTAATTTTAGACTTGTTATCTTAATAGGCTGTATAGCTAAACATTTCTGAACTTTAATAAAGTATGTTTCTGAACGTGTGAACGGAACGAGTGAAAGAGGAAGGGAGGAAGGAGGATGGCGAGAGAGAGATTTTTTTTGAGATAGACGTGTTAAGGTGTTTAAGGTGTGAATAATTCAAATAAACGTTGTTTAAACGATTTGTGCCTTTTCCTGGAAATCACAACACTACATTTGAGGGCTCGTCCGGGATATCCGGGAAAAAGCGAAGAAGACGGGTGCGTTTGGCGACAAGGTGAACTGCGACGCGACCCACGCGGCCATTACCGTTACGAGTTTACAACACGAAGAAAGAAAATTCGAAAGGAGCAAGGAGCAAACAAAGATGCCTGACGATAAGAATCCTATACCATCATTAAATTTTGCCGATATAATAGCAAAATTCGATGGCACTGACAAAACATATTCATCAGCAAAGTGGACGCAGGACGTGGAAGACAACGCCGAAAGAATAATTAAAATAAACGTTGTTTAAACGATTTGTGCCTTTTCCTGGAAATCCCAACACACACACATTTATTATTTGTAATCACGTTCTCGAAAACGACTCTAACGATTTCGATTAAAGTTGCAATAAAGAGGTTCACGGGGGCGAAAAATCAGTCTAGCCAGGTCTCATATCATCTCGAGCAGAGCTCGGTCGCCCAGATACGTATATGATGAATACGTATACAAGACATTTCACACGATGAAGTCACGGGCATAAGCTATTGGTAGTAAAGAAAGCATCTGTATTTGTTGAGAGCCATATTTATGAGTCAAACGAGTAGCTTAGTGCAATCAATCTGCCTAATCTTTTCCCAATTATGTTGGAGTCGACTTCCAGTCTAACATGCAGCTGAATATTTAGTATTTTACATGGAGCGACTGCCTATCTGACCTCCACAAAACTCAAACTCAAACTCAAAGCCAACCCACAACCCAGTTACTGGGTAACACGAAACCCCTTGGTTAGACTGGTTGCCAGACTTTTGGGCTTCTGACTACCCGTAACGACTATCAAAGATTACCCTAACGCTTTATCAATTTGTATCTGAATACGTATGTCAGAACGCCATTCACCTACACACACACATCAATCTATTTTGAACTTTAATCCTTTGTAATAAGGTCACATGTTTATGTATCTAAACTTTATTATCTTGAGCTTCTGGGATACCCACGCATGTCAAAGTTCTAATCATTCCTAGGGTACTAATTTAGATATCAGTTTCTACCAAAGGGATTTTAACCCTATTTTGAACGTGTTAAGTTTTAATATCCTGTGTGAAAGTTTTTGAAAGTAGCGTAGGCGTTACCATTCATGCAAATACTAGATAAAATAGTTTATGGTGCTAATATCTAGTTTTGAATTGAAGTAAACGAGTTTTCCTAATGGCGGTCTAATGTATTTACTTTAGTATGGGTATATTGGACGCCGGTAGTCGGGGGTAGGGTTACATACATAATAATTTGAATATGAATTGCAAATTATTATCATGTGGTCATCTAACCGTTTCCCAGCGTGGTATGGTGACTTTTATTTATTACTTATAAGTTTGATCTTTCATAGGTAAGTAAAGTCAAGGAGTAAATATTTAAAAAAACTTAAGGCGAAAGCGTCAGAGTAGTCCGCCGTAACAAATATTTATTTATAAAATTATAATTAAGTATAAAAATCATCAATACAGCTCTCTAAGTTCGTATTACACTATTGAATGACTATTTCATGTAATCATGATATTTGACACCAATTCTAACTTAGGGAGTTGTATTGCTCATTCCAATGATCATAATTCTGTAAAGCCATATATGTTACGGTCGCCACCGCGAATCATATTTTAATCAACTTACAACTGGACACTGACCTGTAAATTGCAAAAAAAAGTTAGAAAACTTGAATTTCACGCGCTACCTCAGTACTTTTTAAAATACCTTTAGTAAAATAAATAATATTCTATTAAATTCTAATATCTTCGAGGAGTTCGTGGCTCCATAATAACAGCCGTACGGGTCGATCGAAGGTTAAGCTACGCTTGCCGAGGTCGGCCCGTGGATGGGTGACCAGCCATTTCATATCGAGACCCCGCCTCAGAAAGCAAGTTAAACCGTTGGTCCCGGCTGTCATTTGTCTTTGAGAGTCGTTGCAGGTAGTCAGAAGCTCGAAATTCAGACAACCAGTCTTACCAAGGGGTATCGTGTTACTCAGTAACTTGGTTGTGGAGTTCAGATGGGCAGCCGCTCCATGTAAAATACTGGTATTCAGCTACATCGGGTTAGACTGGAAGCCGACCCCACCATAGTTGGGAAAAGGCTAGGCAGATAATTTACCTATTCTAATATCTTCTAATTCACACAAAACTGTAATTGATACGGCTGTTAATCGCTACTGCACACCTGACCTTCTTGTACATACAGAACTCTGACGGCATCTACTTCGCCACATGCGTACTACACATCATATTGACGTCACGCAAAAATCCTGCATCGCGCAAGCAGGAAAACCTGGCATCGCGCAAGCAGTTTCAGTGCGACAAGCATTTATATACTTACAACGTTCCGACAGCAATTTTGAGGCAGTAGCCCACCAGACACACCCGTCTGGTCGGAGGATCCTTACTTGTCTTTGAAGGATGAGTGAACTTTGAGTGTTCTTCGTAACTCTATAGAACCATTAAAATTTGCGGCATATTTAACAACTGACCATTTAATTAATAATGAAGTCAGTACAATATCTCAATCTGTACGAACTTAAATAAATAACGTCAAAGCGATCACGTTCTGGAGATCTAGATTGGAAACCGGTTGCAGAGATAAGATAGGTAGGCTAATGCAGTAGCTGCCCTTGGGAAGATCGTGTGAATTGAGTAAAAGGATAAACTGGATTTAAATCCTTATAGTTTGTATTCACGAGTTTAACATAGGAAAATGACCTAGAGAACTGTTATTTTTAACCGACTTCCAAAAAGGAGGAGGTTATATGTTCGACGCGTATGTATGTTTTTTTAATTTTTTTATGTATGCCCGCCGATTTCTCCGTCAATTGTGGAACGATTTTGAAAATTATTTTTTTGTATGTAAAGGTCGAATTATTGGTCCCATATAAATTTTATTAACTTTGCTTGGATAGTTTTTGAGTAAGCTTCAATAATACGTATTTTTCCCACTTTGTATATGTGGATGATAACATCCTGTGGCTGTTATTTACATAGCAGGTACTGGTATTCGAATTTGTGTGGGGTAGGTACCACAACTAAAAAGTGAAAAATAAAAACTTTTTACAAAAAAAAAAAAAAACACTACAAAGTGAAAAATTACTTTAATTTCGGAAGTTGGTGGCAAAAAACGAAAATTCAAAACCAAAGACACCGACTTCCGATTTTAAAGTTATTTTTCACTTAGTAACTTAGTGCTTTTTTTTGGAAGTCGGTTGTTTTTTTTTTTGTAAAAAGTTTTTTTGTATACTAACAATAACTCTGCAGTCTGTTTTTTTTTTTATTGAGCGCTCTGATGGGAACTACCAGTCGGATTTGAAAAAATCTTTTTGGATTTTTGATAGCCCCAATCTTGAGGAAGTCTTTAGGCATAACATCACGCTAAGATACAGCACTGGCCCGCGTGGTATATTACAGCCAGCTCCCTCTGGAAGAGAGGAGGCCTGTGTCCCAGCAGTAGGAATATTTTAGGCTGATTCAAAATCAAAATCAAAATCAAAATATTTTATTTCACATAAACCTACAAGGGCACTTATGAAACGTCAGAAGCTAGGTGCACGGTTCCAATTGGTCGTTTCCTATGGAGAAGAGCCGGCAAGAAACTCCACGGTTACTCTTTTAAAAGTAAATGGTTTTACAGTTTTAAAAGGTATGAGAGGACAGTGTAGGCCTATCAACAAGTACCAGGTACTTAGCAAAATATAAAATGGTCCACAGATCTACAGTCTGTTAAGCCTACAACGTTCTCACATTCACAAAATTTTGAAGAAACTAGGTATATAAAAGATAAATAAAAATAAAGACCTATTTAAAACAAATGACATGATTGCCACTACAGCTGTAACAAACCAAATTTAATTTAAAAAAAAAAATATATATATATATATATATACTTAGATTATTATGCTTATGCATAGACAAAGCGCTTAGTAATCATAATATTTTTACAATGCATTTGCTCGAAAAGAGCCTTTTCCAAGCAGTAAATTAGTGCGGAAAGTGTCACTTTTTTTCACTAGTGCTTTTTACTTTTCTGTTCTTTTTTTATTTTTGTGGCCGTCGTCAGCCCGTTGCAGTTTTTATTATTTGAGAAAAGTTTTACAAATCAGATGATGATGATAACGATGAAGATGGCTAAGGCGATGGCGATGGCGATGACGACATCGATGACGATGGCGATGACAATGGCGATGGCAATGGCGGAGTCAAAGTCAAAGGGAAAGTCAAATTCAAAGTCGAAGTCGAAGTCGAAGTCGAAGTCGAAGTCGAAGTCGAAGTCGAAGTCGAAGTCGAAGTCAAGTCGAAGTCGAAGTCGAAGTCAAGTCGAAGTCGATAGTTTTTTTTTTTTTTCTCTCATAATGCATAGTAAAATGTTGTATGATACACGTGCGTAAGATGATTTCCGATGAGTGGCATTTTATTCACGAGCGGGCGTAGCGAGCGAGTGTATAAGTCGACACGAGTCACCTACCTTCCGCACTTATAGTATAAATAACTATTAAACACTCCTGTTTACCCATTCCGGAAATATACTTGTAATAACAAAGAAATGTTACTAGACATTTTTATTGCACTTTTCAAGCCAGTAGCCTCCACCGCATATATTCTTAAGTACTTAGTTTTTATGTAAGTACAACAATATATTTTATGTTTTGCGACATACATTCTAACGATGCTTATACGTTTTTCTTGATTTATTTTCTTGTGTTTTATTATATTTTTTACCAGGACATGAGTTATTCTCGTAAACCTGATACGGTTCTAAAAGAAGGTGACTACTGACATTACAGCTGTTAGCTATAGCTGTTAGAAGAAGAAGTCATGCTGTGAATCTGCCTAGCCTTTTCCCAACAATGTTGGGGTCGGCTTCCAGTTTAACCAGATGCAGCTGAATACCAGTATTTTAAATGAAGTGACTGCTTATCTGGCCTCCACAACCCAGTAACTGGGTAATACGATACCCCTGGGTAAGACTGGTGTCAGACTTTCGGGCTTCTGACGACTAGTAACGACTGTCAAAGATCCACGAATGACAGCCGGGACCAACGGCTTAACGTGCTTTCCGAGGCACGGAGGAGTCTCGGTATGTAAAGATGCTCACCCATCCACTGACCAACCCCGGCAAGCGTAGCTTATCCTGATGGATCGACCCGTTTGGCTTTACTTACCCACGAGCCATGCTGTGCCGAGCACAAATAAATTGGGGTAAGGTCAGGGCCGGATTTAAGGCAGGGCAACAGGGGCCATGGCCCCGGGCCACAAAATACGGGCCTGTACAATTGGTTTTTTTTTTATAAAAAGAAAACTTTAGTTGGTCCAATACGCTAAATTTACCGTTTTGTATAAAAACGATTATCGAAAAGATCAATCTATGGAAATCTTCTATTAGCAAATACATACTCGAAAATTCAGAGCTACATTTCCAAATATTGAAATTACATTGAGAATGTACTTAAATGATAATGATAAATGATAAATGATTTTATTTCTGTAAGTGGGTTTGGACAAAACACTTTTACACGTCAATCATATTTTTTAAACTAGATGAGGTCGGCGTTTCCTATCTGACTACTCCGAGAAGAAAGGCCGAAACAAACTCAGAGGTCACAGTCTCTTTTAAACTCCAGACATAATCTTGGTCAGATCATGTGAAGATCATGTAGATTGGTGTCTGAGATGGTCTTTTGAGGAAAGAACCACACAGATTGAGAGGACCTGTCGAGTCAGTGCACGCATTTGTCAGTGACCGTGCAGCTCAACTCAGGGTTTAAGGAGCTCAACGATTCGACGAACAATACCAAAGAAAGGACGTTTGGGTAGGCCGCATAAATTACTCAAGCTGCCAGACCGTGATAAAAACTAAATAATAAAATAAAAGGAATGACCCACATAGTCTTCACATTCACTTGGTGTTGATGTTGATGGCGTTGAACTGCACTGGAGAATGCTCATTTTCGAAGATGAAATTATAAAAAATAGGCTACAATTACACAGAACCGCCTATGAAAGTTATTAAAAGTATTGAAAGTGATTTACTCCGAGAACTGGATTTCACCGAAATTATCAATGATTTTTTGTCGAAAAAAGCTCGCAAAGTTCCATTCGCCTAACATTTAACTTTTTTTCTTTTGTATATTTTTAGTACCTTTTATGTATAAATGAATGAAAACTATGTTATTTTTTTCGTCTGGTCATTTTTCTGGTGGAATTTTCGCCGAGAATAAATTACGTAAACTATTGGCGTCTTGGAGCCGCGAGCTCCTCCCTACCCAATCTCGCTCTCACTCAGTCCGCGAGCAGTATGGTGCGGTTGAGATAAAAAGTGAATTTGAGTTAAGTAATAGGTACATATAGCTCAACCCATACGAGAGTACTCTCAACGGCACTGCTAAAGAAACTACTGAGAACAAACGTATACCAGAGAAAGATCATGTAGATATCATTTTCAAGTAGTCACGTGTTTCGACCAGGCAAAGAACTCAGAAACCATAAAAGCAGTCGTTTGTGCTGCAAAACCTAAAAACTAAACCACAAAAAAGTCAACTTAATAAGTTACAAGACATCACAGACAGCCAATTAAAAACCCGGAGTCACACGTGTTAGGTCATAAATCGAACAGATTACTTGTGAC
The DNA here is from genome assembly GCA_916701695.1 of Agrochola macilenta. Lineage (NCBI taxonomy): Eukaryota > Metazoa > Arthropoda > Insecta > Lepidoptera > Noctuidae > Agrochola > Agrochola macilenta. The sequence goes on along the minus strand of OU753578.1, from coordinate 10,504,446 downwards.
TCTGGATTTGTCTTGTTTATACTTTTTTAGTTGACTTTTTTGTCGTAGATGGGTTTTCGTTTTTATAAATTTTATTTTTATTTAAATTATTTTGTGGTTATATTAATGATATATTAGAAATGTGCTAATTAAGCCCATTCTTTTGATACACAACATGGTATCAATAAAAAAAAAATTGTTTGTTTCTTACTTTAAGACCTCTAGAGGGCGCCATATTCAATTTAATGCGACGTCAAATAGTCAATAACCAACGGCCGATCAAGACGCTTGCAACGATACCTCATTGATGTCAAATTATTATGAATAGTTTAGAAGTTATGAGAGAACAGATGAACATACATAAATTCCGGTCAAAAACATAATCCTCCTTTTTGCTTCGCCGTTGGATAATAAGACTCTTTTCACAGTTTGATGTACTAGTGTTTATATTATCTTAAGGTACTTGTGAATAAAACTGTGGCAAGTGGTTTCTCAACGGAAGCCAGATTAATTCATGAGGATTCTGTAGATTTTGCGGCGGTAAGGGGGTGGTCTCATTTGCGGAGAAGACTTCATTCAGACTTTAAACAACTCTTTGTCAAGTGGTTCCTCTATTGACAAAGGGTTGTTTTAAGTAAATGGTTTGTTCATTTACTTAAGTGCCAGCGCAAACTGTGCGTCTTGTCGTTACGACAAACGTCGTGCAGGAAGCAATCATTTTCTTTGGGTATCGACGCACTTCGACACTCGATTTTATAACATCGAACACTCATCGTATTCATGTTGAGTTTCGCAATACAAACACAACTGCACCTTCTTCAGCGCCACAGCAAGACTGACGCTGACCTGTCACATGCGACTATCATCGGGTGTGCGCTTGCACCGTGCGTCTAGTCGCTACGACAAGAAGAGAGAGTGTGCTGCTCCATCCTAGCCCCTAACCATCTAGCCTGTCGTTGCGACTCTGCAAGTCGACGCCAATTGTGCGGAGATTTGAACAAAGTATATGGAATTATCGGCCGCAGCCTGTTGTTGCGTCTATTCATTGAACTATCGCAGTGGCATGTCGTAAATTATGCGTCATGTCTAAAATTATCATTTGTCGACTTATTCGGAAAATACATTTTTCTTTTTTTTTTGAGGATAGGAAATCATCAAATGACTTCTCCCGCTCTGGGCGGAGCGAGAGGGCGTGTCAGACTTTTACTGACTAAAACCCACCCGTGTTCCTTCCGTTGCCTGTGTGCCGGGGCCGCGATATCCCTTTCGGACAAACCCGCAACCCCGGCAAATGCTTGCAATCTATTTTGTAAGTTTTGTAATCATCAAACGAAGCTCCCTGTTTCTTCTACTCGCTCTTAGACATACGTAAACAAAATTATCATCTTAATAAATATAAGGTTATTTCGATAGGCTAGGCATTATGATAATATCTCAACTCCATAATAATATGGGCTCCCGTGAGGTTTATATTCAGCAGAAGACGTCTGTTTGCTGACAACTAAATATTCCAATAATTAGAAGTCTAGACTTAAACAGCACTTAGTATTCATGCCACCATTTCCTAATAAGAAATTCCTACATAAACTTTTACCCAAAGTAAGTCTCCAGACTTTCAAGCGACTTCCATCTTCAAACATTGTACACTCATCTTTACTTTCGGCTCAGAGTGACAGATCCCTGTTGACAGTACTGTATTGCAGGCTTTGCCCGGGTACTTTGCGTTGATACTTTACCCGGGTACTTTGCGTAATACCCGGGTTCTTTCTTTATTGTTTTATTTAGGAGACAATGTGACGGTGTTGTGTCAATTACGATATATTAGAGTTGAGAATGAGAATGGAGAATAATTTTGTTTGTTTTTGTTTTTGCTTTAGTAAATGTGTTGCCTTTGCCTGAGTATTAAAATAGTCTAACTCAGTCTAAGATGTAAATTGAATTGATTCACCAATTAGACTTGGACGTTAACTTGACGTGCAGCAGCTGTAAGAATCAATATTTCAAGGTTTTCAATGTTGTTTTGTAATTTTTTTTAAACGGCAAAATCTTAAATATCAACTCAATCAATCTGCCTAGCCTTTTCCTAACTATGTTGGGGTCGGCTTCCAGTCTAACCGGATGCAGCTGACTACCAGTATCTTACATAGAGCGACTGCCTATCTGACCTACACAACCCAGTAACTGGGTAATACGATACCCCTTGGTAAAACTGGTGTCAGACTTACGGGTTTCTGACGACTCTTAACGACTGTCAAAATCCACGAATGACAACCGGGACCAACGGCTTAACGTTCTTTCCGAGGCACGGAGGAGTCTCGGTATGTAAAGATGGTCACACATCCACGGACCAACCCCGGAAAGCGTAGCTTAACCTGATGGATCGACCCATGCAGCTGTTATTAATTAGCCAAGAGCTCTCTTAAAGGAGTACTCTTTAAATAAATATTACTTCCAGTTGGTATTCTGTAAAGAAATATTATATACACTGTCTATTGATGACAGTCAAACGTAGTTTTATACCTATCTCAGCGTATCTTTATTGATTTGGCTATGAAGTTTTCAAACTTTTTGCATCGCTACATATACTACCTAGGTACAAACATAACTTATTAGTTTTCCGTGAGAACATCAAGTTTTGACTCCAACATAAATAATTGATTCTCACAAGACGACCTCATTCCTGTACAACGTAAAAACAGAATCTTATTTATCTTAGCACTAGTAAATCCACTAGTAGAAAACACTGACACGTTCCTAGATCTAAGATATGACATGTGGGGCAAACCACTCTAACTTAGAGTATGAATAATGCTGTAGAGCGGCTAGTGTATTTATTACTCTAGGTAAACTTAACCAAATGACTGCAACACGCGTAGCACAACCACCATAGAAATGACAGATAAACGACAGATAAACAATCTCAATCTGTCATTTTGTCTATTCTTCCCTCGACAAAACCCGGTTCAGTGGCAGTCATGCTACGAGTGTAGGACAGTAGGCATATATTCTAGGCAGACGGATTTTATATTTGTGTCCATACACAATGTGATTGAAGTTAGCAGTGAACTGAAGTTAGCAGTGATACTGCAATCGAGTCGCCATCGGCGGCTTCGCTCGCGTGCTATCATTATAAATTATAGCCTATGTTACTCAGTGATAATTTAGCTTTAAAAAAAAAAAAAAATGTTTGTCGGTTCAGTAGTTTTTGAGTTTATTCATTACAAACAAACATACCAAAAAAAAAAAAAAAATATATTAGTCTAGACTACTGCTGCCCCCGACTTTATCTGCGATCATGGATAAAAAGTAGGCAGTATCCTCTTCCAGGTTGATCGATGTAGTGGTTTAGGGAACCGATCACTTTTCCGAATTGTTTTTGTTCGAATTCATTTTACCGAAAACTATTGACCGACGTATTTTTAGATCATCGAAGTATAATGTGTCATAGGTATTATTTTACCGAACTATATTTCGCCGATTTACAAAATAACTTTTTGCTATTGGCCGAAGCCTCTTTTGAACTTTTTTCATTTGCCCAATGAATTATTTACCATATTTTCACCACACCTATACATATACAATAGTTTTCAATATTAAATTAAAATAGTGTCATAAAAAAGCCAATATGTTGTGCTACAAAATTTAGTGACAGAAACAAATCGCTGCAAAACTGACTCCACGTAGTCTTGTATGCCCTACTCCTAGAGTGTAATTTAAGCCCGTGTAGACGCGGAGGGGTGGGGCGGCCCGCGAGCTGAGGAGCAGGTGGTTTGAAGGTGGTGAGCGTTAAAACCACCTGCAACGATAAGCTCGCGTGGAGCCGCAAACCCCGAAGCGCCGGAGTCATGACAGAAGCAATGCTTGCTGCATGTTGCACGCCTGCGTAAGTTTATTCCCGTTGTCCCCGTATGCCATATCCCCGTCACGGGGACAGCGGGACGTGATTAAATTTATTTCCCGTTGTCCCCAATACGTACATTCGGCTAACGGGGACAACGGGAAGTAGACCTTTTTTTAAATCGAAACAGCTAGGTTAGGTTAGGTCAGAACTGTGACCACACAACGCACGAGCCGAGCGAGCGGAGCGAGCGGTGCCGTGGCAGCGGCCGGCGAGTGCCAGAAACATATTTTTGAATGTACAACCAAACCACGGGGACAGCGGGAATAAACGCCTGCGTACATGTTGCATGCTCGTTTGCACGCTGCATGCTTGCTTGCATGCTGGATGCCTGCTTGCATGCTCCATGCCTGCTTGCACGCTGCATGCCTGCTTGCATGCTGTATGCCTTCACCCATCCCATACCTCGTGGTATAATAAATGTTCGGAAACATAATACTTTGAACACGTGTTATTTCGGCTAAGTGTAACTTCGGTAAATAGTTTTTCGACCAAATGAAACGTCGGAGTAACGAAAAAAATCGAATTGACAATAGGTCAACTGATACAGTGGCAGACGTGACTTCGATGAAGTAAAAAAAAACGAAACGATAATGGTTGAAAAGTTTTAGGTGAAATGAAATTCGGTCAAATATTTTTCGAACTTACGAGTATGCTATGTAACCAGTGGTTTATGCGTGAAAAGGTAACTACAGACAGACAGAGTTATTTTCACTTTTACAATTTCCTATATATACATACAAATAATAAAAATAAATAAAAATTAAAGTGTCTGTTTATACATTACAAAACAACAGCTTTTTACTAAATGCTACTATTTTTAACCGACTTCCAAAAGGAGGAGGTTATCAATTCAATTGTTTATATATTTTTTTTATGTATGTTCGGGCATAACTCCGTCATTTATAGACGGATTTGCAAAATTCTTTTTTTGTTTGAAAGAGTATACTTCCGAGATGGTCCCATTGCCATTAAGTCAGGATCTGATGATGAGATCCTGGAGAAATCGAGGGAACTCTTCAAATATTATAGGCACACCGATAGTGATTTGGGTATTTTTTATAATAACACGTGCAGTTGCTCTTGAAAAGCACCATTTGGTGAAGTGGAACTGATGATGAAGACCACAGATGGCCATCGGAACTACTCAATAATAAGTATTTCACGGGTTGCGATTCGATTACATTAATATGAATACCAAGCAATTTATGCTCGTCACAATGTATATGGACAAGTGGAGCTGATGGTGAAGAACCAGGAGAACTCCTCAACGATTAACGTCCTTGCTTCGGGAAAAGCAATATTTTGTAAAAGGTGATGAGTAGTCAACATTAGGCAATTGTAACTTAGATAAACTACAAACTGACCCAATAAAAAGCGAAAAATAAAAACTTTTTTGCAAAAAAAAACAACCAACTTCCAAAAAAACACTACATAGTGAAAAATAACTTAATTTCGGAAGTCGGTGGCAAATAACGAAAATTCAAAACCAACCGACTTCCGAAATTTAAGTAATTTTTCACTATGTAGTGTTTTTAGTGGGTCAGTTTGTAATTTATCTAAGTACTAATAGGCACATAAAACAAAAAAACCAAACCTTAAAATTTTCGTCTGTATGTTTGTTCCGGCTAATCTCCGAAACGGCTGGACCGATTTTGACGGGATTTTCACTGGTTATAAGGAGTAACTTAGATTACTTTTATTTTAGAAAAATAATAAGGGTCCACGCGGGCGAATCTGCTGGCAGTAGCTAGTAATAATATGTAATAAATGAAGTATGGATGCGCGTGCGTTCGTGATTTGAAATCACTACTTCTACTCTCCAAGGCACAGAGTTTTCTCGGTGTCATGACTCAATTTCTATTTATTAGTTTGGCTTGCTGACCCCTCATTCTTTGTTGATTCTAGGCGCTCTATATCTTCTCTTCATACTCCGAGAAGGCATCCCTATATAGTTGTGACCTAAATATCTTCTAGTTTCTTTACGTCATTATAGAAATATGTTACGCGCTTCTTATTCTTACGGCTCAATGGAAATATAGGATACAACGTCTTATAAGTACTTACGCAATTAATAAATGATAGCGGCAGTAATAGTGGCACTCACGGCGTTGAAAGGTTGAGCTAAATGGTGCTGATCCATGCGTCAAGTTCGTGAACGGGCGCCGTCAGTGGGGATACCTCATCTCTTAGCTGCCAAGGCTTATTTTGAATTTATTTTCATTTTTGAATTGTTTTTGCTTTATTACGGACGCTTTTAACGTGCACGTCTCTCTACATTGTTCTCACATGTATAATTACAACATGAATGATGTAACCAATATTTTGTAACAATATTCTGATTTAAAAGAGTGTCCGTGGAGTTTCTTGCCCGTTCTTCTACATAGGAACCAAGTACGCGTTGGAATGGGCAACTAGCTTCATATTTCTGACTTACCGATCCCCTGACAATTCAAAAGTGCCTGTAATTTGTTTATTTGTAATAAATGCTTTGAGTTTGAGTATTGAGTTTGAGTTAGTTTGATTCCTACCTGTTGCAGTTTTGACGTCAATCAATCTGCCTAGGTTTTTCCCAAATATATTGGGGTGGTTTGGTATAGGAAGCTATGCGATGCTCAGTTCCTTGTCCAGGGTTCAATATCTGCAATGGGTAGGTAGGCATTTTTGACATTAAACGTGCCATAGAGATTGTAGGAGTACGGAGTACTGTTTTTGTTTCGATCGATTTGGCAGGTCTAAACTTTACTTTAGGTAAGTCAACATCTGTCTAGCGTTTTCCCAATTATGTTGGGGTCGGCGTCCAGTCTAACAGGATGCAGCTGAATACCAGAATTTTACATGGAATTTATGAAAGTGTTGTCAACCTTTTTTTTTTTAATGTATGTTTTCATGTTTTTATTTTGTATATTTTAAAGAGTTATATTTTTCTCCATAATTTTTTTAATTTTAGTTATTGTAATTGGCTGTAGCGCAGCCGTTGTAGCTAAATAAATAAATGGAGCGACTGCCTATCTGATCTCAACAACCCAGTTACTGGGTAACAAGATACGAGTTGTCAGACTTTCGGGCTTCTGACAACTTCTGACCCGTAACGACTGTCAAAGATCCAAGAATTACAGCCTGGACCAATGGTTAACGTGTTCCGAGGCACGGACGGGTCACGGCATGTTAAGATGGTCACCCATCCATGGACTGACCGCGGCAAGCGTAGCTTAACCTGATCTTTAGACTCGTGCGGCTGTTATTACTTACCCTTGAGCTCTGCACTTTTACGTAAAATTACTTATAGCACAAACATAGTTGGAGGGGATCACAGGAATAATTCAGAGTACCTACGTCATAACATCACTCCTCTGGCTCTGCCTACAGAGGCAGAAGTGTAGATAGCACACCCACATCTAGTTCGAGCCTATTGGTATCAACCGGGCTGCTACTAAATACTTTCTAGTGGAAACATGATATAACATTACGCCAGTAATCCCCTAAAGGTTAAGCAGAGATGTACCTACGAGTATATAGTACACCCACATTTAGCCTGTTAAGGGAAAATCAACCTAAACACTAATACTTACATAAAGTACCCGAGCTCTCGAGTGTAAATAGATAAAAATATCTTCCAGATATACCAACATTGTATCACATTCCCGAGGCTGTGAAAATAGTGAAAAAGATTTTTCCCAGATATGAGATCTAGCTAGATCGATGTTTCGCCCCCGTTTGCCCCTATATTGCAACTTTCATTAAAATCGTTAGAGCCGTTTTCGTGAACGTGATTACAAATAACCTTAGTTTTTGTTTACCCTAAACCTCTTAAGGGGTCATTATACTCATCATTATGACTCATCAACTTTCACTATGGGACTAACGCTGAAATCTCGAAAAAAAAATCAGTTGTTCCCTATATTTCGACGAGATATGCGAACATTAATGTCGGTAACAGCTGATTTTTTAGCCTATTGTCAGCAATTGGGCATAATCCAGACTCCGGGCTGCTACCGAGAAATGCTTAATGAAAAACTCAATAACACTTTGCCCAACCTTTGGGAATTGAACCCAGGACCTCGTGCTCAGCAGTATCGCTTGTGACCACTATACCAACGAGGGAAAACATTCAAACAACGCTTTGCATGACTAGGGAATAGGGATAATGCCTGGGTAAAAAAAAAAAAACTAATTAGTCCGTCAGTCAGATAATAAAAAAATATTAGACACGTATTTTTTGCTCTATCATATTAATAAAAAACTACTTAGATAAAACGCATTTTAAGTTGGGGAGTGGGGATCGCTACGTCACTAGTATGTATAAAATCTACATACTCGTGACGTCATGGCACATTTTACCCCAATGTACCGCCGTAATCTTTAGATTACGTAAAAAAAGAAAAAATACGTGTCCAATATTTTTTTATAATCTCAAAGACGAACTAAAAAAAATTTTTTTGTCGTCATCCCTATGAACCCGACCACAAAAAATTAAACGTTGTGGCTTTCCAAGAAAAATGTAATTACTTTGTAAAACAGTCATTCCTTCAATTCCATTCGAAGATGACCAGTTAATTATTTATGAAGCGACGTAACATCTTACGAAAATGAATATAAATCATAGGTTTACTTCATTCCTCTAAAATATCAGCACGTTTCGTAGAAATCTTGGAACTCGACATCTGGGACGAATATCAACACATCCCTTTACTATTTGACAAGAATATTTACTAGCTTTTAGGGTTCCGTAACAAGTCTTTTTGCTTCTCTAAGAAATAAAGCAAGAAATATGCGTTTATTGGCATTACGGCAGAAAAATACACCTTATAACAAAAAAAATACAGAAAACAGTGATTATAATGCCAAAAGGGCCTTTTTTTTTTAGGGTGGTAAATTATAAAATAACTTCTCCCGCTCTGGGTGGAGCAGGAGGGCGTGTCAGACTTTTACAGACTAAAACCCACCCGTATTCCTTCCGTTGCCTGAGTGCTGGCGCCGCGATATCCCTTTCAGACAAACTCACAACCCTGGCAGGCATTGGCCCTTACGGACCCCGTCAGTTGGTGCTGACATCTCTTTGAGGCGCGCGTGGAACACAACGCGCCGTCGACCCGGGCCTGGTCCTTATCGGACGGCGAGCTACCGGGCGCGGGCTTGCGGACGGTCAGCCATTGCTGACCGTCCGCAAGCCCGCGCCTACGGTGGCCCAAAGTCGGATCGCGACTCCCGACACCCGGGGCGTCTCCTGCGGCGACTAGGGGCGCGAGGGCGCGAATCTTGCCTCTCCCTCGCGCGCTCCGCTTCCTCCTTCGCGAGCATTACTGCTTCGCAGAAGGAAGTGACGACCTCCCATGCACTCTCGCTCCAGACCATGGCCTGAACCTGGGCCGGACGCGAGAGATCGCCGCCGCCGATCGCCTCCGTGAGGACGCGGTGCTCCGCCCAAGCAAGGCAGATCTTCACCGTATGCTCCACCGTGTCCTCCCGGTGATCCACACAGTGGAGACACCCGGGCGTTTCTTCCCGCCTTATACGGAACAGGAACCTTCCGAAACAGCGGTGTCTGGTGAGGACCTGCATCAGGCGGGTGAGGACGCCGTGGCGCCTCTCTAGCCACTCCTCAAAGAGGGGACTTATCGCCACTATTGTGGCGTGCCCAATGCCAAAAAGGCCTCAGCTCAGCATAATGTCAGATGACAACACAAAGTGAACCTGACGCTGATTTTCAGCTGCAACCCACTGCTTTCTCTCGTATTGGCATGACTTTTCAGATTCATGTGCTTATTGTAAAATTATCACTTGCTTCAATAACGGTGAAGGAAAACATCGTGAGGAAACATGCCTGAGAGATATTTCTCGACAGCATGTGAAGCCAAGTCAGAGGTTCATGGGCGGCATAAAAACTGTGACACCTGGTTAGTCACTAACCACACGAAAAAAGAAGAAAATGAATTTGACTATAACTTTTTTAATTTTATTTATTAGCTTTTTATTAGCAGTGATTAGATAGCCTAGTGGTGTGACTGTCGGACTGCCAGGTCATAGGTCTCAAGTTCGTTCCCAATGCACGCACCTCTGTCTTTTCCGATTCATGTGCGTATTGTGTAATTATCACTTGCTTCATAAACGGTGAAGGAAAACATCATGAGGCAACCGGCATGCCCGAGAGATATTTCTCGACGCCATGTGAAGCCAAGTCGGAGGCCCAGGGGCGGCTTTAAAACTCTGATACCAGGTTAGTCACTAACCACACGAAAACAAGAAGAGAAGCTTCTAAATTGCTTACATTTAGTCCTTATCTACTGTTTTGTATTGTGTACTTATTTATATCATTTTGTGTACTTAGTAATGTTAGTTTTGTACTTATAAGGTTTGTATTGTTAAGTGTAAGGGCAGCCTATTGTGCGGTGAGGCCTCCTCCAAACCGTTCCAGGTGGCTCTAAGTTTTTATAAGCCTTTTTTATTGCGCTCGTTTCTTCTATGAATTTGCTAATTGTATCGAGGCTCCACTTTTAAAGTTTTTTTTTTCGTATGTTCTTATAGTTGTTCTTTATAGTTTACTCAGACTTTTCTTTTCTTGCCTAGTTTAGTTTTTCTTGTTTTATTAAATTGTGTTTTTCGTTTTTCAGAGTTTCAATGTCTTCGGTTATATTTTCTTCATTTCTTTATTCAGTTTGTTTTTAACCGACTTCCAAAAAGGAGGAGGTTATATATGTTCGACGCGTATGTATGTTTTTTTTTATTTTTTATGTATGTCTGTTGATTTCTCCGTCAATTGTAGACCCGGCTCCCGGATTGGTCCCATATAAATTTTATTAACTTTGCTTGGATAGTTTTTGAGTAAGTTTCAATAATACGTATTTTTTCCCACTTAGTATATGTGGATGATATGATGATAACTTCCTGTCACTGTTATTTACATAGCAGTTAGTGGTATTCGAATTTGTGTGGAGTAGGTACCACAACTAAAAAGTGAAAAATAAAAACTTTCAACGAAAAAAAAAAAAAAGCACTTCAAAGGGAAAAATTACTTTAATTTCGGAAGCCGGTGTTTTTGGTTTTGAATTTTCGTTTTTTGCCACCGACTTCCGAAATTAAAGTTATTTTTCACTTTGTAGTGTTTTTTTTCCGAAGACGGTTGTGTTCTTTTTTGTAAAAAGTTATTTAATGCTTGTTGTTGTGCGGGATTTTTGTTCGAATCTACTATCTGGTGGGGAGGGGTTATTTGTAACTCTCTCTGTTTTTTAGTTTTTTTCTAAGCTATCTAATCACTGCTATTAAAAAGCTAATAAATGAATAAAAAAAAAGTTATAGTCAAATTAATTTTCTTCTTCTTTTCGTGTGGTTAGTGACTAACCTGATGTCAGAGTTTTTATACCGTCCATGCGACTTGGCTTCACATGACGTCGAGAAATATCTCTCAGGCATACCGGTTTCCTCACGATGTTTTTTGTCACCGTTTTTGAAGCAATTGATAATTATAAAATACGCACATGAATCCGAAAAGTCAGAGGTTCGAACTCAAGACCTATGCCTTGGTATGCCAAGGCATAGGTCTAAAAAATTATTCAGTTTAATGTTATTTAATGTATTTGACTTACTAAGGTATGCCTTAGTAAGTCAAATACATTAAATAACATTAAACTGAATAATTTTTCTAAACAATGTTATAACTATTTATAATATGGCAAGTGCTTAAATTCATTATTTAGTGTTCTTACAATCGTAGGATTATTTATCTTTCTTTAGCTACATTTACTTATTTCTTATACGGAACCTTACGTAGTTTTACCAACTCGAACTAAGCAATTTTTTTGTACTATTGTGCGTCGATGTCTATATATATTAGACGGCCTAGAACCTGATATGATTTCAGGCCAAAACCTAGAGTGAGTACTAAATATTTATTACATTCCTGGCTTTCTATATTGTGAGGTTATAATTTTTTTTTCTCAAACATGCTTGGAAATTCGAGCGTTATTTTGACAACCTTCCAGATAAATCGAAAATGTTGTACTGGTCGAATACAAGCGAGCGCCCACATGTTGTGTTTGCGGCCGAATAAATTACTATGAAAACTCATATCTGTTGTGTTATTTAAAAATGGAACGAACTTTTTAGTTCAAAACATGGCAACCAAGGAGGTAACTTATCAAAGGTTTTATTCAAATATCGGATTCTCATTCGATATGATCGAATGAGAATCCGATAAGCAACCTTGTTTTGTACAGAGTGTTATGAAAACAGCCATAGCTACATTCGAACATTCTAGTAATTTGTATTTAAATAAAAAAGGAATGTGATTCATTGTTTAATGCCTCATTTATATTCAGCCTCCTCGCGCTGCCGGCAATAATTCCCTAAATACTGCCGTAGCAGGATCGAGAGAAATATGTGTTTACATTCAGCCCTGCCACTCACATTTCTTTCAACTTTCGGTAATGGCAGACGCGTCCGCACTGTGTCTTCTTGCAATACATAATTATGTTCAATATTTAAAAAAAAACAAATTCGAAAAAATAAAATACGTCGTCGTATTTTCTCTTCCAGGCATCGTGAACTTTATGTTTTAATTTGTGGTTTTGGTCGTTTATCGATTACAGCTTTTTCGGATTCCAGCAGTTAGCACACTCTAGTTATATCAATCACTAAGAATTCTTCCATTTTATGTAAAATACAGATACTCAGCTTTTTTTTTTTTGGGTGGGAAATCATCAAATGACTCCTCCCGCTCTGGGCGGAGCGAGAGCCATCGCTCACCGTCCGCAGGCTCAGAATCTCCCTCGCGCGCTCCGCCTTCGCGAGCATAACTGCTTCGCAGAAGGAGGTGATGGCCTCCCATGCACTCTCGCTCCGGACCATGGCCTGAACCAGGGCCGGACGCGAGAGATCGCCGCCGCCGATCGCCTCCGTGAGGACATGGCGGTGCTCCGTCCAAGCCGGGCAGACCTCCACCGTATGCTCCACCGTGTCCTCCGGGTGATCCACACAATGGTGACACCCGGGCGTTTCCTCCCGCTTGATCCTGAACAGGAACCTCCCGAAACAACCGTGTCTGGTGAGGACCTGCGTCAGGCGGAAGGTGAGGACGCCGTGGCGCCTCTCTAGCCACTCCTCAAAGAGGGGACTTACCGCCGCAATTGTGGCGTACCCACTGATACTCAGCTGCTTTTGTATCTGGAAAATGATAAGCAGAAGAGGACGACAATCTATATCATCATTCTCCTGCCGTTATTTCAATTTAACACTGTCTCTTTCTCCCACACTTCTCTATTAGTCGTCATCTCGGTGTCCCCCCCTTTCTATCCATATCATCTGTCACACAGTCCATCCATCGTTTCTTTGGTCATCGTCACTTTCAGACTTGAGGAAGTCTGAAAGTGGCACTGGACAAAGTGATAAGAGGTTATCTATCTATCGGGCTATCAATAATAGGTAATAGGGTATTTTGCCCGGCTATTATGAGGATTACCAATTCAATTAAAATAAATAAATGTCTAAACTGCGTTCGCAATTTATTTTCCAAACCTGTAAACAAACACGACTTTTAGGAAAAAACAACCGTAATTCCTACACATAAGGTTCAGTTTGCGTTACAACTTAATATCTTTGACTGACTTTGAATGACTTTTTCAATAGTAGGTACTAGTTTTAATTCAACTTTATGTACGCTTGCATTAACTTGAGGTTTGTTTATGTGGAAATAACATCAATTGGAAACAAGGTTCTAGATAGACCTTAGAAACGATGTTCCGCGAAGTAGAAAATCGTTTTCCGAATCATGCGGAATCAGGTAATGTTCAGAAGTACTGTTGATTTAACCCCCAACCGCAGAGCTATTAAGATATAAATAAATAACCCCGGTTATTAACCCTATCGACCTTTTCACCTATGGCCTGAACTATTAATAAGGCTCCGAATTATTTAATGCATTCGCTTCGGAAACTGATTTAAGAGGGTTATATTTTATTAATGGGTATTTCGAAGGTTTTACCCGTCAAATGCGGGTTAAATTTAGGATGGAAACAGATTTGTAGCACGTACTTAATTATTATACTGGTTGCACTTTTTTATATACATTAATAATATTATAAAGGACTGATTTCACCAATGAAACTGAACGCGTTTAGATGTGCTGAACGCGTTCAATTTCATTGGTGAAATCCGCACTAAGAATAGTACTAAGGTAGTTATGTAGAAAATCAAAGGTATTTTCAGAACCTTGCTTAATTTTACCTATAGGCAATACATCTTGGTATGAAACCTTCAATATTATTGTCGGTAGTCATAAAATCGTACCTGTATACGTCGCAAATAACCTTAAACCCTCCCTTATCGTACGTAGGTGAGTAATAAACTAAGTTTATGACTAAACTGACAATAGTGAATGCAGTTAAACTCTAGTTAAAATGACATTAATAAACGATGAATAACTTCAACCATCCGGGATAGTTGTTAAGGGCTATTTCAGGGTAAGTAGGTTTAAACAATGTTTTTGTTATCCTTATAAAACAAAACACCTATGGTCTGTTTAAATCCTTGTTTCCAATTGATGTTATTTCCACTTAAAGATACATCTACTTTATACTAGTGTAAATAAAGTTGATTTTAGACTGACTAGGACTGTTGAAAAGTCATAAAAAATATGAAGTTGTACCGCAACCGGAACCTTATGTTTAGGCATTACAGTTGATTTTCCTAAAACTCGTGTTTGCTTACATGTTTGGCAAATGAATTGCGAACGCAGATTATGTAAATTCAAGCGAAGTAATACCTAGTTTAGCACATTCGCTACCAACTTAAATTGATCTTAATATTCAAATCAAAACTGTTGTTCTTTGACAGTTGTATCAAATGGCTGTGACACCGATGACACGGCAATTTGACGTAGTGTGTCAATTTCATTAATAACTAATTCTTGACTGCATGAAAATGTACCTCTAAGCCCCAGTAAGTTGTTTGAAGTCGTGATATAGTTATATCCCTGGGGCTATAGTTATATACCGTAATATAGTTATATGAAAGGGGTTTATAACTGTATTACTGGGAATATAAATATGATACGAGCACGATCTAGCATAAATACACTATTAGCGCACTCCGACCAAATAGGTTAGGTTAGAACGGTAACCAACTAATCTGCGTGCGCAATTCATTTGCAAAACAATTAAACAAACACGAGTTTTCCACTTACACAAACATCAACTCTATGCAAGTGTAAATAAAGTTGATTTTAGACCGACTAGTATTGTTGAAAAAGTCATAAAAAATGTGAAGTTGTAGCGCAAACTGAACCTTATTTGTAGGCATTACAGTCGTTTTTCCTGAAACTCGTGTTTGTTTACATTTTTGGCAAATTAATTGGGAATGCAGATTATGTGGAAATTGGTCTCAGTAACAAAATTAAGGCACTCCGACAGTTATGAACCGCTTTCATATAACTATATTACGGCATAAGGCTTCAATAACTATATTACGGTATAAGGCTTCAATAACTATATTACGGTATAAGGCTTCAATAACTATATTACGGTATAAGGCTTCAATAATCTTACTGCGACGTATACAGGAAAAGTTTTTAACCAGTGCGCAAATTTTTTTTGGTGGTTCAAAATCAGTAATAGAACACATTACCATTATTTATTCAATATTTTTTTAAATATTTTTATCCTACTTTAAATCAGCAAAATATGGACACAATCTATTCGTAATAATATCAATGGGCGCACGCGGCGCGGCGGCCGGCCCAAGCGGCGGTGTTGAACCTCCCCTCCCTCACCGGGCGGCAAGGCGACGCCCGCGCGCCGGGTGCTGTGACCGACAGTTCGCTCATCGCACGCGTTGTCGTGTGACGTCGCGTCTAATCGCTTTCCCGCGCTGCACGTGTGTCGTACTTGTACAGACCTACCGGTCACGATGTCAGACTTCACTAACCGGGAGTTTTATGAGATGGTGCGAGTGTATGTACTGAGTGGTGAAAGTTTGCGAGCAGCTCACAGAGCATACCTCGAATGCGAGCCCATGGAATCCTTAACCCCGTGAAAGGAAAAGACCATTTTAGCGGCATAAGGTATTAAGTAATGTAGATTGAATTGATAATAATGCTTTATTTTCTGAATTTTGATGGTCCTAAGCCCATTAAAGTATGAAGGAAAAATTGGAATTACTCTTCAAATAACTTCAGGTCACGGCCTAAACATAAAAAAGTCTAGTTCGAATCTGATAAAATTAGCGATCAATACATTGTAAGTATTGTAACCCACGTAAATACCTACGCCAGCGAATCGAGCGAGCGCACAGCTGATAGGTAGGTACTTTCGCGCGTTCCGCTTCGCCGCTCGCCGCCGGGTAGCCATGCAACCACTTTTAAAATAAACATCTTTCGTTAACGAAAACTTTTTTTTTTGTACTATGACGTATCAAAATAAAAAAAGTATGTTCAATAAAACTCGTTTAAGTTTAATTTGTAAAAATTTGCGCAGTGGATAAAAACTTTTCCTGTATATGTAAAGAAATAATAATTTCTTTATTTAGTTTATTAAAGCGCACCACTGTTGGTAACGAGTGAACTAAGTACATAACTATTTCAATAGATGGCGCTGTTCGCGAGACAGTCAACTTGACGAGTAAAGCAGGATGGATGTCACCATGACTGTGATTTAATTGTTGGAATAATATAAGAAGGAATTGTTATTTAAATAATAAACTTTTAATGTCGTTTCTTTGTTTTACAGGTAGGATATAATGGTTTAAGCTTATCAGTGTATTTATTAGTGTATGTATGTGAGTACTAAAATACATCTTTGTTTTACAGAGCAACACGGTGTTAATGGTACAGAAGAAGTTCCTGCGATCGATGAATTATAAGTGTTTCCAGTCAAAAATTCCATATGTGCAGCTATTGAAACGGCATGGAGTTCCAGATCTGGGGTCTAGGCGGTTATTACTTGATGTCATAACCCTGCACGGTATATGTAATAACAAATTTGACTGTATCGAACTTACAAGTAAGTTGTGTTACAAGGTGCCCCGCAGTGTTATTTTAAGGGGGGTGCGCGTGCCTCAACTGTTCCACACGGATATATGGGCGACTAATGCTGGGGAACGAGCACCTCTTCGCCGTCATGTTGATGCATACAACGCGCGTTTCATGGACCTTGATATATTTTATCTATCTAAGCAAGTATTTAAGAAAATGGCTCTGGATATTTTGTCCGCAGAGTAAATTGAGTAACTTTAGGCAATCTTAGCGCTAATATGACAACGATTCTTTTGTTTTGTTTTGTTTATCGCTTTATATTATCACTTCTTTTAACTTTTAGTTAATTCGTGGACAATGGTGTGGGTTGCATGTTTGGCAATTCCTAGCTATTTTCTGTATTTTTTAACATGTAACTGTTTTTGGTCCCTAATAAATAAATAAATAAACACGATTGTTTGTTTGAAATTTACAATTCCTGTTAAATTCAGAGATATTGTCTTATAGATATATACATAGGTACCTAAATAAACTCTCTACTATAAACTTACATTGCGATAAGACTACAAACAAATACAAACTAGATTTAATTCCCTATTTCTATCTTTGTCTACCACCAAACAATGTAGTACATCTATCTCGCTCATTCCACAATACCACATACTGCACTTCTTTGGATATGAATCAAAGACCAATTTCCTCTATAAATCTGTCCTGCTCTAGCACGTAGGCTAATCTATTTACCTCTCCCTCATACATCAGTTCCATGTAGAGCAATCTACAGGATGTGCAATAAAATATTAGTGGTATTCTTCAATGGCTACCTAATTATGACCAAATTTGGTTTAGTTAAGTGGAGTGGTTATAAGTGGGATATGGAAAATACTGTTTTGGAAAGGCTAGGATTCGATTGCGAGAGAGTAATGTTAGAAGTCTACAAATAAGGAGGTCTTGTTAGAAAACAGCAATAATCAAACAATAGTTGAGCCCATGGTATAATAATATACTTCGCCAGGTGTAGCATTCCGAGACACAGTGGTCACGTGGGTGACACAAGTCTACGTCATCACATCTGTGTTACCAGAAGTTTGTAATAATAACTCCCCAACCACCTTTATTACCTGTGCGAATCCGATAAAACAATGAGGTTTTAATTAACAATTACGTTGGTTTATGTTTAAATTGAATACAATTTAAATGCTTTGTACATATTTTTTAACAGAATGGTGACTGAAAATCTTTCCTTAATTCGTGTTTTGTTACAATAAAGTGGCAAATGGATTGTGAGGTAAGCATGTGCCACTCCCGGAATGCCAGACCTTGTTTTATTAGACCATGGTTGAGCCTAAGACTTTTTGTACACGGCACGGTTTCTTTAAGAGGCTTACAACAGCTAAAGCGCGGTCACTGTCCGACTGCATAGAAAAGAAAGAGAAGCGTGATGACACAACGCTGGTAATTTATTTTAAAATATGAAGCAATTATCTATCTAGTTGCTTGTAGAAAAATCTGACAAAAATCAAAATGATTGCATGTATATTAAATAGATTTTTAAAATAATCGTTAAAATATTTTTATTTTATTAAGAGGTAGGATCTTCTTTATTTAATTAAAGTAATTTTTCACTTTGTAGTGTTTATTTGAAAGTCGGTAGTTTAAAAAAAAAAAAAAAAAACACTTTTTGGTTGTGGTACCTACCCCACACTAATTCAAATATCACTACCTGATATGTAAATAACAGTGACAGGAACTTAACATCATCCATATAGGTTATGTGGAAAAACGGAACGGAACGTATTATTGAAGCTAACTCAAAAACTACCCAAGCAAAGTTAATAAAATTTATATAGGACCACCTCTGAAGTATGACCTATCAAACAAAAAAGAATCATCACAATCAGTTCTTAATAGGCGGAGTAATCACGTGAAAAAACATAAAAATAAATAGTCGAATTGAGAACCTTCTTCTCCTTTTTGAAGTCAGTTAAAAATATTCCAACCCAAGCCAGTGTAATGAAAAGCAATGATACACAAATCTAATAATTGTGTATCTTTGACATATTGTGTTGTTAGGAGCTCACTCAAGGGGTCGCGGGAAAGTCCGAAAGGGATACCGTGGCCCCTGGCAACGTACTGGCAACTGAAGGAACACGGGTGGGTTTTAGTCAGTAAGAGTCTGACACGCCTCCCGCCTCCCGCTCCGCCCAGAGCGGGAGAAGTTATTTTTGATAATAAACCAAACTAAAAAAAAAAAAAAGAAACTCACTCAAACTCAAAGCATTTAGGATTTCAATTAAACCATTTACAGGCACTTTTGAATTTTCAAGAAATCGGTTAGTCAGAAATATGGAGCTACGAGTAGTTGCCCGTTCCAAAGCTTAGTAGGTACATATGGAGAAGAACGGGCAAGAAACTCCACGGACACTCTTTTAAATAAATAAAAAATTGTTACAACCAAACCTAAGTGTAGGCGCTATAACTTAGGCCTTTCTAAATAACTTGCTCTAATTTGAACAAAAACATTCTTAGAGCTCCGAATGGAAAACAAGCAGTCTATGAATTGTGAGCCTTGATCGTAAAGGTTGTGAAATTGTTATTATTCCAGTATCACAAGGAGTACACAGTTTATCCGTACAAGGAACTCATTGTTCAATCCGTGTTGCGGGAAATGAGCTCAACACAATAGCATAAGTATGATTCGAAAAAAAAATTAACTCATTTGTTTAGGTACTGGATGAAAATCATTTTTCTAAACTGAATATTAAAAAAAGAGAAAATTTGTTTTTTTGTATGTTTGTTTGTTACGCTTTCACGCTAAAACTGCTGAGCAGATTTGAATGAAATTTGGCACATGGGTAGACCATGATCTGGATTAGGACATAGGATACTTTTTCCCGATATTCCTACGGGATCGAGACTTATGCGGGTGATACCGGGGGCGCAGGTAGTATCAAATATATTAATATTTAAATAAAATATTTTGATAGTTGAAGGTCGATCTAACTTCGGATCCTATACTACAAGTACCTACCTCAATCTACCCAGCCCATTTTTTCTCAACTATGTTGGGGTCGGCTTCCTTCCTGACTTCCACCAACAACCCAGTTACTAGGTAACACGATACACCTTGGTAAGACTGTCAGTCTTTCGGGAGTCTGACGACTGTCAATGATCCACGAATGACAGCCGGGATCAACAGGTTAACAGGCTTTCCGAGGCACGGAGGGGTCTCGGTATGTGAAGATGTCACCCATCGACGGCCTAACCGCGGTAAGCGGAGCGGGAGGGCGTGTCAGATTCTTACTGACTAAAACCCACCCGTGTGTTCCTTCAGTTGCCTGTGTGTTGCCAGGGGCCACGGTATCCCTTTCGGACTTTCCCACGACCCCGGCAGGCATCGGTCCTGTATCTTCGACCCGGACCTGGTCCTTATTGGACGGCGAGCTATCCATTGCTCACCGTCCGCAAGCCCGCGCCTACGGTGACCGGGAATCGGCCTGCGATTCCCGATGATCTCACACCTTTATCTTAGTTCCTATCTAAAAAAATCAATAAGCACAATACATTTGAAGTGCCTAGAAATTATTAAAATTACATGTATTTGTGTGCGACTGGCATTTATTATTATGTATCGCGATTTGTGTGTATAAATTGTATTGTCACTAGTTAATATTTAACACAACATAACATCACGCCTTGTCTTCCCGAAGGGGTTGGGCAGAGGTGTACCTATAGTAAAGCCACGTTTCGCCAGTTATGTTTAAGTTGTAGCTACCAAATGCAATTCTAACTAGACATGCTTCAAAATTAAAACATCGAGAGCAAACCGAAAATTCTAGAACTAAAAATTCGAAGACATGTGACATCCACCAACCCGCACTGGGCCCGCGCGGTGAATTACGGCCCACTGCCTCTCACAGAGAGGAGGCCGGTGTCTCAGGTCTCAGCAGTGGGAACGTTATGGGCTGATAATGCTATGCTTCAAAATTCCGGGTAGCAAGTGTATCTTATTTCGAGTTAATGCCTGGATGAGAAGATTTGGTGGTGTATATCAAGCTTAACAGTTGCATTGACTACATTGAGAGATTAAAGGAAGCGGTGGATTTCGTTACATCGATGTTTTTGGTAGGCTCGCTGTGATGTGAAAGCGTAGCAATTAGGAGCTATGCTATAGCTTAATTTTTTGAATTGACGGAACTCTATTAAGCCCTAGCTATAGATATAAAATAATAATAATAATACCAGTTACTATCCCACTGCAGGGCAAAGGCCTCTTCTCATACACAGAAGGCACGAGCATTGATCACCACGCTTGCTCAAGACGGGTTGGCGATTTCAAACTTATATTAACTATAAGTCCAGGTTTCCTCACAGTGTTTTTCTTCACCGATGTCAGTAATAAACAAGTTAAAGTCAGAAAGTATATATGAATTGAAAAAGAGAGAAGATATGTTTTTCTGGAGGTTAAGTTCTTAAACGTTAACGCCGGTAGCAGACCTCCGCCGCGAAACCGCAGTAATTCAATTCAACCGGCTCGCGTCATGTTCCGCCATTCGAAATTCGAGTAGCAGAACATGACGCGAGCCAGTTGAATTGAACTACTCCGGTTTCGCGACGAAGGCGTGCTACTGGCGGTAATGTTATCTAATTTTTCATCGAAAATATAATATAACTAGTAGTTTCACTTACTATATATATTTTACAATGCATTTGCTCGAAAAGAGCCTTTTCCAAGCAGTAAATTAGTGCGGAAAGTGTCACTTTTTTTTTACTAGTGCTTTTTACTTTTCTGTTTTTTTTTTAATTTTTGTGGCCGTCGTCAGCCCGTTGCAAAGAGTTTTTATTATTTGAAAACAAGAAAAAGTAAGAGAAAAGTTTTACAAATCAGATGATGATGATAACGATGGCGATGGCGATGAAGATATCGATGACGATGGCGATGGCAATGGCGGAGTCAAAGTCAAAGTCGAAGTCGAAGTCAAAGTCAAAGTCGGAGTCGGGGTCGGAGTCGGGGTCGGAGTCGGGGTCGGAGTCGGTCGGAGTCGGTCGGAGTCGGTCGAAGTCGGTCGGAGTCGGAGTCGGTTGGAGTCGGAGTCGGTTGGAGTCGGAATCGGAGTCGGAGTCGGAGTCGGTCGGAGTCAGTCGGAGTCGGTCGGAGTCGGTCGGAGGCGGTCGGAGTCGGTCGGAGTCGGTCGGAGTTGGTCGGAGTCGGCCGGAGTCAGTCGGAGTCGGAGTCGGTCGGAGTCGGTCGGAGTCGGTCGAAGTCGGTCGGAGTCGGAGTCGGTTGGAGTCGGTCGAAGTCGGTCGGAGTCGGAGTCGGAGTCAGTCGGAGTCGGAGTCGGAGTCGGAGTCAAAGTCTAGAGGGGCTAGACGGAAAAAATTAAGACCAAAAGTTGTAACGACACTTTTTGCTATAGTTGTAAGCCGTGCGGCGTGCGCGTATTTCTCTGTCAGTCTCTTTCTCTCTCTTTCATAGAAAGAGGAACTTCGTTCCATCCGGGTGTCCCTTGACACCTCTCAAGTTTTTTTTAATTTCCTCGCACAATGCATAGTAAAACGTTGTATGATACACGTGCGTAAGATGATTTCCGACTCGTGTCAACTTATAAATATAGAAATAACCTACCTTCCGCACTTATAGCATAAATAACTATTTTTGAAGTATTTAGTGCTCTAAAGCAGTTTCCCTGCCATTAGTAAATTAGGGTTTTTTTTTTTTTTTTTTTTTTTTTTGGGTGGGAAATCATCAAATGACTCCTCCCGCTCTGGGCGGAGCGAGAGGGAGTGTCAGACTTTTACTGACTAAAACCCACCCGTGTTCCTTCCGTTGCCTGTGTGCCGGGGCCGCGATATCCCTTTCGGACCAACTCGCAACCCTGGCAGGCATTGGCCCTTACGGACCCCGTCAGTTGGTGCTGACATCTCTTTGAGGCGCGCGTGGAACACAACGCGCCGTCGACCCGGGCCTGGTCCTAATCGGACGGCGAGCTACCCATTGCCCACCGTCCGCAAGCCCGCGCCTACGGTGGCCGGAAGTCGGCTCGCGACTCCCGACGCCCGGGGCGTCTCCTGCGGCGACTAGGGGCGCGAGGGCGCGCATCTTGCATTTCCCTCGCGCGCTCCGCCTCCTCCTTCGCGAGCATTACTGCTTCGCAGAAGGAAGTGACGGCTTCCCATGCACTCTCGCTCCGGACCATGGCCTGAACCAGGGCCGGACGCGAGAGATCGCCGCTGCCGATCGCCTCCGTGAGGACACGGCGGTGCCCCGCCCAAGCCGGGCAGACCTCCACCGTATGCTCCACCGTGTCCTCCGGGCGATCCACACAATGGTAACACCCGGGCGTTTCCTCCCGCTTTATCCTGAACAGGAAACTCCCGAAACAACCGTGTCCGGTGAGGACCTGCGTCAGGCGGAAGGTGAGGACGCCGTGGCGCCTCTCTAGCCACTCCTCAAAGAGGGGCCTTACCGCCGCAATTGTGGCGTGCACAAAGCGCTTAGTAATCATAATATTTTTACAATGCACTTGCTCGAAAAGAGCCTTTTCCAAGCAGTAAATTAGTGCGGAAAGTGTCACTTTTTTTTTACTAGTGCTTTTTACTTTTCTGTTTTTTTTTTAATTTTTGTGGCCGTCGTCAGCCCGTTGCAAAGAGTTTTTATTATTTGAAAACAAGAAAAAGTAAGAGAAAAGTTTTACAAATCAGATGATGATGATAACGATGGCGATGGCGATGAAGATATCGATGACGATGGCGATGGCAATGGCGGAGTCAAAGTCAAAGTCGAAGTCGAAGTCGAAGTCAAAGTCAAAGTCGGAGTCGGGGTCGGAGTCGGGGTCGGAGTCGGGGTCGGAGTCGGTCGGAGTCGGTCGGAGTCGGTCGAAGTCGGTCGGAGTCGGAGTCGGTTGGAGTCGGAGTCGGTTGGAGTCGGAATCGGAATCGGAGTCGGAGTCGGTCGGAGTCAGTCGGAGTCGGTCGGAGTCGGTCGGAGGCGGTCGGAGTCGGTCGGAGTCGGTCGGAGTTGGTCGGAGTCGGCCGGAGTCAGTCGGAGTCGGAGTCGGTCGGAGTCGGTCGGAGTCGGTCGAAGTCGGTCGGAGTCGGAGTCGGTTGGAGTCGGAGTCGGTTGGAGTCGGAATCGGAGTCGGAGTCGGAGTCGGTCGGAGTCGGTCGGAGTCAGTCGGAGTCGGTCGGAGTCGGAGTGAATCGGAGTCAGTCGGAGACGGAGTGAGTCGGAGTCGGAGTCACTCGGAGTCGGAGTCGGAGTGAGTCGGAGTCTGAGTCGGTCGAAGTCAGTCGGAGTCGGAGTCGGAGTCGGTCGTAGTCAGTCGGAGTCAGTCGGAGTCGGTCGGAGTCAGTCGGAGTCGGTCGGAGTCAGTCGGAGTCGGTCGGAGTCGGAGTGAGTCGGAGTCAGTCGGAGACGGAGTGAGTCGGAGTCGGAGTCGGAGTCTGAGTCGGTCGGAGTCAGTCGGAGTCGGTCGGAGTCGGTCGGAGTCAGTCGGAGTCAGTCGGAGTCAGTTGAAGTCGGTCGGAGTCAGTCGGAGTCGGAGTCGGAGTCAGTCGGAGTCGGAGTCGGAGTCGGAGTCAAAGTCTAGAGGGGCTAGACGGAAAAAATTAAGACCAAAAGTTGTAACGACACTTTTTGCTATAGTTGTAAGCCGTGCGGCGTGCGCGTATTTCTCTGTCAGTCTCTTTCTCTCTCTTTCATAGAAAGAGGAACTTCGTTCCATCCGGGTGTCCCTTGACACCTCTCAAGTTTTTTTTAATTTCCTCGCACAATGCATAGTAAAACGTTGTATGATACACGTGCGTAAGATGATTTCCGACTCGTGTCAACTTATAAATATAGAAATAACCTACCTTCCGCACTTATAGCATAAATAACTATTTTTGAAGTATTTAGTGCTCTAAAGCAGTTTCCCTGCCATTAGTAAATTAGGGTAAGAAGATAATAATAAGAATTAACAATAAAGTCCCCAAATTCAGCAAGAATACTTACCTCAAGTGGAGGGGCTTGTGGTTAAGTAATAACAGCCGCACGAGTCAATCAATCAGGTTAAGCAACGCTTGCCGCGGTTGTGTCCGTGGTCCATCTTTACAAGCCAAGACTCCTCTGTGCCTCGGAAAGCACGTTAAGCCGTTGGTCCCGCCGGCCATTTATAGATCTTTGACAGTTGTTACGGGTTGTCAGAAGCCCGAAAGTCTGATAACCAGTCTTAACTAAAGGATATCGTGTTACCCAGTAACTGGGTTGTGGAGGTCAGATAGGCAGTCGCTCCATGTAAAATACTGGCATTCAGCTGCATCCGGTTAGACTGAAAGTCAACCCCAACATAGTTGGGAAAAGGCTAGACAGATGATGACTTATCTGAAATTTAAACTTGCCAAATTGCTCAAATCAAAAACAATACTCCGACTAAGTTAAATAAAACAACTTCTATGGCCCTTTTAGGTCCGTATTACAGAAGAAAACTCAAGCATTGATCTCTATTTAAAACTAGTTTTGAGTCGAGTTTTAATTTTAGAACGTTCCTTCTCAGCATAGATTTTTTGATCATAGTTCAGCTGAGTTTGGCTCTATTTTAGATCGTTACCTACTCAGTTCACGAATCGAACCCAAGCAGTCATTGGTTCTGTAATCACCCAAGTGTGGTCGAGACCGCGCTTGAGCATAGATTGTCATGTCAATTTTTGTTCTGTTCAGTCTACCTGCATTGTCGAGTTGGTAAATAATGATGTTTTTTTTAAATGATATTGTACTATCAAAATGGATAATATTTGTAGAAGTAGCTCATTACAATAATTTATTCAACGATGATTCAAATAGAAGGTTGAACTATAGCGACACTCACGCATTTTATTTTATTTTCAACAATATTCTTTAAGTACTTAAAAGGATTTTTCCAAAGGACTGAAATTATTTTATCGTCCTGTCATTTTATAGTGATAATATTATTATTAAATAAATTAGCAAAACTAATTATTAAACGTAATAAATAAAACATACAACTGTATCCGATACGCATAGACAATAAGTACAAATCTCTGCTTGAGACTGGATCTGAGTCTCGATTTATCTGAACAATGAGTAGAGTTTGATTACCGTTCTGGAATAAGGTCGATGCACAAGTACTGATTCAAGAGATCAAACTGAACTTGAGGAACGTTCTGTAATATGGATCTAAATGTCAAAAGTGCCTACTTACCCATTGCAGGTATTGAACCCTGGCTACGGTATTAACTAGACACCTGCCGGGGTTGCAGGAAAGTCCGAAAGGGATACCGTGACCCCTGGCAACGGAAAGGCATCTGAAGGAACACGGGTGGGTTTTAGTCAGTAAGAGCCTGACACGCCCTCCCGCTCCGACCAGAGCGGGAGAAGTTATTTGATAATTTCCCACCACAGAAATAGAGCATCGCATAGCTGACTATACCAAACCACCCTAACCATTACCATACAGAATAATACTCGTAGAGCATCGAATTTGGCCCAAATCCTATTTCCAGATAGAATTTAGGGTTTATAGCCAAAGATGTGGCCTTAATGGGCCATTACGATGAGGCAATATAATCTTATAGTGAACTGCAGCGTTGAGTTGTATAGATTTTTACTCGAGTGGGAAAGATAACAACGGAGTTAGTTTAGCGAGTTAGATTAGCTGGAACGCCTCTGCCTAATCCTTCAAGTATTACAGCCGTTATGTTGTGATATCTATTTAAATAAAAATCAATTGTTGTTCGTTTGTCTCGCTAAAACTCGAGAACGGCTGGGCCGATTTACCTGATTTTGGTTTTGAAATGTTTGTCGTAGTCCAGGGAAGGTTTAAACGGTGACGGTAGGTAGGGTAGGTAGGGTAGGTAGGGTAGGTAGGGTAGGTAGGGTAGGTAGAGTAGGTAGAGTAGGTAGGGTAGGTGGGTAGGGTAGGTACGGTTTAGTGCTACCCGTGCGAAATCGGGCCGGGTTAAGCTAGTTATGTTTTTAAAAATTCTCTTACATGAAAAATGCTGCAGTTGAATACGAGGGCAACCTGTTAGCAAAAGTTAGTTCATTATAAAACCATAGGTCAACCATGTTGTTGAGAGAATCTTGAAGTTATCAACGCTAGTCGTAACTTTTTGTTTAAAACTTTATAACACGTGTTGTCTTGCAGACCTTTAGCTGCATTCATAGTTAAAAAGTTTCAAGATGAGGAAACTACAACGGATATGTGACAAGAAAAGATATATGATGATATACTGGCGAGCAGTATTCCATTTTTACCATTAAAATTGCTTCCACGAGAGACAATACTTAAATATACGAGTATATCGTGGCCTATCTTAGAATTGATCATTTCTTGAAGGGATCGACCGAAATAGTGCATTTCATGAAATAGAACATCGACCACTACTCACATCATGATGTGGTCTGGCCAGATCATTGCATACTCAACGTTTGACGATATGAAAAATTAAAAACACTAGTCGTGTTTTTAATTGTGCATATCGTCAAACGTTTAGTTCATTCATGATGTGGCCAAACATTAGTGATCATATCGTAAAATGGTTACATTGTCCACCGGTAGAGGCGTTGATGTCGCTTTGTTTTTGGTGTGCATCATGGCAGCAGCATACAACAAATCAAACAAAGTAATGACCACGCAATGAAAGTCGATGTACTTTTATTGGATTTCCAAATATGATATTATGGAATGTGACCAACTTGGAGTAGCGCTCGCGGCGTGATTTTTTTATTTTAACAAACTAATTTTAGATGTTATGTTGCATTTCATGCTGCTTGTGGCCCCCCGACCAAATGGGTATGGTACATTTTAGCTGTCCATTTCATCAAATGCAACCAATCTGCCTAGCCTTTTCCCAACTATGTAGGGGTCGGCTTCCAGTCTAACCGGATGCAGCTGAACACCAGTATTTTACATGGAGCGACTACCTATCTGACCTCCACAACCCAGAAACTGGGTAATACGATACCCCTTGGTAAGACTGGTGTCAGACTTTCGGGCTTCTGGCGACTCGTAACGACTGTCCACTGAGGATTCTCGGTATGTAAAGATGGTCACCCATCCACTGACCAACCCCGGCAAGCGTAGCTTAACCTGATAGATCGACCAGTGCGGCTGTTGTTACTTAGCCACGAGCTCCTCTATTTCATCAAATGCAACCATTTTATGAAATGGTCGAACACTTCTTCTTCTTCTTCTGTCGAATTCTTAGATCTGGCTACCACATACGTATACATACATACATACATAAAGTCACGCCATATTTCCAAGAGGATAGGCAGAAACTACAGCCGCCTGCAACTATCCTTGCTCCTTTTGCTTCGTTTCCGTTCGGTCATACACGCACACCGGTTACACCTCAGGTTACGGCTCAGGGTAGCCACCGTAGGCGCGGGCTTGCGGACGGTGAGCAATGGGTAGCTCGCCGTCCGATAAGGACCAGGCCCGGGTCGACGGCGCGTTGTGTTCCACGCGCGTCTCAAAGAGATGTCAGCACCAACTGACGGTGTCCGTTAGGGCCAATGCCTGCCAGGGTTGCTAGTTTGTCCGAAAGAGAAATCGCGGCCCCGGCAGACAGGCACCGGAAGGTACACGGGTGGGGTTTAGTCTGTAAAAGTCTGACACACCCTCCCGCTCCGCAGCGGGAGAAGTAATTTGATAATTTCCCAAACAAAAAAAAGGCTCAGGGTTAAGTTTCTCTATTATCTACTTTAATATCGTATTCACAAATTAGAAGCGGTCAATATGTTGTTTTTGTTCAAAAATCATAAAATAAAAATGTATCAGCACCTGCCAAACTTTAGAACTCATAAAAATGGATGGTTATGATTAGTGGTGGGGGGGGGGGGGGGCGTTTGGGGACTGTCTTGTGTAATTCTGACATTTAAAAAGTTCTGATTGTCAGCCTAATTAGAATAAATGTTTTTTATTTTATTTCTAAAATCTGAACACCTGATTCAATTAACCGTTTCTTGAGATTCCGATATAAAATAATGTCGAAAATCGCTAAGTAATTTACATACTAATTAACCAATTTACACTAGAATCCAATCTGGTTTAGCATTAATTGGTACCTATTAATTACGTATAATATTGAACCAGAGAATTATAAGTAAATAGCGACTCGCCCTTGCCTCGCACGAGTGTCGAAATCGAAGTTAAATATTAACGTTTTCTTTAAATAAATGCTCTAAATGTAAAACCGTATAGTATATATAGAAATAAAGAAATTAAGAAATTAAGAGCGTTTATTCTGAAGGTGGGCAACGTCGCAAATAGATGTCAAATATTTCACTGTTTTGATTAATTTGGCAATATTACTGTGTGAAAATAAAAAACGTGGCTAACTAGCGAACTACAATATTCATAATGAAATGCAATAATTAATATCGTAACACCGAATATTTAGTTTTAGATGTAAAAAAACTATTTGGAAACTTTCCAATTGCGTTTTTTACACCTAAAATGGGTACAACATCAAATTAAATGTTATAATTGCAATTCATTATTAATATTCTAGTTCGCTAGTTAGCCACATTTCTTATTTATATTCAGTAATATTGCTATAAGAATCAAAACAGGTAAATATTTGACACTTATTTGCGACGATGCCAACTTTTAGGATAAACCCTCTTAAGAAATAAAGAAAAACTGACGCCTTCTTCCCATGGCGGTAGGCAGAAACTACAGATCGCCACCTGCTGCCCACACGGTGCTCTTGAACCACATTAAATTATCTGTATTTCTCCAAATGCCGTTAGTTGACTACCACAAAACACTTTTCATCCCACTATTCAATATAATATTGCAGCAATACACAGCCGTAAAGTAAATAATTATTTTTTTCCGGTGTCGGT
This sequence comes from Agrochola macilenta, assembly GCA_916701695.1. Taxonomy (NCBI): domain Eukaryota; kingdom Metazoa; phylum Arthropoda; class Insecta; order Lepidoptera; family Noctuidae; genus Agrochola; species Agrochola macilenta. The sequence goes on along the minus strand of OU753578.1, from coordinate 10,474,755 downwards.
GTCTGCGTCTCTTTACTTGTCATCACGATGCCATAGAGTACCACAGATACTAAAGGCATAGACAAGTAACTGATGTTACGTCGGATGCAGACACGCGGATTACATAATATTTTACTCTTCATTGTATTTCACACACCTTTTTATTTTTATTTTTTATTATATTTATTTGTCTGTATTGTATCGATCTATCCGTGACATCACTGCGGGCCCTATCAGAATATCAGCGCTGCGACATTTTTATTTATTCATCATGCTGAGATAGGAGCCTTTTGGCCTCGTACAGGACTTCCTTCTTTAAATTTTAATGTTACAATTGCTTTTTATTTATGTTTAATGTGTTTTTAGTTTAGGAGCTCGTGGCTAAGTAACAACAGCCGCACTGGTCGATCCATCAGGTTAAGCTACGCTTGCCGGGGTTGGTCAGTGGATGGGTGACCATCTTTACATACCGAGAATCCTCCGTGCCTCGGAAAGCACGTTAAGCCGTTGGTCCCGGCTGTCATTCATGGATCTTTGACAGTCGTTACGAGTCGTCAGAAGCCCGAAAGTCTGACACCAGTCTTACCAAGGGATATCGTATTACCCAGTTACTGGGTTGTGGAGGTCAGATAGGCAGTCGCTCCATGTAAAATACTGGTATTCAGCTGCATCCGGTTAGACTGGAAGCCGACCCCAACATAGTTGGGAAAAGGCTAGGCAGATTGATTGTGTTTTTAGTTTAATGTGATTTCCTGTGCGAGTCTCAATAAATACTTTTTCTTTCTTTCTTACTTTTCTACCCCGTTACATTTACGTTCATACGTCAGGTCATTCCCGTACTCCGGTTTCGAGTACTACGCCTAATATGTCCTTCTAGGGCGTCCCCTCGCGGCGTTTCCACTCACATCTGCCTTGTTAACATACGAGTATATTTTGTTAGTCGCCTTTCATTCGTCATCTTTAAAATAACCAAACCATCTCAGCATACTCTTTTCATTTTGTCTGTACATCTTCTTTTTAACCGACTTCCAAAAAGGAGGAGGTTATATTATGTTTTTTTTTTTTTTTTTTTTTTTTTTTTGTTTTTTTTTTTTTTTTAATGTATATCCGTCGATTTCTCCGTGAATTGTGGACCGATTTTGAAATTTTTTTTTTTGTTTGAAAGGGTATGCTCCCGGATTGGTTCCATATCAATAATTGATATGGGACCAATCCGGGAGCATACCCTTTTATTAACTTTATGTTTATTAACTTTGCTGGGATAGTTTTTCAGTAAGCTTCAATAATACGTTTTTTTCCCACTTAGTTTATGTGGATGATATGATTATAACCTTCCTGTGACTGTTATTTACATAGCAGGTACTGGTAATCGAATTTGTGTGGGGTAGGCACCACAACTAAAAAGTGAAAAGTAAAAAGTTTTTAAACATCATCATTTATCACATTATTCCTCAGCTTACCATTCATAGTTACACCACACAATCTATAGACTGATATAGATTACTAGCTTTTGCCCGAGACTTCGTCCGCGTAGAAGTCGAAAATGGTTCTAATAGGATTTTTTATTGGTTTTTTACGTTATTAATTTTGTTATAACATGTAAAAAACAATATTTTTTGTTTTTCCTTCGGGTGCTAGAATCACCAGGCTACTCTGTGCGCTTACTCTGGAGCATGCCACATACAACTGACCGTGGGAGGGAGAACAGCTTTCCCTCAAGTCTACTCCCGATACCTTAAGAGTATGACCTTGAGCTTTGTTTATGATCATTGCGAAGCAGACCAAAGTCTGCTTCGCAATGATCATAAACAAATAGCGGAGATGTGCCAATATTAATTTCCCATCAAAATGGGAAATTAATATTGGCACATCTCCGCTCCTCACCTCTCGTCTCCGCTCCAGTGGACAGGCAGCCTAAAGCTTAGCAACCTTCAAATGCGGTACTAATATACGTAGTACGGTGACTTTCGAGACATTCCAATTTTAAAGAGTATTTGCATTGCACCAAGCATTTATGTGAGTTCAACCTTATTTGAGAAAAATCGGATTGAGTTTTGAAAATAAAAAATAAAATGATAATATAACTAAACAAAATAAAATGTAATTTAAATCAAAAGGACTAAGGACGTAAATATCATGTTTGGTATAGTAGCTCACTAATTAAAATAATTAAAGAAAAAAGTAAGGCACACTCGCGTTGGAAGCGTTTTGGAAACTTGCTCGATTACGACGAATTCGCACTGTTACGGGACAGACAGCGACATGTCCAGGAGACTTGTTATAATAAACACTTGCAGGAGACGGAACGCAATCTGAAAAAAGATCCAAAAAAAATTTGGACCTATATAAAGACCATGCGTGGAGGTTCGAATTACCCAAAAAATTTGTCTCACAACAACATTAAATATTCGGAGGGCCAGGAAATTTGCGAGGCGTTTAATGACTTTTTCCACGACGTTTTTGGTGAACCTTCTGACTGTGACCTTGTTAGTTCATTGAACGAGGACGAAAAAGATAATTGTTCTGACATTATATCTACTTTACAATTTACGTCGTTAACCGTGGAGAAGTCATTGAATGCTTTAAGCGTCGATAAGGGTCCTGGTTGTGACGGAATGCCTCCAGTATTTTGGAAGAATTGCGCAAAGTCTTTAGCACCTCCAATTAGTTTTATTTTTAATCTCTCTTTAACAGAAGGCACTTTCCCAAATGAATGGAAGAAAGCATTTATTGTTCCAATACATAAAAAGGGTTCGCGAATAATAATAGGAAATTACAGGGGCATTTCGATACTGAATACAATGGGCAAAGTATTTGAAAAGCTAGTTTACAATGCTATCTATCCATACATCCTCAGAGGCATTTCTGACAAACAGCACGGTTTCTTGAAAAAACGCTCGACTATTTCGAATTTGGCTAGCTTTTCAAATTTTGTCCTTGATAATACAGATGGAGGTGGGCAGGATGACGTGATCTACACGGATTTCGAAAAAGCTTTCGACCGCGTGGATCATGTCATCCTGCTCAACAAGCTATACAGACTTGGCATACGTGGTGATCTTTTACGATGGGTCCAATCATATTTATTTAAAAGATCACAAGCTGTAGTAATAGGAGGATACCGTTCTAACTTTATTGAAATCCCTAGCGGTGTTCCGCAGGGTTCCCATTTGGGACCTCTCTTTTACAACGCATATTTATTTGATATCACTGACTCTTTTAAACACTCTGACCACTTAATGTACGCTGACGACAAAAAAATATTTTATAAAATAAGATCACTCGATGACTGTAGTGCTCTTCAAGAGGACCTTAATAACTTAAATGACTATTACATGAAAAACAAGATCACAGTAAACGTCACAAAGTGTCAATGTATTAGTTATACACGTAAAAAAAACCCCATTGCTTACTCATATAACTTTAATGGAATTGTCATTAATAAAGTCAAGATAGTTCGGGATTTAGGGGTTATGTTTGACAATAAATTAACATTCTCGGATCACATAGACTTTGTTAGTACAAAAGCTTATAAGAACTTAGGATTTGTTATTAGGTCATGTAAGGTATTTAAAAACATCGAGGCTCTTAAATCAGTGTATTTTGCATATGTGCGCAGTGTCTTAGAATATGCGTGCCCAATCTGGTCCCCCCAATACATTATTTATAAGAACCAACTAGAACGGGTTCAAAGAAAATTTATTAACCATCTTAACTATCGCTTCCGTAAACCTCCGATGGCTTATGAAAATAGTTGTCGAACACATGGTCTGCTAACACTCGATGAAAGGCGCAAGGTTATGGATATGTGTTTGCTTTATGACATACTTAATGGACGCCTCGATTGCCCGGAGCTGGTAACACAGGTAACTTTTAACACTCCCCTACGGCGCACTCGTCACACTACGATGCTACACGTGCCTCGGCACTCAACTAATTACGCCAAAAATTGTGTATTGACCCGTATTGCTCGAATTTATAACACAGAGTTCTCTCAAGTCGATATATTTAACTGTAATAAACCTACATTCAAAAATAAAATAATAAAAACCATAAACGAAGGCAAATGATAAACTACTTATTAGTCTCTTAATTTACAATTTTTTTTTTTTTTTTTAATCTTCAAACCATTTTTGTTTTTCTTTAAAATGTTAAACTTATCTATAAGTAATATACCTAAAACTGCACTTTTTGAATTTATAATATTTCTAAGTAGTCCGTTCGCATGTTTTATACTTATCCCAGTTATACAGGGAAACCTATTATTAGCCATGCAATACTCTGTAACATACTATATGTATCGCTGTTGGTTGCCTAAATAAAGAAAATAAAAATAAAATAAAAGGAGTATTGATATAAACTTCGAAGCAAATCACTACCAAAATAACTTTCTACCCCTATTTAACGAATAGAAAATGAATTTCAATAAAATATGAAACAGGTCTTCCATTAATTCTGTTAAAGAATGATTATGCAAAATTTGAAGTAGATTGGACCAAGGAATCACCTTCTCCCTACAAACTTTGCCCACCTTTTTCACCCCCTTAGGGGTAGAATTTCGAAAAATCCTTTCTTATCGGATGCCTACGTAATACAAAGAACTCACCCTCCAAATTTCAGGTCTCTACGATCAGCGTTTTAGGCTGTGCGTTGATCCGTCAGTCAGTCATTCAGGACAAAGCATTTTATATATATAGATTTACGATATTATAAAATAACCGCATGATTTTGTGGATTTAAATCTAAACTAGCTTTACCCGGCCCGCTTTCTTAGAGGTAGCTCTAAGCACTCATCTATGGCGTACTTACCTACCCTACCTCCCTCCCTACCTACATGCCTACCTACTTCCCTACTTATATACCTACCTATCTACCGAGATATCATCTAAAAAACCGTTCCATACAAAATGTGTGAGAAAATAAATTTAATTCATTTTCAATTTTTACATAATTTTTCCGATGTTTTAATAGTTATTCTGCTATTCAGGGCCGAGGCAAATACAACAAACTAAAGATCATAAAAATCGGTCAAGCTGTTCTTGAGTTATAAATGGTGTAACGACTTTGTTTTTTATGTAAATATAAAAGAAGATTATTTCGTAAGCTATACGGTATTATTTTAATAAAAGTAATTTCTTGGTAGTTACTCTCAGTAAAAGCTCATTGAAGTTTTCGTAATCTCGATGGTAATGTATATGCCCAATTATTTGTAGCTTAATTAAAAAGCTCATTAAACGTTTTTAATAATCGTTGATAGTCTTATTTAAAATTAAAGTTTGGGTGAATAATTTATCTTCTTAAAATTTGGATTTTCTGTTCCTATTCTATCTAGTTTCTTTCTGTTCCGCTAGTTACCCCATGTTCAAGAAAAAGCTGACAAGCTGGCTATTGGATAATTGCTTTTATGACATTGACGAATATATGGAATATTGTAAAAATCCAAGATGACATGGACTTCATTTTTACATTTTATTGTAACGATTACCTAATTATAAAAATACTAATCCATTGTACTTATTGTAAATCACAAATCTTAAAATTAATATTGTACTTAGTTAAGAATGAACGATGAATATTTGTACACCATAATATACTTTGTGGTATTACCATACTATGTAAAACTATATTCTCACAAATAAATAAAATTCTAATTCTAATTCTAGTATAGCTGATCGCAGATAAAATGGCAGAGTATCCGTAGACAATTCGTTTTGTGTAGCGGTTACATCGCCACATTCGAACTACGTATCAAAGACATCACGTCACACAAATCCTGCATCGCGCAATTAGAGTTTACCGCGCGAATGAAATATATGTATAAGACTCTCCGACATCAACTTTCGGGCAGTTGCCCGCCAGACACGACACCCGTCTGGTCGGAGGTCGATCGCCTTTTCTAAAGCGCTGTTCCTCATACCTCTAAATTTGTACCCCGTTTTTAGAGATGTGGTTAGGAACTTACTAATTGTGATATTTGAGCATCACTCGATTTCTTCTAGTACAGTAGGGTTCTAGGACATGCCGGATTCCTCACGATGTTTTCCTTCACCGTTTTGAGAGCAGTGGTGATGAAATAATTTCGTGAAGAGGAGCTCGTGGCTAAGTAACTACAGCCGCACTGGTCGATCCATCAGGTTAAGCTACGCTTGTCGGGGTTGGTCAATGGATGGGTGACCATCTTTACATACCGAGAATCCTCCGTGCCTCGGAAAGCACGTTAAGCCGTTGGTCCCGGCTGTCATTCGTGGATCTTTGACAGTCGTTATGAGTCGTCAGAAGCCCGAAAGTCTGACACCAGTCTTACCAAGGGGTATCGTATTACCCAGTTACTGAGTTGTGGAGGTCAGATAGGCAGTCGCTCCATGTAAAATACTGGTATTCAGCTGCATCCGGTTAGACTGGAAGCCGACCCCAACATAGATGGGAAAAGGCTAGGCAGATTGATTGGTGATGAAAAAATTTACACAAACTAAGACGCCTGGCACGGCTCACAGACACAGCCAAAAGCCAATAAATCTGCCTAGCCTTTTCCCACCTATGTTGGGGTCGCCTTCCAGTCTTACCGGATTCAGCTGAATACCAGTATTTTACATGGAGCGAATGCCCATCTTCACAACTCAGTTACTGGGTAACGCGATACCCCTTGGTATCTGAGACTGGTTGTCAGACATTTGTGCTTCTGACTTCCCGTAACGACTTTCAAAGATCTACGAATGACACTGGGATCAACGGCTTAACACGCTTTCCTTGATGGTCACCCATCCATGAAACGACCTCGGTAAGCGTAGTACCTCAGATCAACCCGTGCAGCAAAAGACAACAGAATAAGCTGAACATAATATCAACTATACATTATATACATTAATATGTATAATGAAACTCTCCTAAAACCTAAAACAAATTATTCTTAAAAAACTTTCAACAAGTCGAGAAACCCCACGTGTTCATGTAAGTTCAGAAATTCTGAACAAATTACTTCAACTCAATATGAAATGCCGAAGTTAAGGACTTCAGATGTTTCTAATTGGCTAACATGTTGAGATTCTGAACGAAAATAAATTCGGCCCTTGTCAAATTACTTTTGAGGTTTTTGAAGCCAATTTTGAGGGTTTTTTCGAAACTCTTATAAAAAAAGCCTTATTAGTCTAGGCCAGAGGCTGTCAAAGTTTCGTATTAGTAGAATTTTTTCTTGGTTACAATTAAAAATCTAAACAATTTTCAAATTGTACCAATTATAAAGTATGTCTGCTGTAGGTACCTCGTTGGTCTTGCGGTAGCCAAGCGCTACTGCTGTGCATGAGGTCCTTTTTTTTTTTGAGCGTGGGATCAAATGACTTCTCCCGCTCTGGGCAGAGCGAGAGGGCGTGTCAGACTTTTACTGACTAAAACCCACCCGTGTTCCTTCCGTTGCCTGTGTGTGTGCGTTGACCTCATGTACGATCGTATGTCGTGCATGAGGTCCTGGAATCGAATCCCAGGTCGGGCAAACTGGGCACGCCACAATTGCGGCGGTAAGGCCCCTCTTTGAGGAGTGGCTAGAGAGGCGCCACGGCGTCCTCACCTTCCGCCTGACGCAGGTCCTCACCGGACACGGTTGTTTCGGGAGGTTCCTGTTCAGGATAAAGAGAGAGGAAACGCCCGGGTGTTACCAATGTGTGGATCGCCCAGAGGACACGGTGGAGCATACGGTGGAGGTCTGCCCGGCTTGGGCGGGGCACCGCCATGTCCTCACGGAGGCGATCGGCAGCGGCGATCTCTCGTGTTCGGCCCTGGTTCAGGCCATGGTCTGGAGTGAGAGTGCATGGGAAGCCGTCACTTCCTTCTGCGAAGCAGTAATGCTCGCGAAGGCGGAGGCGGAGCGCGCGAGGGAAATGCAAGATGCGCGCCCTCGCGCCCCTAGTCGCCGCAGGAGACGCCCCGGGCATCGGGAGTCGCGAGCCGACTTCCGGCCACCGTAGGCGCGGGCTTGCGGACGGTGGGCAATGGGTAGCTCGCCGTCCGATTAGGACCAGGCCCGGGTCGACGCGGCGCGTTGTGTTCCACACGCGCCTCAAAGAGATGTCAGCACCAACTGACGGGGTCCGTAAGGGCCAATGCCTGCCAGGGTTGCCCCGGCACACAGGCAACGGAAGGAACACGGGTGGGTTTTAGTCAGTAAAAGTCTGACTCTCCCTCTCGCTCCGCCCAGAGCGGGAGGAGTCATTTGATGATTTCCCATCCAAAAAAAAAAAAAAGGTCGGGCAAAATATCATTGGGTTTTTCCATCAGGAATTTCTCAGTAGCAGCCCGGAGTCTGGATTTGTGCCCGGTTGATGGCAATAGGCTCGCCCCCTATTAAATGGGACTTAACAAAATGTGTATAGGTACACCTCTGCCCTTTCGGGGATTAGAGGCGTGATGTTAAGTTATATTATAAAGTACTAGCTTCTGCCTGCGATTTCGCCGCGGGGATTTTCTTGATTCTGAGCGTCGCCCGTCTATCGCAGGCGGGCGATGCAAAGGAGCAAGAAGAAGAAATTGACTTCGTTTCGCTTAGTGTTCTTTCTAACTCTTTTATTTTTGCTCAATTCCTAAGGGTTATAGCGTGATGATAATCAATCTTGATTATGAAACTATTTGGTTGGTTAACGAATAATATCATGATATGAATATCGTCATCTTTCGATTCTACCCGTGTTTTGATTGTTTGAATTTGAACACAAAACGGTTATTTGTGACTTAGAGGCCCACGGCGACTTTTTGTAGCGATGTAGTAGCGATGCAGTAGCGATGCAGTAGCAATGCAGTAGCGATGCAGTAGCGATGCAGTGGCGATGCAGTAGCGACGCAGTAGAAATGCAGTAGCGATGCAGTAGCGATGCTGTCGAGCATGTATATCAATACAGCCGCGATGCTGTCGCTGGCTGTGTACCTTCGCCTAGATTCTGTATCGCTACTATCGGTGATGCTGTCGCGCTTTAAGGCCCTTATCCAGCACCCCTCCCTCCGTTCTCCACTCTTCGTTCCCCCGATGTCGTCAGAAACGGTCACGCGTTTGCATCGATTCTGTCGCACGTTGCAAACGCGTCTAACGCGCGATAGTAGCGATGCACAAGCGCGTTAACAAAACGCGCGACAGCAACGCTACAAAAAGTCGCCGTGGGCGAGAGGCCTTAACTTTATTAGTTAGACATTTAGCCATAGATACTTTTTTGCGGGTAATGATGACTATAAACATGTAGAACATTATTTTATGTATCATCAACAGTATTCGCAGCGCACGCCAAATTGTCTTCTATAGGTAAAAAAATTGTTGATACCCTGGGTTTTATTTGACCTCAATTTAAAAAAAAAAAAAAAAATCTCGATAATTGCTGATAAGCTTTCTAAATGTGAAATAATTTTTTAAATCGGTTTATGATTTTTTGAGTTTATCCATTACAAACAAAACTAACAAACATACAAATCTTCCAAATCAAATCTTTTCTTTAAAAAAAATGTGAAATAAGTTAAAGATACAAGAGTTCCAACTTATCTCAAAAATATATGTGTTTTGCTAAAGCGCATCATTTATTAAAATTATAAAAAAGTGTACAAATTATGATAAGTATAAAAATAATCATTGTTCTTTGTAAATATAATACTTTTACGTTTACAAAGAACAATGATTATTTTTATCTTAGAACGATATCTCATTTGGCAAATGAGGTATCGTTCTAAGCGCCCTGATGGTCTGCTGGTTATAATAGGCTATGTCCGTGGTCGTATACCACCTATCCTAACAAAACAATACATTCTAACAGTAGTAACGTATCATAAGTTATAGGGCAAAGTGGCATACGACCACGACTATCTTCTGAATATCACTAAGAATATGTATTAAATACATTAAAATATGTAACTTATAAGTTGTTTATTTAATAGATGATAAATATTAAATAGTTTGTACATAAAAAATTCAGATGAGAATATTTTCTTATTTCATACTTAGTGTGCTTTTTCAGTAGTCGGGTTTTAGTTTATAAATTTTATTTTTTTAAATACTTAGGTTTAAAGGCTTTAATAATATTGATTCATTAAAACTGAATGTAGTACGCGAAAATATACTTAATATTTGAGAACCACAGTCGCATCTCGATATAATAAAATAGATTTTAAACTTTGTAAGTACTACCAATGACATAACTTTACTTTTATTGTTTCTTTTTAGTTTTTTTAAAGTAATAATTAAGTATTGAATTGAGGTTGAGGACAAATTAGATAACGACCGATATTTTAAGTTTGATTTTAGGTGGAATGGTAATAATCAGGAGGAGCTCGTGGCTAAGTAACAACAGCCGCACTGGTCGATCCATCAGGTTAAGCTACGCTTGCCGGGGTTGGTCAGTGGATGGGTGACCATCTTTACATACCGAGAATCCTCCGTGCCTCGGAAAGCACGTTAAGCCGTTGGTCCCGGCTGTCATTCATGGATCTTTGACAGTCGTTACGAGTCGTCAGAAGCCCAAAAGTCTGACACCAGTCTTACCAAGGGATATCGTATTACCCAGTTACTGGGTTGTGGAGGTCAGATAGGCAGTCGCTCCATGTAAAATACTGGTATTCAGCTGCATCCGGTTAGACTGGAAGCCGACCCCAACATAGTTGGGAAAAGGCTAGGCAGATTGATTAGTAATAATCAGGTGTGTGTATAGGGAGTGGGCTGTAACCACGCGGGCCCAGTGCGGGTTGGTAGATGTCAGATGTCTTCGAATTTTTGGTTCTAGGACATGCCGGTTTCCTCACGATGTTTTCCTTCACCGTTTTGAAAGCAGTGGTGATGAAATGATTTCCACAAAGTAAAGCGCCTGACTGGGTTCCAACCCACGACCTACAACTTGTAAGTCGGAGCCGTTACCACAAAGCTACCACTGGTCTCACATACTGTTAGCCAATATTAACAAAGTCTTTCAGTTCTAGGAAATAATTTCCTATTTATGTAGGTAGTCTAACATTTCCAACCGCCAACGTCAAGCGCACATCCATCTTTTAAAGTCTTCACCGGAATGTCTGTTTTCCTCAAAATTCTAAAATAAAATCTCTCAAACATTCGACAGAACCGTTTACGTGAAACCCCTGTAAAACGAAATATGTGTGACGATAACGAAATATTTAACGCGAACTAATAGAGGGGTAAGTAACTTTTTGTTCATTTTGAGTAGAAAAGCTGTAAGCGGGCACGCCTTTTATGCCCGGAGGCTTATAGTTAGGTATTTAGTTCTGTTTACATTGTTATTTCTGCTTGAGTAGTTTTCAATGTTTTTGCTGGTATATTGGCGTGTGCTAGCTGACATATGGCAAATAATTTAACATGCAAAACATTAAAATGTATCAATATTTATGTCCGATGGTGTGCTTTCAAAGTTTCTAATATTAATTAATTTTACAATACATTAATTATCGTCACATTGATTAAAAACAGATTATTTAACATAATTCATAAATTAATTTATAGAATACAATCGTTTTTCCGGTAGCCATAATTTAAACTTTATAAAAAATTGCTTATTAGGTAACTCTTTAAAGTTCTTTGGTATTTTACTATAGATAAGTCCACACATATTATTATGATAACAGTTATTTTTATACAGAGAAGTCCTTCGATACTTAGGCAAAACTATACTATCTGGAACTCTTACTTTTCGAGGGCAACGGTCTTGCCCTTTTAAACAGGTCAAAGTGCCTTCGGATATAAAATATACATACTGGGTAATGAAGGGAGTCTTAATTTTGTTATAAGGTTGCTTTTAGATGTGAAAGGATTTTATAAAATTGACAGATGTTTGAGGCATTCTCTCATCAGCTATAGGTATAGTTATTATTATCGCTTAGCTATTGACTTTTTGTAGCAAATTGCAACAGTGCTATGTGAGCGTTATTTTTTTTGTTTCTATTTGCTGTACTCTGAACGCTTTTAACATGTAGGTCTTTTTTACATCGTTCTGACATATTATTATCAACTCAACATTAATGATTTAACTAATATTTTGTAACAATATAATTTAAAAGAGTGTCCATGGAGTTTCTTGCCCGTTCTTCAACATAGGTACCTACTACGCTTTGGAATGAACTAGCTTCATCTTTCTGACTGACCGACCCCTTAACAATTCAAAAGTGCCTGTAAATGGTTCAATTGAAAGAAATGCTTTGAGTTTAGTTTGAGCGTATTTGAAACGAATACTTATAAAGGTAAGTATCAAAACTTGTCGAATGTAGTAGGTATGTGTATCCATGGATATTGGCAGCATGTGTGTGACCTAAAGTTCGATGGAAAATTGTAAGCGAGTAATGATATTATGCTCGTTAAGTAAATAGTTCGTTCCAAATTAAGAGGAACTAATTCCTGTCAACGACAAAATATGGATACAAGCCATAAAAGTAGATCTGTATTGTAACAATTTCTAGAGTTGACCGATTCAATTTTGCTCAGATCTCTCATCATTATCATCAGCCTTTTCCTAATTATGTTGGGGTCGGTTTTTAGTCTCACCAGATGCAGTTGAATACCTACCAGCATTTTACATGCCCGACTTTTTATCTAACCTCCACAGCTTTTTGCTCAGATCTATAAAATTGATTTTTCTCACATACGGTTGTTTTAGTTCACAACTGGCAGAGTATATCCCGTTGCAAATGTTTCGCGCTGTGACACTCAATTTGTGCCTGTTATTGACATGGTCACATGTTTATACAAAATATCGAGAATATGTCCACGAGGATATTTCTTAGATCTTTAGTCTGAGACCTGAACATACATACCCTTATTAGCAATTTTTTTCTTAAATCGATAGTCTTTAGTTTCACATAATTATGTACTAATTACATAACATCACGCCTAAAATCCCCGAAGGGTTAGGCAGAAGCGTACTTTATAGTACACCCACATTTCGCCAGTTATGTTTAAGTCCCGTGCAATAGGGCGAGCCTATTGCCATCAACCGGGCACAAATCCAGACTCCGGGCTGCTAATGAGAAATTCCTAATGGGAAAACCCAATAACACTTTAACCGATCTGGGAATCTCACCCAGGACCTCATGCTCAGCAGTAGCGCTTGCGACCGCTAGACGAGACGGTCGGACTTTCGGGCTTCTGACGACCCGTAACGACTGTCAAAGATCCACGAATGACAGCCGGGACCAACGGCTTAATGTGCTTTCCGAGGCACTGAGGAGTCTCAGTATGTAAAGATGGTCACCCATCCACGGACCAACCCCGGCAAGCGTAACTTAACCTGATGGATGGACCCGTGCGGCTATTTTTACTTAGCCACGAGCCCCTCATTATTAATTAGTACAGTATATATACTCGTATATCTCTCATTTAACTGTATCCTAATTTTGCATCCACGGCTGTATATCTGACACTATGTATGTCACTAACTAAGAATTCACAATCCTATGTTAGTACAGTACAACTATTTTCTTAATGTCCCTCGGCAAACTTCGTCGTTGTTTCGTCAGTCGTCGGATTTGGAAGTCTTTAAATATCGTTTCAACTCCGGCACAAACCGCGGCACAAGCGTCAAATATTGATGCAATCCCGCCGCGGTTCAATCATGGTGTTGAAGAGGAGGATTATAAGGCTGCTACAGTAAGTAGCCAGTGCAACGTTCGAAGTCCATACTCTATATTCTTCCAAGTCGATTGAGAGCGTCCAAGCGCAACTGATAGAAAGAAATCCGACGACTGACGAAAGACGAAGTTTGCCGAGAGACATTAAGAAAATAGTTGTACTGTACCTGGATTTGACATACTCAATTTTCCAATAAGCTCATCAACAAATATTTGAACGGACTATTTAACAGGGATGTCAAACATTAACATCTAATCGATCATTACAGGCAATGCTACATACAATTTCACGGAAAAAACGAATTTGTCAATTTTGCGTTGGTTCTGCCCACGCTTTTGAATGTCAAATACGTGTTTTCCAACCATTGCTAACATATTAATTTAATACTGTTTCTAATGGCACGTTTATGCATCGTAAACTATGAAAGCTGTCATTACGATTTTGTATGGAACGTGCACAAACGTGAAGAGCGAATATATGTATATTAATATATTAACGAGAACATTCTGCGGTAATATTATTAAATTGTTATTATGAAATTAATGTGAACATTGTGGAATGTTATTCAATTTGTTAATAATGATGGGGACAAAATACGTCCTCTTAAAACAAAGGTGTATGAGTTATATAAAAATGCTTTGGACCTCTTTTTTCGCAAAGATTTAAATCGTTAGATTTGCCCTCACCGTACTAAGTCGCGCGAAACAGTGTCCATACTGAGGAGAGGAGCCATAAAAAGTGCGGCGTCAGAAGTGTCATAACAAAACAGAAACGCGACCATCATTTGACGCGGCAGAAATCTACGATTGAAATCCTCAGACCAAATAAAAAATCGAAGTTCGAAGAATAAGAAATCGAAAATGAAGGGTTCCGTAGTTGGGATGAATTTATCCCAAGAACAAACTTAAAATTGTAGCTGAAACACGTTTTCTCATGACAGATCATGTTTTTCAAAATACAAATTTAAGTTGGTCGATTATTACTCGTTAACGTGTAAAGCCTACTTAGCTGTGATAGTTTTCCTTTTGATTTCGTTATAGTAGTATATATAACTGCTGTGAATTTTTTCACAAATCCAAGTACAACCATTTAGCTGGCAGGGGAGGGGATACTTGACTCTAACAAAAATGAGCACTTTAAAGCTTAATATATCGCAAACGGATCTCTGAATTGCAAAATAATTTACACACACCCGCAATATTTTTGAACGACCTTCCCAACGACACCCCACACTATGGGATACACGAGAAAAAAAAAACATCCCCATTTTATATGTAGGGCAGGTACAACAAAAATAAATATTTACCTTGATTTTATTTTACCACTTTGTCGGCGTGATTAATATGTATACCGATGCCAAATTACAGCTTTCTAGTACTAACCGTCTTTGAGCTAAGCCGTGGACAGACAGACAGACGGACATGGCGAAACTATAAGGGTTCCTTTTACTACGGAACCCTAAAAACCAAGACAGCGCTGTCAACAGTGACGCGAAGCCGGTTTCGTAAACATGTGTGCACTAAGTAAGGTGTAGTTTGCTTCTAAATGGGTTTAAATGAGTGCGTGTGAGCGTGTATGCACAGAGCGGAGGTGTAGTTCTGGCATGCTTCACTGTATTGTTCGCAGCGTTATGGCTTGGTTTTTTATTTGGTCTGAGTTGAAATCTAAGTTTTATCGGAGAACAATTAACTATTGCTGATCTGTGAGTCTCACAGAGCACGGAGATGCTTCTGCGGATGCTGTTAGACGTGGCATTGTCAACACTATCCGTACAAACTTAGCTTGTTACCGTTTCCTCGCACTGCTACACAAATGACATATCTACTGAAACTGACGGCTTTGAAAGCAGTCCATGACAGAATGTGTACGTTAAGCACATGCGACACCACGAAATGTATTAGTAGAGCTGTTCTAGGTCCCAGACGCTGCTGGCTCGGCAAATCCGTGTTCTGCGGTGTGACAGCAGAAGTCTCTGGCTTAGGACTTAGGATGTCTCAGGTCTCTTGCGGATCCACCATACCTATTAACACTGTTAATTAAAAATATTGTACAAGCCAATTATTTTTAAATGAGTAACCGTAACCGAGTTTCTTGCCGGCTCTTCTCCATAGGAAACGGCCAATTGGAACCATGCACCTAGCTTCTGACGTTTCATAAGTGCCCATGTAGGTTTATGTGAAATAAAATATTATGAATTTGTATTTTGAATTTTGACCATTATGGTCAATTTTTTTTAACTAATTTTAAACTAATTTTAAAAACAATGTTTTTTAACTAATTTTACGCCAACTATCATAGTTGGCGTAAAATTAGTTAAAAAACATTGTGGTTTTTTCTTAACTTCTTTCGAGACAGTAACATTTCGACGATTCTTTGGTTGATGTACTCGTATTTCGTAAACAATAAAACTTTTTACAAAAAAAAACAACCGGCTTCAAAAAAAAAAAACCCTAAAAAGTGAAAAATAACTTTAATTTCGGATGTCAGTGACTTTGGTTTTGAATTTTCATTCTTTGCGACCGACTTCCGAAATTATTATTATTTTTAATTTTTTACTATTTGGTTATGGTACCTACCCCACACAAACCCGAATATCACTACCTGCTATGTAAATAACAGTGAAAAAAGTTATCATTATATCATCCACATATACTACATAAGTGGGAAAAATACGTATTATTGAAGCGTACTCAAAAACTATCCAAGCAAAGTTAATTAAATTTATATGGGACCAACATGAAATCATGCCCATTCATACAAAAAAGATTTTTTTTAATCGGTCCACAATTGACGGAGAAAAAAAAATCCTGCACAATTTAGGATTTTATACCTGTCACACTTGGCCACTGTATGTTAAATGATTCTTTTTTTGAGTCTAGCATGGTGATCGCCATTTTTTTATTAAACTAGAATACACCATACAGCCTCGTTGGTCAAGTGGTCACAAACGCTACTGCTAATTATGAGGTCTTGGGTTAGATTCCCAAGTCGGTCAAAATGTAATTGTGTTTGGCTATCTGGAATTTCTCAATAGCAGCTCGTTGTCTGGATTTGTCAACGGTTGATGGCAATAGGCCCCTATTACATGGGACTTATGCATAACTGGCGAAATGAGGTTGTATTATAGGAACACCTCTGCCTTACCTTTCGGTGATAACAGGCGTGATGTCTTATTATACCTACTGTTCATACAGATTCCTCTCAAATTTGGCTCTAAATAAAACTCTAAGTCCTTTCCTCCCAACAGTGTTTACTCCACATTTTATTATTGCAAGAACGAACCAGTTTATTACTTCTAAAATTTATTGCCACCGATAAATAATGTCATAATAAAAGTACAGAACCGAAATAAAAAACTTAAGAGATATGATATAATTACGTCTTAAAAGTACAAGATGATAATTTATAAGCACCTTTGGGTAGTTATATTAATTGAATGTCTTAAAGCGGACTTTATTAAACTGCCATTACTGGCAACCCTGAGGGCTTTAGGCTGGGTGTACGCTGGCGACTTTTTGATCGTCACTTGTTTCATATGAATTTGAATTTGAATTCGAAATTCAAATTCAAAATGTTTTGTTTCTTATGAACCAATGCAAAAAAAACAAGACAATTCAATGATATTTATATAGTTAATTACGGTGTTAAGCCTGTGAACATTTATGAAGCAATGGATTTTCAATTTCAAAGTAAAATAATTTATTTCAAATAGGCACATAAAAGGCTCTTTTAAACGTAAAAAATTACAGGAAAATATAATTGATTCTAGTTATTTATTTATTTATTTATAACAATCTTACCTACACTATCATTACAGATCTATGATCCAATGCGACAGAGTGGTCTTACTAACTAAATCCTAAATATACACCTAGTGTGTGTAGTATAGTTGGTAGTTTCGTATGGAGATGAATGGTCAAAAAACTCCAACGTTACTCTTTTAGAAATTTCATTTCCAGGTAACAGTTATGATTTTAAAATAATTGTATTTATGTATGTTTTCATATTATTACAGTGTTTGTTAATGGGAATTTCAGTTGAAATAACAGGCTAAAAAGCAATTTTCCAAAAGTGCTATTTACATCTATTTTTGAATAACACAACTCCCGTTCTGGCACGTACTAAGTGGAAAATCACATGGTTTCTAGAATGTATTGAATATAAGTTATATGTATATGTTACCGGCCAAACCCGATTTTCGGATGAACTAGTTTCGCCTAGGCCAAACCAGTTCTCCCTACACGCGATAGGATAAATCAGTATAGCCTAGGCCAAACTCGTTCATCCTGTTACCGATAGGATAAACCAGTTTAGCCTAGGTCGAATCGGTTTATCCTAGTTGGAATTTACATGCTTTAGGAAAAGCTGGTACGTCCTAGTCTGAACTTATTTTACCTATTTCCGCTTTGTACGCCACTTCGTCAGCCCTCTTTAATGTTAACGCACGAAGGAGAACAAATTTTGTGAGATGGTCTTGGTATTCCAGAATTAATTTGAACGGTATTTCGCATTGACGAGTTGCTGGTTGCGTTTAAAACATTTTATTATAATCCTAGTATAATTATTGTGAGGCGTTTTATCATGGATGAGCCTTCGTGTAGTAGACAAGCCAATCAAAAACTGTAGAGAGAAAAGTTTTTGGAGGAAATTTTGCAGAGTGAAAACAAAAAGTCTTCTCATTATAATGTGTTTGTTATCAGTAAACGAATATGCGGATTTGGTTGAACAAGTAGAAGGCGTGGAAAAGTTGGATAAAAGAACATCATTACAAAAAAGAAGATTGAACCGATTTGCTGTTTTGAAAATTGGTGATGTGAAAAAACTCATTGCACGGTGTGAAGGGAATATACAATACTTTCTTCCAGCTGATGAACTTTATGATGTGATTGACGCAGCTCATGTAGCTGTGGGTCATGGTGGTCGTGATAAGATGTTAGCCGAGACATCAAAAAAATATGCCAATATCACAAAGGAAATGATAGGCCTCTATTTATCAATGTGTGATGTTTGTCAACAAAAGAAGACAAAAAAGAAAAGAGGGCTAGTTTCAAAGCCAATTCTTCATTTGGAAATGAATAGCAGATGCCAGGTCGATTTGATTGATTTCCAAACACAACCAGACGGGAATTTTAAATACATTCTGGTTTACCAAGACCATCCCAAAAAAGTTGTTTTCCTTTGTGCGTTAACATCAAAGAGGGCTGAAGAAGTGGCGTGGCGGAAATGGCTTTTCCTAAAGCATGTAAATTCTAACTAGGATAAATCGTTCGACCTAGGCTAAACTGGTTTATCCTATCGGCAACAGGATGAACGAGTTTGGCCTAGGCGATACTGGTTTGTCCTATCGCGTGTAAAGAGAACTGGTTTGCCCTAGGCGAAACTAGTTCATCCGAAAATCGGGTTTGGCCGGTAACATATATATTCTCAAAGAAAATAATATAACTAAACAAGGTGTTAATACTATAACAAATCCCCTTACTACAATAATACACAATTACCATCGTATTACAATTTGTAATTTCGCTTTAGAATTAATTATTTCGCTTTAGAAATTCGCTCGTTATTTCAGAACCGGAGCAATTCTCATGCAAGTGAAATTACTTAGTGAAGTAAAACATGGAGTTATTAGATAAATTAAATATAACGAGGACTTTAGTGGAAATAAATTTTCTGTTTGACTCTTCCTTATCGAAGAGGGAATTTTATTTTTATTGTAATATTTAGTTTTCAATGATTTTACCTTGTCATTGCACATGGATACGAAGATTAGATTAGACTCCTTGGTCGACCGAGCTCTACTCTGGTGAAAATAGATAAACATATCATCCAGGTATACCAACGTTTTATCACATTCCCGAGGCTGTGAAACAGCTATAGAGAAAACAAATTTTCCCAAACTTGCTAAATCGATTTTTCGCCCACGTAAAATGGCAATTTTCATCGAAAACGTTAGAGTTATTTTCGAGAACGTGATTACAAATATAAATATTGCTCATTTAATAGTATAGGATTATACTATTAGACGAAGTATAATTATTAATACCACTGTAATCTAGAGACCATAAGGAACAAATCAATATGCGTTTCATTAATAGACGTCACAATTTTTGGTGGGCCTAAGTGGCGAACAAAAAATAGCTATCACCTTTCATGAATTTATGCATGACATATTATTCTACTTTATTATTGAAAAAGATCTTCTTCTTTTCGTGTGTTTTGTGTAAGAGTTTCATAGCAGCCCATGGGCCTCTGACTTAGCTTCACATGCCGTCGAGAAATATAAACTAATTATTATTACGGCCTCATTGGTGTTGTGGTCGCAAGCGCTACTGCTGAGCATGAGCTCCTGGGTTCAATTCCTGGGTCGTGCAAAAAGTTATTGGGTTTTCCATCTGGTTTTTGTGAGTATCAGCCGGGAGTCTGGATTTGAGCCCGGTTGATGGCAATAGGCTCGCCCCCTGTTACATGGGACTTAAACTTAACTGGCGAAATGTCGGTATACATAGGTACACTTGTGCCTAACCCTTCTGGGCGTATAAAATAATAATTATTCCCTTATTAAGGAATTTATTTAGGCATAATTTCTAAAAATCATAACGAATTCAGCGTCTTATAAGCATTGAATTGATTTTGTCTCATCTTTTGAAAGGTCATACCCGACAAAAAAAAATAGACGATGTATATTTAGTGACCTAATCCGCTTAACTGTTCTTAAAGAGTCATAAAGAACCCAGTAAGAAATCGACACGTGTTTCACCTCTCAACGAGGCATCCTCAGGATGACGATTGCCTTTTAGCGAACCCGGACCCAACGTGTTGACACGTCAAGCGTCGAGAGCACTGCTCTGCTCTCGACACTTGACGTGTCAACACGTATAATGGCTTTCCGCAGTCACGCCTGAGTCAATTAACTACGTCTTACCGGGTGTCCTATTTAAAAGCGATCATCGCGCGAATACACTATCGTTCGAAGTATTTGTTCGGTGAACCTTAACGCGTG
This sequence comes from Agrochola macilenta, assembly GCA_916701695.1. Classification (NCBI taxonomy): domain Eukaryota; kingdom Metazoa; phylum Arthropoda; class Insecta; order Lepidoptera; family Noctuidae; genus Agrochola; species Agrochola macilenta. The sequence goes on along the minus strand of OU753578.1, from coordinate 10,454,185 downwards.
CTCGCGCCGACAGAGGGCGCTTTCCGGTTTTCCGAACAAAGTGACATAAGGCGCGCGACCGATCGCGTATTCGCGCGACGAATGCTTTTACATAGGACGCGGCTTTATCGAGTTAGTCGAAAATCAGTAAACAACTAAATTCGAAATAAAAAAATCACCTAAGTATGATAAATCGCAAGTACGATAAAATTGATACAAATCCACCTCTAAAATAACAAATTGTCAATAATAAACCAATAAATTTTCCACACTGCAGAATAAATCTATGCTTGACAGCAATCGAGATTAAAAATATGATGGATTACAATTCGATTTTTAAATGACAGCCTTATAACTTTTAGAATCGATATTATTACAATCATGTTGCTGAATCGATAATCGGTTCTCGATTAGCCATGTATCATGTTTTTTAAATGTGGAACGAATGCCCTTCGAATGTTTTCGTTCCTCGAGGCGTTTTTTGTATCTAAGGTATGGTGCACACATCGTGAATTTCAACATAACATCTTCAAGCCTTGTTTTCCCGAATAGTTGGGCAGCGGTGTGCCTATAGAACACCCACATTTTGCCAGTTATGTTGAAGTCCCATGTAATAGGGGACGAGCCTATTGCCATCCGGGAACAAATCCAGACTACGGGCTGCTACTGAGAAATTCTAGACAGAAAAACCTAATAACACTTAGCCTTTTTTTTTGGGTGGGTAATTATCAAATAATTTCTCCGAGGGCGTGTCAGACTTTTACTGACTAAAACCCACCCATGTTCCTTCCATTGCCTGTTTGCCGGGGCCGCGATATCCCTTTCGGACAAACTCGCAGCCCTGGCAGGCATTGGCCCTAACGGACCCTGTCAGTTGGTGTTGACATCTCTTTGAGGCGCGCGTGGAACACAACGCGCCGTCGACCCGGGCCTGGTCCTTATCGGACGGCGAGCTACCCATCGCTCACCATCCGCAAGCCCGCGGCTACGGTGGCCGGAAGTCGGCTTGCGACGCCCGACGACCGGGGCGTCTCCTGCGGCGACTAGGGGCGCGAGGGCGCGGATCTTGCCTCACCCTCACGCGCTTCGCCTCCTCCTTCTCGAGCATTACTGCTTCGCAGAAGGAAGTGACTTCCTCCCATGCACTCTCACTCCGAACCATGGCTTGAACCAGGGCCGGATGCGAGAGATCACCGCCGCTGATCGCCTCCGTGAGGACACAGCGGTGATAACTCTTAGCCTGACCTGGGAATCGATCCCAGGACCTCAAGCCGAGCTGTACCGCTTGCAACCACTCGACCAAGGAGACAGTCAACAACACAATTGAATGTTATCTTATTTTTGTGAAGATATTAATGTTTGTTGTGCAAGTTATTAAATATTAAATTAATTGAGGAAGTCTGGTGCAAATTGCACAAGGTAAGTTATGGATGGTCAGCCTTTGGCCATGTTTCAGTATTTTATTGGTTTGACAGTAGCAATAATTTCCGTATCATTTTACTCAACTAAAACGTTATAGTTGACGAATCACCAACTTTTTTAGGTTAGGGACAAATAAACAGGCGCCCTTCCTGATAATAATTACACCTTGTGTCTCTCCCACCTATGAACATCGGCAATACCGAAGGCATAGCAAGTGAGGTACCATTTAGGTTAGTTTCACAGCTGTGTGGGTGTTGCGCTGTTTAGTTTTCATTAAACATCGAAATAACTCCCCACCAAATAATAATAAACTCTATTGTAAGGAATTTCGGTGTAATATGTTTTTGTGTATTGAGAGTTCGTGTAAGAATTTTTGGGGAATCCCCGTGCCAAAGAGAATATAATTTTTACCTACCCGTGCATTGGTTTAGTGTTACCAGGTCACGTTCGGTGATGTCGTCTTTAGAATGCTAAATAATACTATATTTTAATCGTTACTTAAGTTTACAATGTAAAAATTCGGGAGACAGGGTCGCTAAATCGGGATTTCGGGAGGGAAAAGCCAGATCTCCCGATTAATCGGGAACTTTTGCATCACTGGAGTACTACGATACGTTTTACGGGCTCTACCCGGTGCGGGTTGCGTACGGAGACGGACCATCCGCGTCGCTGTGAAACAATGTTCTAGCGCCTCACGTGTGTCTCAGTACCGGGAGCCCGTGCGGGTGTCCCGCACAGCTGTGAAGCTAGCTTTTGAGAAAAACTGAAATGAGTCTATTTCAGCTTTTTAATTGACTTCCAAAAAGGAGGAGGTTCGTTTGTATATTTTTAGAATTTTTATATCCATTGATATTTTAGTCAATAGTGGATCAATTTTGAAAATTCTTTAGTAGAGGAAGCTTGTGCGGTGGACCCATATAAATTTTATTACCTTTGCTTGGGTAGTTTTTGAGTAAGCTTCAATAATACTTATTTTTCCCTCGTAGCCTATGTGGATGATGTGCCTATCTGAATAACTTCCTGTCACTGTTATTTACATAGCAGGTTTGGTTCGCGGGAAAGTCCGAAAGGGATACCGTGGCCCATGGCAACGTACAGGCAACTGAAGGAACACGGGTGGGCTTTAGTCTGTAAGAGTCTGACACGCCCGACCGCTCCGCCCAGAGCGGGAGAAGTTATTTGATAATTTACCACACAAAAAAAAAAGTGTGGTATTGGTACAGTTGGTGGTAGTTGTAGTATTCAAATTTGTGTTGGGTAGATAAAAAAAAAAGGTAAAAATAGAAACAATTTCAAATAAAAGCGTGTTAAAAAAACAACCAACTTATGTAAAAGTGAAAAAATCAAATTCAAAACCATAAACACTGGCAGTCACGGGTTTTATTTTGTATGAAGTATTTATTGCCCTAATAACACCGATACCTTTACAGTTCATAAACAAAATATCGCAACTCTGCAGCATTTACCGGATGCGCTCCTTCATGCAAGGAGTACCTCTACGAGGTACTAACTCCATCAATCTGCCTAGCCTTTTCCCAACTATATTGGACTCGGCTTTTACAGTCTAACCGGATGGAGCTGAGTTCCAGTATTTTACATGGAGTGACTGCTTATCTGACCTCCACAACCCAGTAACTGGGTAATACGATGCCCCTTGGTAAGACTGGTGTCAGACTTTCTGGCTTCTAAACGACCACGTGCACGTCTTTCTACATTGTTCTCACATGTTTAATTTCAACATGAATGATGTAACAAATACTTTGTAACAATTTATTTAAAAGAGTGTCCGTGGAGTTTCTTGCCCGTTCTTCTCCATAGGTAGGTACCTAGTTGCCCATTCCAAAGCGTAGTAGGTAGGTACCTACTACGCTTTGGAATGGGCAACTAGCTTCATATTTCTGACTGACGGATTCCTTGACAATTCAAAAGTGCGTGTAAATGGTTTAATTGAAATAAATGCTTTGAGTTTGAGTTTGAATTTTGACGACCTAGAACTCGTAAGTCAAAACTGTTACAACTGGACCACCACTGCCAGCTTATTTAGCCAAAATCTTACAATGTAAATCAAGTGTGCATACGCCCTTAACAATATTTTTTCCTTTTTACCTCGTCTTTGTAATGTAGCCGTAGTAATGCAGATTAAAAACTAGTCTATTAAACAGTTGATTTACATAATTGCCAGAACATCTTGCCTTTATGAGTAACTAGCCGATATGTTGCAGCATATAATTTTACACTTTTGAACCCTTAACCGACATTGCCGTGATGGCCCGAAGGTTTGAGAGCTTCTTGAGCATCAGGTTGGGGTTTCGAAACATGGGAAGCTCTAAGGTGTTTTTTTGTTTATTGGTCATGGACATTACTCGTGAGCGAGGAGCTCGTGGCTAAGTAACAACAGCCGCACTGGTCGATCCATCAGGTTAAGCTACGCTTGCCGGGGTTGGTCAGTGGATGGGTGACCATCTTTACATACCGAGAGTCCTCCGTGCCTCGGAAAGCACGTTAAGCCGTTAGTCCCGGTTGTCATTCATGGATCTTTGACAGTCGTTACGAGTCGTCAGAAGCCCGAAAGTCTGACACCAGTCTTACCAAGGGGTATCGTATTACCCAGTTACTGGGTTGTGGAGGTCAGATAGGCAGTCGCTAAATGTAAAATACTGGTATTCAGCTGCATCCGGTTAGACTGGAAGCCGACCCCAACATAGTTGGGAAAAGGCTAGGCAGATTGATTGGTCATGGACATTACTGACATTGGTGAAGGAAAAACATCGTGAGGAAACCTGGAACCTTCTATAAAAATCTCCAACCCGTCTTGAGATAGTGTGCACGGTGATCAATGCTCGTACCTTCTCTCTGAAAAGAGGCCTTTGCCCTGCAGTGGGACAATAAAGCGGAGGCGGGCGCAGCTAAACGGAGACCTGCAGGAATCAACCTATCACAATGGTTGAAATCCTCATCACGTCTTTCGTCTCGTTTGTGATTGGACGATTCCTGCACGTCTACGCTCAGCTCCACTCAGCTCCGCTCGGCTCCGCACAGCTCCGGGCAGCTCCGCTCAGCTCAACACAGCTCCGCTCAGCTCAGCACAGCTCCGCTCGTCGCCGCTTCAGTGGAAACGAACCCAAATAGCCTGTTATTCAAATTCAAATTCAAATTCAAATATTTATTGCAAAACACAGTACATAAAAAAAAAAAAAAAAAAAGAAAAAAAAAAAGTCTATCTAAAAGAAAGTAAAGTCTGAAGTCTAAAGTCTGTCTAAAGTTTATAAAAGTCTATCTTGAACACCGCTGAATTACATTGAAGAAAAACATGGGCGTATGGTCTAAAATTGACACACAATGACTCTCTTAATGCTAAATATTTTTTCGCCACAGCGAAACTAATAAATAAAATTGTGTAGGTACTGTCAACCAAGAAAATAAATAGGTATCCATTTATCCAATTATATTATTCAATTTCAATTTAAGTGCTTGTCAGTCACGATTCATGAGTGAAAAGATAAATGTTTGTTTGACGTGTAGGTATACAACGATTGTGTTAAATTTCGATTCGGCTTGCAAATAGAGCTGTTTAAAGTAAAGAAGAAAATGAATGAACGTATTATTAATGGCGCGTGAAAAATTATCATTATTCGTCATGCATTATTTGAGAAAAGTACTATAATAAGCCTTGGCTGCACCCAGGCATTGATGGCCGCTACAGGAATCTACTATTGTTCATGTGTGACATGAATAGTACTACCTTTTGGAAGGTGCGACTAGAATCAATTCTATTTGACGTTCAAAAGTGCCTTAGAAGGGCCTATTTGAAATAAATGATTTGACTCTGACTTGGCACAGCATTGTTACTATTATTCATTCATTATTTATACACTACTAGCTTTTGCCCGCGGCTTTGCCCGCGTGGATGGCGGAAAATATCCCACAGGTACGTACTACCGGAATTCGAGGAAAAGTCGTTGACTCCTACCGCTGCGCTCGCGTTGTCGTCAACCATAATTATTTTGTTACGCGTAATCTCTGATTTCTTTTAAAGTATTCATTTGAATGATATGATGTCACGGCATATTTTAATTTTAATTAAATGCTCAATTTAAATAACATATTTTATTGGATAAGGATTAATATAATACCGGCCAAAATAGCTTCAGAAATAACAATGAAATTTTTATCGATAAAAATCTTTACGGTAGGTCATCCTTAGAAGATAGACATATGCATAGATCTAAAAACTATTTTGTTCCTCTTTTTAGATCTACAATTCTGTAGAAAATAAATTTCATGTATCTCTTACTGCTTACGCGGCGCACGTCAGCAAAGCTCCCAGACGGCATGAATTTTTCCGACATATTCGACAATAATCATTCGTGTCAATGTCATTTGTGTCAATAACATAAATACTTATCAAAATTAATAGTTGCAAACATGTTGTGTTTTAATAATACGAGTATAATACTAAATACGACATAATTTTATTCTGTGGTTTAGTGTAACCGGTAGCACAGTTATTGCGATTAATAATAAATTCACAAAATAATTAAATAAATTTCGCGTCCATTATAATTCCGTGGCTCGTAAATGTTGTAAATTATATATTTTTGGTCTGTGGTTATCGTGGCAAACCGAGGAAATACAAAGCCAATTTTTATACGGATGGAAAATGGTTGAAATATGTAGAGGTTTTATTGCTAAAGCATTCTTCAGGGCAGAGCCCGAAACTAGTATGATCAATACGGGTATTTTAACGGTTAGAACATTTTTTTTTTTTACAGGCATTTTTAAAGGTTACCTTAAATGTATTAATACCGGTTACCGAAAAAAAAATACCTCTATCTTTCACGTGTCGTCGGCATTAGTTAAAGGGCGCGCATCGCCTGTGTGTGTGTAACTGCGGTATTAAAACGGTAACCTATTAGAGGTAACATGTTTCTTCTTCTTGATTACCTAGATAGCGGTAACCTTAGTCGTAAAGTAACCAAAATTCTTCGATACCTGTTCCGTAATTTATAACGGTTGTCGGTCCCTGCTTCAGGAGCTCGTGGGTTTATAACAACGATCGAAGGGCTTGCGGACGGTGAGCAAAGGGTAGCTCGCCGTCCGATAAGGATCAGGCGGATTGACGGCGCGTTGTGTTCCACGCGCGCCTCAAAGAGATGTTAGCACAACAGAAGGGGTCCGCTAGAACCGATGCCTGCCGGGGTCGGAGTCTCAAAAGGATACTGTGGCCCCTGGCAACGTACAGGCAACGGAAGGAACACGGGTGGGTTTTAGTCTGTAACAGACTGCCACTCCCTACCGCTCCACGCACGGGAGAAGGTATTTGAAAATTAACCACCCCAAAAAAAAAAAGGTGTCGATCGAAGGTTAACTACGCTTGCCGAGGCCGGTCCGTGGATGAGTGACCATCTATTACATATCGTATCCCCTTCGTGCCTCAAAAAGCACGTCACGTTACGGTCCCGGCTGTCATTTGTAGATCTTTTACAGTTGTTACGGGTAGTCAGAAGCCCGAAAGTCTGACAACCAGTCTTATTAAGAGCGTTTACTCTGAAGGTGGGCAACGTCGCAAATAGATGTCAAATATTTCACTGTTTTGATTAATTTGGCAATATAACTGTGTGAAAATAAAAAATGTGGCTAACTAGCGAACTAGAATATTGATTATGACCCTCACCTAGTAACTGGTTGTGGAGTGACCTCCATTATCTGACGATAGGCAGTCGTTACATGTAAAATTCTGGCTATTCAGCTGCATGCGGTTGACTGGAAGCCGACCCCAACATAGTTGGGAACAGGCTGTACAGGATGAGAGACTTCATTCCGTCACCAACGTACTTGCTAAGTATTTAAAAAAAAAAAAAACTTTCTACATGAAATTTACTAAGGATCAGGAATTTGTCAACGTCACAAAAAGTTGTCAAATATTTTCAATATTACTATTTACTAAATTAAATTATGTAAAATCGCCCTGGAATATATTAAAATATTGATTATGAAATGCAATTAATATTTTAACATAACATCACGCCTTGTTTCGACAAAGACTTGGGCAGAGATGCACCCGTAGTACATGTACACACTACATTTCGCAAGTTATGTTTAATAAGTCCCATGTAAGAGGCTAGCCTATTGCCATCAACCGGGCTCAAATCCAAACTCCGGGCTGTTAATGAGAAATTCCAGATAAAAAAACCCAATAACACTTTTTCCGGCCTGGAAATCAAACCCAAGACCTTCCTTGCTATTCTGTAACCATCTCACCGTGAAAACTTAGGGGAAGTGATCGTGGAGTGAGCTGTCAGTGTCACCCAACCCGATGCTAGGGATGACCAAGCATTACATTTACAATCGTAATCGAGATTTTAATTAAATTTTTTATGCTAATTCTATTGATCATTTTATATTAAGTATTCTAAAGCTAGTAGATATTTAACCGCTTATGTCTAAACATTACTATTTATGGGGATTAGCGCGCAAGTAAAATAAAATTGCAAAACAGATATCCAATCAGACACTCAATTTTGTTTTATTCAATTTTGTTCCTAGACTAGTCCCTTGATATAAATAGCCTGAGGCGCGACGCGTTACGCAGGTAGGTACCTACCTACAATAAATAAAATAAAACATACATATCTACACGTTGCTGCTGCATAATAAAGAAAATGCGCATTGACATAGTTTTTTATTATGAACCCATTGTTAACTTATATTATGTAAACGCAATCGAGTGTTAATAGTGTGTAATTTAACCCCACACAAACTATGTGGGAACCTACCTAAACGATGTAGTCATTTAAATAAAAAGATGTGTATATTGTATGTACCTACCTACCGAATATTTTATTGGAGATAGCCTACATAAGCGTTGAATAAAATCATATTCATCAAATCATTACAAAATTCTTAAGTTCAACAGCTGACACTTGCAGCTCGCGCACACCGAATCACTTCACCACGTTGAAGTGGTAAGAATCGCGCTTGCGCGCTAGGCGCTACACTATCACATTGAGATTTTTTTTACTTACTACGTACCTACACTTATTTAAATAGTATGTAACGCGTCACGTACTTGCGTACTAAATACCAACGTCCAATAAGTACCTACAATGTTTTATTCATCACCATCATAAATAAGCCAAGTAAAACTGACACTTGTAGCGCGCGCACATCACATCACCGAAGTGTTATCGCCAAGGAAATAACACGCGTGGTCACCTTAAGGTAACCACTGTGATAATATCATGGTGGTAACCATGGAGACCACGCGCGTGATCACTTCATCCGATTCTATATTAAAGAATCGGATGAAGTGATCACGCCGCGCAGCCGCGTTGTTACTCACTTTGTTTTTTTTTCCCTCTTTGACGGCCATGTCCATAAGCTTATACGTATTCAGAGACAATAATTAGTACCTACCTATTTATTTCAATACTTTTAGATAATTCAATGTCTAAATCATACCGTTTTGTACATTAAAAAGTCAGTTTATTGCCTACATTTGGTATTCAAAAATTAAACTGATTTTTAAATGAACTAGGTACCTACTTACCACTTATTTAACCTGCAGGTATGTAACGCGTCACGCATGCGCAGTCAGAACATTTAAGGCGAAAGCGTCAAGGTAGCCCGCGAATTCAAATTTTCTTACGTTTTTTGCAATTTGCAGGTCAGTATCATGTTGTATGTTGGTCTAAATATGATTCGCGGCCGTATCAAATGTTTATTTATAGAATTATAATCATAAAAATGATCAATACAACTCTCTAAGTTCATTTAATCGCATTGAATGACTATTTCATGAAATCATGACATTTGACGATTGTGCTTACATATGGAGTTGTATTGCTGATTGTAATGATTATAATTATGTAAAGCCATATTGGTTACGGTCGCGAATCATATTTTAATCAACATAAAACCTCACACTTACCTGCAAAATGTAAAAAACTAAAGAAAATTAGAATTTCGCGGGCTACCTTAGCGCATGCCCCTTAAATAATAAAATGCAATACGAATAAGTACCTACAGCTGCTACAAAGCGCCTTTTCGTAGTTTGCGCATAGTTACTTATGTTTGTTTTATTAAGAACCTATTGTCAGCTGATGACTTGAATGCAATCAAACTCCTAGCGTGATGAGATGCGCCTTACCTATCTATAAGATGTGTGTATTTATCAAATCACCTAATATTTTATTGTACCTCCTTATCTAAACGTTGCCAATAATAAAATAATATTCATCAAATTTTATTCAACATCATAAATTAATACTAAGTTCAACTGACATAGCGCGCGCATTGCACCTCGTCGAAGTGAAGTGCTGTTTCCATGGTAACCAGAATCGCGTGAGGTGAACTTTTTCACGCCGCGCATGCGCGCGAGGCGCTGCATAGATGTAACACACGGAGTGAAGTGCTGTTGCCTGGCAACCAGACGCTGCATAGATATCACATTAAGGTTCTATTTTATTTCCCGTCATTGGGGGCCCCATGTCTCCATGCGTATTCGTATTCACAGACAATAATTTATTAGTATTTATTTCAATGCTTTTAGACCTACATTTTATTTCAACAAATTGATTTTACTTGAGAAAGGTGAGATTGAGCAACTTCATAAAATTTGTGCTAGGCAAGTAGGTATTCAGTGTTCGTTTAACTATATACATAATACGTAAAACATAGGTAGTAATATCGTGTGGGTCTATCTGGCAGGCCCCAACGAGATTTATCAACAGGTGATAGGTTTACATAAGGACATTATTTTTTACCTACTTATATAAAATGAATAAGATGTATTTTCTATCTCGACAGCTTTTGTTTTTCGACTTTCTGTGAGCTATACTTTAGAGGATATTCGTTATCTAAATAAATATTCAACCAACGGACCTAGTTAAATTTGCGAAAGTCGAAATTTTGGATTTGTAAGGTACTTAATAGTATCAAGCTCCTTATGCTATTGTAGGATATTAAAGAGTAGTATTTAAAAAAGGGGCCCGCTCGCTGGATGTTTGTCTAATTAAGTAACGAATATGTTCTAAAGTATAGCTCACAGAAAGTCGAAATTTTGGATTTGTAAGGTAGGTACATAATAGTGTCTAACTCCGAGCACTACTGGGCGATCTGAAAGTAAAATAACAATAAAAATAATCACAAGGGGCCCGCTAGCAAGACACTTCATAGAAACGTTGTTTAATCAAAAACTGTCGAAGTACAAAATACATCTTATTTATTTTCTATAGGTAAAAAATTATGTCCTTATGTAAACCTGTTGATAAATCTCGTTGGGGCCTGCCAGATAGACCCACACAGTAATACCAAATCATCTAGATTGTTAGAGATAAACCACAGTACAAGATACAAACCTTGTAACATAAATATTACATAAAAATATACCTACACACAAATTGCGCTTCACTCTTGCAAACAAGAAAAATTAAAATTATTATAATTAATATATGTATTTATTTATTTAAGAAGTGTATGTGCGTTTATTTTAAGCTGATAAAATTATGTGTGTTTAGGTTGCTGTAGTCTGTTTAGGTACTGTTTTACACACTGTATATGTCTCATAGATGTAAGTCGACACTATGTCTGTCATCCAATTCTCCTGTCGCAGGTCTGCTGGAAACAAAATCTAATAATAAATCTTTATTTATTTTACATTATTAAGTGTTTAGTGTGTACTTATATAAATAAATAAATAGAATTTATTCATTTGCATCACATCAAATCAATTTGCTAATACATTTTTGCTACATTTTTCTTGAGGCTGGGAACGGAGCGCTGTCGGATGTGTGTGGACTGCACACCACCACTGCTGGAAATAATGGTAAGCATTTATTACTATTTGATTTATTTCATTCCTACACTCATCCGAGTATTATTTTTTACAATCAATTGAAATAATATTGTGATTATCATCAGTATAGTAATGTAGTACTTTCAATAAGTAATTACTTATAATAGGTACTCATTTCAATCAATCATTATGAGTACAATGAGTTGCAACATTTATTCATTCCATGCTCCTGCTCCAATTTATTTGCTCCATAATTATGTACCTATGTTTATCAAAAAAAGTGTGTGCAATACTGAATACTAACCAGGATTGATGTGATCAAATCAAGTAGAGGCGGTGTTCCTTTACTGTCTTCAGTTCATAAGGCATTACTTAGCAGCTGCTGGGTCGCATGGGCTCATCTGCTAAGAGATAGAATATTTATCAGATTAATAATATTCACTTGTTTTAAATGTGTGCCTATTCTTTTAGTTAACTTTCCAGTTTTCCATAAGTTGTGCCTTCGCCGGCCAATCGGTCAGGAACGAGTCCGAATCGCCACGACAGCGTTTCTTAGACTTCGGTGATGGTGATGACTGACTGTGTGACGATCGTGGCCTACATTTTTACCTATTATTATCAGCAAGTTAGCTAGATACATGGCATACTTACCTGACTGACCCCCACTCGTTCTTGCAAAGTTTACCATCAGACTGATGATCTAGTTCACTTATTTATGAACAGTAACACAGGAATTGTGGAGTTGAGGCACCGCCACGGTGCCACAATCCGCACCAAAATTCAGTTTTTAATCATTTTAGAAAAACTTTTACCAGCACATGCCAACATTATGTCTTATTACTATCACATTCACGATTACATACTAATAAGTTATTGTCACTGATAAACTAATTCAAAGTAAGTAGGTACTAATTAATTCAAACTTTCATTTGTTTTTTTTACAGCTTAAAATGTAGATTTTGGTTGGAACTCGATCTGCCCGATCTGCCTGCCGCTAAAACGCTGAGTCGACGCGTTACAATCGAATTTAATGCGAAATATTGCCTGTCTAAAGTATACCTTTCTTGCTCGAAAAATTGCTCTTGCTCGGGAAATAGATAAGGAAAGGCTTATAGCATCACATGTTAAACATATAACAACATTTCGCTCCGGAATGTTGCATTGTATTCTATAAAGGCTGCGTTCTGAGTTACGCTGTAATCAATTTGAGCATGCTACATCCGTACCGAATTAGCGTGAGCGCGGTAGCGATGTCTCGTGAAGCGCTTTGAGTGTAGAACACTGGAGAAGCCTTAAGCACACTATTACGAACAAAAAATTCTATCACTTTTAGCGGGGGACGCGGTAGCGGAAAGAGAAGTCCGTACCATTAATTTTTATTTTATCGATATCGGTATTCATTCCTAATTTTGCTTGAATCCTAATAAAACATGCTGCAAGCTGTTGCATAATTAGTTACATTTTACTATGAAGAGAAAATAACTAAATTATAAAAGTAACTAAATTTGTATTAAGTAAGTAGTCTCGATAGTAAATTAGGTAAAGCACAAAAAAAAAAAAAAACCCTCTTCAATGGTCATAAAAAAGTTATAAAACATTCAACAATCAAAAAAAATAAACAAAAATAATTACTAAGTAATTTTTACTACAAAATTATCGACATGTCTATTTTGGTTTCATACATGAATCTCAACCCTTCGGTACATTTTTACTAAAGGACATTCGCATGTCAAGTGCATTATTTTTTCAAATTCTATTCAGTGATTCAAAATGGTGATTCTATGGAAGTGTTACAGTTATTTGCGAAACGAAAACACAAATGATTACCTATGTAATACGTTACATATGCAGTTACGTCGTAGTATTAACACAAAATAAACTTCCTTTCATAATTTATTCAGGGTTATGACGGTTATTTTGTAAGTAGTTACAATCATTTTCGATGCAGTATCGAAATTGTAACTACTTTCAAAGTAACGTGGTTACAGTTTGACTCGAAACTAGCTATTCGGCTACATGCCCCGTAGCCAGTTATTGTAACTAGAGACGTGAAATAACGCCGATTAACGCCCATACCTATTGGTCAGTTATGTATGGCGCGCGCCGCGCCGCCGCGCCGGCTCGTAGAGTGCAGACGTGCCGCATGGGTCTCTTGGTCTCACAAATAGCTACTGCTAATAATTTTGCGAAACCCATCGTACATCCGTATTGCACGAAGAGGCGGTTCCAACGGCGGGAAAAATCGCGCTAGGCGCTTTTATTTCGCCGCGATTTTATTAAGTCCGTGCGAACGTGGGCTTAAACTAACGTGGCATTTTCAAAATTGTGCTCCTGGCTACCGTCGCCCCCTAACCAAAGAAGAAGAAGCCATTTGTGATCTAAACACAAAGAATAAGCAAGTTTTGACGTTGAGCGACCACTGTTAGCGCGTTTTCGAGCGTTCCGAATTGTTGACAGCCCTCCGCTGTCATTATCGCGATATCTAAGGCTTTCCGAATATGAACGTAATCGCTCCCAGCGCTGACATCAATAATTGGCGTTCCGAGTTAGATATCACGATTATGACAGCTGAGATCTGTCAACAATTCGGAACGCTCGTGAACGCTCTCACGGTGCTCACACAATGTCAAAACTTGCATATCATTAATTCTTTGTGTTTAAACTACACATTTCTTCTTCTTCGTTGGTTAGGTGGCCACGGTAGCCAGAAGCACAATTTCGAAGATGCCACGTTTGTCTAGAGTTATGATGCGACTCAAAACAAAACAGCACAACTGTCATCTTTGACAGCGCTCACGGTGCTAACGGCCGTACCGAATAAGCACGCTCAAATCGATTACAGCGTAACTCGGAATGCAGGGTAAATTTACTTTCAGACTGCTGATGATCTAGTTCACATCATGGTACGAGTATATTAAGTCCATGGTTCACACAGAGATGAACAGTAACACAGGAATTGTGGAGTTGAGGCACCGCCACGGGGCGCCACAATCCGCGACAAATTTTTTTTTGCCAAAAAAAAAAGTAGTCTGTCAATGAGTTGGAAAATAAAACAGCTCGTTTTTGATAAGTTTATGTGCTAATCTCAATTTATTTTTGTTTTTTGCTGTTAGCCGCATTACTTCTGATGAGTTGTTATAGGAACTCATCAGTAACGTTATAACTCCAGGGAATTAATGTGAAATATAAATAAAACACAACAAATACTTACTATGATTTTAATTCTTCAATTAAATTTTAATTTTAATGCATGTTTTATTTAGCATTCTCGAAGGAGATTTTCCTAATAATCTGAATACATTTCAAGATCAATTGAAAATTATTTATTTTACCCCATGGTCGAGAAAGCCCTTTTTAATTTTGTGTTTTTCACATTATAATAAGTCAATTAAGTACTTAGGCTTGATTAAAAATAAGATTAACCCTTCGGGGTTATCCTATTTTTTTATGCAGGCACTATTGTCTCCCTACCTTTAACATCAACAAATAGTATCTTTTATATTTTTGTATGGCTTCTTGCCAGTACCGTTGGTGTGGTGAATCTGATGAACAGGATGCGCGTAATGCGGGTTTCTCTCTTGATGTCTTACTATTTGAACATCAATCAAGCATCATTCTTGAGTCAGATAGATAGTAAAAAAAAAAAAAACTGTGGCAGCACTTTCAGCAGTATTTTCGTTAAGGGTGGCGCTAACTACTCTCCCAACAGCATGTTGCGCCTGGAACAAATGACACTCAAATTAAACTTGGTGAACTATCATATAAAGTAAGATAATTGAAAAAAAAAAACTGACATTAGTTTCAGAAAGTACATGTAGGTATCAGTAATATTTAAATCACAACAATTACATTAATGACTGGAATAACTAAATAAATAAAAACAAAAATTGCTTGATTTATTCTAATTATTGGGACCGGTTGTTTAAATGCTAGTAAATGACAACATTATCATTTCTATTTTAAGTGAACTGGGAATTACAACATGAAATCTATCATAGTTATATACTACAAATATCACACAAATACTTACAAAACTGCGATAATTATATAAGTCGAGAGTGGCTACAACTTGTTTTTTTTTGAAAACTCAAGCACAATTTTCTAATATCAAAGGCACTGCAAGTGAGGTATCTGAAAAACAAGTTTTTTTTAAATATATTATTTAAAATGACGCTAAAACGCAAAATCAACAAAAAAGTGTTTACTTTTATTTTATAATAATCATCAGCAGAATCAATAACACAAATAACAATCAAATGAATGTTTATAGATTTTAAATGGTTAATTAAAATATCAGTCTTACCAGGCAGGCGGGCATAACTATGGTCTTCATGTTTAATTTTCTGAGAATACTTAAGATCATAATGCTGATACACATCTGAAAAAAGACATGTATACATTAATAGTATTCTTTAAACTATGTTGACAGGCTTCTTTTACATTTATGGATGGAGAGAGTAGTGATCAATAATGTTTGTCATTACTTTTAAGGGTTGTAGTCAACCTAATTAAATTTGCCAATAACTCAAACCCTATAGTAAAGTTGGACAGCCTGTTAGAAGCTCAAATAAAAAATCATGCTGGCAAAGAAAATCTTGTGTGGATTGGAATAAAATATTCTTTAATTCTTTAAGATTAGCAAGTAGTATTGATAACGTACGAACCTTCATAAAATATTGTGATTATTCCTGTGGTAATTTCTTCGGCCGAAAACAATGAAGGATTAGACCAACTTCGACCCAATAGGAACTTCTCATTGATGTAGCTTTTTCAAAGTGTTTCTGGTACACATATAGTTTGTGAAGGTCTTGAGCTCATAATCACTGTTAATGGTTAATGCTCAGGACTACCTATGAGCCACTTTTTGTGTCCGATCTCACTAACAGGAAACGTATGCATTATATAAGCAATAGCAACCTTTCGTTTAGGACCGCAATGTTCGATACAACAGCTTGTTGTTCATCTTGCACTACCTACCTATGCAAAATACTACACTTTACAATAATTTGAAGCTAAGAACGGAAATTAATCAACGCAAACTTTACTCACAAGTCGCAACTAATCCAACACAAAACAAAACAAATTATCAAAACTGAAAAGTCGAAAAGTTACGAAAACCGCGTAAAATTGTCTATGGTGGTTTTTTTTTTTATTAGCCACTCAGAACTTCAGAAGTCTCAGACGCCCGAGCGAGGCCATTAGAGATGGGTCGGCAACGTATTTGATCCAACTTCGTTCATCGACTAATCGATTAACTAGTAGAATTCGTCGACTAGTTTACGCGTCAACTTGGATAAACTTTGCGACGAAGTCAAAGATGACGACGGAAGGTACCTATTAATTTGATCTTCCCTTCATACTTTTCCAGGCTTAGGATTCGCTGAATACTGAATCACACACTGAACATAAAAAGTCAAAACAAAATGAACAACTTACTATCAATCAGAAACAAGTACAGACCGGTTTGTCCCGGTGTCTCATTGTTCGACCAGTCCATCACCTTACTCTTTTGCACAAGGGAAACTACCATAACGCCATGCCATCCTTTTCTTCACTTAACAATAATTTCATTCGACCCGTATAAATATCAACTCCCTTCTACTAGATTTAGAGTTTAATTTGTTTGCTTTATTTCAACGGACGAATGAATTTGTACTACATTCTCGCGTCGGTCGTCGCGTTGCGAGTTTCAGTTCAATCGTTCGACTAGTCGATCGATTATCGGTGAACCGTCGATTCGTTCACATTACGTCGACAATCGAATTAACTAGTTCGTTATATCAACGCCCATCACTAGAGGCCGTCGTACTTGTAGTCGCCTGTAACACCCAGGAACGAAAGCAGAATTTCTCCCTGTGCCACTTCTAGTAAATTATTGCAGCTATACCAAAATAAAAAATACGTATGTATAGAATAAAAATAAATTATTTATCACCAAGAGTTACTGGATGACGTCAAACATCTGTCAAATCTAGTATTCATTTTATGTAGTTCCGTATTTCGCCACGGTCTTTACAAGTTGTAGATGTAATTACTTTATTTTATTTCATTGCTACGCCTTTAGAAATATAACCACGCAATCGTAGTCGCGCAAGCATTTAAGTATGAACTAATCTGAGTTTCAAGGAAACAAAACACCTGTGTTATCAACACAGACTAGTTAGCTGATATCGATATATCCCCGCCCATTTTGTAACAAGCACGAGCACCGCGGTTTGACATTGACGCGTGCGTCACGTCACTTTCAACATACAAAAAATAACAATGTGTTACGTAACATTTTTTCAATAAATTAGTTGACGAGAACCGTCACGCCGTATAGTGAAACAGCCCACAGACCATAATTTTACAAAAAAAATAGAGATTTAGACCGCGTGAGTTGACCGTCGCGCGTCGCTTAGAAGCGACAGCGGGGCTTGACGGTAGGGACACTACGTGTCGCCTACATGCGACGCCACAATAAATCTCAACAATGTCAAAGTAATTTAAAATTCTTGGTTTCAACACTGGCTAGCGCCGCAACGTTCTAAGTTTCAAAAATAACTGCAGCTCTATTATAAACAAAATAAAATGAATTTTTGAATTTTGTATCTAGGTACTTTGAAATAGTTTGAATAGTTTTAACCTAACGATAATTAGGTAGTTATTTATTAATTAATTATTTTTGAACCGTCCATGGTTTTTTTGTTGATGTTGATTACTAAACTTCATCAAATCGAAATCTTAATAATCTGTGGTGAAATTGTCTATGGTTAGCCCTGCAACTTTTTTCTGAAGTGCATTGTGAAGTGCATTTGTTTGAACTTCCAAACCAAAACCGGTTAAATTAATTACAACATCTATAAAAACAAATGAAAGTTTGAATTATTTAGTACCTACTTTGAATTGGTTTATCAGTGACAATAATTATTATTAGTGTGTAATCGTGAATGTGACAATATGACGTAGTGTTGACATGTAGATACTGGTAAAAGTATCAAAAATACATTTTGGCGCGGCTTGTGGCGCCGTGGTGGTGCTTGGGAAGGCCCATGTCCAGCAGTGCACATCTTTCGTCTAAAATGACGATGAGGATTCCTAAACTATACAATTCCTGTGTTACTGTTCATAATAAGTGATGTAGTAGATCATCAGTCTGATGGTTAGCTTTGTAAGAACGAGTGGTGGACTGGTCAGTCAGGTAGGTAAGTATGCCAAGTATCTACTTAGTTAATTTGGTGATAATAATAGTTTTCAGGTAAAAATAGGCCACGTGCCACGATCGCCACACAGTGGGTGCCCGAGACCGTGGCAGGCTTAAGAAACGCTGTCGTGGCGATTTGGACTCGTTCCTGACCGATTGGTATACTTTAGTTATTTCCATAGTGTAATGTCGTATGGAATTTTGTTGTGGGGAAATGCAGCCGACTTTCAGGCTATATTTGTGCTGCAGAAACGTGCCATTCGAGCAATTTATAACCTAAGTTGTAGGCATTCACTGAGGGATCCATTTAAGGAAATAAACATAATGACAGTCGTGTCTCAGTATGTTTTCTGAGAACCTGATTTATGTATAAAAGAATATAAATCTATATTCTAAACACAGCGACATTCATAGCTTAAATACTAGAAACTAAAATTTAATTATTGTGCCGAGGACTAGGCTACAAAAAATTAGTAAGTCATGTAACTGCCAAAGTATATGTTTTTACAACAAACTCCCAAGCCATGTCAAAGAACTGAGCATCAATAAATTTAAATCATTTAAAGAAACTATGTCAAAAAGGTTTCTACAAAGTTAAAGATTACTTAGACGACAAAAAGGCTTGGGACTAATTATTAAGCTACTCCAATGTACCCCAAGCAACAAACAATTATTTTAGACTATTTTATTTTATATTAGCATACTTAAAACTGTTTGGATTATTTTATTTGACTGTAAGTCAATTTATTTTAATTTCATTTATTGTTGACACAATCTACTCATTAAAATGTTTTTATTTTATGAGTTGTATTGCAATTTGTGGTAATGTAAATTATTTTAGCAGCACTATTATATAGAATCAAGTTTTTTCAACTGAACAGACAGCTGTGCTGCTGGGGAGTTTGTTGCGCCACTTCTTCTTCCCAGCTTAAGCACTAGGAAGTGGTGAAGGGTGGACGTTTTTGGGGGACTGTCTTATGTAATTTTGATGTTCGAAAAGTGCTGATTCTCAGCCTAGTTTGAATAAATGACTTTTGAATTGGCCGGTGAAGGCACAACTTATGGAAAGTTAACTAAAAGAATAGGCACACATTTAAAACAAGTGAATATTATTAATCTGATAAATATTCTATCTCTTAGCAGATGAGCCCATGCGACCCAGCAGCTGCTAAGTAATGTCTTATGAACTGAAGACAGTAAAGGAACACCGCCTCTACTTGATTTGATCACATCAATCCTGGTTAGTATTCAGTATTGCACACACTTTTTTTGATAAACATAGGTACATAATTATGGAGCAAATAAATTGGAGCAGGAGCATGGAATGAATAAATGTTGCAACTCATTGTACTCATAATGATTGATTGAAATGAGTACCTATTATAAGTAATTACTTATTGAAAGTACTACATTACTATACTGATGATAATCACAATATTATTTCAATTGATTGTAAAAAATAATACTCGGATGAGTGTAGGAATGAAATAAATCAAATAGTAATAAATGCTTACCATTATTTCCAGCAGTGGTGGTGTGCAGTCCACACACATCCGACAGCGCTCCGTTCCCAGCCTCAAGAAAAATGTAGCAAAAATGTATTAGCAAATTGATTTGATGTGATGCAAATGAATAAATTCTATTTATTTATTTATATAAGTACACACTAAACACTTAATAATGTAAAATAAATAAAGATTTATTATTAGATTTTGTTTCCAGCAGACCTGCGACAGGAGAATTGGATGACAGACATAGTGTCGATTTACATCTATGAGACATATACAGTGTGTAAAACAGTACCTAAACAGACTACAGCAACCTAAACACACATAATTTTATCAGCTTAAAATAAACGCACATACACTTCTTAAATAAATAAATACATATATTAATTATAATAATTTTAATTTTTCTTGTTTGCAAGAGTGAAGCGCAATTTGTGTGTAGGTATATTTTTATGTAATATTTATGTTACAAGGTTTGTATCTTGTACTGTGGTTTATCTCTAACAATCTAGATGATTTGGTATTACTGTGTGGGTCTATCTGGCAGGCCCCAACGAGATTTATCAACAGGTTTACATAAGGACATAATTTTTTACCTATAGAAAATAAATAAGATGTATTTTGTACTTCGACAGTTTTTGATTAAACAACGTTTCTATGAAGTGTCTTGCTAGCGGGCCCCTTGTGATTATTTTTATTGTTATTTTACTTTCAGATCGCCCAGTAGTGCTCGGAGTTAGACACTATTATGTACCTACCTTACAAATCCAAAATTTCGACTTTCTGTGAGCTATACTTTAGAACATATTCGTTACTTACTTAGACAAACATCCAGCGAGCGGGCCCCTTTTTTAAATACTACTCTTTAATATCCTACAATAGCATAAGGAGCTTGATACTATTAAGTACCTTACAAATCCAAAATTTCGACTTTCGCAAATTTAACTAGGTCCGTTGGTTGAATATTTATTTAGATAACGAATATCCTCTAAAGTATAGCTCACAGAAAGTCGAAAAACAAAAGCTGTCGAGATAGAAAATACATCTTATTCATTTTATATAAGTAGGTAAAAAATAATGTCCTTATGTAAACCTATCACCTGTTGATAAATCTCGTTGGGGCCTGCCAGATAGACCCACACGATATTACTACCTATGTTTTACGTATTATGTATATAGGTAAACGAACACTGAATACCTACTTGCCTAGCACAAATTTTATGAAGTTGCTCAATCTCACCTTTCTCAAGTAAAATCAATTTGTTGAAATAAAATGTAGGTCTAAAAGCATTGAAATAAATACTAATAAATTATTGTCTGTGAATACGAATACGCATGGAGACATGGGGCCCCCAATGACGGGAAATAAAATAGAACCTTAATGTGATATCTATGCAGCGTCTGGTTGCCAGGCAACAGCACTTCACTCCGTGTGTTACATCTATGCAGCGCCTCGCGCGCATGCGCGGCGTGAAAAAGTTCACCTCACGCGATTCTGGTTACCATGGAAACAGCACTTCACTTCGACGAGGTGCAATGCGCGCGCTATGTCAGTTGAACTTAGTATTAATTTATGATGTTGAATAAAATTTGATGAATATTATTTTATTATTGGCAACGTTTAGATAAGGAGGTACAATAAAATATTAGGTGATTTGATAAATACACACATCTTATAGATAGGTAAGGCGCATCTCATCACGCTAGGAGTTTGATTGCATTCAAGTCATCAGCTGACAATAGGTTCTTAATAAAACAAACATAAGTAACTATGCGCAAACTACGAAAAGGCGCTTTGTAGCAGCTGTAGGTACTTATTCGTATTGCATTTTATTATTTAAGGGGCATGCGCTAAGGTAGCCCGCGAAATTCTAATTTTCTTTAGTTTTTTACATTTTGCAGGTAAGTGTGAGGTTTTATGTTGATTAAAATATGATTCGCGACCGTAACCAATATGGCTTTACATAATTATAATCATTACAATCAGCAATACAACTCCATATGTAAGCACAATCGTCAAATGTCATGATTTCATGAAATAGTCATTCAATGCGATTAAATGAACTTAGAGAGTTGTATTGATCATTTTTATGATTATAATTCTATAAATAAACATTTGATACGGCCGCGAATCATATTTAGACCAACATACAACATGATACTGACCTGCAAATTGCAAAAAACGTAAGAAAATTTGAATTCGCGGGCTACCTTGACGCTTTCGCCTTAAATGTTCTGACTGCGCATGCGTGACGCGTTACATACCTGCAGGTTAAATAAGTGGTAAGTAGGTACCTAGTTCATTTAAAAATCAGTTTAATTTTTGAATACCAAATGTAGGCAATAAACTGACTTTTTAATGTACAAAACGGTATGATTTAGACATTGAATTATCTAAAAGTATTGAAATAAATAGGTAGGTACTAATTATTGTCTCTGAATACGTATAAGCTTATGGACATGGCCGTCAAAGAGGGAAAAAAAAACAAAGTGAGTAACAACGCGGCTGCGCGGCGTGATCACTTCATCCGATTCTTTAATATAGAATCGGATGAAGTGATCACGCGCGTGGTCTCCATGGTTACCACCATGATATTATCACAGTGGTTACCTTAAGGTGACCACGCGTGTTATTTCCTTGGCGATAACACTTCGGTGATGTGATGTGCGCGCGCTACAAGTGTCAGTTTTACTTGGCTTATTTATGATGGTGATGAATAAAACATTGTAGGTACTTATTGGACGTTGGTATTTAGTACGCAAGTACGTGACGCGTTACATACTATTTAAATAAGTGTAGGTACGTAGTAAGTAAAAAAAATCTCAATGTGATAGTGTAGCGCCTAGCGCGCAAGCGCGATTCTTACCACTTCAACGTGGTGAAGTGATTCGGTGTGCGCGAGCTGCAAGTGTCAGCTGTTGAACTTAAGAATTTTGTAATGATTTGATGAATATGATTTTATTCAACGCTTATGTAGGCTATCTCCAATAAAATATTCGGTAGGTAGGTACATACAATATACACATCTTTTTATTTAAATGACTACATCGTTTAGGTAGGTTCCCACATAGTTTGTGTGGGGTTAAATTACACACTATTAACACTCGATTGCGTTTACATAATATAAGTTAACAATGGGTTCATAATAAAAAACTATGTCAATGCGCATTTTCTTTATTATGCAGCAGCAACGTGTAGATATGTATGTTTTATTTTATTTATTGTAGGTAGGTACCTACCTGCGTAACGCGTCGCGCCTCAGGCTATTTATATCAAGGGACTAGTCTAGGAACAAAATTGAATAAAACAAAATTGAGTGTCTGATTGGATATCTGTTTTGCAATTTTATTTTACTTGCGCGCTAATCCCCATAAATAGTAATGTTTAGACATAAGCGGTTAAATATCTACTAGCTTTAGAATACTTAATATAAAATGATCAATAGAATTAGCATAAAAAATTTAATTAAAATCTCGATTACGATTGTAAATGTAATGCTTGGTCATCCCTAGCATCGGGTTGGGTGACACTGACAGCTCACTCCACGATCACTTCCCCTAAGTTTTCACGGTGAGATGGTTACAGAATAGCAAGGCTTCCTTGCTATTCTGTAACCATCTCACCGTGAAAACTTAGGGGAAGTGATCGTGGAGTGAGCTGTCAGTGTCACCCAACCCGATGCTAGGGATGACCAAGCATTACATTTACAATCGTAATCGAGATTTTAATTAAATTTTTTATGCTAATTCTATTGATCATTTTATATTAAGTATTCTAAAGCTAGTAGATATTTAACCGCTTATGTCTAAACATTACTATTTATGGGGATTAGCGCGCAAGTAAAATAAAATTGCAAAACAGATATCCAATCAGACACTCAATTTTGTTTTATTCAATTTTGTTCCTAGACTAGTCCCTTGATATAAATAGCCTGAGGCGCGACGCGTTACGCAGGTAGGTACCTACCTACAATAAATAAAATAAAACATACATATCTACACGTTGCTGCTGCATAATAAAGAAAATGCGCATTGACATAGTTTTTTATTATGAACCCATTGTTAACTTATATTATGTAAACGCAATCGAGTGTTAATAGTGTGTAATTTAACCCCACACAAACTATGTGGGAACCTACCTAAACGATGTAGTCATTTAAATAAAAAGATGTGTATATTGTATGTACCTACCTACCGAATATTTTATTGGAGATAGCCTACATAAGCGTTGAATAAAATCATATTCATCAAATCATTACAAAATTCTTAAGTTCAACAGCTGACACTTGCAGCTCGCGCACACCGAATCACTTCACCACGTTGAAGTGGTAAGAATCGCGCTTGCGCGCTAGGCGCTACACTATCACATTGAGATTTTTTTTACTTACTACGTACCTACACTTATTTAAATAGTATGTAACGCGTCACGTACTTGCGTACTAAATACCAACGTCCAATAAGTACCTACAATGTTTTATTCATCACCATCATAAATAAGCCAAGTAAAACTGACACTTGTAGCGCGCGCACATCACATCACCGAAGTGTTATCGCCAAGGAAATAACACGCGTGGTCACCTTAAGGTAACCACTGTGATAATATCATGGTGGTAACCATGGAGACCACGCGCGTGATCACTTCATCCGATTCTATATTAAAGAATCGGATGAAGTGATCACGCCGCGCAGCCGCGTTGTTACTCACTTTGTTTTTTTTTCCCTCTTTGACGGCCATGTCCATAAGCTTATACGTATTCAGAGACAATAATTAGTACCTACCTATTTATTTCAATACTTTTAGATAATTCAATGTCTAAATCATACCGTTTTGTACATTAAAAAGTCAGTTTATTGCCTACATTTGGTATTCAAAAATTAAACTGATTTTTAAATGAACTAGGTACCTACTTACCACTTATTTAACCTGCAGGTATGTAACGCGTCACGCATGCGCAGTCAGAACATTTAAGGCGAAAGCGTCAAGGTAGCCCGCGAATTCAAATTTTCTTACGTTTTTTGCAATTTGCAGGTCAGTATCATGTTGTATGTTGGTCTAAATATGATTCGCGGCCGTATCAAATGTTTATTTATAGAATTATAATCATAAAAATGATCAATACAACTCTCTAAGTTCATTTAATCGCATTGAATGACTATTTCATGAAATCATGACATTTGACGATTGTGCTTACATATGGAGTTGTATTGCTGATTGTAATGATTATAATTATGTAAAGCCATATTGGTTACGGTCGCGAATCATATTTTAATCAACATAAAACCTCACACTTACCTGCAAAATGTAAAAAACTAAAGAAAATTAGAATTTCGCGGGCTACCTTAGCGCATGCCCCTTAAATAATAAAATGCAATACGAATAAGTACCTACAGCTGCTACAAAGCGCCTTTTCGTAGTTTGCGCATAGTTACTTATGTTTGTTTTATTAAGAACCTATTGTCAGCTGATGACTTGAATGCAATCAAACTCCTAGCGTGATGAGATGCGCCTTACCTATCTATAAGATGTGTGTATTTATCAAATCACCTAATATTTTATTGTACCTCCTTATCTAAACGTTGCCAATAATAAAATAATATTCATCAAATTTTATTCAACATCATAAATTAATACTAAGTTCAACTGACATAGCGCGCGCATTGCACCTCGTCGAAGTGAAGTGCTGTTTCCATGGTAACCAGAATCGCGTGAGGTGAACTTTTTCACGCCGCGCATGCGCGCGAGGCGCTGCATAGATGTAACACACGGAGTGAAGTGCTGTTGCCTGGCAACCAGACGCTGCATAGATATCACATTAAGGTTCTATTTTATTTCCCGTCATTGGGGGCCCCATGTCTCCATGCGTATTCGTATTCACAGACAATAATTTATTAGTATTTATTTCAATGCTTTTAGACCTACATTTTATTTCAACAAATTGATTTTACTTGAGAAAGGTGAGATTGAGCAACTTCATAAAATTTGTGCTAGGCAAGTAGGTATTCAGTGTTCGTTTAACTATATACATAATACGTAAAACATAGGTAGTAATATCGTGTGGGTCTATCTGGCAGGCCCCAACGAGATTTATCAACAGGTGATAGGTTTACATAAGGACATTATTTTTTACCTACTTATATAAAATGAATAAGATGTATTTTCTATCTCGACAGCTTTTGTTTTTCGACTTTCTGTGAGCTATACTTTAGAGGATATTCGTTATCTAAATAAATATTCAACCAACGGACCTAGTTAAATTTGCGAAAGTCGAAATTTTGGATTTGTAAGGTACTTAATAGTATCAAGCTCCTTATGCTATTGTAGGATATTAAAGAGTAGTATTTAAAAAAGGGGCCCGCTCGCTGGATGTTTGTCTAAGTAAGTAACGAATATGTTCTAAAGTATAGCTCACAGAAAGTCGAAATTTTGGATTTGTAAGGTAGGTACATAATAGTGTCTAACTCCGAGCACTACTGGGCGATCTGAAAGTAAAATAACAATAAAAATAATCACAAGGGGCCCGCTAGCAAGACACTTCATAGAAACGTTGTTTAATCAAAAACTGTCGAAGTACAAAATACATCTTATTTATTTTCTATAGGTAAAAAATTATGTCCTTATGTAAACCTGTTGATAAATCTCGTTGGGGCCTGCCAGATAGACCCACACAGTAATACCAAATCATCTAGATTGTTAGAGATAAACCACAGTACAAGATACAAACCTTGTAACATAAATATTACATAAAAATATACCTACACACAAATTGCGCTTCACTCTTGCAAACAAGAAAAATTAAAATTATTATAATTAATATATGTATTTATTTATTTAAGAAGTGTATGTGCGTTTATTTTAAGCTGATAAAATTATGTGTGTTTAGGTTGCTGTAGTCTGTTTAGGTACTGTTTTACACACTGTATATGTCTCATAGATGTAAGTCGACACTATGTCTGTCATCCAATTCTCCTGTCGCAGGTCTGCTGGAAACAAAATCTAATAATAAATCTTTATTTATTTTACATTATTAAGTGTTTAGTGTGTACTTATATAAATAAATAAATAGAATTTATTCATTTGCATCACATCAAATCAATTTGCTAATACATTTTTGCTACATTTTTCTTGAGGCTGGGAACGGAGCGCTGTCGGATGTGTGTGGACTGCACACCACCACTGCTGGAAATAATGGTAAGCATTTATTACTATTTGATTTATTTCATTCCTACACTCATCCGAGTATTATTTTTTACAATCAATTGAAATAATATTGTGATTATCATCAGTATAGTAATGTAGTACTTTCAATAAGTAATTACTTA